>CM060358.1:67452219-68135492 GCA_030545235.1 Helianthus tuberosus | reverse complement strand
TCTCGAGCATCTTCTGGATCGATCGGAGGGAAGTACGTTGGTTGGTGCATCCATGCTGCCATATGCTGGTTCGATCGTTTTACCCCTCTTGGCTCGGCTGACCGGATCATGTTGATTCCGGGTTCGGTGTTCGGATTATCAATTGCCGCTGTTGTCTTCTTCCCATCTTTCACTTCTTTCACAAGGTGCGAGAGTTTACCGGACCGTACGGCCTTTTCGATTTCCTGCTTCAGAGCCCAACACTCATCAGTTGTATGACCCTTGTCTCGGTGGTATTCACAATACTTCTTGGAATGCCTGTCCGAGGTGGGTCGTTGCTTCGACGGCGTGGGGAAACGAGTAGTCTCCGTGCTGAGGATTTCACTTGGTGATTTGGTGAGCTCGGAAAAAGTGTTGAAACGCACGTTTCCTGTTCGGAAACTGCCTCGATCCGACTTCTGATACGGGCCGCGGTTTCTGTTCCAGCTGCTGCTTCTATCTTTAGGTGGCGACGCATTGCGTTTCCATGAAGTGGTTCGAGCCTTGGCATTTCTTGCTGAAGCATCGCTCGGTTGACCACAGGCACTTTTTCCCCGAACAAAGGCTCGAGCTCTCTCCATAAGCGTCTCCATAGTTTTTGGGAGATCTTCATGGAGTTTCTCCACAAGTTGATTGTTCCGAACTCCGTGACAGAACCCAGAGACTCGGAGTTGGTCCACCGCACCACTTATCTGCATGCTTTCTCGATTGAAGCGGTCAATAAAATCTTCTACAGACTCTCCGTCTCGGCGCTTTATGTCACACCCCGACCACGTAGAACATACAAAACGTGGCGGAAACATCGGGGAGTGTTGTAACAGAATTAATGTTTCACAACCATGGATATTGAAGTTTCGTTTTATTGATTAAAAGTGTTACTATGCCTTAACAAACAAAGAAATACAACATAATTAACTAGTCTTGCATCTTTTATTGTCACTAAAGCCCAAGTCTGTCTATGTGTATCTTGAACATCTTATGCAACAGCTCCTGAAAAACACATGTGAAAATAGGTACGTCAGCATAAAAATGCCTGTGAGATACATAGGTTTTGTGAAAATAAGATTCATGATTTATGTTTGAGAAAATGTTTAGTCATGAACCTTGTTATTTGCTTTATCTTTTAAATCATTTGAAAAACGATAAGATCAGATGATAAGTATAAATAAATGTAAGGTTAAATGAATAACCAAGTAAAATGTGTTTGCATAAGATAAGTTGTTTATAAATCAATGTCTTGTGAAAAGTATGTTATTTGTATGAAATGTTCTATGTCTCAAACTGAAATGATTCAAATAACGTTACGACATGTAATACCATACAAACACTTATATATAGGAAGTACCAGCGGCGTATCCACCATGCTTGTATCATATTACACACGCATCGTTACTTAATCACTTAATCAAACCAAACCAAACAATGTAAAATGTTCATGTCAAGATGTAAATCATGTCAAAATGTCTATGTCAAATATCCATGTCAAATGTCTATGTCAAATATCCATGTCAAATGTCTATGTCAAATATCCAAGTCAAATGTCTATGTCAAAATGTCATGTATGGCAAGTGAAAGGTCTCAACTAAACCATATGCACAAAAACAAAGTATTGAAGTAAAACTTGGTTTAAATCAAAGCTATGTTTTGTGTAAATGCATGATCAAATGTCAATCATGTTAAAATGTCTATGCCGAAATGTCTATGTCAAATGTCTATGTCAAAATGTCATGTATGGCAAGTGAAAGGTCTCAACTAAACCATATGCACAAAAACAAAGTATTGAAGTAAAACTTGGTTTAAATCAAAGCTATGTTTTGTGTAAATGCATGCAAATATTTAATATGAACATTTATGCGGTATTGTGAAAATGCATACATCCAAGCCTGGCGACTGTGGTGATAAACCCTTTAAACAAATTAAAGGTCTATCTGTCTTATATCAACGAATTCGGTCATTCCTTTCATCCCCTTTCCCTGGGACGTCCGGAACGGGAGTTGTCAATTCCTATGGTACCACTACCTACTAACGAACGGCATGATCGGTGTTAATGAATGTATTGTCCCATGTAAACAAACCAAATGTCATACCAAAATGTAAGCATGTGATGAAAACAATGTACTAAGTATGCACGCAATGGACATACATAGCATAAAATGTAAATGTAAAACGATGTACTAAGTATGAACTAAATTGACATACATAGCATAAAACACAATGAGATCATGTACTATAATGTACTAACGAACATAGCAGTATATGATGCGAAAACAGGAAAGCATGAAAGTAACAAGTAGGCACATGTGTTCCACCCCAAAACAGTTTGGAAAACGGTAAAAGAGGGGTCTATGTACTCACTTGAGATTGCTCAGTTGTCAAAAGATAACCACCAAGTAATGCTATAGATCTCGGAATCAAACGGCACCTAATATAGGTAACTACATTAATAAACCGGACCTAAATCGGAAGATTGGATAGAATGAGGTTTCGTAAACCAAACGAGTGTAGAGACTCGTGTCATTTGGTTTAACAAAGCCTACATTCTAAATGAAACTTAACATAATTGTTTACGACCCATTACGACCCGTTTAGGAAGCTTATGCTACTTTAACGCGTCGTGCGCGTGAAACGCGTTCGGACCGCCTAACTAGCCCTATGACAAGTGTTATATGCCTAAACATATTACATAATCAGTTATGTGACAAAGGTTTAGGTTACATATGCTTAATTACCAATTATACATGAAAAGGGTATTCTGGTAATTTACCTAAGGCATATAAACTACCTATCATACAACTACTTAAACGATGTGACCATAGGGTATAACCTCGGAAGGTTATTCCCTACCTACTATGGTCACCTACTGTGTTTGGTCGGATCCTAATGATCGACCAAACTGGGTCGGGTTCGAGGTATAAGCGATTTATTAGATCGCTTACCCTACGACCCTAGACAACGTGGTAATCAGTAGGCATAGTCCCAAGGGACTATGACCATCGTGATTACAATCACGTTGCGAAGTTCAAACGAACTTCGCATTGACCATTACTGGTCAACGCTGAAAGTCAAACAAAGTTTGACTTTCTGACTCGAAAAGCAGTAAAAATAAGGAAAAGAACGAAAGAATACTTACGAAGGGTCCCCGAATGCTAACCCAGATCAAAATAGCTCAGGTATGAAACGAAGGTTCCAACTTAGAGCTTTCTTAATCAGATTTGTGGGTTTTTGGGGTTGAGGGTGGATGGGTATTTATAGTATTCGGTCCACCGTTAGGATCGTTTGTCGATTATCGTGCCTTAATCTCGTGCGTACACTTGTCACAAAGTTTATGGAGCCACTTATGCTCCTTAACTTAATGACACATCAACTTAAAACATGTGGTTAAGAATCATTTAGTTGCAACTTGTAATTAGACATGGAATCTGGCCCAGATCACTCACTCGCGTAGCACGATGGGTAGAGCCCTAGGGCTCGCGCTACGCGACTGCCTATCTGATTCAGAATTGTTTCAAAAGTTGCAGAAATGGTCCCTGCACGTGTTTAAGCCCTTTTTCGATGCGTTTGAACCCCGTTAACCTCATTTCAAGGCTCTAAAATGAAGTTAAAGTATAGGGAACTCAAAACATACTCAAAAATATGCCGGATGATGGTTCGTTTGGTCGTACGAACGCGATGTTCGCTTAATTACGACGGAATGCGCATAAGCGCGAAAAACGATCCAAATGACGCGACGAATGGATTTTTCTTAAGGCGAACACTAAAATATAATGTAGTCATGCTTACATAAATTTTTGGATGTCCAGATGTATTCAGAACGTAAGTTATGCGCGAAAATGCAAACTTGTGCACTTTTTGACACTTTTAGTCCCTGAATGACACAAAAGTTTATTTTAGCACACCGAACCCCTCAAAGCCTATTTCTAAGCTATGTAAAGGATTTTTATGGTATGTTTAACTTATGGTCATGTTCCGGAATGTCTGTTACAGTTCAAATTGGCATACTTTCGCAGTTTGTCAAGTTTAGTCCCTGTAAGCGAATTAACTTTGATTTCACCACACCAAACCTTCCAAAACTTATATCTAAGTTATGTAAAGGTTATTTAAGGTATGTTAAGCCTATTTCACTATTCTGGAGTGTTCGTTGGATTAAACTGGTTATATTTACGCATTAGTGCGCGTATAACCTTCCAGAAAGCGATTTAGAGCTTAAAATCAAACAAGAGTTGATATGTGTAAAAGATACACATAATTTTACAAATCCCAAGTATGAAATATAATATTTCATTGGTTTGGTATTTGTTTGATGGCTGCGAAGGCACAGGTGTTACAGTCTCCCCTACTTTAGGAAATTTCGTCCCGAAATTTATTTAGAGGAAACTTGTGAGAGTTTGAAACATGAAGTTTGAAAAGATCGAACATTATTGGTTAGGGTTCTGAACTTCTAGTAACCTTAATAACATCATGTTTGCAATGTAAGAGGGATACTTATATACAAGTATATGAAGCGTCATTGGTGCGTCCACCGTACCTCCATTACATCGTTATCATTTTGTTATTGTTGTCGCTATCGGTTCTTACACATAATAAATCTTACTGGGTTTTTGTGCATTGAATTCCATAATTATGTAGGCCTCCATAATTACGTAGTTCCTTGTACAGTCCGCACAGTCTATTTTTATAATGTGTTGTGTAAAACCAAATGAACAACCCTGTGATGAGTGTAACTAGACCGCCATAGAGTCCTTTAGACTAAATCAATAAATGATTTAAATAGACTATCAAGGAGTCTGTTCAGCTACATCACTAGATGTCATTCTTTAACCAAATTGTGAATCAATCTTTTTGACTAGACCACTAAAGGGTCTCTTATGAATCATGGAGTAGTACTATATCAATCCAAGGGTCTTAACTATTACATAGAAGCCCATTAAGGATTTAAAGTAGTACCTTTTTGAATATCCTACTACGAATCCCTCATATGAAGATATGAAAAATTCCACGAGGATTTGGATAATGAATTATCCAGAGTATAATAACACAAAAAAATGCATAAAAGAAAACATAAGATGCATAAACACATAGTCACATAACCACAAAATTGTTTAACTAGAAGTTCGTTCTGCTAACAAAGCACATGTATTTAAAGCATACTAGGAATCCATCTCGTGGATTTCATTTGGTACTTTAAACATTATCAAGAATCTAACTCTTAAGATAGAAAGATCTTTTAAAAGAAAAATTCGATTTCGATTATAAGGAATCCGAAATGTTCGAATTCAGGTACATAAGGAATCCAATTAAGGACTCTGATTTGAATGATGATCATCCACAAGGATCTAATTGTGAAGATAAAAAGATCCCTTATGGATTTTAGAAGTTGAAGATGTTTTGATACCTTGCACTGGACGTGCTTATGTCAAAACATGGAGTAAAAATGCTTATGAAATTGAGATGCTAGATATGCCAAGGCGACATATGAAGCAGAATTTTGAAGGTTAAGTCAATGTATGAGGAAAATATTTTTGAAAACTATGCATGGGGTTCTTTTAAGAAAAGTGTGTTTAACGTTTTTTGAAACCTTATATATAATACTTTTGAAATAAAGTAGGTGTATTAGGTAGATATATTTACAAAAATGTTTTTAAAATCATGCGAGATGAATTTTGAAATTATGTATAAGGTTTTTGAAAGACATGAATGATGCTTTTCGAAATCATGCACTTGATCAGAAAATGTATTGTGTTAATATTGTCTTTAGACTATATGAAATATTTTGAAATTTGAAAGGTTGGTTTTGATAACATGGCCAATGTTCTTGAAATAACATAGACAATGCATCTAGGAAAATTGTTTTCAAACTATATGAAATGTTTTGAGATCATGAAGATTGTTTTGAAATACTGGTACTGTGTATGTTGAAAAATCAAAACGTAACGGGTATGAGATTTGAAAATACCCTTAGTTATCTAACCAAGGATTTAAAGGCACAGATGTGCGAAAAGCACGATTACTCATAATGTCACTTAATTTTCTGTACTTTGTTTCTTAGAGTGAAACGAGTACTTAAAATTTTTGAGGGAATCATGAGCAATCATTTGAAAGAGAGAAATCACAAGAGTGGGTTGTAAGGTACATAGTTCCTTGATGTAGGTATCATAGGAAAAGCCATACACACCTAGCAGGGGGTTGAGCTGGTTGGTTGGGGACTGCTTTACCATTGTGAGCGACCATGGCGAAGCTCTGAGAAGCCTTTCGCTTCTTTGACTTCTTAGGGGATCGTTCATCCATGGTCTTTGATTCCTCGATTGGTTTCTTGGCTGATGGTGCTGTCACCTGACTAGGTCCTGCCTGTCTTGGTGACTCTTGAGTGGCTTCATCCTGGAGATGATACATGGCAGTAGCTAATTCAACAGTCTTCAGGGCTACTTCGCCTATTCGCTGAGCGAATTTTGGCTGCTTGCTCAGATATCTGGGCGTCATTGTGATGAAGAGACATTCTTGAAGAAAAAGAAAGGCATAGGGAGAAACAAGTGAAAGATTATTGGACAATCAAAACAGAATGATAACGCATGAAAATTGCGATCATTTGTTTGTTACCTAAGGCAAACAAATGAGACGGTGACTGATCAAAGTAAATGGGTCAAAAATAATGTATCGCGAAGACATGCTCGCCTATAAGTGAACACTCATCCCAAGAATTCCCAGGTAAGCACAACTGGTCTCGCGTCTGATGAGATGTATACGAAGTGCTTGCCTAGCCAGAAAACCCAGAATACAGGCATTCACCCTTCCAGTTTGCACGTGTTCACATTATTAAAAACCCAAAACCTTGACGAGAGTTTTGAAAACTCAAAGGGGTTCAAAACCATATAACAGAGAGTTCAAAACCTTACAATAGAGGGTTCAAAACCTAGTAATCAATCATCCTAGAACAGATGATTAGTTTTCAAAGCGGTTTTGAAATTTATGTTCTTGTTGTGGTCGTCGCCTAAGGATAGGTGACGGTATTGTTTTATGACTAAACGTAAGTAAACTCGCGTTAGGGTCCTAAGAAGGTTATAGACTAGGTCAAAGCATTACTAATTACTAATAACCTAATTCCCTATAACCATTGGCTCTGATACCATCTTTTATGTCACACCCCGACCACGTAGAACATACAAAACGTGGCGGAAACATCGGGGAGTGTTGTAACAGAATTAATGTTTCACAACCATGGATATTGAAGTTTCGTTTTATTGATTAAAAGTGTTACTATGCCTTAACAAACAAAGAAATACAACATAATTAACTAGTCTTGCATCTTTTATTGTCACTAAAGCCCAAGTCTGTCTATGTGTATCTTGAACATCTTATGCAACAGCTCCTGAAAAACACATGTGAAAATAGGTACGTCAGCATAAAAATGCCTGTGAGATACATAGGTTTTGTGAAAATAAGATTCATGATTTATGTTTGAGAAAATGTTTAGTCATGAACCTTGTTATTTGCTTTATCTTTTAAATCATTTGAAAAACGATAAGATCAGATGATAAGTATAAATAAATGTAAGGTTAAATGAATAACCAAGTAAAATGTGTTTGCATAAGATAAGTTGTTTATAAATCAATGTCTTGTGAAAAGTATGTTATTTGTATGAAATGTTCTATGTCTCAAACTGAAATGATTCAAATAACGTTACGACATGTAATACCATACAAACACTTATATATAGGAAGTACCAGCGGCGTATCCACCATGCTTGTATCATATTACACACGCATCGTTACTTAATCACTTAATCAAACCAAACCAAACAATGTAAAATGTTCATGTCAAGATGTAAATCATGTCAAAATGTCTATGTCAAATATCCATGTCAAATGTCTATGTCAAATATCCATGTCAAATGTCTATGTCAAATATCCAAGTCAAATGTCTATGTCAAAATGTCATGTATGGCAAGTGAAAGGTCTCAACTAAACCATATGCACAAAAACAAAGTATTGAAGTAAAACTTGGTTTAAATCAAAGCTATGTTTTGTGTAAATGCATGATCAAATGTCAATCATGTTAAAATGTCTATGCCGAAATGTCTATGTCAAATGTCTATGTCAAAATGTCATGTATGGCAAGTGAAAGGTCTCAACTAAACCATATGCACAAAAACAAAGTATTGAAGTAAAACTTGGTTTAAATCAAAGCTATGTTTTGTGTAAATGCATGCAAATATTTAATATGAACATTTATGCGGTATTGTGAAAATGCATACATCCAAGCCTGGCGACTGTGGTGATAAACCCTTTAAACAAATTAAAGGTCTATCTGTCTTATATCAACGAATTCGGTCATTCCTTTCATCCCCTTTCCCTGGGACGTCCGGAACGGGAGTTGTCAATTCCTATGGTACCACTACCTACTAACGAACGGCATGATCGGTGTTAATGAATGTATTGTCCCATGTAAACAAACCAAATGTCATACCAAAATGTAAGCATGTGATGAAAACAATGTACTAAGTATGCACGCAATGGACATACATAGCATAAAATGTAAATGTAAAACGATGTACTAAGTATGAACTAAATTGACATACATAGCATAAAACACAATGAGATCATGTACTATAATGTACTAACGAACATAGCAGTATATGATGCGAAAACAGGAAAGCATGAAAGTAACAAGTAGGCACATGTGTTCCACCCCAAAACAGTTTGGAAAACGGTAAAAGAGGGGTCTATGTACTCACTTGAGATTGCTCAGTTGTCAAAAGATAACCACCAAGTAATGCTATAGATCTCGGAATCAAACGGCACCTAATATAGGTAACTACATTAATAAACCGGACCTAAATCGGAAGATTGGATAGAATGAGGTTTCGTAAACCAAACGAGTGTAGAGACTCGTGTCATTTGGTTTAACAAAGCCTACATTCTAAATGAAACTTAACATAATTGTTTACGACCCATTACGACCCGTTTAGGAAGCTTATGCTACTTTAACGCGTCGTGCGCGTGAAACGCGTTCGGACCGCCTAACTAGCCCTATGACAAGTGTTATATGCCTAAACATATTACATAATCAGTTATGTGACAAAGGTTTAGGTTACATATGCTTAATTACCAATTATACATGAAAAGGGTATTCTGGTAATTTACCTAAGGCATATAAACTACCTATCATACAACTACTTAAACGATGTGACCATAGGGTATAACCTCGGAAGGTTATTCCCTACCTACTATGGTCACCTACTGTGTTTGGTCGGATCCTAATGATCGACCAAACTGGGTCGGGTTCGAGGTATAAGCGATTTATTAGATCGCTTACCCTACGACCCTAGACAACGTGGTAATCAGTAGGCATAGTCCCAAGGGACTATGACCATCGTGATTACAATCACGTTGCGAAGTTCAAACGAACTTCGCATTGACCATTACTGGTCAACGCTGAAAGTCAAACAAAGTTTGACTTTCTGACTCGAAAAGCAGTAAAAATAAGGAAAAGAACGAAAGAATACTTACGAAGGGTCCCCGAATGCTAACCTAGATCAAAATAGCTCAGGTATGAAACGAAGGTTCCAACTTAGAGCTTTCTTAATCAGATTTGTGGGTTTTTGGGGTTGAGGGTGGATGGGTATTTATAGTATTCGGTCCACCGTTAGGATCGTTTGTCGATTATCGTGCCTTAATCTCGTGCGTACACTTGTCACAAAGTTTATGGAGCCACTTATGCTCCTTAACTTAATGACACATCAACTTAAAACATGTGGTTAAGAATCATTTAGTTGCAACTTGTAATTAGACATGGAATCTGGCCCAGATCACTCACTCGCGTAGCACGATGGGTAGAGCCCTAGGGCTCGCGCTACGCGACTGCCTATCTGATTCAGAATTGTTTCAAAAGTTGCAGAAATGGTCCCTGCACGTGTTTAAGCCCTTTTTCGATGCGTTTGAACCCCGTTAACCTCATTTCAAGGCTCTAAAATGAAGTTAAAGTATAGGGAACTCAAAACATACTCAAAAATATGCCGGATGATGGTTCGTTTGGTCGTACGAACGCGATGTTCGCTTAATTACGACGGAATGCGCATAAGCGCGAAAAACGATCCAAATGACGCGACGAATGGATTTTTCTTAAGGCGAACACTAAAATATAATGTAGTCATGCTTACATAAATTTTTGGATGTCCAGATGTATTCAGAACGTAAGTTATGCGCGAAAATGCAAACTTGTGCACTTTTTGACACTTTTAGTCCCTGAATGACACAAAAGTTTATTTTAGCACACCGAACCCCTCAAAGCCTATTTCTAAGCTATGTAAAGGATTTTTATGGTATGTTTAACTTATGGTCATGTTCCGGAATGTCTGTTACAGTTCAAATTGGCATACTTTCGCAGTTTGTCAAGTTTAGTCCCTGTAAGCGAATTAACTTTGATTTCACCACACCAAACCTTCCAAAACTTATATCTAAGTTATGTAAAGGTTATTTAAGGTATGTTAAGCCTATTTCACTATTCCGGAGTGTTCGTTGGATTAAACTGGTTATATTTACGCATTAGTGCGCGTATAACCTTCCAGAAAGCGATTTAGAGCTTAAAATCAAACAAGAGTTGATATGTGTAAAAGATACACATAATTTTACAAATCCCAAGTATGAAATATAATATTTCATTGGTTTGGTATTTGTTTGATGGCTGCGAAGGCACAGGTGTTACACTTTATATGGTGAACCTCAGTAATGTCTTTTTTGCAACGTCGCTGCTGACAGAAATTTTGCAAGAAAATACGTCGGAAATCTTCGAAGTGGTCGATCGACCCTTCCGGCAACCCATCAAACCAAACCCTCGCCGATCCGGTGAGAGTTTGGGCGAACATAAGACACCAAGCCTGCATAGGCCATTGCTCGACCTTAGCCGCTCCGGCAAACGCGAACATATGGTCGTCTGGGTCAGACGTACCATCGTAAAACTTCAACGTGGGAGGCATCTTCAGCTTAGCTGGGAGTGGGGCATTGACGATCCGTATCGTAAACTTTGATTGGGAAGTCATTGACGTGGGGTGGTACGGCATAAGCAACTCTTGATCTTGGGGGTTTAAACCCATAGATCCCTGGAGAAACAGGTCATTTAGACCGTTATTCATTGGAGCACTTGTAACCGAAGAAAATTGTGTAACATGAGTTATAGGAGTGGAGATCATAGAACTTACCATAGATCCAGAAGCGAAGGTGCCAACAGAGACGGATGGCATAATTTCCATTGATTGCATTTGGTCCCATAATCAACGGCCCTCCATTAGATATTCCAGATTCAGATACGCCTGAATCAATAGCATCACCATTCACAGATGCTTTAATAATTTCAACGAATCTACCGTCTTCCCCTATTTCTTCACCGTTAGCAACCTCAAGACTACGAAAATGCTGCTTCATGGAAGTCAACAACGATCCCAACCTCGTTTGTTGATCTTTACAGTCAACCATATTAGGAGGAAGAAAGAACTCCAGTATATAATCATCATCACCTGTGTGACTACTTTTCAAACAAATCGCAAAAGATCCAACTAACCCGAACAAACGTGCATAATGCACCAACGGGTATTCTGTTTTCCCAAAATGCGTTATATTTTCGCAAAAACACGAACTACGAGTCACAAAAGCCCGTCCAGCTACCCCTTGACCCTTTTGTAGGTGATGTTCAGCACACGCCTCACGAAATCCCCACATATGAGCGTCAACAACATAAAACGCTACATCAGTCGTTGACATGCATACTTGACCCATACAACTTCCATCGAAACTACTGCAACTTTTCTTCAACCCACCACCATAGGCTAGGACACTTCGGTGTCTGCATGGGACCCACGTTTGAGGCAATGGGAAATTATAAGTCTCGCAAACTGCTGTGATTACCTCCAGGATTTCGGCTAAGGCTTGTTGTCGACTTTCATTACATATCTGTATTACAAAAAACATCAAGCGCATAATTAGAATAATGTAGACCAAAGAAAAGGGAAATAAAAGAATTCACAATTATAATATCTTACTGCTTGCCTGAGTATTCGGAGAATCCAATATATTTGAACTTTTTAAATTTACCGCCTGCAAAACTGAAACTTTATTACATACTTCTCAAACAGAATTTTTTAATGTATAGCGTTGTAAAACTCCCGACTAGCCTCCGATTAATTACTAGTCAGAGGTTCACCGAGTAATTTTTTTCTAATCGGACGATTAATCAGTAAGCAGTCAACACTTGTCAAATCCACTCCTAATTGGCCAAAAAATGGTGGCAGTCTAGTGATTCCGGCCAAATTCTTGACCAAAACCTGTAAATTCCGGCAATTAATCCTATCTACTTGAAAATATGGGTCGAATAAGGTGTTAAAACATGTCTAATGTGTGTATATACACATAAAACTTACAATTACATATACAGAAAAAAGTGTGACAACCAACCTCGAGTGCTTTGCAAACTTTATCAACCTCCGAAGCATAATTTATTTTCTGCGAAGTCAATATCAACTCAAGCACACCAACACACGATTGCCCCGAAGGTTCAAACACAGGCAAAGCCAAGGTTCCACGAACGTTATAACTCAAAGCATAATTAAGCCGTTGGTATTCTTTATCCGAATAAAACTGAACATTCGGATTCCATTCTGGAAGCTTATGTTTAAAAACCCGACCTGGAAGCCCAAGAACTCCATCAGTTTCGTCATCAAGTGAGAATGTGTACATTAAAGAAGCCATTTTGTACTGATGAAGCCCGGTGCAGTTTGGGTCAAGAACAAAAGGTTGACCAGATGTTGTGAGGACAGTACGGCCCTTGTTTTTTACCGGTGCCCAGACCTGAGCTAGAACATGCTTTTCACCCAATTCTATAAAGTAACGAAGTGCCATTGTCATTCGTTCCTTGATTATACATGTTGCGTCTTGATATTCTGATGTGTTCACTTCCAAAGTTGGCATTGGTAGCCGCCTTTTTAGATCGTTGTTTGATGGTTTTCTGGTTACTTGAGCAGGGTTACATGTATCTGGTCCAAAACAAAATAAAAAGGTTACATTCATTTTATCTTTTAGTTATTCAACACTCGATATCTTGAAATAACGAAACTTGTTAACATTTCATAGGCAAAACTATACGGAAGATCAACATTTGAACTAGTTAAGATCTGTTGACCACCAATTTTACCAAAGTGAACATTGACCAAATTAATTCAACCATAAACATTGACTTTAAAACCAATAAAAAAAGGCAAGTGTCATGTTCTATTAGTTTAGAAAGTCAATTGTTTGTGATGAATATACTTTGGTCAATGTTCATTTTTGTAGATGTATTTGTGAACAACTGAACATTTCTATTTTGGTTATTTTTCGGTAAATTTATTATGTTTTCATCTTCTACTTTAATGTTCTACAAACTGATTCCTATATTTTCACTGCTGCGCCTAGCAGAGCCTACGCTCGACGAACGACTGTTGTTTCCACTACAACAGTCGGATCCAACATGTCAGTGTCAATCTCACCCAAAACCCACGGTTCAACTCAGTGTCTTCGGCTGCAGTCGGGGCGTCCCACCACCGGTCCACCAGGGACGCTAATCATCTTCCCAAGCCGATCGCACTATATTTTTCTACCAACATATGCTTACCGGACCCACATATCAATATCAATACTATTGTTAGTTTGTTAAAAAGAAAATAATAGCTGATATGCATCTTTATTAGATTAGACAGTTTTGATTCATTTTCTAATATGGATTTAACAAAACTTGTTTTTACTCTGTTAGCTCAACTTCTACACCTTAAGCAGTCTTACTATCCCGATTTCCATTATTTTTAGGCGGCGAAACCAAGGGAAGGGTCAAGAGGGTCCGGTGACCATTCACCAAATTTTATCAAATTTTCATATGTAAAATCTTTTTCTTAATAAAAAGTTGGACCCCAAGAGAACAACCTTACAATGACCAACTAAAAAATTCTTGTTCCGCCACGTATTCATGGCCGGAATCCCTCAACAATTATTGTTTTCAGATTGACAAGATCCACAACACCATCATCATCACATATTCCACTAAATAATTCAATCTTATCAAACCAGATCTCAAAACATGAATCCAAATCAAATCAAATCAAATCATAACCTTAACCAAACAAACTAACCTGAAACAACTCCAGAACATGTCCACGTGGCACTTCCAACAAGTCTACCATCACTGTCGTTGACGTTAGCGTTATCATCAGAAAAAGCCCACAAAGGAGAATAAGTTTGGTCAGTTGCAGCAGATAATATAAACGAGGGTGGTGAAGGGTCAGAGAAGAATATCTGATCAAAAGTCCAAGAACCATCAAGGTCAAGATCCATTGTAAACATACTATTGAATCCAGGGCGTCTCCGAAAATCACAAAAAGAAATTTGGCCCTGTTCGAGATAAAAAAATTTGGTCATATTCGCAAATCTTCATATAATATAAACTCATCAATCATTCAATCAAATATATAAATACTAAAAAACCCATAATAGTATGATAATTGTCATGAAATAGATAAAACAAATTTGGGCCTTATTCGCAAATCTCCTCACTGCTACCGTGCTGCGACAGAATCACTGAAAGTCAGAATCACTGCGAAATTGGGAAATTCCCTGATCTGATCGAATGATGATCGGTGTTTTGTTTCCAGTTTCCCTCGTCCCAATTCCCTGTGCAATATAATATACTGCCTGCGACAGTGCGATATTTTATTTCCTTCCCCTGATCTAGCAGGCCCTTATTTTTGTTTAGACTAGTCACTTGGGCTTGTTAATTGGGCCTTTTTTAAAACTTTTAAAAAGGCTCATTATTTAAAAAACTTTGGTCTTTTAGCAGGCCCTTATTTATACAAACATCCAGAATTTATATATATATATATATAATTTAAAAAAAATTTCGGGCCCTATATTGATTTGGGTCCTGATCGCAGGCACCTCCTGCACCCTCTAATAGACGGCCCTGGCTGAATCTGTTTTCTTGTTGTTCTACTACTTCTTCAGGCATTATTATTATTATTAGGGGGGAGGGGGTGGTCACTAGTGATAGAATTCTATCACTCACAAGCACCAATCAAGTTCCGCCATGTCATCAACCATTTTTCCATCACTCACAACCTTTTTTGGTGGCAATGGTCATCACTCACCACCACACCCAACAATTTTCCCCCAACCAACAATTACCCTCACAAAAAAACCATCATGGCCGTGAAGAAATTAACGAAATCAGATTTCGTGGTGATATAACGCGTTTTCGTTTATGGTGGCGGTGGCCCATCACGCGTTGAAAATGGCCATCATGGTCATAAAAGTGACCGCCCCGCCTGGCCTTATTGATATAATAATTTTGTGGTGAAGTTGTAGATGAAATGGTGGTGGTGATACCAAAGAAGCGGAATCTTAGTTGGAGTTGCAAGTTGTGCAATGCCAATCTATTTGTAAATGTGGAAATAAAAATAGTTGAAATACTTGGAAAGTTGTGATCCACTCTTCCATATTTGTCGGGTCTACACCAAAATCAACGTCACTTGAGTTTTTATTATTACTAGGGGTTTTCCCCGCGCGCGTTGCGCCGCACTTCACTTTTTTTTGTCAATGGTTCAACAATTCACATGTTGTCAATGATTTAACAATTAAATTCATGCATTACGTTTCTTAAGAGTTCTTTCCCTTACACCGTAAAGCAATCATAAATAGGCATACAAATATTTTCGTAAAGACTACCCGCCGTGTTAAGTCTGTAGTTTTTTTTCTTTCTTGCTTGTGGCTCAACACTCGTTTAGGTTTTTAAAACGACTTGTATTAAATGGTTCATAATAGGTAATGAGGTTGTCATGGTTGCATAACAGGTTGCAAGTAGCAATTAGTGTACATGTCATCCTTGCTATGGAACATCAAACCTATTTTTTTAGCAAGTTCATCATAGCCAGCAAACAAACTCGGTATGCACTTAATTTTTTGTACCAAAATCATCGTAGCCATCAAACAAACTTGGCAGCCGATGTAAGATTAAATATATTATGTTTAATATTTAATCTAGTAGCCATTATAATCATTTACATAATATAGATCAAAATATATAATAACCTATTAAATAATTAGTTGGTAATTGTTGATGGACCATATTACCCTTGTTAACTAATTAGGTTTCCTTCTGGTTGCTTATATAAGGAGAATTATGTGGAGGTTAAAGGGTTACTCAGTTACACAATTAGACACACCCCATAAGATCATAATATCATAATTCGACCTCCATCTCCTACAGCCGATACCCTTTCGGTTTTCTTAGCCACCATCATCAGTTAGCACCCTAAGGAGGAACCAGACCAAGATGACAATCATGTCAAACCTTATTGCTGCGTCTCCATCTGGATTCTCTGCTAGCCTGTGCTGATGCAATCAAAGGTATGTTTTCATGTTTTCCTTTATGTATAAACAGAACTGAACCAACATGTGGTATCAGAGCATATGTTGATTAGTCGGTTCTGTTTTCGTATCCATCAATTCTGGGATAGAAATCTGGAAAACGAATTTTTTGATGACTTAATGAACTTTAACAGCCGGTTTTCGAGTTGAATATGACCACTCGAAATCCGGGTTTTCGGAAAAAGGATGACCCGAGATCATTGTTTCGGAAAAAGATTAATTACATGTTCACTCGAAATCAAACTGAGTTATGTTTATAACCGAAATCTGTTTTAGAAAACTATTAAAATTCAGGTTTCGGGTTCCAGAATTTATGTTTTATGTTTTAGGGTTCATCATGTTCTTAGGAAAATTCGAGAATTCTATTATGTTTTGGAATATAATTTGGATTTTTGAGTGTTATTTCCTGTTTTGATCTGTTTTACATTCTAAAGATTTTCGAAATCTGTTAATAGATAATCAGATAAAATTTTCGAAATGTTATGATAAAATTAGATCATCACTAAAACAGGAAACCATATCTCAAAATCCCTTAAATTTCGAATTTTCAGTTATGTTTTGCATTAACAGCTGTTAACAGGAAGTTTCAAGATCAATTTTAACGACCCGAAACCAAGATCTCGACTCGAGACTACGAGATCTCGACTCGAAATCATAAATGTTCTCAAATATTCACAACACGAGACAACGATTTCGACTCGAGACCATAAGGTCTCGACTCGAGACCACTAAAGGTTTCAACTAAGGACTTCAATCTTCATCACTCGAGACCATGGTTGCGACTCGAGACCTCATCAAGGAACTGAGATCTCATAAAACATACTAGTCGAGACCATAATTACGACTCGAGACTGAGATTGCGACTCGAGACAAAGGTCTCGACTCGAGACCATAAGGTCATAACTCGAGACAAAGGTCTCGACTCGAGACAACAAGTTCGATCCGCGCTAACGGGTGGTTTGCTATTAAATAATTGGTTTTTGTAAATATTTAGTTAATTAATAAGGATCAAATAATGTTTTACAAAACCAAAATAGCTTAACTTGAATGAGCTTTTGATGTATCATTTCTGCCCAAAGCTGACTTGATACATCTACTTATCGTTCAAGTATTACGAAAGCTATGTTAAGTATGCATCATAAGCATGAATGTCTTAATTTCTGGCCAAAGCTGATTTAATTCATTCATAGATGGCATACTTAACGAGTGCATAACTAAAGTGATTGTCTCAATTTCTGGCCAAAGCTGATTTGTTACAACCACTTTGCACATATGCTTAAATGATTACACTTCTGGCCAAAGTTGTTTTGTCTTCGTTTAAGTAGAATTTTTAGCTAAGTCTATTATTTTGATGTTAGTAATAGACATATCACAAACTATTCGCACAATGATCCTTATATTAATGATCCTTAATTAATTTTTATGATCATTTCGTCTGCCTTATTCTTAGTACCCATAATTTTACTCACTATAATTTTTCTTCTATATATATCTCATTCACTCTAATTCCTAAACCTAAAATGTTTGCTTTATTTAAAGTTTCTATAAGAATTAGCTCTTAAATTAAATCCTTGATTATCTCTTAAGGCACGATACTCCTATTGCTCTCTTCTGATAAAGCACTACAGAAGAAAAGTAGAGCATGATGATTAGGATAAATCGAACATGATGTTTCTTATGATAATCAAGAATAAGTGCTGTCACTAAAAGGTTATTTCAGATTAAGTTTTTCCTAAGACTAATCTATTATGTGTGGAATAATCACTAGAACTCCTAAGAAGCATGCCTTCATTTAAATTATAAACTATAAGCTAAGTGGTATATGTGAATACATAATAATGTACAATACCATGACCCATAAAGTTAAGGGCTTACGCGTGGAAATAAGTACATTTTTCCAGTACATTACATACTAAGATTTTCACTTGTACAATTTGATGCATTATAAATCAACTACAACACTCAAAAGTACCAAAGTATAATGAGTGTGTTGATAAGCAACATATGTACAAAGAAATAAATGTTTGAAACTGGAAAATAAGATGTTATTCACCTTACAACCACTAATAGTTTAAAAGAGGATTGTTCTAAGGTCCGTAGACAAATTACAAGTGCTAATCCCAACTCTAAGGTTCTTCAAGGGAAAATCTCACTGCATAATTATGTCATTAGACTAGGCATAAGCAACGAGACTATCCATTATTCCAAAGAACAGTTGGATAAGTTAATTAGGTAGTCACTTACTAATGATATTTAAGTCTGATAATTTTAATATTCCAATTAACACATGATTAGTTGACTCTAGTTCCATACGTTTCCTTACCAGAACTCGACAAATAACTAACACGAGAGTTAGTGACAAAATTAAATGTTAAGGCTATAAGAACCATAATAAGCAATCTTCTGACAACGCTTTTCGATACCTTATATATTCTGAAAATTAATCAGAATATAGTATCATAATTAAGCAATGTTATGAAGGTTTTAGGTTTGCATAGTCAACATCAAGTCACACTTACCTTAAACTCTCATCTTATTTGTTCTAAATATCTGGATAGAAACATTACTAAGATGGAAATAGATGATACCTTACTCTTTCACAACTTTTGTCACCATGCAAATGAGAATTTGACAAAAGGAAAATGAGACTTATAAATTTCATCCATTATAACTAAAATTCATGAGAAATCATGGCATGGTTAATGAGGATGATTATTCATCTAATCTCATTCTAAGTGATTTCAAATCATGACGTTAAAGCCCGAAAATATAACTTGGCTTAAGGAATAAGTATGGGTCCATCATAAGTCATTCATTGACATTCGTGGAACTTATTCCAAATGGAATATTCAGACATAATTCATTTATCATTTAAAAGACTATCAACTTGTATCTAAGTTTTGTCGCATATGGCTCACGGTCTTAGAAGAAATCTATTCATATATATATATATATATATATATATATACTTAATAAGATTTCTATTAGATATGTCCCTAAAGTTTCTTATGATATCTGGACATTAAAGAAATCAAATAAAGTGTAACGTATATGTGATAGGTTCCCACGTCACGTAGCTCATTGAAACTTCTCTTGTAGCATTCTAGAGATATTAAAGATCAGTGGGAGCATTAAGTGTCTTAATAATAACTTGCAATAGTTGCAAGAGGTGGGGGAGTGAAAATCTTACATTACCTAAATTTGCACCTCTTGTACAAGACACCGCTCCATCACGACAATGTTCTATCAAAACTTATCTCCTTAAATCTAATGCTACTCTTACAAAATTTTCATTGTTGCTTAATTGTGGGCACACTTAGATTTCTTACCTAAACGAACATAATCCTCAACAAGAGAAACTACAAAGACTAAGTCATTAATTTATGTTTCTCTATTAGAATTTGTTGGTCATTATGATATCTGACCCTAAGCATGCCGAGTTCATTAAGATTTCTAAGCTTAGTGGGAGCAGTAAAAGTCTTTCTCATGACTTGCAAGGAATACAAGAGGCGGGGGGAAGAGTGTCATTAAATTTCACTCCGAATTTAACTCCGATTACACCTCTTGTACACCATACTGCACCAACTCTTACAAACTTAGAATCCTGAAAATGATAGCAACCTAACCAAGAGCTAATCCATAAAACTGAAACTTCTAATGAACCCAATAATCAACTCAGGAGGTCATCTAGGTTTAAAAGCCTACTAACTTTGATGATTACATAACCTCCCTAACTGAAGTTGAAATGGATTTTGGAAAAGTTTACTGGTCCTATCTCTTCAAATTAAGCCATTAGTGTCAATCAATATTCTTTTAAATGGAATAAAACAGTTTTCTAGTAAAACTGATTTTATGTGTTCGTATAACGTTCGGGATTTGATTGAATTACCTAAGAGTGTTCATAACTAAACCAAATCCTGATATAAGCGTTAAGACACGAAGAAGCTTGATTGATTGTCAAAGGTTGTACTCAGGAAGAGATAAATTATTAAAGAATCTTTATTACATATCTAACAAAAGATTTCTTTGAGGATCATCACTGTTCTAGTAGCTTATAATAGTTTAAAGCTACATTAGATGAACATTATAGACAATTTTCCATAACAAATGGCTGACACATTTACATGTTCATTAGATAAAAACCTAAAGTTTCAAACTGAAGGTTAAAGAACACTTTATTTGTAAGCCAATAAAATCCATGTATGGGTTAATGCAAACATCATAATGTGATGAAAAGCTAACGTAATTATTTTCATCAAGAATCAAGTGGATTAATGTACCTACCTCAAAATGAGTGGGAGCAACTAAGATAAACTTGTCTATATAGATGATATTCTTTTGACAAGTATATGTTACATAAGTCAAAGCATTGTTAACACAAACTTTGATATAATATATCTCAGAGATATCTCTTACGTGATAGATATCATAACATATCGAGATAGACCCAGTGGGACATTAGTTCTGTTCCATAAGTTTAACATTAAATGGGTCCTTACATGTGTAACAAACAATACTGCTCTCCTTTAGAGGATAATAGGATAAATGAGATTGTTTATTTACGCTTCGTTAATTAGAGGCCTTATGTAAGTTCAAGTCTATACTCGTATAGATATTACTCACATTGCAACACACTAGATATGTCTAGATTAATGTGAAGCATCTAATGGAGTATTACAATATCTTTAAAAGAAACGAGAGGCTACAATTTGAAGAAGAAGTGAGAATTAAAACCGGTTTATTACTTTAACTTTGTAATGTTCAAAGATGACAAAATGTAATGTCGGGTATATCTTTATGTCAGCAGACAAAACCTATCTCATGGAGGAGTCATAATGCACTGATATTAACAACCTAAGTTATAATGACATAATATAGTCACTAAATGTTGTTGGAAATTTATCAGTGGACTCATAAGCTCATTGACTCCATATAATTAATGTTTTGAAGAATTAGTGTGATAAAGTCAGCTACCATGATTCCTTGAACAGTAACAGTTCAAGAGGTGCTGCATTAAGTTTCGATACACAATTAATTATTCGTTTATGAGCGAATTGAGGAAACTAAGTTTTGTATCGAATACATTCATGATATGCTTAAGGATCCTATAACTGAATGGCTATTACCCATAAGTCTTATTAAGAGAGCTCAGAGACGGGTATTAATTGATGGCCATGCGCAACTGCATATCGTACTATGAATGACTAAGTATTAGTTAATTTTCCTCATCAGTTTGATTTTGTATGTCTCTAAGAATATGTCAAGCTAGCATAATGGCATATAGACAAATATAGTTACAAATCAAACAAAGGGCTTATGCTTATTTTGATCATAACGATTAGGTTTTAAATTAAGGCTATAGTATGATTAATGGGGGTCCTGAGTCGCATAATGATTCAACGGCTGTATTTCTCTGCTATAGTACTTGTTTAAGGCTAAAATGAGTGTTAACTCCTGATCAGGCTTATCTAATACTCATAGTAAATGATTACTCGGCTAAGTGGGAGAATGTAAGATTAAATATATTATGTTTAATATTTAATCTAGTAGCCATTATAATCATTTACATAATATAGATCAAAATATATAATAACCTATTAAATAATTAGTTGGTAATTGTTGATGGACCATATTACCCTTATTAACTAATTAGGTTTCCTCCTGGTTGCTTATATAAGGAGAATTATGTGGAGGTTAAAGGGTTACTCAGTTACACAATTAGACACACCCCATAAGATCATAACATCATAATTCGACCTCCATCTCCTACAGCCGATACCCTTTCGGTTTTCTTAGCCACCATCATCAGTTAGCACCCTAAGGAGGAACCAGACCAAGATGACAATCATGTCAAACCTTATTGCTGCGTCTCCATCTGGATTCTCTGCTAGCCTGTGCTGATGCAATCAAAGGTATGTTTTCATGTTTTCATTTATGTATAAACAGAACTGAACCAACAGCCGACGCTACCGAAAAATGGAGCCGAACGACTGCCTTCAGGTCTCAGATCAGAACAACCCAATCATCGCCACATAACAGAGCCAACAGTGATCAATAACAGCCATAAACATCCCCATCACATCTCTGGGATGAGAGATTTACACCAAAGCGCCAAACACATCAGATTATTAAAAGCAAACCTATATATACAATACCAACATCGTATAAAGGGAACAAAATGCTGCCAATAATGAATTGCAACGTGGCAAAAAACACTATTCACAGCCATGGGATGATGGAATATTAATATATTTTGTATCAAAAGGCTCAGAGCAGGTAATGAGGTCATCATGGTTGCATAACAGGTTGCATAAAGAAGCATCAAAAGGTAAGTAATCTAACTACAAAGTAAAAATGCAAAGACTTGATAGATTAAATTATAATCTAACTAATAGTGTGAGGTACATACCAAAACTCTTCACTTAGAATCAACAATCAATTTCTTGGCTACTAAGATCTAAAGAAAAGATAGCATCCACAAAGGAACCTGGACGAATCAACATTTCGAGTTCTACCACATCATACCTACTGAACACGACCAGTTGTATGGATGATGATGATTCTTTCTCGAGTATCTCGGTGATCCATCTAACACTGTCTCTGCCTGCTACAATAGGTAATCTGTAAAACATAGATCATAGTTTTTAACATCTTTTTATAATCACAACTTGCATTATGTTTATTTCTTTTTTAAGGATGGCAAGTTAAACAGGTCGATTGGGGTAAGTCAGGTTGAAACAGGTCATTTTAGCATGTAGGCGTGTGGGTTTGACTCAACACTTTCTAGTCAATTTAGAAAAAAAAAATGTAACTTTCTATAAATTTGACCCGTTGTCCTCTTAGACGATTTTCGATTCGATATCTGGCCCGCTAACACAACTTTTTTTATATGACCCATTACCCTTCATGAGAATCTTTTAATTTGACCCGTTTAAAATAAAACAAACCAAAATATCAACCCATTTATATGTCCTACTGGAACAAACAAACTTACTGCAATGTGATGGTGGACGAGTTATAAAACCCAGGCTTTGTGCTCACAACTGGCTTCCACACTCAAAATTGCTATAAGAATCCACAAACCTCTTAGCAATATCATTACATGCATCAAGAATGCCACATATTTTATGTCCTACAATTGGTAGTACCTCAGTTAACTATAATTCTTGTAGTATAATATTTAACATAAAAGTACTTTATCGATATATAAACATATAACTCTTCTTTTGTTCCTTAATTCTACAGTCACAACAGCAACACCCTTCCCAACACGCAACGCTTTTAACTCTATCCCAACCTTATCCTGTAACAAACTTGTAGTTGCATATAAAAAAGTTTATTTACATACTTCAGCCACACTACACCGAGAACTCGATAAGGGTTTGGAGGTTTACCTTAGCCGAAGCAGGAGATGCACCATCCATTGTAAGCTGTAAACCCTTTCTTCACACCATTATATATAATATAAAAGGCCCTAATAATCCCATTTCAACCCCAAGCTCAAACATGCCACCCCCAAACTCAAACAAACGTTCGACAAAAAACTTAAACAACCTTTTAATAGTAGGGGGCTATGACGCAAGCCTTAACCTTCAAAAGGTCGTTCAACCTCAAGCCCTAGCCATCAAACGGCCGTTGGGTACGATCTCAAACACCCATTTGAAAACGGTGTGGGATTAGATTTTAAGTAAGGTGTGTACGTATAGCAGCCCCTGGCATTAAAATATATATATCAACAAAAAAATAGGGGTGTCGATGCTAGGATTACAAAAACACCGTGCGGGATAAAGTACATGTGATCTATTGATAACATGAGTATCATCAACTCATTCATGCGGAACATTTTCATTTGTGTGTGTTTTAGTTTTCCTCTGCGCCATTGCTCCATCCATTTCTGCACACACACTTGCAACAAGGGCGCTTAACGAAGCAAGGACAAATGCTGGTGATGTTTACTATTGTGGAGGATTTCTAAATGGTTGACCCTATGGCCCATCAAAAGTTCAAAACCACCAACTTTCAAATTAATATTTTAAACCAATAAAAAACAGTTAAAGTTACCTAATCAATCTTCATTGGTCCACCATTAGTTCTTATCTCCACCTAGGGTTTGAGAACGACTTATTAGGGCAAACAAACCCTAACAGCCACACCGTCACAACATCATCACCGTCACACTGAAGCAATACGCATAATTAGGGTTGTGTGCCTACCCATTCACTGAAATATTCTCCTGGCCGTTCACCGGAACCTCAGCAGACGTTATTTACTCATCAGATCAACATTAGTCGCCGGATTAAGGTTCAGTGACAACCGATCTAAAAAAATAGTGAACATGCAATAGAAAAGAGCTTATCAGAAGTTGATCGAAACCCTAACCGCTTGATCGCCGTCATTGTCAGAGCTATGGCAGCAACTGATCGAACATACCTCGTCGCTTTCCGGTACAAACCATGTTCGCCGCCACCACAATGATGAGAACGTCGTCGTCAAGTGTTATTGACGCCGGCGAGAAGGTTGTAACACCGGCGGAACAATCGTCATCGGCCTCTCTGTGTGTCTCTCAGCGCTATCTCTGTCTGACACAGGTTTCTCTCAACCAGAAGGTTCTAAATCCGACGACCGTATTTTCTGGCTGGTTGACCTTTGAAACTGATCTGGTAAAAAATTTACAAAAATAGGCTTCTACTGTTCATTATGTTTAGTTTTTAATATATATATATATATAGGAGAATTATTATTATTATTATTATTATTATTATTATTATAATTAGTTGTAAATATTTATGATAAATAATTGAAAAGATGATACATATGAATATATGATATATAGTTATTTGTCTCTTGTTATTTTCGTATTGGATTTTATCATTTTTCTATATGATTCGTTGATGTATTGTTTGATTGTTTCTTGACGAAATTGTGAAACTTGTACTTTATTTGTTCAACGTGTTATATTTAGCTTGATTTTTTTATATTTTATGTTAGAATGTAATTTCATTTATATTTTATGTTAGAATGTAATTTCATTATTTTCCATGGATAGGAAGTTTTGACGTTAAAAGTGTTTTTTTTAAGTAAATGATATGTTGACGTAATTAATAATTTTAAAAAGTTATGTATCCTTGATAAAAGTGGAACATATTATTTTAAGAGTAAATTGCCATTTTAGTCTCTGAGATTTGATTCAAATTCTCATTTTAGTCAAATAGTTTTTTTTCTCCTCTGGGTCCCTGACTTTACCATTTTCTTGCCAATTTGATCAAATTGCCTAACTCGGTCTAAAAATCTGGTTATAAGTAGAGGTATTTTTGGCATAACTGTTGTGTAGTGATAACAAGGGGTAGTTTACAATATAACTCATAATAATTTAATGCCAAAAATACCCCTGATTATAACCTGGTTTTTAGAGTAAGTTAGGCGATGTGATCAAAATGGCAAGAAAAATGAAAAGTCAGGGATCCAGAGAAGAAAAAAACTATTTGTACTAAAATGGCAATTTGAATAAAAACTCAAGGACTAAAATGGCAATTTACTCTTATCCATCTATAATCTATAATATATAATATAAGGGTGGAGATACAATAGGAAGTTTATTTGGCTAGGAAGTGATCTTGACCATCCATTAAGTTAATCAAGGGCTAAGATTAAATCAGGGAAATTGAAAAGAAGAAAAGAGGCGCGTGAGTTTGTACAAGGGCATTCTAGTCAATCCAAGCCAATAGTTTCTCTCTCCTCCAATTCCCCCCATTTTTTAAACGTTAATAACTCTTTCATACGACATTATTTTTTTATAAAAATTGCACCAAAAAAACGAGCGTTTTTTTATCTTTAAAACGAGTATACTATTGCTATATTAAAAAAAAAATATTTTAAACCCAGTTGCGTAAAACGCAATAGAAAACCCCCAGTTACGTAAAACGCAATGAAAAAAAAAACCTAAAAAATGACATTTTTCTAAAACGCAATGCACCAAAAACACAAAGAAATGCCTTATTTGTAAAACGCAATGGCCAGAAAACACATAAAAAAGTGTTTTACCTAAAACGCAATGCACAAAAAACACAAAGAAATGTCTTATTTGTAAAACGCAATGACCAGAAAACACAAAGAAATGTTTTATTTGTAAAACGCAATCGCCAGAAAACACTTAAAAATGTCTCATTTCTAAAACGCAATGACCTAAAAAAACAAAAGAAAGTGTTCTCTGTAAAACGCAATGGACTGAAAACACCTAAAAATGTGTTTTACCTAAAACGCAATGACTAAAAACACTTCAAAAATGTGTTTTACCTAAAACGCAATGACTAAAGATACTTAAAAATGTGTTTTTTCTAAAACGCAATAGCGAGAAAACACATAAAACTCTCTTATTTCTAAAACGCAATGGACACATAAAACTGTTTCTGAACTGTTTGTGAAATGTCTGTGAACTGTCTGAATTGTCTACGAATTACTGTCTTCGAAATGAGCCAATTTCTGGAAAATTAATTTTTCTGATGCGTTTTTCTAAAACGCAGCTCAACCCCAGCCAGGGGCTCTGCCCCTTGGACCCCGCCAGGGGCTGCCGCCCCTGGGACCCCGCTACAGGGGGCTGCCGCCCCCGGACCCCCGCCAAGATCGTAAAACGCAATGACTAAATAAAAACCCAAATCGTGAAAATGAAATTAAAGAATTTCTTACATGGATCGAAGCCGGTTTCTTCATCAATTGACGAAATTTGAAATGATAGAAACACTTATCAGCGATTGAATCGAACAAATCGAGTGATTATCTTCAAAATCACCAGAAAAAACGAGATTTTGTATGAAATTAAACTGGGTTTTCTTCAAAAAAACTGAAGAACACGTTGATCGGGGGTTTGAATCATTGATTGGTGATGAAAATCGCACTATAATGTAGTGATTATTGAGATAGAAAGTGAAGAAATGGTTGAAGATGGTGGGTTTTTGAAAATGGTGGGTTTTGAAGTTACTGGGTTTTGAAAAAGAAAGAAGAAAGGGTTGGATTGACTAAAATACCCTTTTTCTTTATTTTAAATGTTGCCACATGTCATCCTCTTATTGCTTCCTATCCTTCCTAGCGAAATTAATCTTCCTATTTGATCTTTTCCCTATAATATAATACTATATAATAGATCTCCCATGTACAAAAATGTAATTTCCTTTAAAATTTTAAGAGTTAAATGCTTGGTTGGTCCCTGTGGTTTTCAAAAATTGCAGACTTGGTCCCAATGGTTTACTAATTACACGCGTGGTCCCTGTGGTTTTCAAAAATGCACTCGGTTGGTCCCCAGCCCTAACATCAGTTAAATTTCTTAGTTAACTATGTGTGAAATGACTATATTACCCCTGAACAATAAAAATGGCTGATCTTCTTCAACCTCCATACCCTGTTCTTCCCCCTCTCTTTAAAACCCACCAGCCACCTCCATCGACACCTTCAACCCACCACCTCCGCCGTCACCTTTAACCCACCACCTCCGCCGTCACCTTCAACCCACCGAGGAAGCTGGGCTGAGAAAGTACGGTCTTGTGGAGGACAGTAATTCGCCTGCCACCGTCTAACCGTCGATTCACGGCGATTGTTTCGCCGGAAAACGCCATTCGCCTGCCAAATCTCACCGGATCATTCACACCGTGAGGATTAGAGACGCTCGTTCTTTCTAGCTGATCTGTAAGTTCCCGAACCTTCTTCAACAGCTGTATTCTCTCCAACTTAGGGTTAGGGTTTCAATGAATCTCCGTCGATCGGTGCTTCTGCTTACCTAATCGGTTATTCATATGATGAATCTGAGCACTCCGATTCGATGTCTCCAGCCCTCTACTTATTCAACCCCCGTTTATTTTTTATGTATCTTCTTCAATCAGTTAAAACCCTAGACCTGAATGACCATCATAGAACCACCATCGCCACACCATGGAATCACCAGCTCCGGTGAACCGCCAATCATCTCCATATCCCGTTGAATAATGTATGCTCTGTTTTGGGATTTCAATTTGGATGAAATTGAAGTTGAATTGGTGAGAAATTGAGCGATTGGAGTGGATTAAAGTGGTGGGTGGGTTGAGGATGTTGATATGGTCCGATACAAATATTGGTTGTTGTTTAACTTTGATGCAGATTCGTTTGAAAGGAAGCAGATGCAGAAGCCCTTTAACTAATGGTAAGGACATATGTGAGCTATGTGAACTTTCCTGTTGCAATTTCTTCTTCGACCTTTATGATGAGTTATGTTGTAACTTGAATTGGGTGATTGATTATACACGTATTGTAATGAAGATGATGCAGATGATGATGGTGATGAAGATAATGGTGATACGATGATGCAATGGGTTTTGTTAATAAACAAGGGTATTTTGGTCATTTAACATGGACTTAACTGGGAAATTTAACTGATGTTAGGGCTAGGGATCAACCGAGTGCATTTTTGAAAACCACAGGGACCACGCGTGTAATTAGTAAACCATTGGGACCAAGTCTGCAATTTTTGAAAACCACAGGGACCAACCAAGCATTTAACTCAAATTTTAAGATGGGATATCAAAAGCCACTTAAAAACCATAATTTTTTACAATCCTTTTCCCTTTCTACCCTCCTCTCCCTTCAACATCGCAGTCGATTACACGATTACACGACCCCTCTCTCTCTCTCTTCATGAATTTGACATTATTAATATCATTAATCTGCCATTTGAATGCAGAATTCCAGTAGTCGACGTTCCCAATCCCCCAACCGAGGCTTTTGGTGGCACCCGGGGTTCCACAAAACCCTAGCAACCAGATCCCCCATCCCAAAACCTGCAATCGCTACAACATAACCGAATTTCTGTCCATAAATCTTCAATTTGAGAAAAAAAGCTTGAAATTCATTCATGGCGATGGCGAAATACGATCTGACACCTCGAATTGCTCCCAATCTGGACCGGCATCTCGTGTTTCCGCTGCTCGAATTCACTCAACGATCAGATTCTCAAAGCAAAGATCGAGCTTTTGAAACACTAATATGGTTGATTACGCTATGGATATTCACAAGTCTCTGTACCACACGGATGATGTTCCTCAAGGTAGTCAAAGTTTTTATTTATGTTAGGGTTTTAGTTATTGTTTTTGGCTGGATATTTGTGGTTTTGGGTTGTGTGAATGAGAACTTATGTTGCTGTTTGAATTTTGTATGTGTTTGATATTTGGATGAAAAATGACAAAAAGTTGATTCTGAGGCGTCTTTGATATTTGTACGTGTTTTCTGCACCTGAGGTGTGTTTTCTTGGCGAAAAGTTGATTCTGAGGTACATAGTAGGGGACACTTAATGTTCTAATATGAGCTGCTAAAGTAGAATCTGTCAAGAGAGTGGTGTATTTCTCAATTATATACTCGTAGAATGTCTTAATTTATGATTCTTTTAATATCAATCTTTTGTGCACTTATCTACGCCTCACTTTTCTTGACTCTTTCAAGTAGATTCTTGCTTGTAATAAAGTATCCCGATATATCTGCATGAAGAATATTTTTAATATGTAAAATTTACTTTAATAATGGCTTATGTTATGTTGATACAGCATATCCCCAAAGTTAATGGAGACATACTACTTCTGATCATCAAAGGTTGTTGGACAGGTTTCACATCTCTTATGCTCATACGACTGTTTGTTTTTTGTGATATTGTATCATTATATACATGCATAATTAATATATTAATATGTGATATTGTATCATTATATACATGCATAATTGTGTATTTTGTTTATGTTAGACTTGTTTGCTTTCAGGTTGCAGGTGTATAACCTGATTGAATCTAAAGTTCAAGCCGACGGTAACTGTAAGGTCGGTTATGTTTTATAAAATCAGAAAATTTTGTTATAACTGTAACCGCTTTTTTATGCTATATATAAAGTGGTAACTGCTAAAGCATTTGGAACCAAAATGGGTCAATTTTTTCACTCAATGGGTCAAAATGGGGCAATTAAAATTCCATCTCATATGTTTTCGGGTCAAAACGGGTCGACAACTTCAAACAAATAGATTCGGTTCGGATTGAGTTTCGGGCGGCCGGGACGGGTTTCGGATCGGAACGTAGTTGGTTCGGATCGGATTTCGGGTCGGCAGGGGTTTCTGCACGGGATGGGTTTCGGGCCGACATGAGTTTTCGCACGGGACGAGGTTCGAGTCGGGACGGGTTTTAGCACTAGACGGGTTTCAGTTCGTTTTTTTTTGTTTTGTTGGGGTCGGTTATTTTCGGTTTCGGTTGAGATTTTTTGTTTCGTTTTGGTCGCTTTTTTGGTTCGATTTTTTTAGTTTTTTTTTGTTTCGTTTTGGCCGGTTTCAGCTTTTTTGAAAAAGGACCCGACCCGAAACCCGTTCTGACCCGGACTTGCTAAAAAAGTTGAAGTCTTTTTCATTTCTGAGGTTGGGAAGCAACAAATTTCCAATATTCGATCTTATATCCTTGACTAACCAACTTCATTTGTTTTTTATCTCGAATGGCCTAATCCTTCCGATTTAGATGCCTTCATTTCCAGACACAACTAACGATTCTCCTAACATTTTGGTATATCAGGTGTAGTTTTCATTATTCACATATCTCTTATTATATGCACTACAATTATAGCCAGACACAAATTATTAACCTCTTTTTTGTAGATCTATACTAGAACTCCTTTTACAGCAGGTTTTGCTTTTGTAACTGGAACCGATATTGAATTATTGATAATGTTAGAATACAGGAATAAGTCGACAGACCCACAGGTGGTTTTTTTTTTGAATCTTAGTTAATTTTTGAATTTTGAATTCGTTATTGTCTTGGCAGGGTACAATGATTTCATCTTGTTTGTATCTCTTTCATACATGTAGGTACATGTATGTCAAAATAACCGTCGCGTTTGCTAACGGGTCAACCCAACCCAGCCTAACTTATTTTGGCTTGTCACAAAAGGGTTAATGAGTTTATTTGAGTTGGTCCTGTATATACACATTTGGGCTTTGCCCAAAGTCCTAGGCCTGCTCAGAGCCCAAAAGTTCTGGTCCCTTTAAGCCCAGTTACTGTTAGGCCTAAAATATGTAATCAGACCATTCAATGTTCTAAGGTATGAGATTGGGCAAAGATATAATTCACATTATGATGCTTTCAACCCTACTGACTCATTAAACATGATTTCTATATGCATATATGTGTATATAAACTTTTTGTCTTTATGCTTTGTTAATTGGTAGCTCTTAAGGTTTAAGAACATTACAACACTAACCAATGCATCCCTTTGCAGTTCATGAATGGATCGATATTCTAGCAATGTAGTTAACTATTTTTGTAGGTATGACAATGTAACCTTTAAGGGACTGGTGTTAACATCAAATGACTATCGGAATTGGTACTGTGTCTGGTACAGGGACCACAAGTTTTGAAGATTTGCTATCATTTGGTGAACCATTCCCGACCCGACTTTATTAATAGTAACTTCCTTGTGAACTCTATGTGCTTTTTCTAACTTGAATGTGTTTGTTAACTGACGGTTGTTTATGTTCAATGAGAAAACTGTAAGTTTTAATTTTGTATTTCATCATACTTGGTAAAAATAAAGGTATTTGTTCTGTTGGTTTAGGTCCAAAAAGCCCGCAGAGGATGGGCAGCTAATATTCCACACTGCAGATAAAATTTATCACCTACAGTTATTAACTTTAACCTGGTTTGGAAACTTGTTGTTGGTAGCTATTGTTTGGATATTTGAAGCACATACATACCCTCTATTCAGGTCTGGAGCATGTGAAGGTGGGTTTTTTTATAAAAAAAATTATTTTCAATCACCGCAACACTTCAAATATGTGATGTGTGCCTTGGCTTTTGGGACCCATATGCTATGAGCACCTCACGTTTTTTTATACAAAGTTTTGAAAAATCTTTTAAAATGTAACAACTTTTGAATTTGTTTTGACAGGAGTAATGCTCTTAAAGAAGGGTAAGGATTGTTTGATATGTCATGAGTTTTCGTTTCAAACTAACCAAATTGTGTATATTGTATCCTTTGATAACTGGGGCTCAATAAAGGTTTCTTCCCCGCCTTCAACAATGTGTCAGTGATAACATGGTTATGGTTAAGGTCAGTTCTCCTAAATCATGGATTAGCACTACTGTTATCTTTCGGTCTTGAAACTAGAGACGGCAAAACGGGCCTGTTAGTTGGGTTGGATAACAAGTCAAAATGGGTAGATTTTTGTGCAGGTTGAGTTGGGTTGACCCACTAACGTTTATATATAAATGCACCGTTTTAATTAATCTAGATTATAAATGGTTTCTTTTCGTCGGTTAAATGTAGACGTTGATCTGAAATGATTGGTCATGGCTTGTTCATGAAGAAGGCTCAGCGAAGACGAACAAATTTGTCGAGTTGGTTTTTTGTATATATAAATTTACTATAAGAGTTGCAAAAAAATAGTGTAATGTGATACATTCTGTAGTTCGCTTTATATCTACTTCAAATGATTGGTGGTGACTTGTTCAGGAAACCTATCGCGTAACTTATTATTTGGATCTCATGTGTTTGGCTTGGGTCTCAACAATATAGTATACTGCACACCTTGTTTTTTTATTTCACTTCCAACACCATATCAAGCCCCCATGACCAATGAAGAATCAAGTATTTTTTTTATTTCTATCCATCTGATATAATGATGATACATGATTATCTATTCATCATCAGTTTACCAAGCTTCATACCTATTGTAATTATGTGTAGCATCCTAAAGCATTATCCAAAAATGCACTTTTCTATGTGATGTGAATTGAAATTCGGAATTCCCTACGTCGGTACATTGGGACCAAAATGTACTGAATTTGATGCTCATTGTAAGTGTGTTTCTAGATTTTAATAATTCAAAATCAAAACAGTTTAATATATAGTTACTTGTCTTGTTAATAATAATTATAGTTGTTTTGTTTTTCTACATATGGTCGTATGGGTGAAAATTATGGTCATATGGGTCGTATGATGAGCAAAAAGTGGTCACACAGGTCGTCGGATGAAAATGAGTCACAAGTACGGATTGTATGACAAGCGAAAAATGTCATACGAATTGTGTAACGTCAACATTTGTAATGGACATCATAATTGAATCTTATTAGTTAAGACATCACTTTTGCATCGTGGTTAGTTCAATTGGCTTTTGATTTCATGCAATAAAATGTTATAAATAGCTTAGATCAATTTTTTGTTCTTATGTGATTGCTTTTATAAAAAATCTTGATATCAGTTTTCTTTCATTTTTTTCATTGATCATTATGTGTACATGCATTCCAAAATGAGGCACTTAATGTCTACATTGAGCATTCTTGGTATCACAACCACGTCCAAATCATTGTCGCAGTAAGCCAAAGTTCCGCCGCAACGCGCGGGTCTCCCACTATATATTATAAAGGAAAAGTGACGTACAAAATTGTAATTTTACCATACTTACAAGTTACGAAGCACCATGTACAAGGATGTTTAAGCTATTTAACCCAAAGTTTTTAAGACACCAAAGGGGTATAATCGGTAATTTACCATCTTCTAGAACCCTAATACTAAATAGCAGCCTTCAATTCATTTAATTCACTGGAAAACCATACGATTCATCATAAATTCATCATCAATAGCACCTTAGTACATACGATTGAAGAGTCCCAAACCACCGCCACCCTCCTTTCCGGTTTTGTCTCCGCAATTTGTTCCCCCCATCACCGCGTCTCGGATAGTCGCCAGGGGCGGATCTACGTTGAGAGTGACGGGTTCGCACGAACCCACTCGGTTTTAAATTTTTATTTGCAGTGTTAATAGAAAAATTTAGATGAACCCATAAAAGAAAGTTTGGATGAACCCATTGATGAAATTGAAAGATGGCTGACTGGTTAAGTCATTCCCTTCCATGTTTGATGTCATCGGTTCGACCCCTCCTGTAGGTATTTTTTTGAAGTTTTTCTCCCCATGACCCATATCTAAGGGCATGTTTGGATAAGCTTTTCAAAACAACTTATTGGCTTATTGACTTATCAAGAAGCCAATAAGTTGTTTTTGTGTTTGGATAGACTGAAAGGACTTTTGGAAATAGCTTTTTGCAAAGAAGGAAAATGAGATTTTGAAAAGCCAAGATTTCATGACTTTTGGATCCAAAAGTGACTTTTCAAAAATGAAATTACTAAATTACCCCTTCTTTACCCCCTTATATCTAAAAGAATGCCCATTTTAGTCATTTTACATCAATAAGCTAATCCAAACACTTTTTTTTAAAACTCCTTTTCAAAAAGTCCTTTTCCCAAAAGTCCTTTTCCAAAAGTCCTTTTTAACTCTAACTAGGATTACGACCCGCCGCAATGCGGCGGGGATTCTTTAGTTATATACTAAGTCGGTCTAGGATCCACACATTATGTTAACCCTGTCAAACGGGGAAAAATAGACGATGTAAAACGTTCTCCCACACACGCATGTTGTTAAACGTGTCAAACGGGGAAAAAATAGACGATGTAAAAACGTTCACCCACACACGCACGTTGTGTCGTGTTAACTCGCAAAATTTAGAACGAAACGTAAAAACGTTAAGCCAAAGACGCACGCTGTGATGTGTTATGTCACAAAATTTAGAACCAAGCATAAAGCGCAAAATTTGCGGAAAATGAAAACTATAAAGGAACAAAGTTGAAAGTAAAAAAAGTTATGAAAATAGATTGCAAAAGATAAAAAGTTTTGGGTTAAAAGTAATTTATGAAATACTTTTGGGTGAAAAGTAAAAAAAAATCATTTTTTTTAAAACCCCTAAAGCCAACGTTACGACAACCATATGCATAACCATTTTTTCTTTGAAAAACCCACAAAGCACACCCCGTGTTGCAGCGGGGCGTAAAACGGTGTCAAATAGTACTAATGTCACACAACCGTCATCGACCACCAACACTGACTTGACCTAGGATATGCGTGTTGCGATGAACCTGTCAAACATGGAAAAATAGAGGCAAAAACGTTGAACCACACATGCACGTTGCGTCGTATTAACTCGAAAAATTTAGAACTATACGTAAAACGGAAATTTGCGAAAGATGAAAAATATAAGTGACAAAAGTTGTGAAGTTAAATTGCAAATAATGAAAAGTTTTGGGTTAAAGTTAAAAAAAACAAATTATGTAGGGTTAAAATTGTAAAAGATACAAACCTTTGGGTTAAAACTAAAAAGTCAAGTTTTTTTTTTGAATAATGTGCAAAGCATAATGTACAACTCCTTATGCATAGAAAACTTGCTAATTTATATAGGTTTTAATAATAACTAGTAGGTTTTCTCCCGCGCTATGCGGCGGTAACTCAGTCGGTATCGGTTCGGTTCGGTTCGATGACTCTCACTTTTGTAACTGAAAGAGAAAACTAAAAAAACAAAGTCGCGATATGCTCAAAAGGATATCAAAGCATCTTTTATATCAATCAAAAACCATAAAAACGAATACCGGTTTCTGATATTGCCGATATCGGTACCAATGTTATTCGGTCGAAATCGATTAAATTCGCCACATATCGATATTCATATAGTTTCCAATAAAAAAAATGTTTTTTAATACTGTTATCAGCACTCGTCGAATTTACGATATAAAAAAATTATAGGCAAATTGGATTTAAATAATCCCAACTCACTGTTATTGGCCAATAATAATCCCAACTCATTTAATCACCAATAATAATCCGAACTATTCACTTTTGTTTGTAAAATACTCCCAGTTAAAAAAACACTAACTAGGTTTAAAAATTGCTGATATGGCTTGCCACGTCACCTGCCACATCAGTTGCCACGTAATCGAAAAATGCCACGTAGACTGCCACATCAGCTGCCACGTCATCAAAAATGCCACGTAGACTGCCACATCAGATGCCACGTCATCAAAAAATGTCACATCAACTGCCACGTCATATGACACATCAGCTAAAAGGGCCACGTCAGATGCCACATCAGCAATTTTTTTAACCTAGTTAGTGTTTTTTTAACTGGGAGTATTTTACAAACAAAAGTGAATAGTTCGGATTATTATTGGTGATTAAATGAGTTGGGATTATTATTGGCCAATAACAATGAGTTGGGATTATTTAAATCCAATTTGCCAAAATTATATTGTTTTGAATACAAAAAATGTAAATCACTATACATCGTTGGTTCCGATTCGATTTGTTACGATAACAACACCATATTCATTTTCAATAAAATTCATATCACAATGTTTAAAAACTATAATTGCAGAGTTAGATTAAAAAAAAACTAACATGAGGAAGTTAAAAAAAAATCAAACCAAATGATAAATAATAACCTTTCATTAGAAAACATAAAAAGAATATTTAAAAATTCCTAACACTATTCATCATCACTTTAAATTAATATGTATAACTAGGTTTTTTATCCCGTCACCGCTTTGCGGTGACATCAGCGACCTAAATTGAATTCTTATAGCCAATAGGGAGCGACCTAAATTGAATTCTTATAGACAATAGGGGGGCATCAGCGACCTAAATTGAATTCTTATAGACAATAGGGGGATTCGGGTACCCACGCGTTGCGATGGCAAGCTGCATCAAATCCAAGAATAAAATATAAAAACACGTGTGTCTTGGTCAAGTTAATTGCACAAAGGTTCAAAAACCTTGAAACATAAGAGTAAAGTGCAAAAGTTGTCCATATGATGTTACTCAAATGGTCGGTTTAGTCGACATTTAGCTTATTACATATGTGTTCCAAAGATGACTTATTAATAACAATTTGTACGTCAAATGCTATCACTTATATGGCAAGAAATAGTCTTTTTATTGCATCCTCGCTTCACTTTGAGGTTGTGATATCGCCCTCTAAGCAATTTATACCGAACACATATCCCCATCGCTCGTTTAAGCCTTGAATTAACTTATCTACACAAATTAAACAAACGGTTCGAACTACATCACCTTTAGCTTTGATGATCATGCCTTCAAGCTCTTGAGTCAGAGTCCTCATCCTAAAGAAAGGAAAATTTTAAAAATGAAGGCTTTAGAGTATGAATATATTTAATATCCATAAAAAAAATTCACATATCTACTTTGTAACTGTTATGCACATGTTCTTTTAGTAGATACAGTTTATATATGCATGTTTCACTGCAACATGGGTACTATCAATCTTAAATAAGCTCTTCATGTTATGTGTGTCTAAACATATATAAACATATAAACATAATATATATATATATATATATACACATACCATATATATTTACAATGTATCGGTAAAAGAAATTATACCACGTGGTTCCCACCATTTTTTTTTCAAACAAAGAGATGGTAATTTTTTGCCATTGAAATTAGCCCTAATGACTACTATATAGCTGTAATTTTAAGCGTTCTCATGAGATCCTCAAATTCACTTTAAAATGATATTTAAAAAGAGGTGCATAACTGAACTTGACAACCATGATATGATCAAAATAAACCTTGTTCAAATGTCAAAAGAAAATCTTTTGGGTTAACTACTTAACTTAGATAAGTAGTAAACTTAACTCAGATGAATAGGATTATAAAATTTGAAAAGCATACAATACCTTACTCAACAAACTCTTAGATTAGGGTTTATTTTTTGCATAAACCAGCTTAAAGGCTGTTGCGATTTTCAGACATAAAAACCCCCTCAACAGAAAAATCCAATTTGGAGCTACTTTCTTTAATCTCTTCACCCCCTAGAGCTACAGAACGATATTGTGTATGTATTTTTTTAGATCAAACTAAAGGTGTAATAAAGTAAAGATACATAATAACCGAACGCATCACTGAGGGACCTTAAGCTCAACAAAGCTGATTGCCTTACAATGATTTTTGGTATTGATCCAGCTGCTTCTTTGCTGGTGGTGATCTGTTCACTGATTGGCGCAGTGAACACATTCACATTTTTCTTTGGTGTCCCTGTTTTCTTTGGCAAGAAGTTAACTACATATTAACAAAACAATTCCATAGATTAGAAACAGGAGAAAGTTGGTAACAAATCACAATTTATAATTCAATCAAAGAGCATATATCCACACGAAAATAACCCAAAACAATTCAAGTATTAACCATACACCATGAAATAAAGTATAAATTAATTATTCTGGTTATTCTATTTACACTCACCGGAGGTAAACCTGATACTTGCAGACGTGGAGGTTACCATCGTACACATGTTTCAAAAGAACTGATGTTTGTTCTTAATGTTAGTATTCTTACGAACAACCTAATGTTATTGGTCAATGTTGAAGAAATTCTAACCTTAAAATTCAATTCCCAAAGAAATTATTAGAAAATAAATATGTTACGCTACAACATCAACCTATCTCTTTTATATTACAAAACTGACATGATTTTTCTTTGAATTTCTTTTTTTAATCTTATGGATTTAAATTACGAATCTTCTTTTATCTGATCCTATTTTAAATCTTATATTACTTTTTATCACTTTAAAGTCTATGTTACTCAAGTTTCTTGCCTTCAGTTAGTGATTCTTATAAAAATATAGATTAATTTTAGTTATAAGAATGTTGTTATGTTTTGTATTACTTACAAAACATATGATTTTCAGTGGTGAACATATCCATAAAAATGCATGGCAGGTGATACTCTGTTAGAGAAAATGGTATGTAACCTGCTAGATATATAGTATTTTACATGTCAACGGCATCTACAATAGATGTTTCGCTGGAGGATTACCAACGAAATATTATCGTGTGAATAAAGTCCATTATATCGAGTGTCAATATGTTGTTATGATTGATCTTTAGAGCGGTCTTGACTTCGACTTTAAGCTATTCGAGTCTCAAATCTTCAACAAAATGACGCTAGCGTCAATATGTTGTGACCGCAGAAGTGATCCCACTTCCCAAGCTAGCGACCCGACAACGCTGCCTGGCAGTGAATACCCAACTCGAGGGGAAGGAAGAGCCTGGGATTACCAGGTTTCGAACCCGGGACCTCAAGGGTCCTCGGGCCGGTTTTAAACGGCTGTCGGTGGCCATTGAGACAAGACCCAGTGGTTAACCCAAAGAAATTATACTTAACTCCTAAATTGTATCACAAATTTTACAAAACAATGAATCAATATCATCCATTTGCGCTAATCTACAATACTGTGACAAACCCCCAACCTAATCCTCATCATATTCAGGTTGTCAATTCTTGTAAAAACAGAACATGCAGGTAAATAGGGGTTACCTGAACTTCGTCGGATCTTCGTCGGAGGGTTGCATCGTCGGTGTACCAAAAGGGTCATCGGAACCCTAAACTCCACCGTCGCCGCTGCCGTGTCGAACCAAATCCCCTCTGCAGAAAACTTCCGCCTCACATTCGGGTAACCCTAGCCGCCGTCGTCGTTCAGCGGCGCTGTTAGATCGGTCAGCCGGAGGCCATGGTGGGCTACAATCGGCCGGAGGTCATGACCGCAGCTACGCTCTCAGTTTCTCTTCTCTCTCTTGTGTGTTTTTTTTTAAATTGAACCACTGTTCATCAGCTCTTTCTGTTAATATATATAATAAGCTTAGCCAAACATGCCCTAAAACTCCAAAATCTGAGCCCTATTCCCTTCAAGCCTTCGTCACTCTCAAATCTTTCGAATTCGTGTCCTATGAAAATAGATCCCTCACATTTATTTATTCTGAAACAACCACTTGACTTTCTTGATTCTTTGAAGATGTTTATGTTACATTTTTTTTCTTTTTTGTGGTATCTTTATTTTGAATCTGTGATTCTTTAAAGACGTTTATGTTATTTTTTTCCTTTTTTTTTTGGTATATTTATTTTGAATCTGTGTTTTATTCTGAAACAACCATTTGACTTCAATTTCTAAGCCTTCTTGATTCTTTGAAGATGTTTATGTTACATTTTTTTTTCTTTTTTGTGGTATCATTATTTTGAATCTGTGATTCTTTAAAGACGTTTATGTTATTTTTTTCCTTTTTTTTTGGTATATTTATTTTGAATCTGTGTTCAATTTGATTTTTATCTTTTACATCTATATGGTGTTTCGTTTCTAAATGAATCCTTTAACTAAATCAAGTATAACATAATAGGTATTTTGTTTCACTTTGAGAATCGAGTTTAATCAAGTCTTTGACTTTTAATTGATGTGGTTCATGTTTCTGTTTCTGTAATTCAGATTTTGTTACGTATCAAAGTGAGATCGATAATGAGAAGAAAGAAACACAGAGAAGGAGTAAACTCTCAAATCATCGATACCGATTCTATTAGTTAGCTATGCTTAAGTGCTCCAGACTATCATATTACAACAACCCCCTATTCTATTCAGTAATTACATTCCTAGTCCTTATACTACATTATGACTGTAACAATATTTTGTTTAACTTAGTTTTTGTTTACACTGTGAATCGAAGATCATGTCTGTTAATTTTGCATGCGAAAATTTTGGCTACTAATTTTCTTATGTTCATAAATCGAGGGCCTTATATTTTTAATTCGCCTTAGGCTCTCAAAATGATTGAGCCGCCCCTAAACCTTACCCGATCGGAACCGTAGAACCGACCCAAAAATTTGATGTCCAGTACTATGAAATTGGAACATCTAAAATTAGTGAACCCACTGGAAAAAAATCGTGGATCCGCCACTGATAGTCGCCAACGGTGCTGTGCTACACATCCACCGCTGCCTGGTCTTTGCCTCTGCTCGTTGGTGTCGCAAACAGGCCATCTCAAGTATTCATTGGCATCCGATTTGTTCTTCTTGGTTACGATCCTCTAAAAAACTCACAGGTTTTAAAAGTTTTTGTTTATTAATTTCTGTACATGTATCTGATTGTTTCATATGATGGATACATTCATGTGTTAAGAGTTTATAATTGGATTATTTGTTTGTTTGTTGTTTGATTTTTTTTTTCTTTTTAGTTGAGTGATGTTTGTTAGTTAGGGTTTGAGTTGATTTATTAGAATTATAGGAAGAAATTGTAATTTAGAATTGATTTTTTTTTTAATTTAAGTTGTGTTTACAGGTTTCACTGAAGTTTGTTAATGGCGGAGCTGTTAATGTCGGTAAATACGGTCCGAATTGTACTCATGTTATTCTTGATAAGCTTGTTTGGGTTTTAAAATTTTCATATGTGGTACCAAATAATTGGGTTTCTGCATGTTCAGGTCTACTCTGTTTTATATCAAAAACCCATTTTCTGTTTTAATTCCCATGTCTATTAATCTTTGTACTCAAATTGTACCATAAAGAACAGATTTGTGATTTTAATCGATATATATGGCGAAAAAGTAACCAGCGATCAAAATCAATTTATTCTTCGATCACCATCTATTAAGAGGAAACGAACGGACGAATGAACAGAGCAAACACGCATATTCGGTTGCGTATGCGACCGTTGTGGCGGCAGAAGTAGCGGTGGTGTCCCACCCCGAATTTCCACGTGTCACCGGTGGGCCCGGTGGGGAGTATCGTGACGTCATGGTTGGCAACTGTCACACCCCAAATTTCCACGTGTCACCGGAGGGCCCGGTAGGGGAGTAACGTGACGTGGTTGGCAACATCATAGTCAAACAACACAATATATATAAATGCACAGCAGAAGCAAAAGGATATATATATTACAATCCGTAATAGTGTAACATCAAAGTATTACAACGGAAATAAAGGATCCACAGGCGGATTGCAAATAAAATAACATGGTTCAACAGACTTTAGGCATCTAAGCTTGCGAGACTCTTTATTGATGCTAGGAGTAGCCAGCCAATTCCAATTAGTACCTGCACTTAGCCTTTTTGGAAAATACGTCAGTTTACACTGGTAAATACAATCAACTGACTCATTTTGAAAAGGGTTTAAGAAAATGATTGTTTTGAATGCACATGGCACAAATAATATTTTATAACTTGGGATAATTATTTACATATAATACTTGTAGGGATTTACATGTTCCTTATGCGTTCAGTAGCCCGGATCGAGCCGGGTTAAAGATTAATTGACACACCACATTTAATTATGAGACACCGACGGCGTACGCCTACGCCGGGTGCTGAGGTCGTGGCCATTCCGTAGAATGATGCCAGGGATATCCGGGACAACGGTCATTAACCCCCCAAAGGCTTTAAGCAAACAAAACAATGTTAAACGAGACGTCTCAATACTTTCATTATCATACATTCAATCAAAGATTCAACGTCCCGACCAAGCGGTATTTTATATACCGTACCCCAAGCCCGTATAGGGAAAATAAGTTAAAAGTATTTACCTGAGCTTAAATATAAATTCAATCCCAGCCGTATCAAATCAGCAAGTACAGATAGCTTTTACTGAGCTCCTAAATCTGGAACGAAGGTTTTTAATAACCTATTAGAATCCTAACGGGTCTTTAATTAAGCCTACGCTTAGACCGATTAGTTTTAAAGATACGGTTCGTACGCACGATTAAGCGAAGACCGGATAGAATGTGATTTAGACCCGACAAGTTTGAAGACTTGCTTAATATGGGTATATGATACACATTCTGGATTTTGAGACAAAACCGATAAGGTTTGACCCGTTTCGGCTAATTTATGTAAACTAGTTACATAAACCGAACCGAACGCGCATGAAGCGTAACGGGTATCCGTAAGAGTCCTAAACAGGTTTCCTAAGTTAACATGCTTCAAATATGTTGTGACATCAGTAGGATGTCTTTCGTTATGCCCGAAATGAATTTAAACACAAACTATGCCCCGTAGGGGTAGTTTGGTCATTTTAAAGTTTGTAAAAGCGCTTAGATGTTTAACTGAGTTACAGGTCTGATGTAAACAGCAAACATACTCAATTTGATGAGTTATAACAGTAGACTAAAGCATATATGTGAGATTTATTATCTTTAACCAAACTATGCCCCGTAGGGGTATTTTGGTAATTTCACATAAGCCGAAAAGCTCAAAAACGAAGTCTGAGTTAATCAACCCTTGCTTACTGTTAAAATATCATAATTTGCCTCATATATCAGTAGGTATCAACCCGGGTATGTCTAATATGATTTTAAGACATACTATGCGTTAAAAACGCTAATTATGGCGATTAAAGGCCATTTCCGGGTTCGATACTTAAATCTGATATTTTTATATTTCCAGAAGGCTTAAAATAATTTATTTAACATATGTGATCAGTAGCAAAAGGTTTGGAGTCGTTTAGATAAGTAAAACTCATTTTATGGCCCGTAAGGGCAAAACCGACAATTTCCGAATTAAGCCTGCGACTACGAGTTATGCTCAGCCTAAAATTTATTAAAAATCTTTAAAAATCCTAAAATAATATTTTATATCAGTGGGTAAAAGATTTGATACCAAAAAGTATGTTTAACTAGGCTATATGCTAATTACGTCATTATGTTAACATAAAGCATTAGTTTTGCGATAATGAGCATAACTCTTAATCTACAAGTTGAACTGATGTCAAACTTTGCATGCAAGTCTATATATCAGTATTTGAGGTTTCTACACTTTTACATTTTCATCAATCACGTTTTAAGATAAAAAGGGCATAACGGTCAACATATGAGCGATTAACGGAACTTGCATATTAATTGGATAATCAACGAAACAAGTACAGAGGCTTATACTATCATGCAACCCAACCCTAATGAAGCACTAAGGCATTTCCGAATCAAACTAAAACGGGTCAGAACCGAAGTCAATGCAAAAGTCAAAGTTTTGCGTCTTTCGGTTCCGAACCGGGTTTAAACAGAAATTTGTCGAGTCGGACAAGCGTAGACAAGTTTTTATACTTATTACCAAGTTATATTAAGTTTAAAACAGGTTACACGCCTCGCGGATTGCTAATCGTGCATTAAATCGCATTTTGAAATTCTGTTGACTTTTTCGGTCAACGTTTGACCCGACAAACGACCTAGTTAGGTCTGGGTTCGGTACGTGCCCTTATAAGGGTTTAATACCCACATAATTACCTATCTAACGGTACTTTTAATTTGCGATACGACTGAGCTATCATTAATCAATCGCGAAGTCAAACCGAAGTTACGTCGGTTTGACTTTTAAGCTAATTACTAAGCTAGAATTAATTTAGAAGGGATTAGCAACTTACAAAGTGTCTAATGATGATTAGGGAGGTCTTGCAATTAGTTTGGAAGCTCCACAATGATCAGAAATGGGAATGTGAAAGTTTGCAAGCTTAATGGGTTTATATAGTGTTTAGATCACCACAATTCATTGACAACAAGGTCTACAACTCTCCACAATCATCCAACACTTGTCACTAGTGCCTAGGGAAGTCTAAGGGTCCTTCTCATGCAAGAAAAACCGGCCAAATGGGTCACATTCGCGCATAACAGGCTGCAGAAGGTTTTCTGATGCTGGCAGCTACCTTACGGACCGTAAGGTCACCAAGGTTACGGTCCGTAAGCTTGTCTTCAGCCTCAAAAGTTGACTGTTCTTTGGCATTTCGAAGGGGCAATCCCACTATCCGACTTTGTGACCTCAAATAACACTTAGGGACCTCCATAATGTGTCTAAAATAGTTTCATACCCTACCATTATGTATTGTTTCCAATGAATGCATATACAAGACCCGAAAATCTCGGTTTACCATTCATTTTCTTCGTGATATCACAACATGCTTTTGCAAGTCCAATATTGTGAACCGAATTTCTGAATTGAGGGTATAAAAGATGTGTATAACATTTAATCGGGTCTTGGGATTTTATAATTGAGGTCGTTCAGAGGTAACAGTTTAACATGACGCCACCTTAAATCCTGCCGAATTATCTTTATTAAATCCGGGTTTATAACGCGTTTTGTCTGACATGACACGTGTCGTTTTATTATTGAACCCGAAATTTTCGAGGTGTTACATCCTCACCCCCTTAAAATAAATCTCGACCCGAGATTTACTGAAACAAGGAAGTATTCTCTGCCTAATAATGGCAACTTACAGATGATTAGGAATTTGTATGATCTTGTTTGTTGTTTCCTGGGCAACTTTTAGATCCTTATAATTGAACTTACCAATCTATTGTCCTAACAATAGACGTTTAACATGCCATTTATACAAGGTCTCCCAGGGAACAGCCTTGATGCTTACATATCAACTATTATATAAAAGCTTATCTTAAGGTGAGATGGTTATTTCAACCACTGCTTAACAGCTTTTAGGGATTAGCTAATCCTTGCCGTTAGTCGAACAATTCGACTATTCTGGACAGCTGATGGCAAATTCTTAATCGTCGCCTAATTAGGGTTGCGGTGAACAATGCCTTAGCAATATGAACCGTCTTTCTTATTTAATAATATAACACCCTTAGAATATTGTGTCTGGCTACATGAGCTTATGTCTTAAAACCTACTTACCCAAGATTTCGTTTATTCCATAATTAATATGGAATTTTCACAGTACTCCAGCCCACGGCGGGCGACCACTCGTAATTCTACCTGCCTTCCAGGAGGTAAGCAGGGACAACCTTGAGAAGATAATTGAGCTACAAGGAGGCTACAGAGATTTTCCATATCTCAGGCTCCAGTTCATCCATCATTGTCCGTGTCAAATGAGTGACACCTTTATGTTATAAGTCCTCGAATTCCTTACTCGGGAACATTTACTTGGAAAAAAAAAATTTCCATTTTTGGATATCTTCCTTGAATATTACTAGTCGACTTTAGTACAATATGATCATTGGGATATCTTAGGGGTTCCATGTATTAAACCTCCATGCTGATCAGACATGGAAATAATCTATGGGACACACTAGGATACGCCAATCCTCATATGACACTTTTATCAAACATAGTTTGGCATTCGCAGGCGATAAAAAAACAATGAGAAAAGAAAATAATTAAAATAACATATGTTGTCGTACTCTATGCAAAGAAAGAGTGGTCTAAAGATTTTCGGAAGGATTCCTTGCCGATCTATAAGAATCGGTTACTATGGTTTCCTTGGTAGTTATACCTTGTGGATGATAAAAATTTTGCTAAATTTATGGTTCATGAAGATTTATTATTGCCTGTAATAAAACAGGACACTTAGCAGGAATTATCATTGATAAATGATAAGGAAGTTTATTGTACAAATGCTTATATCTAATAAATAATGGAAGTTTCACAAACTAGGCACCTAGCTCAGTTGGCTAGGCGCGCGAAAGGGTGCGGCCGGCCTAGACCCAGGTTCGATTCCGGGGACGGCCAGTTCCACCATTTTTTTTATGTTTAATATTAATTACTCGTACGAATACGTGTAATTATGAGAGTGGTCTCATACGGAGTCTTAATAATTAATTGCTTCTTAACACTCACAATATGGCTTGATTTTGAAGGCAACCAAACCTTTCCTATTACTATATAAAGTCCTCTTATTAACGCAACAAGGACAGCGGAGAAGAGTACTTCCTAATGGATATTAAATATCCATTTAATATTGCTGCAGTAGTCTCGGAGGTATTATCGGTTAATTTTACTTCATATATAACGCTTAGAGCTTTAACAGGCAGATTTTATGATTTACTATATCTATTGTCTTCTAGAGACTTATCTGAACCTGAATTAATTAATACTCTATCATGAGCGTTATTGGTAAAGAAAGTACCTGTTATGACATTGTTATCCTGAACAGTCTCTTGAACATCCTTTTGAGAGTTTCCAGCTTTGGTCTTCTTAGCCTCTCCGGGCTTCTTGGTCCTATTAGGGCAATTAGTTTTTATGTGCCCTATTTCATTGCAACCATAGCAGGTTGCGTCCTTTATGTCTTGGCACTCCAAAGTCTTGTGCCCTTCCTTACTACAAATCCCACAAGGCCTTGCTCGTGACTCCAAGGTGCGTTTCCCTCTAGTCGCCTTCTTTGGGCAGCGGGTCTTAATGTGCCCTTTTTCGCCACAACCATGACAGGTCGCATCTCCCAACCTCTTGCAATCCAAGGTCTTATGCTCCTTGGACTTACAGATTCCACAGGGTAGAGGCTGAGATTCATATCTGCATTTCCCGAGGTGGTACTTCCTACAGGTTTTGCATCTGGTCTTTTCACTTGACTGCTGTTTGCCCTGCAATTCCTTGCATTCATGGGTCTTGTGATTTATCTCTTTACAGATGGCACATCCCATGATCCGTTCATATATACATTTACTGAAGTGCCTCTTTTTCCCGCAATTCTTACATTCGGGTTTAGCCTCCTTTGGCTTGGACTGAATATAGTTTGAACCGGTCTTACCCCTTTTACAACCTTGAATTGGGATATCATTGCCCTTTCGTTTGTGATCCCTCAGCACGCGATCCACAACGTTATTTATGGCCGTATTTAACATAGCCTGTAACTCGGTTCTTGTTAAGTTCAGTCTTACTTCATCACTCTGATCAACTGAACGATTTTGGGCTTCTGAGGAGTCAGCCATGGTGAAGTTTTGAAGGCTACAAACCAAGTAGTAATAATTGGCTTAATTATAGTGAATTGTCGAATTTGATGATTAAATAGCCATGGTACAAATAAACCATATAGGCGAATAGATAGTATTTAAATTGTTTGATTATGTTTTGCCTAGGTTTTTAAATAAACAATCTTTGGCGTGTAAACATAATATAATCCTTCATATTTATTAGACAGGGGACATAAAATCACGACTGTCAATGTCGTACTGACATTTTATATAGCACAAGAGCTTGTTCCCAAGGACTCTTGATAGCACAGGGCCTTGTCACTTAGGGAAAAATCTAAAACATAAACGATGATTCCTTTGGGTCGGAAAATTTCATAGTTCATCGTTTTGACAAGAATTTATGAAATAAAACTATCTTTTCATGTATACACCTTTGCCCGTAGGTATATATCCCAAATGGATGTTTTTGATGCTTACATCATGTTCGACGTTTACTAGCCATGATTCCTATTGATCACTTACGCTAACTAAGGGATTTGGAAATTCCTAATATAAGGATGACAAGTGTGATTTTATCGCATCACGGTTGTCGGGAGTGTTAACACATTTTCAGGTGTTAACAAGGATCTGAATCTCTTTTTAGACAGGTTTTACCATCTTAGCTAGGTCTTCAATGATATTCAAGCTAGGTCACCTTTTAAGATTCTCTTTTAATATCTATATTGGCAGGAAAGGAATAATATTTATTTTATTCAGGATTTTTATCATGAATCCTAATTTATAAGTTAGTAATAGCACAAATGGCCTAGTCGCGTAGACAAGTTTAATTTATAAACCATGATTTCAGAGAATCAAAGCATGAAGGTTTGAACCTAGTTCATTACCTTTATCTGACAGGGAGTCATCACTACCACTGCCTTTTGGTTCATATGGAAATGAACAGGGTCTGTAGGCGCTATATTACCACGTATGGGCAAAATGTGATCATCTCAAGTGATGATCTAAACCCATGATTCAGAGATCATTACATTGGGTTAGGAATCTTTTGAAGAATCCATTAATAAGAATGACGTGTGTGATTTTAATGAATCACGTCTGACAGGAGTGTTAACATATTTACAGATGTTAACAGAGATTCGAATCTTTTAAACAGGTCTTACCATCATGGCCCGGCCTTAAAATGACCCGAAGGCTAGGTTTCACTCTTAAGATTCTTATTAATATTTAACGCAGAACAATCCTAAATTGAGGTGTTAAATATGGATCTGAATCTAATTATGGAACTACCATCTTTGCTCTGCCTCAAAATATTGCGTGGCTAGGTCTCATCCTTTTTAGATTTTTGCCATTTCATATAAAGGTAGATCTTATAAAAGGAATGTCTGAATGAAAATTTAAAGTTAATTATTCCACTAAAAATACAGATGTGCCCTAGACGGGATTTGAAAGGAATAGTGTTGTCCTCGAAGGAACTGAAAGGTAATTATGCCCTTATAAGGACTATTAAGGAAACGATTTTTAGCAAAAGAAGTTTCTTCTTCATTTTATTTCTGAATGCCTTCTCCTTGGTTGCATGTTTCGTCCTAGCCGTTGTACGAAGGTCAGCAAATCACGGCTCCTGGTGTGGAGAATTATTATTACGGCTTCTTCGCTTGGCGACGTATTCAAATATATAAAAATTTTGGAAGCAGAAAATTTCCAGATGAGGATTGAGAGTATTCCTATGTTAAGTCTAGACTCAGAAGATTTAGGAATGTGCAATTGTGTCATTGAGATTAAACACAAAAATTAGTGTTTAATTCACTCAATGTTGGCTCTGATACCAACCTGTCACACCCCAAATTTCCACGTGTCACCGGAGGGCCCGGTAGGGGAGTAACGTGACGTGGTTGGCAACATCATAGTCAAACAACACAATATATATAAATGCACAGCGGAAGCAAAAGGATATATATATTACAATCCGTAATAGTGTAACATCAAAGTATTACAACGGAAATAAAGGATCCACAGGCGGATTGCAAATAAAATAACATGGTTCAACAGACTTTAGGCATCTAAGCTTGCGAGACTCTTTATTGATGCTAGGAGTAGCCAGCCAATTCCAATTAGTACCTGCACTTAGCCTTTTTGGAAAATACGTCAGTTTACACTGGTAAATACAATCAACTGACTCATTTTGAAAAGGGTTTAAGAAAATGATTGTTTTGAATGCACATGGCACAAATAATATTTTATAACTTGGGATAATTATTTACATATAATACTTGTAGGGATTTACATGTTCCTTATGCGTTCAGTAGCCCGGATCGAGCCGGGTTAAAGATTAATTGACACACCACATTTAATTATGAGACACCGACGGCGTACGCCTACGCCGGGTGCTGAGGTCGTGGCCATTCCGTAGAATGATGCCAGGGATATCCGGGACAACGGTCATTAACCCCCCAAAGGCTTTAAGCAAACAAAACAATGTTAAACGAGACGTCTCAATACTTTCATTATCATACATTCAATCAAAGATTCAACGTCCCGACCAAGCGGTATTTTATATACCGTACCCCAAGCCCGTATAGGGAAAATAAGTTAAAAGTATTTACCTGAGCTTAAATATAAATTCAATCCCAGCCGTATCAAATCAGCAAGTACAGATAGCTTTTACTGAGCTCCTAAATCTGGAACGAAGGTTTTTAATAACCTATTAGAATCCTAACGGGTCTTTAATTAAGCCTACGCTTAGACCGATTAGTTTTAAAGATACGGTTCGTACGCACGATTAAGCGAAGACCGGATAGAATGTGATTTAGACCCGACAAGTTTGAAGACTTGCTTAATATGGGTATATGATACACATTCTGGATTTTGAGACAAAACCGATAAGGTTTGACCCGTTTCGGCTAATTTATGTAAACTAGTTACATAAACCGAACCGAACGCGCATGAAGCGTAACGGGTATCCGTAAGAGTCCTAAACAGGTTTCCTAAGTTAACATGCTTCAAATATGTTGTGACATCAGTAGGATGTCTTTCGTTATGCCCGAAATGAATTTAAACACAAACTATGCCCCGTAGGGGTAGTTTGGTCATTTTAAAGTTTGTAAAAGCGCTTAGATGTTTAACTGAGTTACAGGTCTGATGTAAACAGCAAACATACTCAATTTGATGAGTTATAACAGTAGACTAAAGCATATATGTGAGATTTATTATCTTTAACCAAACTATGCCCCGTAGGGGTATTTTGGTAATTTCACATAAGCCGAAAAGCTCAAAAACGAAGTCTGAGTTAATCAACCCTTGCTTACTGTTAAAATATCATAATTTTCCTCATATATCAGTAGGTATCAACCCGGGTATGTCTAATATGATTTTAAGACATACTATGCGTTAAAAACGCTAATTATGGCGATTAAAGGCCATTTCCGGGTTCGATACTTAAATCTGATATTTTTATATTTCCAGAAGGCTTAAAATAATTTATTTAACATATGTGATCAGTAGCAAAAGGTTTGGAGTCGTTTAGATAAGTAAAACTCATTTTATGGCCCGTAAGGGCAAAACCGACAATTTCCGAATTAAGCCTGCGACTACGAGTTATGCTCAGCCTAAAATTTATTAAAAATCTTTAAAAATCCTAAAATAATATTTTATATCAGTGGGTAAAAGATTTGATACCAAAAAGTATGTTTAACTAGGCTATATGCTAATTACGTCATTATGTTAACATAAAGCATTAGTTTTGCGATAATGAGCATAACTCTTAATCTACAAGTTGAACTGATGTCAAACTTTGCATGCAAGTCTATATATCAGTATTTGAGGTTTCTACACTTTTACATTTTCATCAATCACGTTTTAAGATAAAAAGGGCATAACGGTCAACATATGAGCGATTAACGGAACTTGCATATTAATTGGATAATCAACGAAACAAGTACAGAGGCTTATACTATCATGCAACCTAACCCTAATGAAGCACTAAGGCATTTCCGAATCAAACTAAAACGGTTCAGAACCGAAGTCAATGCAAAAGTCAAAGTTTTGCGTCTTTCGGTTCCGAACCGGGTTTAAACAGAAATTTGTCGAGTCGGACAAGCGTAGACAAGTTTTTATACTTATTACCAAGTTATATTAAGTTTAAAACAGGTTACACGCCTCGCGGATTGCTAATCGTGCATTAAATCGCATTTTGAAATTCTGTTGACTTTTTCGGTCAACGTTTGACCCGACAAACGACCTAGTTAGGTCTGGGTTCGGTACGTGCCCTTATAAGGGTTTAATACCCACATAATTACCTATCTAACGGTACTTTTAATTTGCGATACGACTGAGCTATCATTAATCAATCGCGAAGTCAAACCGAAGTTACGTCGGTTTGACTTTTAAGCTAATTACTAAGCTAGAATTAATTTAGAAGGGATTAGCAACTTACAAAGTGTCTAATGATGATTAGGGAGGTCTTGCAATTAGTTTGGAAGCTCCACAATGATCAGAAATGGGAATGTGAAAGTTTGCAAGCTTAATGGGTTTATATAGTGTTTAGATCACCACAATTCATTGACAACAAGGTCTACAACTCTCCACAATCATCCAACACTTGTCACTAGTGCCTAGGGAAGTCTAAGGGTCCTTCTCATGCAAGAAAAACCGGCCAAATGGGTCACATTCGCGCATAACAGGCTGCAGAAGGTTTTCTGATGCTGGCAGCTACCTTACGGACCGTAAGGTCACCAAGGTTACGGTCCGTAAGCTTGTCTTCAGCCTCAAAAGTTGACTGTTCTTTGGCATTTCGAAGGGGCAATCCCACTATCCGACTTTGTGACCTCAAATAACACTTAGGGACCTCCATAATGTGTCTAAAATAGTTTCATACCCTACCATTATGTATTGTTTCCAATGAATGCATATACAAGACCCGAAAATCTCGGTTTACCATTCATTTTCTTCGTGATATCACAACATGCTTTTGCAAGTCCAATATTGTGAACCGAATTTCTGAATTGAGGGTATAAAAGATGTGTATAACATTTAATCGGGTCTTGGGATTTTATAATTGAGGTCGTTCAGAGGTAACAGTTTAACATGACGCCACCTTAAATCCTGCCGAATTATCTTTATTAAATCCGGGTTTATAACGCGTTTTGTCTGACATGACACGTGTCATTTTATTATTGAACCCGAAATTTTCGAGGTGTTACAGCAACATAATAGTCAAACAACACAATATTATTAAGCACAGCGGAAGCAATTGAAAATATAATACAACCGAATTTATTATTGTAATATCAGATGTCAAAATATTCGGAAGTTTATCCACAGAAGGATCGTACATAAAATGGAACAATAGTTCAACAGACTTTTAGGCATCTTAAGCTTGCGAGACTTCTATTGATGCTAAGGAGAATTATCCAGCCAAGTTCGTATAGTACCTGCATTTAGCCTTTTTGGAAAATACGTCAGTTTACACTGGTAAATACATTCAACTGACTCATTTTGGAAAAAGAGTTTGTAAATTGTTTTGAATGCACGTGGCATAAAATATCTTGACACATTGATTAAAATGCACAGAGGCAAAATTAATCTTTTTAACTTGGGAGAATTATTTAATATTATAATCTTGTGAACGAATTACATGTTTTCTTATGCGTTCAGTAGCCCGGATCGTGCCGGGTTTAAGACTAATAAACACACCACATGATATAGTCCCGTGGCGGGTTTATTCCCTAACCAACGGTTATACCTTTATATATGAGCACTATCGGGTGTACGCCTACACCCGCATGCTAAGGTCGTGGCCATTTCATGAATGATGCCAAGGATATCCGGGACATGGTCATTAACCCCCCAAAGGCTTTTTAAGTAAACAAAACTGTTTAAACGAGCCGATCAAATCCCTAGGATTTGATGCTCGATCAAGCGGTATGCTATATACCGTAACCCAAGCCCGTATAGGGAAAATAAGTTAAAAGTATTTACCTGAGCTAAATATAAATTCAATCCCAGCCGTATATCAAATCAGCAAGTACAGATAGCTTTTACTGGGCTCCTAATCTGGAACGAAGGTTTTTAATAACCTATTAGAATCCTAACGGGTCTTTAATTAAGCTTAAGCTTAGACCGGCTAGTTTCGAAGATACGGTTCGTACGCACGATTAAGCGAAGACCGGATAGAATGTGATTTAGACCCGACAAGTTTGAAGACTTGTTTAATATGGGTTTACTATTCACATTCTGGATTTTGAGATAAAACCGATAAGGTTTGACCCGTTTCGGCTAATTTATGTAAACTTGTTACATAAACCGAGCCGAACGCGTAATATGCGTAACGGGTATCCGTAAGAGCCATATACAGGTTTCCTAAGTTAATATGCTTCAAATATGTTGTGACATCAGTAGGATGTCTTTCGTTATGCCCCGAACTAGTTTAAACACAAACTATGCCCCGTAGGGGTAGTTTGGTCATTTTACAGTTTGTAAAAGGGTTTAAATGTTTAACTGAGTTACAGGTCTGATGTAAACAGCAAACATACTCATTTTGATGAGTTATAACAGTAGGCTAAAGCATATATGTGATTTTTATCATATTTAACCAAACTATGCCCCGTAGGGGTATTTTGGTAATTTCACACAAGCCGAAAAGCTCAAAAACGAAGTCTGAGTTAATCAACCTTTGCTTACTGTTAAAATATCCTAATTTGTTCATATATCAGTAGGTATCAACCCGGGTATGTCCAATATGATTTTAGGACATAGTATGCGTTAAAAACGCTAATTATGGCGATTAAAGGCCATTTCCGGGTTAGATACTTAAATCTGATATTTTTATATTTCCAGAAGGCTTAAAATAATTTATTTAACATATGTGATCAGTAGCAAAAGGTTTGGAGTCGTTTAGATAAGTAAAACTCATTTTATGGCCCGTAAGGGCAAAACCGACAATTACCGGATTAAGCCTACGACTACTAATTATGCTCAGCCTAAAATTAATTAAAAATCTTTAAAAATCCCAAAATAATATATTATATCAGTGGGTATTAAGTTTGATACCAAAAATTAGGCTTAACTAGGCTATATGCTAATTACGCCATTTTATTAACAAAAAGCTTTAATTTAGCGACAATGAGCATAACTCTTAATCTATAAGTCAAACTGATTTCAAACTTTGCATACAAGTTTATATATCAGTAACTAAGGTTTCTACACTTTTACATTTTCATAAATCATGTTTTAAGGTAATAAGGGCATAACGGTCAACGTATGAGCAATTAACGGAAATATGCATATTAATTGGATAACTAGTGCACCAAGGTGTATAATCACAGAGGGTTGTTCTAACATGTATCCTAATCCAATTAAAGCTCTGAGGCATTTCTAAAATATGCCCAAACGGGTCAGAACTGAAAGTCAACGTGAAAGTCAAACTAGGTGACTTTCGGTTCCGAACCGGGTCTATACAGGAAATAGTCGGGTTGAACATGTTTGGACATGTTCTTACACTTATTACTAAGTTATAATAATAATCAAACAGGTTATATGTGATCTAGATAGCTAATTATGCATAAATGACATTTTAAGCATTATGTTGACTTTTTAAGTAAAGGTTTGACCCGACATTTGACCTGGTTAGAATGGGAATCAGGGGGAACCTTTTTAGGGGTTTATTACCCACCTAATTACCAACTTATAACTACTTTTAATTCGACTAATCACTGGACCATTAGTGATTAATCGTTAAGTCAACCGTTAATTACGACGGTTTAACTTTTAAGCTAAAACTAAGCTAAAACTTAATCAAGAAAGGTTTAGCAAACTTACTTAAGTCCTAAGCCTGATTAGGAAGGACTTGGGTCTGCTTTGAAGCTCCAGAAAGGCTCCTCAATTGCAGATGTGAAGTGTGAAGAATGAGTTGCAACTTATGGCTTTATATAGTACTTGTAATCACCATAACATGTTGACAACTAAGGCTATAATCCACCACAACTGATTAACAAGTGTCCCTAGTGTTTAGGGGGTGTTTAGGGGCCAAGAAGGATGAGGAAAATCGATTAAAGATCAGTTGCAACTCTTAAAACAGCCAACAGCCAAGTTGCTGTCGCTGCAGACTGGTAGCGCACCGCTACGCTTCTGACGTAGCAGTGCGCTAGCCCTCCTCAGGGGCAATTCTTCCATTTTTCAGTTTGCATCCCTGGCTCTTGGTACTCCGAAAGGTCAACTAAGCTTAATTCTTGCATTTTGACCCCTTATTATTTATATACAAGGGCTTTATGACTTATGCTCACTTTGCCAAGCCCCTGGACACTTCCGGTTAACCCGAAAAGTCATAACTTTCAACGTTAACACTTTAACCCCTCGCACACGAATTTGATCATAACTTTCTCATACGATAACGAAACTTTATGAAATTTTTATCGTGCATTCTAGTGAGCATAATTTATATTTACAAAGCTTCGGGTTCGTCAAAAGGTCACTCAGAGGTAAGTCTTTAACATGTTGACACATTTAACCCCTGTAGTTTGTAATCTCTCACTTTTAGCTTCGTATGATCCATGATTTATTCGTTTGATGTTATGAACATCATGTAGGGTTATTATGAAGTATATTTATTCACTGTTGACACTTAGAATCCGTATAATCTCATACTTTCCATGTTTGTCAACTTTAGTCCTTTTATAACATTCTTTCACACGTTCAAACTTTATGACACGTGTCAACACATTATAGGACGTGAATTTTCGAGGTGTTACAGGTGGCTGCCGCTGTAGTCGTTCGCTTGACGTCCATTGCGCATCCGTCGAGTAAATCCGCAGAAGAAATGGTTGCTACCAAGATTCAAACAGCTTATCGCAGGCACTTGGTAAATTATATTAGCACAATAAATATTTGTAAAACAGTTTCTTGATCTGTGGGGTTACATAATTATATTGTTTTCAGGCGAGCAGGGCGTTGCGTGCTCTTAGAGGGCTTGGGCGGTTGAGATCGGTGATTCAAGGTCAATCGGTCAAACGCCAAACAACGTCGGCGTTGAAATGTATGCAAACATTGGCTCGTGTACAGTCTCAGATTCGGTCAAGGCGTGTGCGTATGTCTGAGGAGAACAAAGTTGTCCAACAACTTCTTTTGAAGCATGAGAAAGAACTCAACAGCATTAGATCTTCTGTAAGTATTAAATATTTACAAAAATCATGTTTGTTCCGTTTTTAAACATTTTGAGAATCACATATTAAGGAATACAGTTGGGAGATACATGGGATGACAGTAAAAAGTCTAAAGAAGAAACGGAAGCCAGTTTATGAAGGAAACAGGGGGCCGCTGTACGTAGAGAACGCGCGTTGGCGTATGCACATACTCATCAGGTATGTTTGAAACTTTTAACACAAATTTTTGTCTTATGATCTAATGATAATGATAGGGAAAATCACGAAAATGGACATTGAGCGGTCAACTACGAAAATGAACATGTTTCGCGTCTGTGGTAGCATCAATCCATAAAGATTGTGTTTGTGCTGCTGCTAGGGGTGCAAACGAGCCAAGCCCGAGGTCGACTGGGCTCGACCGAAAGCTAGTTTAACTTTAGAGTGCTCGAGCTCGAGGTTCGGCTCGATTCGAGCTTATTTTCTAAAGTTAGAGTTCACCTCGTAGGTAGTTTTTCAATCTCGGGTCGGGCTTGGCTCGTTAATAATTTATTAAATCATTTATATTAGTTATAATTATTATTTTATATATGATTAAGTTATTTTTTCATGATTTTATGTTATAGTAATTATTATTATTTAAATAAATGTATTTAATATATTAGTTAAAAATTATATAAACAGTGGGCTCGTTTAGGCTCGTGAGCCGGCTCAAGCTCGATAAGCGAAGCTTGGGCTTGTTTACTAAACTTACTAAACGAACTTGTTTTTAGTCTTGGGCTCGGGCTCGAACAACTCATACATCTCTTCTTCTTCCTCGTGAAGTCTTACCCAGACTCAATCCCAAATACTCATAAGGCCCACCTTGTTGTAACATCACCACGGCTATTTTATTTTTCACAACTGAATAGAGATTGGAGAACACATCGTCTGTGGCCCCTTCATTGGTCCAAAAGTCTTGCCAAAACAGAATTTTTGTCGCCACTTCCCAGAACAAGGGTGAGTGATAGATCCCGAAAATAAGATGCAAACAAAAGGAAATTTCACTAGTTGGCCCGATTCGAGAAGGGCAATTCTCCGGTACAAACAGTACTTAGGTAATTTAGATAAAAACAAGAACAAAAAATAAACAGCCTAGAACAGAAAATAAATAGGAAGAACAGGGGCAGTTAAGCTGCAGTTTCTCCCTAAACACCTACTAACCCACTCACCCACTAACCCCACTTGGCTGATTAGCTGGGTTCGTATCAGTGAGTTTTTGGTAAATATTGATATTGAATCAACTACTTTGTGTTGGTAATCATAACGGTAAACAAGTAGTAAAACAATTATATATGCGCATTATTCTTTTCGTTGTTATAAAATTTTTAAATTGTCTTTTTTTTGTTAGGATGGAGTTCTTACCGATCTTCAAGAGACTAAAGATACACTTGTTAGGGCCTCTGATCTGCCTCTCTCAATTCTAATAGTTGGAGTGGGTGATGCTGATTTTAAACAAATGAAGGTAAATGGTTAAAAGTCATACCAACTAAGTTAGATTCTTTAATTGTATTTGTTATGTATTATCCTTATGGGTCAACGGGTAAACTAAAAAAAGGAGTTGGCTAAACACCCAACGGGTTAAATGGGTTGAAACTCGCACAAACTTTATTTTGAGAGTTATATTATTATTTGGATAACATAACTTTTGCTATGAGTTTAGGGTCATCTCTACATTATCCATGCAAAATTACCGTTTTGACCTGTTATCCGACCTACCACACCTGCACAATATCATGTGTTTACGTGTGTGATTTATAACTCTAACAATACCGTCTAACATATTTTGGATGCTGACACGGGACCACCTTTGGAGAGCTCAACTGGAACCCGTTAGAACCGGCCATTTAACGTTTATTATTTTTTTTGTTTTTTTTTAATTTATTTCTGGAATCACAGTTATTACCATCATGAGCCTTTTTTATAGTTTTAATTTTTTTAGTAATGAACCGACCATTTAACGTTTATTATTTTTTATGGTTTTTTTTTTCATTTTTCGAATACACAGTTATAACCATCATGAGCCTTTTTATAGTTTAAAATTTTTTAATACAAGCGAATGATTTTGAAAAGAAAATAATAAAAAAGGTTGGCTCCAACTGCCAAAATGCCCCCCCCCCCCCCCCCCCAACCCCAACCCCAAACCAACCAACGCGGCAGGTTTTTTGTGTCGTTTGTAGCAAGTGATTCAGCCTAGAATTTCCGTCAAAACCCGCTCATGAACACTCCTGGTTGCTAAAATATGGAAAAAGTGGGAAAATTTTTATCTATATCTTGTAGTTCTTGTATATATCATAATGAATCGATGTATGTTGTGTTACAGGTTGTGCCTCCTGATCAAGCAAGAAAAATTTGTCAAGCACTGTTGCTTTAGTTGAGTATGAACTATGAAGGGGAGCAACATGGTTTTCATAAGGTTAGAAATATATAAAATGTCTTTGTTTTTTATTTTTATTTAATTTTCTGGTAAAAGTAAGTTGGTTACTATAATATGTGTGCAGGCCGAAAACATTATATTCACATTTGAACAACAAATGGTGTTTTCCGCACATTTAGTGGGGCACTTTAAGGTTGCAGACGAAATTGTTCCCATCAAGATTGATAATTTCGACTAAGAAGTATGTATTTTTATATCTTTTCGCACTTCACTAGCTTAGATGTAACATTTTTGCCCTATTTTCCTAAATTGGTTCATGTTAGGCTGCGGGGAGTGGGGGCATTGGTTGGGGCGGGGATGCCGTTCAACGCCAGCTGCTCCACCCCGGGTTGGCGTTGGCATGGCGTTACCCCTTTGGCGTGGGTATTCAGCCTGGCATGGGGCGGGGGGCAGGGTGACTTGGCTGGCTTTGGTTGGCTACTTATAACTTGCAAATATCGTCAATTAGGGTTTGGTAGAAGAATATAAAAAAAAACTATTTTACCAGAAAAAAACTTCATATTTGTCTATGCAAATTGTTGCCATCGCCCCTTGCTTTAAATATAGAGTTCGAAACAAGTCGATAACTCTCTTAATTTATATGAGTCTAAACTTGAACCTAGACAAGCTCGTACTCAGCTCAATGCTTTTGACCACTTACGTTTTTAACAAACCAATGGCCATCCTAACTACCTGATCCGTTGTTGGCATCTTGTGTATCACTCTGCCTACACTCAACAGGTAAGTGTTCTTCAAAAAACCATCATGTTTCTCATCTTGATTTTCTTTAGTATGACATTCAGATTTTTTAGTGCTTGGTTATCTCATTTGAGCGGCTTCAAAAAACCATCATGTTTCTCATCTTGATTTTCTTTAGTATGACATTCAGATTTTTTTAGTTCTTGGTTATCTCATTTGAGCGGCGACGAAGGTCATAGGCGGAAGCATAGAAAAGATGACGGACCTCTGTAAAGAAAATTGACGAGCAGCTTGATAAACAAGTTTTCGAACACATTATGCTGGCAACTCAACTTGGACCTCTGTTTTGCCTTTTCATAGAATCAATGTGTAATATGTTTTTTTATATGCAGCTGACACTGAGATATATCTATACACACTGATATAATAATATTACTGTTAACAACTTATACTAAAACCAAATATCTCATTCAGCATAAGTTAAACACTTCAACAACTCAAAATGTTCACCAAATCCAGCACAAATAGGTTTCATTCCATTTGGAATTCATTACAGACTCCAAACAAACAACTTCAAAACACGCGATTCACAAAATGCATAATTGACTTCCAAATTCAACTCAAATCCATTTCAATTATTACAGATTCTAAACAAACAACAACAAACTGATCACATGAACGATGCTCAATCGATCAATAAACTTCAAATCATTCATAAAATGCATAATTGAATTAAGAAACAAACACATCGAAGAAGAACGCGAACGATGCTCAATGTCTTTAAAAAAATATTTTTAACCAACCCGACCCAAAACCCGTTCCGCCCCAAAACCCGTTTTGACCCGAACCTGTTTTGACCCGATCCAAAACAACCCCTTTTTATTTGACCCGTTTTGACCCGAACCTGTTTTGGCCCGATTTTGACCCATGACCCTACCCGACCCAACCCGACCCATTTGCCAGGTCTAATTTGTTAATACAGATGTATATGTTCTCGAGATAGTTAGTCACTTGTATTAGTCGGTTGTATACATATGATTAGGTTGTAAACGAACCAAACGTTCAGCGAATAGTTCGTGAACCGTCAAAAGTTGTGGTTTTTATTGGTGAAAATGGAGACATAGGTTATCAAGGAAATCTTGGCGGTGTTCACAAGTCTATTATACTTAAAGGAGTCAGTAATGCTATTAACGACCAACATCATGCCAGCAGAATCCACCTGCTTCAGACGTATGGTGCTCTGTTTATTGTTACTATTTTTTATTTACATTAGATGGTTGTCTTTTGTTTTCATTAAACATGAGTATCGGTATCGTTTCAATACTGTAACCAACCGAACAATATTAGATAAGGTTTGACTTATGTTTTGTCCCGAATTCTCGACTCCGCCGCAACGCGCGGGTTCCCCACTAGTACTATTATAAAAAGGAGAAGTGATGTACACACATGTAATTTTACATGGCGTCCATCATTTTATGCAATATGTACAACTAAACAATGCTTATTTTATAAAGGTGAAATTGTAAAAAGTAGGGAATTTTAAGACACTCAAATGGTATAAAAGTAATTTAGGTCACACTTCATAAGCACGCACACAAAAACCCTTGTCATTTGGTGTGATGTTGAAAATGCGTTCGAGAATGTACGAAGAGTTATGATAACTTTGAAGTTTGGTAACAACCTTTTCTTTTTCAGCCAGAATTTGTTTAAGATTAGCAATTTCATCAACACACTTGTTTAATTCAAGTTGCTTTTCTTTAAACTTTCTCTCATACATTTCTTTAGTTACCAAAGTTATCTTTGATCAAAATATTTAACTTGGCTCTTCAAAGTATCATAAGCTTCTTCTACACTCGACCACTTCAAATTTTCCTACTGCCCCTGAAGAAACCTAATAGTCTCCCAGACAGTGAAACGGAACCATCAAGGAGAATAGCAGATTGAACGATGGAAAGGTGGAACGTAAAATTGAAGGTGATCTTTGAATTTTCTCATATCCACCAATATTTAAGATGTAACCCAGCCTTCAATTTCAAAACCTTCGAGTGTAGAAGAGGATGATTTAATTTCATTCGAAACCCTTGAGCTCTCGATCAGTTTCATCCCTTTCACAGTTGTTTGTCGATTTGTAGAAGCAAGGTTCCTAAATTGCTTTCAATCTGCTATTCGTCAAACCTTGGTCACCAATTTCAACTTCGTTGCCGGTGCCGGAGCGTGAATTGGATGGTTTCGATGTTAAGGGGTCAATTTTTTATAGCGGTGACGTGGTGGCGTTAAAGAAGTCGAAGACTGTGGAGTCGTTGGTGCTTGGATCGTTGTTTGGGCTCTGGTATTTCTTTAACATTAGATTTAGTCATATTATGATATAATTCTAGGTTTCTTTTGATTAATTTCAGTTTGGTTTGTTTAACCCCTAATTTATAAAACAGGATCGGGAGGATATGGTTATCTGCTAGAGCCGTTGTGGTAGGTTTGATTTGTTGAAAAAAGGGTTTTCTGTGTTTACTTCGGTAATCAAGTAACTTCGATTACGTAATCACTTTCATCATCATCTGTATTCAGCGCTTACTAATTGGAGTACAATTTTCGCAGATTATAAAGCCAATTAGTACGTATCTCTGATTTTGCCCAACATTTGTTTGATTATCGTTAGTTTGATGTGAATCTATTTATTATTACTAACGAAATCGAAAGTTGGATTGTCATACATTTGAAGTGTATTAGTAGTCATATTTTTTATAAAACATATTTTTTCATAAGGGAACTTAACATAAGTTAGTTTGTAGAACTAACAACTCAAATGGGTCATGGGATACATGAATAAGGATGGCTTTACTTTATTATGTTGATGCATGCATTTCTATTTGTTGGACATAAAAAGTAATGTCACGAAGGAAAGATGATGAATTTAACTGAGTTGTGTTTATAAATAAGAATACATATTGAAATATAGTAGAAGAATACTATTATCCACATTATGTATTCTAAATATTTGAAAGTTGATTTGTCATCAAGCCAGGTACGTCGAGCTTGGAAGTCAACGGATCATATAAATGACATTGTAATCAAGTTCCTACGAACAAAGCTAGCATGTATATTGAAGTTTGGCGATCGACGGGTTGGATGAAGAATACAAGATAGCAAAATCACACAATACAAAGCTAACTCATCCATACCTCGGATATGGTATTTAACTAATTCACGTTTTTTTTATGTTATAGTAGACTTCTTTCACACATATTTTTGATAAGTTTGGTTGAGGATTATGTTGTTGTCTACAGTGCGCAGTTACGGGTCAAAGCCTATTTCGGGTATTAGATGCTTTGGTTTTCATATGAATTAACATTTTTTTAGGTTCTAGAAAAGGTTTCAAGTCAAAACGTGCATGGTTAAGAGGTCTTATAATGTCTGCAACACCAATTTTTACCTGATGACAATAGCAGGTCAGCCCTATTGCAGACACTGTGTGGAGGTCTTAACAGTTGTATTTTGGCACCATTTTTGGTCAAAAGTTAGATAACAACATGTTTGATCTTTGGTAATTTTTCTGGATTTTTCTAAAATCGTTTGATTTTGTTTTGTGGGTGGTTTGTCGATAAAATAGCCTTTGGCAGTAAACAAGTTAGTTATTTGCATAGGTTGTTTCAAGGCCTTGAACATTTTATTTCGGCATGAGTTTTGGTCAGAGGTTAGTTAACGTCCTAAATGATTTTATGTAATTGATTTAGATTTTTATGCAATTGTTTGATTTTATCGTTTTTGCTAACTGCTTTGTCATTGCTTTGTTGAGGTACCGGTGAAGTTTTCGCGTCGGTTCTGATTAATTTGCCACTAATGCATTGAAAATTTTTAGTTGAATTCCAACAAATTGAAATTTTTTTAGTTGAATTCCAACAAGCCTAACTTTTCGGATTTGATTTTGATCTTGGTTTGCCTTTTATTTTTTCACTTTTTGTTTGGCGATTAAGCAGATGGTGAGGAGGGTTGTGGTGGACTCAACTGGTGATAGCGGTAGCTGTGGTCGTTTGGTAGTCTTCAAACCCTACAAACGGTTAAAACATTTCTTTTTTTACAAGTAGAGTCCCACATGGAGACGCCTGAAAATGAGATAAACCATAGAAAATTGAGTTGATGACAGTCATGGACTTAAAAAAAACTTCTAAAAAAATTGCTTAGTAGATACATTAAAAAGCATGTTAAATGTCCAGAATTGTTGCATTGATGGACAGAAATAAAGAGCCTTTTAGAGAGAGCAAGGAGAAGGTGGTGTGTTTGTTATAAACTTGTAATGGTGGTTTTGGTAGAGAGAAACAGTAAAATAGGGATGGCACATGGTTTTTGTTACTTTGGGAATACCATTTAGTCTGACCACATTAAATTAATTTGACATATTGGCGTTTCTTTTTATGAATTAAAATTTTAAGATGATAACATTACTATTACTATTATTATTACTATATATTACTAAACAACTTCAAATGAATAGTGATTTTAATATTATAATAATTTATATTTTTTTAATTTTTTAATACTTTTATTATTTTAATATTATAATAATAATTATTTTCTTTACTTTTTAACTTTAATCTTTTTTTTAATATCAGGGGTTGGGATAAGCTTGGTGTCAACCGGTATCGAACCAGTACTGGTATCGAAAATACCGGTACGGTCCTGTTCGGTATCAGTACATGAAGTTAAAAACCGGCACTAATATATAAAACGCCAAAAGTTGGTGCCGAATTGATATTGGAAATCTTTTGGTTCGGGAAATTCAGTGTTGTTACCCGGTACCATTTGCTCATCCCTGATCACGGTTAGCGTACGAACAACGGTATCGTACAACTTTTTTTTGTTGATTTTCTTGAACTTTTAATTTTTTCTATTTTTAGTTTCAGGGGTAGGGATGAGCTCGGTGCCAACCAATATGAAGGTAAAAAACGGTAGTGAACCGGTACCAGGAACGCCAAAAGTCGGTACCGAATTGGTACTTAAGATCTTTCGGTTCGGCAAATTTGGTACTGGTACCCAGAACAATTTGCTCATCTCTGACCACGGGTTTCATACGAACAACATCGTTACCATATAACTTTTTTGGTTGATTTTCTTTCGGTTATCTTTTAGTGTTTCTTTCTACATTTTCTTTTTATTTTTGTCAGCAGTTCGGTTCGTAGTGATTTCAAAACACATATAAACACAGACTAAATAACTAAAGAAATTCGCCGCAACGCGGCGAACTTATTTAAACCTAGTTTAGATTAAAGTTAAACCATATCAGAAATTAAAATTTCACATATTATTGCTTCATTAGAAATTAATTTTCATTTTAAAATTAGATGGAATTCTATCTCTCCCAAATTTTTTTAATTTTCATTTTAAAATTAGAAATTAACAATAAAACACTAAAATATAAATTTCATTAAATGGGTTAAAATAGATTTATATAAAACATTCAAAAAAAAATGGAGAATTGTATACACTGTATGGACACGAAACAAGTGTTTGGCATAACAAGTATGGACACGAACCCAAAAGCCCAACATGAAGCCCAAGATGAAGGTTCGTCAAAAGGTTCGTCAAATGTGAAAGGTTCGTCAAGTATGAAGGTTCGTCAAGCAATACAGAAGCCAATTTCAACGCGTTATACATTCCACGCGTTACAAAAATAACGCGTTAAAGTCATGGCGGCGGCGGTGTTCCGTTTTGGTTTCACGCGTGATGGGGGTGGTATAACGGACCACCCCGTGTGCTCTTATAGAAACTTAGTAAAATTCATGTTTTTATAGAAAACTTAGTTTAATAATTAAACACAAATAACAATCGTTCATTACGGACAAAATCTTTCACGTAGGATTATTTACTTATTCTTAACTGTCTATTTTACCAAGAAAGTAAATGTCACTTGAACAATAAAAAAACTATTAAGAGTTGTGTTATTTGTTTTTATTTTCTTATTTTACACTTTTAAATGCTGAAGCTTCATGTCAACGTACAACCCTTGGGGAAATTGGTACAACAAATTTTGCAAGTAAAACCATGTATCAAGTATTATTTGACATTTTATATTGTTTAAGATTACATTTTTGCTTTTTGAGGTTGATATTTTGAGGTTTACGTTAAAAAAAGTCGTTTTAACCCGCAACGTGCAACGTAATGATTGAAACACGTTTGCTAAGAGACCCCACCGAGTTCATGTTCGCTAAGAGACTCCACCACAACGCGGTGAGGGTTAAACCTAGGTTAGGCGATGTTACTATATATAAAACATTGATGTAACAAATACTTGGGTTTTATTTAGTGTGACATATGAATGGATCGCCGCCGCATCGCGGCAGGTGATGAATCCTAGTTTTGTATACAATCTTTATCATAATTTGTCAATTTCTGTGTACAATAATTATTCAACTTGTATTCATTAATAAAAATATATTATGAACTGATACGTAATTAGCAATTTGCAGCTTATTGTCACGGAGTTATTCTTGAACTCTCATGCGGCACTTAGAATACTTCTAAGTTCAGCCTTTTGGATGGGTTTGGTTATGTATCGCAGCGGAAGTCTTTGGTTTGTGTGAACACAGGAACGATTTTGTAGTGCAATACTACAACAAAGATGGGTTTTGTATTACTTGAACAAAGTTTACAAGTATGGAGTTTACAAGAAGTTGGTTATGAATGAGTTATGAGGGGTTATGTGGGGTGACCTTAAAATGAGACCCTAACACCTATTTATACTAGTTTACTACTAGTTCTAGAGAATTCTCAATCTGGAGAATTCCTTACATAATATCCAAGATATTTATGAGTTGAATTCTAGAGCATTCTTGCCAAAATATCCAGCATTTCCAAGTATTTTCATGAGTCTTCTAGAGAGTTCTTGGCTGCAACTTTTGGGTAGAATTATGCAGCCCTTTCTAGACTGTTCCGAGCACTTTGAAGGTTGACCTAGGACCTTCTAAGGGTGCCAAAACGTTCCAGTATTGTCTAGGCTGTTTCGGAGACTTTCGGGCACCCCTAGACGCTTCCTTAGTGTTCCGGAAACTTCCGGAATGCTGAAATTTTGAGCTGAAATTTTGCGGGGCGTGACATCCTCCCCCACCTAAATTCGCAACGTCCTCGTTGCGATTTCGGGTTACGCCTCGATGTGATGAATGTGTGGCCGATCTTGTTTTTGAACCAACCTCCATTTGTATTGATGTTATTGACATACCTTGACGGCCAGTGTCCGTCTCTGTCTTCATTGTGTGAACTTGGTTTCCGTCTATGATGCAAAACTTGTTTGCAAAAGGAATAAGGAAGGCTTGTTCCTTTTCGAAGAAATCCTAGCCAAGCACAAAGTTATGGTCTTTCATTGGTACCACGGAAAGTTCGATCTTACCTTTCCATTTGCCGATTGTGACTTTGACGTCGTATGCCATCCCGAGTATTGGTTGGACGGGTCCATTCGTGTTCTTTATCATTGCGTCTTGTTTTGTGACTCGAACACCGAGTCTTATTGCTTCATCCATTGAGACGAAGTTATAGCTTGCTCCTGTGTCAACTAGTGCCTTAACAGGTCTCCCGTTTACCACCACGTTGACGAGTTGAAGTCCTTCTTTGGACTTCTTTTCTGGTTTTGCGGTTGTGGATCTTTTCTTTCCCTTGTTAGGGAGCTTTTTGATGTTACGTTTTTCCTGTGTTTAAGGAGTTTCTTGCATATTTAAAGTGTTGAGATGACTTACTTTCATGGACCCCAAACATGCTTTTGGTTGTGCCTTGTTAGTGTCGATCAACTTTGCTTCTAACTCAGCAAAGTTTTTGTGAAAGTTTTGGATCTTGGCGTCTACCTCACTCCGCAGCCTTGCGATTTCCTCCTGAATCATAGCTTGCATCTCGAGGCGTATGAAGCCGATAGAGGTTTTGAAGTCCTCTTTGAGTCCTCTTAACTCATCTCGCAATGTTCCCAAAGCATCTAGCTTTTCCAAGGAACGATTGACAAGAATTCCAAGTTGTGTGACCGATGCTTCAAAATTAGTCTTCATTTTGTCTAAGGATCTGGCCAAATCCATAGACACGCTTTCAACTTCTTGTTGATTCTGGTTGTGATTTTGTGTCCCTTCTTTACTAGAGACGGGTTTCTTGTTCGTTGCTCCCTTCTTGCTTTTCTTGTTCGCTATCCCGATGAACCGACGCGGCTCTGATACCACTTGTCACGGAGTTATTCATGAACTCTCGTGAGGCACTTAGAATACTTCTAAGTTCAGCCTTTTGGATGGGTTTGGTTATGTATCGCAGCGGAAGTCTTTGGTTTGTGTGAACACAGGAACGATTTTGTAGTGCAATACTACAACAAAGATGGGTTTTGTATTACTTGAACAAAGTTTACAAGTATGGAGTTTACAAGAAGTTGGTTATGAATGAGTTATGAGGGGTTATGTGGGGTGATCTCAAAATGAGACCCTAACACCTATTTATACTAGTTTACTACTAGTTCTAGAGAATTCTCAATCTAGAGAATTCCTTACATAATATCCAAGATATTTATGAGTTGAATTCTAGAGCATTCTTGCCAAAATATCCAGCATTTCCAAGTGTTTTCATGAGTCTTCTAGAGAGTTATTGGCTGCAACTTTTGGGCAGAATTATGCAGCCCTTTCTAGACTGTTCCGAGCACTTTCAAGGCTGATCTAGGACCTTCTAAGGGTGCCAAAATGTTCCAGTATTGTCTAGGCTGTTTCGGAGACTTCCGGGCATCCCTAGACGCTTCCTTAGTGTTCCGGAAACTTCCGGAATGCTGAAATTTTGAGCTGAAATTTTGCGGGGCGTGACATTATGGTCACTTCTTGGAAGGCAGTGGCAAACAACCTGTCACCTTGAAACGAGCATCATCAATGGACGAGGCTCTTCAAGAAGCCGATGTAGTAAAATCTCTTATGTTTTCATAATTTTAATGATTTCTTTCAATATCTAATCTGTTTGATGTTTTCATTTTTCTATGATGATATCATATAGATAAGTCTACATCCAGTATTGGACAAGACAAGTTATCTTCTCGTCAACAAAGAAAAAACTTTCAAAGATGAAGAAGGCAAGTGTACATTTTAAGATGTTTAAACCATTAAATAAATGGGATCATGTCATTTGTTTTAGGACCCGAACCAAACAACTTGTAAGTAATCATACATTCAAACGCATGTCTTCAAGCCTAATTTTTCTTGGTTTTTTCTATGAATATGGTTTAATTAGTGTGATTTGAACATACAGGAAGCGATCTTTGTAAACTGCAGCAGAGGACCTGTGGTTAATGAAGTAGCTCTTGTGGAGCATTTAAAACATAACCCAAACGTTCTGAGTAGGTCTTGGCTTCAATGGAATCTTCTACAGTGGGTTGCCAAATATTACCACAAATGTTATATAATTTCAATAGTAATTTAATTATTCTTACTAATACAGTTTTAGAGGTTTTATGAGCTCAAATTACACCCCATGTTGACTTTAAACCAGTTTGTTCAAGTTCTTTTTAGCGTTCTTTTTAGTTTTGTGCTAAAGATAAAATCTAACTTAAATCGACCTATTCGTAAATGGGTTAAAAGTACGAAATGACCACCTTTAAGAAGAAGAAACAATTCTCATCAGTAATAAGGGTTGTACTTGTTTCATAACTCAAAGAAGACAAGATAAGAGAAGAAATGACATTTTAATCAGCACTATTGGGCCTCTATAAAAATGGAATGCGCTTAAAAGGTGTCTACACATGTTAATGTAAGAACCGTTCGCGTAAATTAAATAAAATAAACAAATTCTTTATTAAAATGATTACAATACAGAAGTAAGGAAAAAACAATTACTGGTACAAATACAACTGAAATAAAATACAATACAAGAATTTAGATGAAGAAGAAAGACTGAGGCACGTGAACACACGCTTCCCTTAAAACAAATTCCGAGTCTCCCAGGAGTACTCGTTTTGTTTCCCAGGGTACAACAGCCGGAGCAGTAGTACTGCCGGAGTTCGCCTACAACCCGAAGGTTACCTTGAAAGCTGCAAGTTAAGATCAGAAAAAACTGTGGAGAGAAAGGTAGAATTGCTGTTGTGTTTCTGGTGTGCCTTTGCAGCTGGGTATGGAGCTGTATTTATACAGCTCCTAAGTCGAAACAGTCAAAATGAATTAAAGAGAGGTTTAAATTGCATTAAACGTCTTCAATGCAATTTAATACGTCATTTAATTCTCAGTCAAAGCCAGTTAACTCGTCAGTTACAAAGCTGGACTGAAACTGCTCTGTTCTTCAATGCTGGAAGCTTTCTGCGCGCGCGCGCGCGCCCATGCGCGGTGCGGCCTCTTGGCTCACAGCCGCGTGCCGCGCGCCCATGCGCGGTGCGGCCTCTAGACTCACAGCTATGCGCGCATGCGCCACGTCACCATGCGGTGCGTCCTCTTGGCTCAAGTCCATGCGCGCGTGCGCCACGTCACCTGTGAGCCTATACGAGCGCGCCACACAGTCACGCCGTATTGGCTCACTCTGGTGCGCCGCGTGCACCCGCAGGACCCATGCACCATGCGTGCACCCGCGCGCGCATGACTGCCACGTCATGCGCCGCATCACCTACCACTTGGTCCTTGCAACCCTTGTGCTCCACCACGCGCACGTGGTAAAAAATACAAAGGCGGCTCTCAAGCGGCTCGCGGCGATGCGAAGTGCAAAGTGCGCCATCAAAGCGCCACATTGCGCCTCATCGCCCACGCCACGCGCGCGCGCGCGAGCGTGTGCGAGTGCGAGTGCGAGTTAGGGTGCTCCGCACCCTTTGCGAGGACACTAGTGTGTGCTTCCATGAAACAATAAGGATGGAGAGTTCCACCTTAAATACCCATTTAAGTTTCATCTCTCCTCCTGTGTGGGACAAGGTGCTACTTTCCCTTTTGTTTCAGCATTGAATGTTCCAATCACCCAACTTTGAGCATCGATATCTCATTCATCTTAGCTCCGTTTTGGACGTGGTTTAGTTCGTTGCGAAGGTCTTCGAACATAGAACACAAACCCACAAATAAATATATAAAACCCGCTCATTTTATTATATTTATTTCTAGCCCAAAATAGGAAAAAATCATTTTCCTATATTTGTGAAAAATGCTATTTTCACCTATTTTTCCAACAATCCCCCACATGAAAAATGCTATTTTCATCAAATTTCCAACAGTTAATCATTACCAATTTCATATTTTCTAAGTTTATGGTTTATTAGATTTTAGAGTTAGTTACACAGATGTACACTATGGTTTATTGTTAGTTTAACCTTTGGGTACTAACACCAAAATTAGTTAATTTTATCAATATAATGACTAAAATACCATTCCATTTTTTTAATTTTATCAATGTAACACCTTTGGGTACTAACACCTAATTTTATTTAAGTTTAAATCAATTCTACTAAGAATTTTGAATTAAAATTATTTGTCTATAACAATTTTAAAATGTTATGACTAGCTAGCTATATGTTTTGAAACGGTGATTATTAAATAAACCTTACAAGCATTGATTACGTGGGGGCCGGCGTAGGTTGGAAGTGGTTCGACGGCGTAGGTTGGAAGTGGTGGCCGATGTACGTGGTGGCCGGCGTAGGTTGGAAGTGGTTCGACAGGGATAATGGTTGTTAATGGACGGAGAGTAGCTGGTGGTTATGAGCAGCAACTGCGGGTATCGGAGATAGAAAGTGGCCGTCAGAGGTGAGGATGACGATGATGTGTTGCAGGTTTCTAACCGGTGAACGGAGGTGTAGCGGTAGTGTTAATTTAGCGAAATGGTGATTGACGGAGGTCTTCGTAGCTGTGAAGGTGAACGGGGATGATGATGATTCATGGTGAATGGTGACGAGAGTGCGTTGCTGAAACGAAAGGTGCACAGTGGTCGGAGTAGAGCTTATCCCGAAAACAAACTTAGCTTGTAAACTCAGAGTTCGGAAACTCGAACCCAAAAACTCAACATACTGAGGTTAACGATGGTGGAGGTGTGTGATGTATGATGATCAACAGATGATGGACAACGATGGTGAAGTGTTGTGAACGTGATAGTGGTTATCATGGAGCTTTCTGTGACAGTGGAGGATGGTAGATTAAATGCAGAAGATGATGATGGAGAATAGAGGATTAACAGAAATGGTGGACGATGTGATGTCGATGAACGGGAGATGATGCGATGTCGAGGTTGAAACGGTGGTTGTTATAGTGGCGGAGATGATCAAGGTGACGGAGAGTGTCGGTGACGACGGAGAAGATGCTGGATAGTGAAGGTGGTGGTTCAACTCGAAAACTCTGTGTAGCAGGTGAGAACAATTTTAAAATTTTTATATACAAAAATAATTTTAATTCAAAATTCTTTGTAAAATTGATTTTAACTTAAATAAAATTAGGTGTTAGTAACCAAAGATGTTACACTGATAAAAAAAAAAATTAAGGGTATTTTAGTTATTATATTGATAAAATTAACTAATTTTGATGTTAGTACCCAGAGGTGTTACAAAATTGAAATCATAAAACCTGAATCTGTTAAAAAAAGTTAGTACCTAAAGACGTTACTAGCTATAAATTATAGGGTCCATCTGTGTAATTAACTCATATATTATGATATATTATATTTTAGCAAGTTTCACCTATTAGAACATCTCCAATGCTGAGCTTTGGATGCAAACAAACACCACCACAATGTTTATTCCCATTAAAGGAGACCTCTAGGGCGTGCGTTTGTGTTAACCCATAGTGTAAACTACCCAAGATTCAATTCAATTTGGTTAGAGAAGCTCTACAATTCCTACGGGAACAATAGTAAGCCCCAACACTAAAGATGACCCATGCGGTGTATCTAACTATAGTGTTGACAATCTAGTTACGTAATAATACATAATCAACTATTATTACGTAATTACGTACTGATACATAATCAACTAACGTTACAATTGTTTCAAGAATATAATGCATATTACGTGTAACGTTACAGAATCATGTAACCTTATAGTTTGTAAAATAAAAATAAATTTAAGATTAAGAAAACTATAGCAACAACCTACTCAATTTTTTCAAAGAACAAAATGGTCGTTAGTACACTGTATTTTTTTTTTACAAAAAGTTATAGCCTTTTGAAAATCGTAAGAGAAATAGATATTTGAGTCACCAACATTGAATAAGTTAATCTCAATCATTAAATTATTTGGTCATAGACCAAAACCTTCTTCTATACTTGGTTTGAAGGGTGGGGATACAATAGGAAGTTTATTTGGCTAGGAAGGCTAGGAAGTGATCTTAACCATCCATTAAGTTAATCAAGGGCTAAGATTAAATCAGGGAAATTGAAAGGAAGAAAAGAGGCACGTGAGTTTGTACAAGGGCATTCTAGTCAATCCAAGCCAATAGTTTCTCTCTCCTCCAATTCCCCCCCATTTTTTAAACGTTAATAACTCTTTCATACGACATTATTTTTTTATAAAAATTGCACCAAAAAAACGAGTATACTATTGCTATATTTAGAAAAAAAAAATTTAAACCCAGTTGTGTAAAACGCAATAGAAAAACCACCAGTTACGTAAAACGCAATGAAAAAAAAAAACCTAAAAATGACATTTTTCTAAAACGCAATGCACCAAAAACACAAAGAAATGACTTATTTGTAAAATGCAATGGCCAGAAAACACAAAGAAATGTCTTATTTCTAAAACGCAATAGACTGAAAACACATAAAAAAGTGTTTTACCTAAAACACAATGCACAAAAAACACAAAGAAATGTCTTATTTGTAAAACGCAATGGCCAGAAAACACAAAGAAATGTTTTATTTGTAAAACGCAATGGCCAGAAAACACTTAAAAATGTCTCATTTCTAAAACGCAATGACCAAAAAAAACAAAAGAAAGTGTTCTCTGTAAAACGCAATGGACTGAAAACACCTAAAAATGTGTTTTACCTAAAACGCAATGACTAAAAACACTTCAAAAATGTGTTTTACCTAAAACGCAATGACTAAAGATACTTAAAAATGTGTTTTTTCTAAAACGCAATAGCCAGAAAAGACATAAAACTCTCTTATTTCTAAAACGCAATGGACACATAAAACTGTTTCTGAACTGTTTGTGAATTGTCTGTGAACTGTCTGAATTGTCTACGAATTACTGTCTTCGAAATGAGCCAATTTCTGGAAAATTAATTTTTCTGATGCGTTTTTAGTACAGCAATTTAAAAATGTCTCCTTTCTAAAACGCAATGACCTAAAAAAATAAAAGAAAGTGTTCTCTGTAAAACGCAGCTCAACCCCAGCCAGGGGCTCTGCCCCTTGGACCCCGCCAGGGGCTGCCGCCCCTGGGACCCCGCTACCAGGGGCTGCCGCCCCCGGACACCCGCCAAGATCGTAAAACGCAATGACTAAATAAAAACCCAGATCGTGAAAATGAAATTAAAGAATTTCTTACATGGATCGAAGCCGGTTTCTTCATCAATTGACGAAATTTGAAATGATAGAATCACTTATCAGCGATTGAATCGAACAAATCGAGTGATTATCTTCAAAATCACCAGAAAAACGAGATTTTGAATGAAATTAAACTGGGTTTTCTTCGAAAAAAGCTGAAGAACACGTTGATCGGGTGGTTGAATCATTGATTGATGACGAAAATCACACTATAATGTAGTGATTATTGAGATAGTAAGTGAAGAAAAGGTTGGAGATGGTGGGTTTTGAAAATGGTGGGTTTTGAAGTAACTGGGGAGAAGAAGGAAGAAGAAATGATGAGATTGACTAAAATACCCTTTCTCTTTATTTTAAAATTTGCCACATGTCATAATCCTATGGCTTCCTATCCTTACTAGCCAAAATTAACTTCCTATTTGATCTTTTCCCTGGTTTGAATTCGCTCTTTTATACACGATTGTTTGCGTATATAATATACTCCTCAAGTCCTAGTTAAAACACTGATTTTTCGTTTTAAATTTATTTCATCATTATAAATACATTTTTTTCCATGATAGTGCGTTAAATGTGAAACCGGTGATATCTTACTAATATAATAAATCAAATGGTTTCTATCCTAGGTGTCAACATTTGAAGCCCCCTATCCTAGGTGTCAACATTTAAAGCCCCCTCCCCTAATTAAATCCTATGTGTCATTTTCTTAGAATTTTCTTTTTTTTTAATAATAATTGCTTTGGGCGGCAGATCTTTGTTTCAAATTTGAATTCCCGCTTCATATCCCCAAAAACCCATTTCTGACTTCTTCTTTTCATTTGTGGAGAGAGAAAAAAAGAAAGTTAACCTGATACCAAATGTCATAAACTGCTTCATCTTTCTCCAGGCGATTCTAGGGTTTCTTTCCACTCGCTTCAAGATCTATGCTTTCTCAGTGTTGAATCTCTGTAGATCCGACACCAGCTCGACTGGTATGACCGCTCTCGGTACTTTTCTTTTTACCATCTCTGTTATATGTTATTTGAATCGGATCTAGGTGTTGAATCTGCCATTTTGGTCCCTGTGGTTTGGGCACTTTTGCCATTTTAGTCCAAATCTCAAACTTTTTACATCTGGGTCCCTGTGGTTTGCATTTTGTTGCCATTTTAGTCCAAAATCCAAAAACCCTCTATTTTAACTGTTGAAAACTGATTATTTTGTCCTTTAGTGCAGAGGCATTTTGGTCATTTTTTAAATTTCATTTTTTTTCAATAAAACCCAGATCAAAATAATCATCTCTCTCTCTCTTCTCTCTCTCTATAGCACCACCGCCACCTCCTCCCTCTCTCTCTCTTCTCTCTCTCTATAGCACCACCACCACCGCCACTCCAAACATCATCATCAAAACCCAGATCAAGAACATCATCAAAACCCATACAAGAACATCATCAAAACATCATCAAAACCCAGACATCATCAAAACCCAGACATCATTAGAACATCATCAAAACCCAGATCAAGAACATCATCAAAACATCATCAAATATCATATTTGCAATAAAACCCAGATCAAGAACATCATTAAAACCCAGATTCCAATATTCCATACCTATATAACTGAACTGCCTTCGCTTTCCTTCCCGGACATCACGACCTAATCTCTGAGGAGGTGGCGGAGTGTCGGAGACATTCAAGCCCTAATAAAATCCAGAATTTGTGTAATAGTTCAACCCACAAAAATTCAAAAATTCAACTATTACATATTCACAATAAAACAGAATTTTATTAGGAACTATTACATATTCATAATCCTAAATCCAGATCTTTCCCCAAATTCCTTTTCCTCATCTCCTTCATCTTCAACCCACAACCACCACCTCCACCGTCACATTCAACGACCACAACCTCCACCTCCACCGCCATGACCCCCACCATCACCTTCACCACCCCCTGTCACTACCTATCCCCATCGCCACCACCGAATTCAAGCCCTAATAAAATTCCTGGGATTTTATCAAAAATCCTTCATCGATCAGACTGTGAAGCTTCTATACTGGCCACATTCAAGCCCTAATAACTGGATCTAAAGAAACAAAAGTCAATCGAAGCAGGTTCCACTCGAAATGAAACCTGTAGGATGCGTAGCGAGGGTTGGTTTTGAGGGTTGAGCAACTCACCGGAGATGGGGTTTGGAGGCTATTGTGGTGGTGGGGGAGATGGCTGAGACGGAGATGGAGACGATGGTGACAGTGGTGGCTACTTCTCCGATGCATCACCGCCGGTTGTACCGGAATCATCACCGGCAATTGTTGTGGCGGTGGTGTTATAGAGAGAGAGAGAAGAGAGAGAATCAGAGGTGTGTTTAGAGAGAGAGAGAGAGAGAGAGTTGCACAGATTATGGGGGGTTTTGGGATTTTATTATAATCTTTTTTTTAATTTTATTTAAATATATATTAATGTTTAAGATGGACGATTATACCCCTGCACAAAAGGACAAACGAATCAGCATTCAACAGTCAAAATATGGGTTTTTTGGATTTTGGACCAAAATGGCAATAAAAGAGAAACCACAGGGACCCAGATGTAAAAAGTTTGAGATTTGGACTAAAATGGCAAAAATGCCCAAACCACAGGGACCAAAATGGCAGTTTACTCTTTTCTTAGAATTTTCTTTTTTTTTAATAATAATTGCTTTGGGCAGGCAGATCTTTGTTTCAAATTTGAATTCCCCCTTCATATCCCCAAAAACCCATTTCTAACTTCTTCTTTTCATTTGTGGAGAGAGAAAAAAAGAAAGTTAACCTGATACCAAATGTCATCGACTGCTTCATCTTTCTCCAGGCGATTCTAGGGTTTCTTTCCACTCGCTTCAAGATCTATGCTTTCTCAGTGTTGAATCTCTGTAGATCCGACACCAGCTCGACTGGTATGACCGCTCTCGGTACTTTTCTTTTTACCATCTCTGTTATATGTTATTTGAATCGGATCTAGGTGTTGAATCTGAAACTTATTCTCCACATCGCAGAGAATGAGAACCAGAGCCTAGCTCCTGATACCACAACCTCTTCTCCAAAACCCTAGCTCCTTCACACAACCTCTTCTTTCTCGATTGTCACTCTCTTTCTCTGCAGGTACTTTTGTCATTATATTCCCCATTTACACCATTTTTTTTTTATTTAATTTTCATTTTTCACCATCGTAGTTGCAATCACATGTCTCAAACCTCGAATCGGCATCACCAAAGGTACCATTTATTTGTTTAATTTCATAATTGTATGTGAAGTTGTTTATTTAATTTAAGAATCTTTATGGCAAACTAAGGTTGTTGAGTACTACTATATAATATATTCTAAATCTTATATTTATTATCTACTTTCTGCAATCGAGAGCATGATGGTTGAGCTTCATTGTTCTACATCACCATGGGCCATGGCTTGATACGTGATTCAGGTTAGTGGCGGTGGTTGTGTCAATTTGCCATGATTTCTTGATTTTTCTTGAAATTATTGGGCTGAACTGAATCATATTGTATAGTGTTTTTTGTGCTTAACTTATGCACATAAGGTGCTCGATTTAATGCTTGACCTGAACCCACCACTTTGTTGCAATAAACCAAATTTTAAGTACTTATAAATTTAATTTGTCAAAATTTTATCCCCAAATTTGTTATAGATGCCCCCCACTTACACCATAGAACAGTAACACTAGAACATATGGTCGTTGAACACACAACATATAGTATACAGTGCTATAAAACCAACAATTGTTCCTGCAACTGTTGCTTGTAGACTGAGACGATATACATAGTCTGTTTCTTTCATGTAGCTTTGTTTGCGTTGGCATGAGCGTGTCTTCTTTTGGAAGTTGTGCTCTAAACTTTATTGTTACAAAAGCTTACATCACTTCGGATGGAGGCTGGTTTATGGATGGTAATAAGAATATCCCATTTCTTTTAATCAGTTGATTTTGGTTCTGAGTAATGTTAAAATGTTAACTGTCGTTGTCGTGTTTGGACAGTCTTCAATGTTACTGATCCAGAAGGGAACAAAATAACAGATGGAGAAATATTGTATTACATTCGACAGGTAAAGATTTTGTTTTTAAATCTTGATTCACAAAAGATTTCATCCTAAATGTAGTTATAGTCTTATAGACTTGAAATGGTTGACCTACAATTTATATTTTGACTCTTACGTTTGATACTTTGGTTTATCTGTTTTTCTTTACTTTCTTTTTGGACCATTAAAAAACTGAACTGTGTGCAGGAAATGCAAAACTCTACGATTCCGGATGACAGCAGGAAAGCTGGCTCATTGAACACCGAGAAACCTGAGTTTGAATCGACCCACTAAGATCTTTGAAACTAAGTCGCTTTGTTTCGAAACAGTAGTTTGAATCGACCCACTAAGATCAACTGAAATCTCAGGTTTGTTTCGAAACAGTAGTTTGAAACTGAGTCGCTTTGTGTAAGTTCTAATGTAGCAATATTCATTCTACAGAAGCTGATGGTAGTGATGCGGATTCTATCTCTTGTGACACTGAGAATATAAGCGATACTTTGGTGTCTGTTTTAGAGACGAAGAATGAAGTTGTGGAGTGCAATGGTAAGCTTTTTACATTTCATATAATTCTCTATTACTTTTTTTATTAGTTATTGCATTATATCATCTTTTTGTTTCTTCAGGTTTTACAAATAACAACGAAAGTTCAAGTGAGCTGTCAAAGTTAGATAATTGAAACGACCATAATGTTGCTATGGAAATGACTGAAGGGTCAAAGGGGATAGAAGAAAATATCTTTACAAATCAAGGTACGTTTAAACTTATTGTCAAACTTTCGAGATATTTAAAACAAAAAAAAATGTTGAGTACTTGATTGTAATGCGATTATTATCTTGTATTTATAGGCGATGAGGCCCTTGTGAATCCAAGGCAATTGAAGAAACTACTGATGGTATTGCTCTGGTGAGTTCATCTTAACTTATAATAACTAGCATCATGAGTTGAAATACATTTCGACTATCTCCATATTGAGTTTTTATACTGCAATAAGCTAATTGGGGAATGTTCAGGATTGGTTTAAAGCTACTCACGAGTGAAATAAATCATTATGAATAAGGAATCCGAACAGCTTCTTTCAAAAAACAATAATCTGATAAACAGCAATGCTAAACACCTTTGTTCTTCAAGTGAAAAATTAGGAACATGAATGTAATGCATCTTTCCTTATCCACTTTAGGCAGTAATGATGTTGGGTGTGTACAGGAGGATGTTGTAAAAGAGAATGTGAAAATCCCGGAGAGTACAGAAGAAATTACAGTCGATCCGAAATCGAATGAGGAATCAAAGATCATTGGAGAAAATGAAGTCATTAACGAATGCAAAATAACTACATCGTCTTCCAGTTCTGCTATGGTGAGTTATCATTATTCATAGCATGAAATGCATTTATCTAAAAGTTCTTTAGTGACGGTTCTGATATTCACTTGACCACCAACTTTACGCAGCAAGAGCCCCTTCCAGATGAAATAAGTGCTATAAAAGAAAAAGGGTAACGGCTTAATGATGAACACAAGCAATCCCCACATCGTGGTGAGTTCGTCTTAATGTAAACGTCTAAAAATATTCCAACAGTTTCAACTTTCAAGTTTCAACCATTAAAAAACTGAACAGTGTGCAGGAAATGGAAAACTGAACTGTGGACAGGAGAAATTTGGTGGTCTTCGTGATGGATATTAGTAAGTATTATTTGTATAAAGATTCATGATCACATGGTAATGGTTCGTTTTAAAAAAAGTATTATCTTTGGGATTATGGTCGAAAGCAATTTCAACCCATTTCATCATAAGTGGTTTGACTCAACCAGTTATTTAAAAAGAAAACAATAAAGATTTCTATTTTTCTTGTATATCATTTTTAGTCATTAAAATTTAGTTCCATCTACATTGAATCTGATTCGCCAATTGTATACAAATTGCTGTTAAAGAACAATTTTAGGTGGTTAAAGTATGTTTATCGTTTTAGCTTTCCAAAGAGTTGTCATGTTAGGATTCCCAAAAGCGATACTAATTGTCTTTGAAAAATGGAAAATGGAAAATTGACCAAGTGTTTTAAGTGGCAAAAACTGACTTAGTTTACATATTTTGGTTGTGCATAAAGCAATGCTATATATTTATTTTCATATTTGGAGTCTATTATGTTTTTAAAAAATATTTGTTTAGCCTTATTTTAGTTTTTAGAAAATCACCCACTTATCTTTCTACCGATAATTTAATGACAAAGGTTTAGTATTATTCCTCCGCCCACATCCTTGGATCGACACTTGGTTCCTACTGATACTTTACTACATATATGACGGGGTACACTTGCCCTTTCGTGTGTGTTTTAATGTTGAAGTATAAATCATTTTTATAAATTTAAAACCGAATCGTGTGTAAAATTCATTGTAAAAACATGTATATACGGGCACACGTCAAAGGCTGTCACATCAGTGAAGAATGATGTGACAGGCCTATTTATAGTGCAAGAGGAGAGTTAAGGCGGTGTGGCAGCGGATCGGATGGCTGTTCGATCGAATGGCCCTCCGATCGGATGGTCATCCGATCGGATTGCCATTCAGACAATCCAATCCTTTTTGCCATTTTTCCGTCTTTGGTTCGTTTTGCGAGTTAGATTAAGCGTTGCATTGCGTATTATTGTGTAATAGTATCACATAACTAGATTATATCACTAACATAAAGTTTCCAAGTTTCCAAGTTTACACAAGTGACAAGTCTCCAGTCTCTCGTTCAACCAAGTCTCAAGTTTCACGAGTCTCAAGAGTCTAGCACTAAGTATCAAGTATCAAGAATCAAGAATCTAGTTTCCAAGTATCAAGTATCAAGAATCAAGCCTCAAGAATCAAGTATCAAGTATCCAGAATCAAGTGTCAAGTGTTTAAAGTTAAGCATCAAGAATCTAGTATTAAGAATCAAGTTTCATAGCGTTAAGATTCACAAAGTTTCAAGATTTAAGTATCAAAGCAGTAAGATTCATAAGTGTCAAAAGTGAAAAGAATCACATAGTACAAGGGCTAAAACTGACAATAGCTAAAAGTTCAGGGACGCAGGGCGTTACATAGTATGTGTTTGCCTATGTAATACTGGTGAATTGGTTGTTTGGAATCCACTAACTCGTGTGTTCAAGATGCTGAGAAATTCTAATTATCAGGGATTTTACAATATGGATGATGATAGTCTTGGGTTTTGTATTGACTCTGCTGGTGATTACAAAATTGTGCACATTAAACGCACTCATTTCAGGTTGACTGTTAACATTTATTCTTTTAGTGAAGGTCCATGGTCAACTCCAAGGTTCTTAATTTATAGTCCATATGATATTGCTGTTTATAATTGGTCCGTTGGGACGTTTTGTAGGAATAGTTTTATTTTGTACTGACCAAATTCTGGTGTATGGGTAACACAGCGGTTCTTCATTTGGATGTTGAGTCGAAGGTAATAGAAAATGTAGGATACCCAGATACAATGAGTGTGGAATCTATAGGTCAGTTGGTGACTATACGAGACAAACTTCATATGTTGGTTAGTATTGGAATGTGTAGTGTAGATGTTCAATTGTGGCGTCTGCAAAATAATACTTGGTCGAAAGTGGTATCTTTTGTACCCCGTGTGTTTATGCCATGGATGATAGGGTCATCTGTGCACTATATTGATGGAAATAACCAATTAATTATAGTACACGAATGGGGTGATGTTGCTCAGATAAACGTAAGGGCAAAGAAGATGCATGGTTTTTTTTTTCCTATCATCTTTACACAAGGCATTGTAGGTGCAAGCTATATTGAAACTGTAGTTTCACCACATGTTTAATTATGGTTTTGTATTTAGTTGTTTGTTGTTGACATTGTGTTATATACATACTATTATGTTTGTGGTTGTTTTGTGGTTGTGTTAGGATCGGAGGCTCTCATGATTGTGTTTGTTTGTGTGATTTGAACTATGAATGAATATAAAACAATGTAAAGTGCAGCGGAAATGAACAACAAACTTTGTAAACACAATCTTAGAGAGAGAGATAGTTTTGATAAACATTTGCTCTTCATTAAATCAAAAGATTTACAATACGAATCAAAAGATTACAAGCATGCTTACAAACTAAACTCCCCCTCAGCCTGATATTCCATGGTTGGTTGCACAAGATGAAAGGATTGAATTGAGGAGAAGAACTCACTCAAAACGATCAAATGTAACAGTACAGAGTACTGCTCCATTTATAGACAAGCCAAACCACTGAGGCATCTCAGCTGACGTCACCATGAAAGTGACGTCTAACAGTCTAACAACCTGTAACTACTGTTCCTATACAAACACTGCTAGTCTTAACCACTGATTCTACATAAGACAAGTAATACACTAAACTACTGCTATCTTCCTCCATCAGTGCTTTCCTCAAAGTTGACCAGTCCTTGAGTGGGCAGTGCTTTGTCATCAGTAGATAGAACCAGCAGTGTTTACTTCTTCAAGGGCTTTGTCAGTAGTTGAAAGGGTAGCAGCAGTTGTATACGGACAGTGGATAGAGAGCCATCAGTTATTATAATCAATTTCAAGGGGAAAGCCTAATGTAAACAGCTGCTTATTGTGAATCCACTGTCGGGATCCGGTTTTGGCTTTTATTATCTGTTCCTCTGGTAGGGTTCAATCCCAACAATCTCCCCCTGGAACAGATAATGCCAAAACCCTTCATTATTCTGGATTTTTATTTCTCATCAGAAGCTCCTTAACTTGCCTTTTAAATTCTACTTCAAAGTCCTTGGAACTTGAGTCATCCTCATCCCTGCACAGTGAAAGTTCAAGGAGATCCTGCAAATCTTCAACACCAAGACCTAGTGCTTCTTTCCTTGATATGTACTTCACTTCGCCATTGGATCTGACCAAGGTCTATACGTGGGTCTTTTGATCAGACATCCACTTTAGTACTTTTGAACCCAGTGGGTTTCTTGGGAGAGATTTATTTTCTGATGAGTTTGGAGAAGTTGGTCTTGTGAAAAGTTGTAAACTTTCAGACATTTGTTTGAAGGCCATTTCGATGACATTATTTGCTGCAGCTATATCTTCTGCAGTCTCTCTTTCAATCTGCTCTTGCCTCTTCTTTTGATCTAGCTCAAAAGTTGTCATGTCTGAAATGTTTGGTGATGCAGGTTTGGTTAATACCTTTTTGGCAAGGTCTTGAAGCTTTGCTGATTTGTCTTCTTTTAGATCCATTTTCTTAATGGCTTCTGTGAAGTACTCAGCTTCCTTTTCTTTTTCTTCTTCACTGGTCAGCAGTTTTCCTTTTTCTTGGTTTTCCACAAGGATAGGGTTATCTGCTGATGTAATCAGTGTTTTAAGAGCATCAATCTGCTGTTCTAGCTTTTTGTAGTCAGGCTTCTTAGAAGTGTCTGAGACTGTTATCCTTCTTTTCTTGAGCCTTTCATAAGCCTCGTCGGTATACTGCTTTGTCCATTTTGCTATGGCTTCAGCAGTATCCATCTTAGCATCTACCAGCTCTTGCTTCTTTCTTTTATATTCAGATGTAAGGTCAGCAATGAGCTTTTTGTATTTGTTCCAATTTGGAGTTGTCTTCTTCTTTCTTGGATCATTTTTAATTCTTTCAATCCTGTTCGCCTCATGCTTTAAAGCAACTATTGGCCATTCTTCAAATTGTTTTTCTTCAGCAGGATAGAATTTTTCTTTCATGATATATGCAAGATATTATTTTCTCATTTTATTTCTTTGATCTGTCTTTTCTTTGTTTAGATCTTGTGCATAGTCTTCCATCTGCTTGACCTTAGTAAGCAAAAATTCCAAATTTTCAGAGATGGCTTCGTCACTTTGACCTTCACATTCAACTTTTGCTCTTATTTTAGCCTGCCTTGCTTTGAGCTTGAGATATTCATCCATGTCCTCTGGGACTATGAAGCCTATGAGAGAAGGGAATCTTCTTGTTGAAGGATCATCCTCGGTGTAGAATTGTCTCATCTCATTTTTTACAGCTTCCAGTTCCAGTGGATATTTTGCAGCATTAGGATCATGTTTGTCTTCATCTGCCTGAGTTATTTTTCTTTTTCTGGAGTAAAGCCTTTTTGGAGAAGGGGGTTTTGGTTATGATGTAGGAATGTTGAGAACAGTGGTAGAAGATGTCTGACAAACAGTTGTTGAAACAACTGGTGTTTCAACCTCTGTTGTCATTACAACTACTGATGTGTCAGTAGATGTCTTCTGCTTTTGAGCAGGGGTTGAAGGTGGTGAAGTTGTTTTTGGTGGTGGTGATGAAGAATCATCATCAGGAATGAAAATCCTTCTCCTTTTTATTGTAGGAGAGGCTGATGATGTCTTGGGTGAATCAGTGGTGGTGGTTTGAGTGATGGAAAGTGTCTGACTAACAGGTGTTGAAACAACTGGTGTTTCAACCACTGTTGTCATTACAACAGATGTTGTAACATCTGTTGTCTTCTGCTTTATGGCAGGAGGTAATGATGGTGATGTGAGTGTAGATGATGATGGTGGTAGGGCAGTGGTTTTGGTGGTGTGTGGTGAAGTGGTCTGTGTTGATATGGCAGCTTTAGTTTGGCTATCTTTTTCCGGTTCAATATAAACACCATCCTCAATTCCCTTCTTCTTCAACTGCTTGATTTTCTCCCCCTTTTTGGCATTATCTGGAAGGGGGTTATCCATGAAGAAGATAGTGGGAGGAACTTTTCCAGTGGTGCTTTGGATATGAGCCTTGATAGCTTTGATGTCTGCTTGAGTATCTTTAAATCTTGACTCCACCATGTTTGTCAGCATTTGTACATGTATTGCATGCTACTGATCAACCATTTGTTTTTGTTTTTCAACCAAGGGTTGAAAAAGATTCCAGAGCTCATTTGCAGCAAGTGCTTGTGGTGGAGCAGGTGCTTGAGGTGGAACAGCAGTGGATTGTGCTTTTTGAGCTTTTAACAGCTGTTGCACCATATCCTTTATTTCAGTAACTGATGTTTCAAGTTTTTCAACTCTGCCCGTCAATTCCTGATATTTTGAATCATCACCCAAATTAATGGGATCACCTGAATCCCCACCAGCAGTGGTTGTATCAATGTGTGACTTAGGAACTGAGTCCCAAAAATCATCCATTGATGCCCCTTGTTCTCGGTACTGGGGACTTCTTTCTTCAGCACTTGAAAACCCTTTGATGGTACCAGTGGTCAAAATAGTTTCACTAGTGGTTACCAGAGGTGCTATAGAAGAAATTGCCTTCAAGGGAGTCTGACTAATGAAACAACTGTCCAAATGTAGATCTGTTGATCCAACACTTGTAGTTGATGCTCCGCTTGAACTACCACCAAGAGTTACTTGTAACTCAAGGGGTGTAACCTCCTCAGTTTTTGCTGGGATAGCAGAGGTATAAGCATCAGACCCAGTCACTTGTGGGAGTGTACTCTCAGTGACAGGTGATAGAGAGGAACTGGTTTGTGTCTGAGCTATAGCAACTGCATGCAACAAGGGTATTATGGATTGTGGTAATGTAATTGGTGAGGGTATGGGTGTTGAAAGAGACATGTCCTTGGGATCAGGACTGAGGAAGATGGATCCGATTGGGTCCAGAGCTTCATATTGTGGGGTCCCTGTGTTTACAACCTGACCCTTTTGTGAGGATGCAGGAGGAGTTTGAGGCAATGGTGGAGATCTTTCTACCAACTGCTGTGAGGAAGTAGCAGCAGTGGTTTGTGGTGACATTTGTGTTGTCACTGGCATTAACTCTGGGATCTCATCTTCCAGAGTTGCCTTTTTAGAGGGTTTGGTGGGCTTTTTGGATGATTTCTTTTTGGCCTTTTTGGTGATGGCAGGTGTGGGTTTCAAAGCAGTGGTTGTGCTGCTATGATCACCTGGAGCAGTGGGCTCAGCAGCAGATATCTGAGGAGCAGTGGTAGCTGCTAAATTCTGCTCAGGCACCTCTGCTTTTGTTTTTATAGGTATCAACATTCTAGTGAATGTTTCAGGTGTTAAACCTTTTATTTGAAAATAAACACCTTGTTTGAGCAAATTTTCATTTTCTTTTTCAAATTTTTGTTTAAAATAGTAGCTTAGAAACCTTGGAAAAAGTAAAAAAGCTTTGCTATCAACATTTTTCACCAAATCATCAAAGATCTCCTGGGAGTAATTATAATTTTCATTATTTAAAATAGCATAACCCAGACATTGGATCTTTAATGATATTTCGTTAAAAGCAGTTGTTTTATTTGAAACACACATCAAAAGTGTGTGGAATAAAAACCTAGGTGCAGAAGGAAAGAAACCCTTTTGTAAGGTGTCCTTTTTTGGTTGTTCTGCATACCCCCTTTTCAAGAAATCAGTGTTCAACTCGGTTTTAGAAAAAGAAGTTTTACCTTTCTAATCATCGAGCTTAAAGACTTCTAAAATTGATAGTGGAGTAATTTGAATCGCTTTACCCTGTATAGAGGAGTTGATGGCAATGACGGTCTCGCCTTGTTTTTCAAGGGTAGCATTTTTCCAAAACTCTCTCTGGGTCTGTTGATAAATTGGAGCATCAGCAATTAACAAAGTTTTGTACTTTGATGCTGAGAGAATATCAATGATTGAATCGAAGGTGTGGTTGTTGGTGGGTTTTGTGAGCAGACCCAAGTAATTGTGAGGGGATTTGTACGGGATTTCAATGGATTCCGCGGCCGTTTGAGCGACCTCTTTGGAAGATGATGATGATTTTGATTTTGATTTTGGTTTTGGTTTTGATTTCGTCATTTTGATGAAATGGAGGTTGGAAAGATGAAGAAAGACGAAGGATGATTTGAAATGGAGGTTGGAAACTGCTTTGAGAAGAGAATTTTTGGAATTCAATTCGACAGTGTAAAACCCTATTTGGGGGTTTTGATCAGGGTTTTATTTAGGGAAAAAGTAAGTGTTGATGTGGCAGCGGTTACAAAGATCTGAAGGCTAAAAACTGACCACCTGTCAACCTCTGATGTCAAGATGAATAATGGAGGACCGTTGTTTTGGAGAACCACTGATGAAACAAATATCAGTGGTGACAACGGTAATAATTATGTGAGCAGTGGATGATTTTCACTATCAGTGGATAGCATATCAGTGGATAAGACACTGATTTTGAGCATCAGTGCTTGCCAAGAAAATGAAAGATCAGTGGTTGACTTTCAGCAGTGGACAACATTTAGGAAGCAGATGTTTGAGCAAAACAGTGGTTAGGGGTAATGGTAAAAAAAATGAAAGACCAGTATATCAGCAACATTTACAGAACTTTTCATTCAAGGTTTTGCCACATGTCAATTACACATTTTGAATCTTTTATAGATTTCTGACAGTGGTTTAGTATCCCAGATAATGAAAAACCTTTTTACTAAGGCAACTCATTTTGTGTCATAATATTTTAATTAGAACATGAGTACCCAAGTATTTTAGGGTCTGTTAACAATCAATCTTTTGCTCAGTGTAAAAACAAACTTGAGTTTGACATGACCTTGACACTTGTACCATTTCCTTTTGATCCATTTTGAGGATAATATTACCAACAAAAATAAAGGTTATATATCCTGACAGGAGTTTGAACTTTTACTACAAAAACCAGTAAAAAGTTCAAAATATATTATTCTTAAAGAAAAAAAATGAAGAATAATATATCCTGCTTTATTTGAGAAAATCCTTTTCCAGAAAAATAAATAAAGGATTTTCTGAAAACAGCACCAAAAGGATCTGGTATAATTATCCACTAAAGCTCCTAATCATATCATTCTCAAGTTTATGAAAATGGTCAGTGGTTTGACAACAGTGGTATGACATTTTAAATACATTTTGACCACTGTTTGGTACCATTTTCTTGTTGATTGATTGACAACAAAAATGAGGACACATGTTCACATGAATTTTTGAAAACCCTGTTATAGGCTTTATTACCATGTGATGATGCTGAAAATATGTCCAGTCCTCTTGTAAGTTCATTCACTGAAGATACTATTGTTACCTGAACTTTCCTGACCCAATGAATGCATACAGTTGCTTAATGACCATCTTTACCCCAAATTTGAACTCTAAAGTGTTTTGTGTTTATACTCTTTAATTTTGACTTCAAGAGTTTTGAGATAAACACACTTTCGAGTTTTTGTGAATTTTCTTTTCCCTTTTTACCCTTCTCATTCATAAGTAACAAAATACTTACTGGGATTTATTGAAGAAATACTTAATCCAGAATCATTTTGCAGTAATGTTTTGAGAGAATTGGTCATATTTGCACAAGTTTTCAACCGATCTCACATTACATATGATACGGACTACATTGACCCCAGATTTTCTTAATGTATTTTTAACAAACTTGATTTGTTCCTTTTGAGGATCTCAACCTGTTTTTCAACACATAAGATCAAATGACTAAAGTTTTAATTTCCCTCTTTTTATGTTAGAAAAAACACCAATGTTTTTATGAACATAGGTTCTTGTTAATCTGAGGTTCATACTATAGCATCTAATATAATGAAAACATTACAAATTTCATAACAACAGTTGAAATCAATTTTGAAAAGAAGGAATAATACCATAGTTTAACAGACATGTTTTCAGATCTGAAAACTATGAGTGACTTGTGCATGACATCACTTGTTGTGTGAAATTTGTGTGTCTTATGACATCTTGGTTGTTTTACAGAGTTTTTGAGTAGCCACTTTGAACGTGATTACTTGTTACTCTGTTTTTCAACTGAATACAATCAACCTTAGTATCAATGAATTTTGACCTGAACTGTTATGTCAAATTGATTGTTAGATCGAATTTGACTGTCCTTGCTCTGATACCAATTGTTAGGATCGGAGGCTCTCATGATTGTGTTTGTTTGTGTGATTTGAACTATGAATGAATATAAAACAATGTAAAGTGCAGCGGAAATGAACAACAAACTTTGTAAACACAATCTTAGAGAGAGATAGTTTTGATAAACATTTTCTCTTCATTAAGTCAAAAGATTTACAATACGAATCAAAAGATTACAAGCATGCTTACAAACTAAACTCCCCCTCAGCCTGATACTCCATGGTTGGTTGCACAAGATAAAAGGATTGAATTGAGGAGAAGAACTCACTCAAAACGATCAAATGTAACAGTACAGAGTACTGCTCCATTTATAGACAAGCCAAACCACTGAGGCATCTCAGCTGACGTCACCATGAAAGCGACGTCTAACAGTCTAACAACCTGTAACTACTGTTCCTATACAAACACTGCTAGTCTTAACCACTGATTCTGCATAAGACAAGTAATACACTAAACTACTGCTATCTTCCTCCATCAGTGTTTTCCTCAAAGTTGATCAGTCCTTGAGTGGGCAGTGCTTTGTCATCAGTAGATAGAACCAGCAGTGTTTACTTCTTCAAGGGCTTTGTCAGCAGTTGAAATGGCAGCAGCAGTTGTATACGGACAGTGGATAGAGAGCCATCATTTATTATAATCACTTTCAAGGGGAAAGCCTAATGTAAACAGCTGCTTATTGTGAATCCACTGTCGTGATCCGGTTTTGGCTTTTATTATCTGTTCCTCTGGTAGGGTTCAATCCCAACAGGTTGGTATATTTTTGTATATGGAGAATCAATATTCGAAATTAATGTGTTATTTTAGTTGTTCTATTATGTTTATAATATGTTTGGTGTGTAATATTTTATGCCAATAAATATAATCAACGTTTGATTGTTATTGGTAGTTTTTTTAACACTTTGTAAACATCTAACTTTCATATATCTTATCTAAGTTCATTTAATGGTGTTATTAATTTCTACATTAATCAATTTACAAATAATTAATTCGTTTTAAATTGTGCGAATTAGATGTAAGATTTTAATTTAGTATGTATGACAATTCGATGTATGACAATACAAGAATAGTTGTAGTTACTAATCGCAATCGCATAAAAAGTCATCATTATCTTAAATATGGAGACACTTATTTATGGAGACACTTATTGATGCTCTTAATAGTTGGGTAAGAAGTCATTGTGATATTAAAATATGCAGTGCATTTGGATGATGAAAATATTACCAATAAGACTTCTAATGTTGTATACAGGAAAACACAACTAAATTTATAACTAAATATGAACTTAGACTACCGTTTACAAGTTATAATTCTAAACAAAATATGTCATCCATGCCCTAATATACTAATAATTGTCATCAAGGTTAGACTACCAACCAACCAAAAAAACATAATAAACTGTTCCAACATGTCCAACCAAAAACCATCAAACGATGACGGCAAAAGGCATTAGTTTATATACGCAGACATCTGCATCATTAGCAGATAACGTTAACTGCTAAGCTTGGTTGACTGCATCCACATGCGTCAACATGAGGAGGTTTCCTGATTCTACATAAGTCAAATGCATAATGTCACCCGCGCTAATATCATTTTCTTTCATGAAACTTGGCCACCCTTCAATCGCATACCTAAATCCATTTCCATCCTTCTGTCGCTTAACTCTCTTCACAACTGTTTTCCCATTCATATTTCTGACATTCATCTGATGCACCTTCTTTGTTAGCTTGCCCTGTTTACAACTTCTATAGGTAATCGCTGCATTGATGTAAGAGTTAACAAGTATATTAGCCGTGTTGGAATATAATTGTCAGTAGCAACAAATATCAATTGTTAATTTACGAATAAACATAATTTAGTATGTATTATCTATTATAGTTATTCTATAAAGGCTATAAGTGAAATTATACTTTATTGTTTAAAAAAAACAACTGTTTTAAGGTTTTTTGTTGCAAACCAAGTTGAATTGTTATGTGTTTAACTGGTAATTCTGTACGTATAAATAGCCTCATGAATGGTGTTGTAAATTGTTCTCATTAAATAACAGAAATGACATACCATTCGATAATTTCCTTTCCTGTTGAATCGATACGCATCACTTTCTTGAACATCATTTTGACGTGCAACACGTTTTTCGTCTACATTGCTTACCTTCAACGCCACCCCACTTCTTTTCCCGTTTTTTGTTAACCTTATCATTACAAACATGCATTACCTTTCTATATATATATATATATATATATATATGTTAATGTATAAGAAATATTTAATGGAATATTTTCTTAACTTATGCTTAACTTACCAAATAATCACGTGTTTGTCGTCCAGTTGCTGACACGGTAGAATGATCATAAGTTGTACAACATATCAGTTGTTAAGGTTCTTCAGATGTAGAATCGGATGCAATCTGTTCACCTTTCTTTTTAACCTGTTATTACAGCCCGTAACATTAAAGCAAATTAAACTACAATCGTCAACTAAGTATGTATAATTATATGAACAAATAACTTATCCGTTATTATGTTTCAAAGACTTACATCTTTTTTTGTCTGGTTGTTATTTCCTTCACTTACAAAACTCTTTCTTTCAGACTTCAACTTTTCTTTTCCAACACTTTTCTTATTCACTTCATGTTTCTCATTAGTTTCATTCATCTTCATCCAAGATTTTTAAAATTCATTAACATCTGAGGATCAATATATTGTATTGTAAAAATATGTAAACTTATTACCTCAGTAATCAATTTGTCGATTGAGTCTTCTTGATCAGTGAAGATCTGTTATACGATAACATCCGTAAATAAGTCGTATTGACTAGCAAACCATTTTAACTTACTTTAAAATACTTACAGAGTTGAAGTGTTCATAGTATGTGTGTTTAGGTATTTCAACAACTGAGTTGTCTTTAGTTGTCTCCTTCTTACTAAAAACAACCTCAACTCCGCTACGATAAAGTGTTAAGTCAAATGATTCACTGTCTGTTTTCATCAACATCAGTATAACACCGTCTTCTATGTCAAGATCTTCTAACAACTCCGGACACCCTTTAGCAAAAACGTAGCATGCATTTATTTTTTCGGTCTCAAATTTCCAACACTGACCTGCTGCGTATATGTTATAAGAATCTTTCACTGGGCAGTAACAGTAAAATTTGTTCACATAAGCTTCTGGAATGACCTGAAAAGTCGTGTAATATTTTATAAACATATATTCATTTATACCATTTACTGACAAGTATAACAAAAAACAAATTCCTACTAACATATAACTATACTTACATCTTTAAATCTCCGTAATGGTTGACTGCCAAGAACGATTTATCACAAATGTTTTCTATGAAACAATGTATTTGCAGACATTTTTCTTTGATTATCCTCAAAATCAATAAGGTGTTCTTTGTCAATTTAAGACCTTTTACAATACTTACCCATCCGTCAGTGACAACACTTTCACCACTTACACTTCTCAGCCATGCCGTACAGCTTATTCCACTTTCATGATTTATTGTTACCTTTGTCCGGTTCCAATAATCTCCTCCCACAAGCTTTACAAACTCAATTGGTAATGCCTGTAGTTATATTTACTAATTTCAGTTTACGTAATAAATTACATTTACTTATTGTAGGCATTACAGCATACCAGTTTCAATGATTTAGGTTCTTGTAATAGAGACAGGCAGGACATAATCATTTTTGTATACCTGTGATATATAACATTTAATATTAACTGTTAGTATTAAGGCTAATACACAATGTGTTAAAATGTAATCTTATGTCATGAGAATATTATTCCTAATTCATAATGTGCAATAGATCTCTTCTATATACCGTTTCAATAAATGAGTAAATATATATATATATATATATATATATATATATATATATATATATATATTCGTAAAATAACTCTTTTCGTGTAATCGTACATGGGTTAGGTTATTTTGGAGCAACTTATAACTTATTGACTTATAAAAGTTAATAAGTTGTCTTTATAGTGTTTGGGTTAGCTTATTTAAGTTATTTTTGTGTGTTGAGAAGTTGTTTTTGATAAGTTAGTATTTGTAACTTCTCACTTATGACTTATATAAGTTAATAAGTACTTTTTTAGAAGGAACCTCAAAAGGGAAAAGATCAAATAGGAAGATTAATTTCGCTAGGAAGGATAGGAAGCAATAAGAGGATGACATGTGGCAACATTTAAAATAAAGAAAAAGGGTATTTTAGTCAATCCAACCCTTTCTTCTTCCTTTTCAAAACCCAGTAACTTCAAAACCCACCATTTTCAAAACCCACCATCTTCAACCATTTCTTCACTTTCTATCTCAATAATCAATACATTATAGTGCTATTTTCATCACCAATCAATGATTCAAACACCCGATCAACGTGTTCTTCAGCTTTTTTTTTTGAAGAAAACCCAGTTTAATTTCATACAAAATCTCGTTTTTTCCGGTGATTTTGAAGATAATCACTCGATCCGTTCAATTCGAGCGCTGATAAGTGTTTCAATCATTCAAAATTCGTCAATTGTTGAAGAAATCACTTTGATCCAGGTAAGAAATTCTTTAATTTCATTTTTACGATCTGGGTTTTTGATTTAGTCATTGCGTTTTACGATCTTGGCGGCGGTCCAGGGGCAGCGCCCCCGGTAGCGGGGTCCTAGGGGCGGCAGCCCCTGGCGGGGTCCAAGGGGCAGAGCCCCTGGCTGGGGTTGAGCTATTGCGTAATAAAAATGCATCAGAAAAATTAATTTTCCAGAAATTGGCTCATTTCAAAGACAGTAATTCGTAGACAATTCAGATAGTTCACAGTCACAGATAGTTCCCAGACAGTTTTATATGTCCATTGCGTTTTAGAAATAAGAGAGTTTTATGTGTTTTCTAGCTATTGCCTTTTAGAAAAAACACATTTTAAGTGTTTTTAGTCATTGTGTTTTAGGTAAAACACAGTCACAGACAGTTCCCAGACATTTTTAGGTGTTTTCAGTCCATTGCGTTTTAGAATGAGTAATTTTTAAGTGTTTTCTGGCCATTGCGTTTTACAAATAAGACATTTCTTTGTGTTTTTTGTGCATTGCGTTTTAGGTAAAACACATTTTTATGTGTTTTTGGTGCATTGCGTTTTAGGTAAAACACATTTTTATGGGTTTTTAGTCCATTGCGTTTTATAAAGTACATTTTCTTTTAAGTTTTTAGGCTATTGCGTTTTAGAAATAAGACATTTCTTTGTGTTTTCTGGCCATTGCGTTTTACAAATAAGTCATTTATTTGTGTTTTTGGTGCATTGCGTTTTAGAAAAATGTCATTTTTTAGGTTTTTTTTGTCATTGCGTTTTACGTAACTGGGGTTTTTCTATTGCGTTTTACGCAACTGGGTTTTATTTTTTTTTTAAATATAGCAATAGTATACTCGTTTTAAAGATAAAAAAACGTTCGTTTTTTTGGTGCAATTTTTATAAAAAAATAATGTCGTATGAAAGAGTTATTAACGTTTAAAAAATGTGGGGGAATTGGAGGAGAGAGAAACTATTGGCTTGGATTGACTAGAATGCCCCTAAACAAACTCACGCGCCTCTTTTCTTCTTTTCAATTTCCCTGATTTAATCTTAGCCCTTGATTAACTAAATGGATGATCAAGATCACTTCCTAGCCTTCATAGCCAAATTAACTTCCTATTGTATCTCCACCCACCTCAAAAATAAAAAAATTTATAACAGAATCATATGTTTTAATCCGTATTTATGTTTGATTACAACTTTTTCATATATTATCCTCATTATACTGTAAACATTAATTCGATAATGTCTATAACATGCAATACATAAGATATATATCAACTATACATAACATATGAGAGGTTGAAGATGATTGAAACCTAAAATCAGATTTGACGTCTGCAATCAAGTTATTCGCCAGAGAAACCAGCATATGTCGTTGATTAAGTATCTAACAGAGGTTTAGAAAACTAATAGAACTTAAACCGTTAAGATTTACAATCGAAAGTTACCTTTTTGTCGCAAATCTTCGGCGGCGATGATCTTCAAGCAGATATGAAACGTCGGTGATGATGAAGTTGATTTGATTGTGAGAGATATGATGTTGATTGCGTATCTTTTATATTTTATTGTTTGTTTAATTAAATAATGAAATACTTGAATATTGGTGGTATGGATAGTGTTAATATTAGCCATGGTATTGCAACTGATTCTATATATTGTGTTATTGCATCTGATTATTGTGTTTTGCAACTAGGTAGGTTTTCTATATATTAAGTTATGTGTTCTTGTCATTGTGTTTAGTTTGTATCCAATGGATATTGATTTTATTAAATTTAATATAAAGAAAGATTAAAGAGTGAAATATGCATAAAATATTACACGCTACAATTAACACTTCCTAAGATTTCGGCGACTCTCGCCTTTTTCCACGCGATTTCATTCTTTCTTTTGTTTTGCAGATCGGCTAGGATGTCGCAGATTTTCTGATCCTGTTTCAACAGTTGTGTGATAAACTCTTCTGCGTTGTTCTTGAAATCTGATGGGGGAGAGTGGAGGACTTCATCAAGCTATTCGATGCTGCTTCAGGTTCGCTTGTAATTGTTATCACTGATGATGCCGACTTTTCTGTTTTGTTCTTCAAATGCTCCATTTTCTTCGAGCGACCATCTAGAGAATTGTAATTGATTTAGTTTATATTGATGGTAAAATTGTGCCTGAATATAGAGTTGCAAACATGAAAAAAACACTATCTATACCATAAACATCTAACTTTGATAGATCTCATCTGTCTTTATTTAATGGTGTTAGCAATTGATATGTTAATCAATTTAAAAATAGTTACTTAAAAATTTTAAATTGTGTGAATTAGATGTAAGATTTTAAGTTAGTACGTATGACAATTCGATGTATGAGAATATAAGAACAGTTTTAGTTACTAATCACAATCGAATAAAAAGTCATTATTATCTTAAGAGAAAAATGCTCGGATAGTCCCTGTGGTTTGCCCATTTTTCACCTTTAGTCCCTAACTTTCTAAAATTACACCTATAGTCCCCAAGTTTTTGAATTTCGTTCCCGGATAGTCCCTGGCATGGATGAGGGTTAGTTTTTGGTGTTAGATGCGTGTGAAATGACAAAAATACCCTTACTGTCAAATTAATAACTAAAAAGTTAAAAGAAATATAATTAATATTTTACAATTTATATGGGACCCACCATCCATCCTACCCATTTCATCTTTCCCACTCCACACCACCACCACCATCTACACCTTCAACTGCCACAACCACCATTGATGAAACACAGGTTAACACCAAGGTTAATCTGTGGGGTTATTTCTTCTATGGGTTCAATCTCCTTTCCTACTCGTGAAATGGCTTGGAACCTGCAAAACAGCAGCACCGTTAGTCTCATTAAGAGGGGAATATGGGGGTTTCCCTCTTAACCAGGCTCCGGCGTGAGAATAAGTACTGTTCTGAGGGAGAATAATCAGTGTGTGTTAAGTGTGAGAGTATGGAGAGCAAGATGATTCAACCTGGATGATGAAGGGTCCTATTTATAGCCGGAGGGTGAAGGAGGGAGGAGCAGCTGTGCCAGCTGTGGTTGCGCGCCAGCTGTCCGACCAAGGGGGAATATCCTCTTTGTCCCCTCTGCTGTTGTCAGTGCGCGCGCACATTTGTCTATTTTGGAGACGTCGTACTGGTGTTGCCGGACTGCTCCCTGATTCGTTGCAGGCTTATTTGGCGCCTGATAACTGGTGACACGTGTTGTCCTTTATGTCGGATGGAGCATCTTTGGTGTCACCTTGGTATTTTCCAGAAGCTTCTGGAAGCTTCTGGATGGTATCGTTGATGTCAGGGCCACATAAGATGGAAAAGTGGTGTGGTCCTTGCCATGTGGGCAAGAAGTTGGGACCATACCTCTTCAAGTCCCCCCAGTCCAGTGTGCCTTCTAGTTGAGTTGATCGTCTAGAAGGGATTCTGGACTTATGAATGTAGTGTTTGTTATGGCGTGAGGTTTTTATGGGTTCTCCCACAGATTTGCCCCTGATGGGTGCATGGCGCATGGTGTTTGGCAACTTGTATAGTTGAGCCGAATGGACGCATGGCGTACCGCGCATGGGTTTTGGTGTGCCTGTAGGGTTGAGCCAAACGGACGCGTGGCGTACCGCGCATGGGTTTTGACTGCTCTATAAAACTTGAGCCAAATGGACGCATGGCGTACCGCGCATGGGTTTTGGCACTTTATAAAAGTTGAGTCAAATGGACGCATGGCGTACCGCGCATGGGTTTTGGCACTTTATAAAGGTTGAGCCAAATGGACGCATGGCGTACCGCGCATGGGTTTTGGCACTTTATAAAGGTTGAGCCAAATGGACGCATGGCGTACCGCGCATGGGTTTTGGCACTTTATAAAAGTTGAGCCAAATGGACGCATGGCGTACCGCGCATGGGTTTTGGCACTTTATAAGGGTTGAGCCAAATGGACGCATGGCGTACCGCGCATGGGTTTTGGCACTTTATAAAGGTTGAGCCAAATGGACGCATGGCGTACCGCGCATGGGTTTTGGCACTTTATAAAGGTTGTCTTCAGGAGGAAGCTTTGTTGTCTTGGGAAGGAGTGACTGATGTGACTGTCTGGTGTCAGGTGAATAGGCGCCTTTTCAGTCATGTCAGTTACTTTATGTCATGATGGCAGGCGTCTGTTGCACACGTTTCCGAAAAAAGAGATGGCGTCTTCTCTCTCCTCTGACGTGTTTCCCCCCGTTGGTTGTCTTTTTGTATACTGTCGGCCCACTACCCATCGCATTAAATGCGATGGGTATAAGTATCCGGTGATTTTCTCTTTCTTCACCACTTTTCAAAATTTGAATTCCGGATTTCTCTCTTCTTCCTTTATTTTCTTTCTTCTTCTCTTGAGTTCATCTGCATTTTTGTTTGTTTCCTTGCAATGTCTTCTGCAAATCCTTCTTCGAGGAAGAAAAGGAACAAAGGTAAAACTCCGCCTGGCCCGGATCAGGCGGTAATAGGGTGGAAAGAGGTGGAATTCCACAACTTGGTAAGAGAGATGGGTTTTCTTCCTGAGTGGGGTGCTCAGTACCCTATCTCTGGTTCCACCGCCATGGACGCTCCTCCCGGGTATATGACTTTGTATGCTGCTTTCTTCCGGGAAGGCAACTTCAGGCTTCCAATGACTCGATTTAGTGCTGATGTGCTGAGGGGTTATGGTCTTCACATATCTCAGATTAATGCCATCGGGCTCCCTCGTATTACTCACTTTGAGTTCGTTTGTATAGCTAACCGTTTGGATCCGACGTTTGAGATGTTCAACGTCTTCTATACCGTTTCATATACAAGTGGTTTTTACTCCTTTAGTGCTCGTACCGGCGTTTCTCCAGTTTGCTCTGTGCCGTTGAAGAGTCTCCATGACTGGAAACAAAAGTTTTTTTATATTCGCCGGGGTGTTGTTCCTGTGGATATGCATTACAGGTCGGTGGATGAGGGTATCCCCAAGGTTGATGTGGTTGCAAATTTTGCTGACCAAGATTGGTATAAGAAGTTGACTCGTAAAGCCACTCCGATTATCCAGCTTGAGGAGATGGCGTTGGTGGGTGCCGGTATGAGCATGAAGTGGATCCCTAAACATCCGTTGGGGGTCCCAGTTTATGGTTATGATGGCAAGTGTACGTTTTGCTCCATATCCTTTTTTCTCTCTTTTGTATGTGTTCGTTGTATTATTTTTGCATTGTTCTTTATCTTCGCGTTTTTTGCAGTGGGTTTCACTTTGTTGAACGTTTTGGACCTTAAGGCACCGGGTGCCATGGTTGAGGCGATACAAAAACCTGAGAAGCGACCTTGGTTGGATCAGATTCGTGGCTGTTTTCTTCATCCAAGCAATGAGAGTTTCACCACTTATGTTAACACTATCTTAGGTGAAGATAGTGAGAATGATGATGATGCATTCGATTCCATTCGAGAGGAAGTTATCGTTCTCTCGAGTGATGGGTTGATGTCTGTCGTTAGTGACATGCAAAAACCGAAATAAACTAGTAGCTAGAGTAAGTCGGATATCGAACCAGAGGAGGATTGTGGAAAGTGTCGTAATGAAAAGTGTTAATTAACTATTACTGAATTAGAAAAAACGGTTTGATTGATTGTGAGAAATAGCTAAATTAACGAATTAAACTTAAGATTTAAATCAATAGGTGAAAAAATGGTTCCTCCAGATTTCAGGTTTTGCAGTTAAGTTCAACTATGTGTTTAATTGTAACCTACATAGACATAGGTATTTAATTCAGTTCATTGATTGTGATAACCAACGACTAAGTACTCCGGTCAATACATAACGGGAGGTTATCGAATGATTATCAATTACCATCTACAAACCCTAACCCCATGTCAAATATATCCCAATTACTAGAACTCTCGGGAACTGAATGCTTAAAGATTAAAGTTTAAATAAATGTAATTGTTTACAATCAATAAATCAAATCAATGGGAAAAGCATCGAATGTTTAGATCACCACGGTAAAACAATTGTATCAACACATAGTATCACCTAACTTACAAAAACCCTCCATCCGGAGGAAACCAAAAGAGTTTAGCCGCTCATCTCACACGAAGAATCTTCAAAAGCTTGGATCGATGAAGAAACCATAGTTGATTCGATGATCGGATGGAGAACTATGATGAATTGGAGTGAAAAAGTCTTCAACTTGGAGCCTTGGAGAGCCTTTGATCGAAGTTAGAATGATTGATAATGATCTCCAACTTTCCAAACCCTAATATATACCTTAGAGGGCTTTTTTCACGTTTTTGGACTTTCCCGGGTCGTAAGCTACGAGTTGGACTCGTAGCTTACAGATTAAAAACTCTGTTTACACATTGGTTCCAAACCGTAAGCTACGAGTTACAACTCGTAAGCTACGGTCGACCTCCATGTAGCTCTTCTTTGCTGAATATGGTAACTCGTAAGCTACGAGTTAGAACTCGTAAGCTACGAGTTAGAAGTTCTGTCCACTTTCATAATGAGCACAAGGAACTCGTAAGCTACAAGTCTCAACTCGTAGCCTACGATCGTGATATACTTCTCCTTTCCTCCACTTCGTAATAACTTTCCTCAAATGTCAATATGGTCCCTGCACTTTACATTATCCATTCTTCTCACATACTCTTCATATAATAACTTTCCAATAATTACCAAATGGCCCCTCAACTTATAATCTTCTTGATTCTTGAACATATAGGCTCCACACAACTTTCATAAATTACCGAATTAGTCCCTGAACTTCACTTTTTCACATTCCTTCCACTCGTGAGCTTCTGTATCATCCGAACAAGCTTCAAAACTCATTCTTGAGCTGCAACATCACATCCTATGCTCACAACTTCATCTTTAACCATCGTAAATGCACCGAATTCCGTACTTTACCTGCAAAACACCAAATCCTCGTAGTCACTTCATTCCAAGCAAATAGACACATCAAATACACATAAATCATTATATTTAAGCACTCTAAAGCTCAGGTTTCACCCTCTCCATCACATTCCCACACTTGCCTTTGCTTGTCCCCAAGCAAACCAATTAGAACTAGTCACCATGGCAACAACACTTCTAAACCTCTTAACCGATTCAACCTGTTCAGTCCCAAGTCATACCCACCCCATAGACTGACACAATCGAGATTGACAGTCTGACAAGTAATGATGCAATTTCAAAAACTTAAGACTTGTCTATCTAAAACTAACATGTTTAAAATTAAACACATGCTACACACCCCTCACAATGTACTCTCCTCTCGGGTTAATATCTGGACTAGCGTGTAATGTGCTAGTATATAAACACTCCAAAAAGCAAACATGAAATCCTGCAATCATAAGCTTGTATGACAATCACACCTCCACTGTATCATCCAACATAGCACATATCAAAAGGACTTTTTCGGTTTTGGGCTTAGGGTAAAGGTAGGGAATTATTTTTAGGTTCTTTTTCTTTTCTAATTGGCTCACAAACAATAACCAAACCGTAATAACTTTATTCAAACACAACTTATACTTTTGGGTTGGTTTCTACCCAAGAACATAGACGATATTCATACACTTCTGTTTTTGTTCTTTTCTTTTTCATTTTTTTTTCATATATTTTTCTAGAGATTCTTTTTCTCTCTTTTTTTCTTTTTTTTTTCATAGCAATATAATCACGGTCAGTTTTTTCACATAATCAATGGGCGAACAAACGAAAGGTAGTTAGGCTCAACAGGGCTACTAAGGGAAATTTGGTGAATAACACAAAAGAAACACAAACACAAAAGGGTGTAACAGGAAAATCCTAATGCCTTTATCATCTATGTGCACATGTCAAACCCACAGTCTCAGCGTGCATCGAATCATACAAGTTCTAACACAGAATAACAAGTAGCATGCACTCAACAAACGAATTCATTATATAATGTATCCTATCCGTCTACAGGCTCAAAATCTCACCAATAAAAGGTAAAAAGGTTGACGACATGTAGCATATGCAATTAAAACATGTTACCCCTAGATAGACATCTCTTTTCAACTCATTTCCTATAAAACACTTGTCAAACCTACTCTCATGAAACTTAAAGGGACAACCATGACAAGGGACTAATCTAGTCTACTACAGGTAAGAAGCCTATTAGTGATTGAAACTTTAGGTTTTCGTATCCAATTAGCTTGTTTAAGGCGATGAAAAATTTTAAAATTTTCAAAATTTTCAATTTTTACCAAATTTCATCGATTTCAACCACATTTCAATCTCTTCAAGCTTTATCCACAAATCCCTTCCCGGGCTCCCCCATCCCCACACTTGGGATACATTGTCCCCAATGTATGGTCCTTTAAAAATGTACCCGAGAATCCAACCAAACAAACCAAACGGCTAACTCTTAAAACAAATAACTAAACACACTCCCATAACACACTAAAGTTTTAACACCACCAAAAACAAAAATAAACCGAAACAGGATAGAGAAACACATGCACCTGATCAGAAACAAGTGAGTGTCTGTAGCGGTGTAACTGCTGCGATCAAGACCGGAAAATACGCATTCAATATAGGATTTTATGATGTCTCATCGGGGATGTTGCAAAACATCCCCACACTTGAATCATTGCCTCCGCGCAGATAAACGCATAGAAACCTGTCAAAACACAACACACCAAACGAAACCAAAACGAAATACAATACTCTACATCCTCGGCCTGCCTCCCGAGAGTGCTAAGTTTTAGGTCTTCAGCCAGACCGTACCTGATGTACTCAGGGAGGTTCATCTGAACGCTTGCCTCCCCATTTCTCTCCATACATCATCGTCCAATCTTGTGGAAGGTTCGCAGCTCCACGCCAGTTGAGTTCAACCTCAGCCATGTTGCCCCACTCACTCCCACCATCGGGTGGTTTTCCTGCAATTGCTCTTCCTCTCACAACTGTCTTGTTCACCTGCCTTCCATCATTCGTTAACTCAGACCTGCAAAAATTACCTCCACTCGAACCAATCTCATTAGTAGCACGACTCACATCATTTAGAAGATCATAAGCAATAGATTTTAAAAATACATTGAAATACAGTTTACGATTCTTGTAACTTAAAATTACCATCCCATTCCTGCAGTCGATTTGTGCATTTGCTGTATACAGAAATGAGCGACCCAAAATTACCTTCGGTTGTGCGTAGGTCGGTGCGGGTGCATAATTAACCACCATAAAATCGACCGAGTAGTAGAACTCGCCGAGCTGAATTACCACATCCTTTACAACCCCTCGAGGTTGCTTTAAACTCGCATCCGCAAACATGGCCATTTGATCAATTGCGTGTAACGGACCAAAGTCGTACTGGTCATAAAGGCTACCGGGAAGAACACTCATCCCAGCTCCATAATCCAACAATGCCTTGTGGATTTTGAACTTTCCCACTCGAATCAGGACGACCGGCTCTCCTGAGTCACACCCATCTCCATCCTCATTTGCGCCACTTAAACCTGCAATCACATGGGAAACAGAAGAAGTTAAAAATTTATCATTCAAATTGTTTTTAGGAACGAAACTTACCCCGCTGACTGGTATATTCTTCCCGTGCTTGGGGTTCGTTTGAGTGTCACTGGGAAGCTTCCCATTTTGCTGTTTCAACTCCTTCACATCGGTTGCAAGTTGGGCCATTTGTGTGGTTAATGACTGAACGACTTTATCTCGCATCTCATCCTTTTGAGCACGATTTTGCAGCTCAAGCCTTTGGTTTTGTAAATCAAGTTGAATTGCTTTCAACATCTCCATCATATCATTATTCACCTGACCATTACTATGCTGGTAATTTCGTTGGAAACCCAAATTATTACCCCCTTGATAATTATTTTGGTTCCGGGGCTGGTAATATTGGTTGTTTCCTTGGAAACCCGAATACCTGTTCCCACTTCCCTGCATCATATTCACCTCATCCAGATTACCGATAATGTTAGGGCACTGATCAGCAATGTGCCCTATATCCCCACAATGACCACACAACGGAAACTAACCACTTACCTCTGGTGGATTCTCTACTGCTCTCACTGTTGACTGTCGTGCACTTCTAGAAGATTGAGCCTTGCGTTTTGACGCCCTTGCGGTTCTTTCTAAATATTCCCAATCATCTTCTTCATAATTCATTCCAAAAGTACCATTGGATATTGAATTTACATCCCTGGCATCTTCATCTGTTAGGCCTTCGTGGAATGTATTAATAAGCTCCCACAAATATATCTCATGATGTGGACAGTTCTTGAGCATCATTTTGAAACGATCGAACGCTTCGTGAAATAACTCACCGGGCTGTTGTCGAAAACCACGAATATCCTTCCTTGCATTGTTAGTACGCAAATGAGTATAAAATTCGTCTAAAAATTGTTGCTGCATTTCGCCCCATGTGAAGATCGAAGCTGACGGTAGCGAATGAAACCATTGTTGTGCTTTGTCTTCAAGTGTGAATTGGAAAAGTACCAATTTCACATCATCAACTGAGAAACCTTGGCTGCTGATTGTGTTGCAACGTGCATCATATGCAGCAATGTGTAGATATGGTTCTTCATGTGCATGACCATGAAACTTAGGCAGACTGGATATTGATTGTGTTCGTACTTCGAATGACCGCCCTCCTTGTAGTTGCGGGATCACAACCGGTGATGGGTTGTTAACTATAGCAGGCCTGAAGTGGCTCTCTATACCTCGAACTGGACCTTGATTATTTCTTCGCGGAATTCCTTCTGGTAAAATCACCGGTCGGTGTAAGTTTCGTGGCAGCGGTCTTGCCTGACCCTGCATCTGAGGTACCGGCGGTGGTAATGGAATATCCACCACCGGCCTTCTCGGAGCAGGCTGCTGATTGAGTGGGTCAGGTTGGTGATATTGTTGTGGTATATGTTGTTGTATTGGCGTTGGTTGCACATATTGTTGATACCCCACATTCCCTTGATTGACTCTCTCGGCCGCACCCAATCCGACTGTTTGCCTCTCATAGCTACCCGTGTTAACCACTTGTCTCTCATTTTGACCCATGTAGTTATCATATTCCTCATAGCCATCATCAAAATCTCCTGAGTTATTTCCTTGATCATAGATGGTTGATCTATAAAGATTTGGCATTGGCTGACTTTGCTATGAAATAACTGGTCGGACGGCTGGCGGAATTGATGTTGCATTAGGTGCTTGAGTTTGACTCGGTAATGGAGTGTCATCAGGAATGATCCTAACGTAAGGAGACGACTGCTGTAAATTAACAGTCTGGGTCGTAAAAGTTGCTTGGGTAGAAGTTGGTTGAATGTTATCAAGGTTTGGGAAAAAGGTTGAGAATGATGGTACTGGAGATGTAGAAGTAGGTTGTGTAGACTGTGGTGGTGGTGGTATGGTAGTGTTTGGTGAAGGTTGGATAGGTGTTGGCGAGAATTGTTGCGGTTGTGAAGTTGCGGGTTGTTTCTCCGGTGTTGCTAAGTTCTCCATTGCTTTAGATGTTGGTATAGGTGATTGTAGAATCTTATTCTCACGATGTAATACTCGTTTTGTATGCTTTACTGTTCTCTCGATCTCTGGGTCGAACACTAATGGTGATGACTTCCCGGAATTTCGAGTATGATGCATACACTTACTAGATCACCTGCACAAACAAAAACAAGAATACCTCGCGTAAATCCGAACAAAACAGAACAAACTAAAAAGACACTATTTTTGGATTTTTGTATATTTAACTAAAACTAGAACTTAACACTAAGCACTTTGCGCACGCCTCCCCGGCAACGGCGCCATTTTGATGTCTGTCGTTAGTGACATGCAAAAACCGAAATAAACTAGTAGCTAGAGTAAGTCGGATATAGAACCAGAGGAGGATTGTGGAAAGTGTCGTAATGAAAAGTGTTAATTAACTATTACTGAATTAGAAAAAATGGTTTGATTGATTGTGAGAAATAGCTAAATTAACGAATTAAACTTAAGATTTAAATCAATAGGTGAAAAAATGGTTCCTCCAGATTTCAGGTTTTGCAGTTAAGTTCAACTATGTGTTTAATTGTAACCTACATAGACATAGGTATTTAATTCAGTTCATTGATTGTGATAACCAACGACTAAGTACTCCGGTCAATACATAACGGGAGGTTATCGAATGATTATCAATTACCATCTACAAACCCTAACCCCATGTCAAATATATCCCAATTACTAGAACTCTCGGGAACTGAATGCTTAAAGATTAAAGTTTAAATAAATGTAATTGTTTACAATCAATAAATCAAATCAATGGTGAAAAGCATCGAATGCTTAGATCACCACGGTAAAACAATTGTATCAACACATAGTATCACCTAACTTACAAAAACCCTCCATCCGGAGGAAACCAAAAGAGTTTAGCCGCTCATCTCACACGAAGAATCTTCAAAAGCTTGGATCGATGAAGAAACCATAGTTGATTCGATGATCGGATGGAGAACTATGATGAATTGGAGTGAAAAAGTCTTCAACTTGGAGCCTTGGAGAGCCTTTGATCGAAGTTAGAATGATTGATAATGATCTCCAACTTTCCAAACCCTAATATATACCTTAGAGGGCTTTTTTCACGTTTTTGGACTTTCCCGGGTCGTAAGCTACGAGTTGGACTCGTAGCTTACAGATTAAAAACTCTGTTTACACATTGGTTCCAAACCGTAAGCTACGAGTTACAACTCGTAAGCTACGGTCGACCTCCATGTAGCTCTTCTTTGCTGAATATGGTAACTCGTAAGCTACGAGTTAGAACTCGTAAGCTACGAGTTAGAAGTTCTGTCCACTTTCATAATGAGCACAAGGAACTCGTAAGCTACAAGTCTCAACTCGTAGCCTACGATCGTGATATACTTCTCCTTTCCTCCACTTCGTAATAACTTTCCTCAAATGTCAATATGGTCCCTGCACTTTACATTATCCATTCTTCTCACATACTCTTCATATAATAACTTTCCAATAATTACCAAATGGCCCCTCAACTTATAATCTTCTTGATTCTTGAACATATAGGCTCCACACAACTTTCATAAATTACCGAATTAGTCCCTGAACTTCACTTTTTCACATTCCTTCCACTCGTGAGCTTCTGTATCATCCGAACAAGCTTCAAAACTCATTCTTGAGCTGCAACATCACATCCTATGCTCACAACTTCATCTTTAACCATCGTAAATGCACCGAATTCCGTACTTTACCTGCAAAACACCAAATCCTCGTAGTCACTTCATTCCAAGCAAATAGACACATCAAATACACATAAATCATTATATTTAAGCACTCTAAAGCTCAGGTTTCACCCTCTCCATCAGATTCCCACACTTGCCTTTGCTTGTCCCCAAGCAAACCAATTAGAACTAGTCACCATGGCAACAACACTTCTAAACCTCTTAACCGATTCAACCTGTTCAGTCCCAAGTCATACCCACCCCATAGACTGACACAATCGAGATTGACAGTCTGACAAGTAATGATGCAATTTCAAAAACTTAAGACTTGTCTATCTAAAACTAACATGTTTAAAATTAAACACATGCTACACACCCCTCACAATGTACTCTCCTCTCGGGTTAATATCTGGACTAGCGTGTAATGTGCTAGTATATAAACACTCCAAAAAGCAAACATGAAATCCTGCAATCATAAGCTTGTATGACAATCACACCTCCACTGTATCATCCAACATAGCACATATCAAAAGGACTTTTTCGGTTTTGGGCTTAGGGTAAAGGTAGGGAATTATTTTTAGGTTCTTTTTCTTTTCTAATTGGCTCACAAACAATAACCAAACCGTAATAACTTTATTCAAACACAACTTATACTTTTGGGTTGGTTTCTACCCAAGAACATAGACGATATTCATACACTTCTGTTTTTGTTCTTTTCTTTTTCATTTTTTTTTCATATATTTTTTTAGAGATTCTTTTTCTCTCTTTTTTTCTTTTTTTTTTCATAGCAATATAATCACGGTCAGTTTTTTCACATAATCAATGGGCGAACAAACGAAAGGTAGTTAGGCTCAACAGGGCTACTAAGGGAAATTTGGTGAATAACACAAAAGAAACACAAACACAAAAGGGTGTAACAGGAAAATCCTAATGCCTTTATCATCTATGTGCACATGTCAAACCCACAGTCTCAGCGTGCATCGAATCATACAAGTTCTAACACAGAATAACAAGTAGCATGCACTCAACAAACGAATTCATTATATAATGTATCCTATCCGTCTACAGGCTCAAAATCTCACCAAGAAAAGGTAAAAAGGTTGACGACATGTAGCATATGCAATTAAAACATGTTACCCCTAGATAGACATCTCTTTTCAACTCATTTCCTATAAAACACTTGTCAAACCTACTCTCATGAAACTTAAAGGGACAACCATGACAAGGGACTAATCTACTCTACTACGGGTAAGAAGCCTATTAGTGATTGAAACTTTAGGTTTTCGTATCCAATTAGCTTGTTTAAGGCGATGAAAAATTTTAAAATTTTCAAAATTTTCAATTTTTACCAAATTTCATCGATTTCAACCACATTTCAATCTCTTCAAGCTTTATCCACAAATCCCTTCCCGGGCTCCCCCATCCCCACACTTGGGATACATTGTCCCCAATGTATGGTCCTTTTAAAATGTACCCGAGAATCCAACCAAACAAACCAAACGGCTAACTCTTAAAACAAATAACTAAACACACTCCCATAACACACTAAAGTTTTAACACCACCAAAAACAAAAATAAACCGAAACAGGATAGAGAAACACATGCACCTGATCAGAAACAAGTGAGTGTCTGTAGCGGTGTAACTGCTGCGATCAAGACCGGAAAATACGCATTCAATATAGGATTTTATGATGTCTCATCGGGGATGTTGCAAAACATCCCCACACTTGAATCATTGCCTCCGCGCAGATAAACGCATAGAAACCTGTCAAAACACAACACACCAAACGAAACCAAAACGAAATACAATACTCTACATCCTCGGCCTGCCTCCCGAGAGTGCTAAGTTTTAGGTCTTCAGCCAGACCGTACCTGATGTACTCAGGGAGGTTCATCTGAACGCTTGCCTCCCCATTTCTCTCCATACATCATCGTCCAATCTTGTGGAAGGTTCGCAGCTCCACGCCAGTTGAGTTCAACCTCAGCCTTGTTGCCCCACTCACTCCCACCATCGGGTGGTTTTCCTGCAATTGCTCTTCCTCTCACAGCTGTCTTGTTCACCTGCCTTCCATCATTCGTTAACTCAGACCTGCAAAAATTACCTCCACTCGAACCAATCTCATTAGTAGCACGACTCACATCATTCAGAAGATCATAAGCAATAGATTTTAAAAATACATTGAAATACAGCTTACGATTCTTGTAACTTAAAATTACCATCCCATTCCTGCAGTCGATTTGTGCATTTGCTGTATACAGAAATGAGCGACCCAAAATTACCTTCGGTTGTGCGTAGGTCGGTGCGGGTGCATAATTAACCACCATAAAATCGACCGAGTAGTAGAACTCGCCGAGCTGAATTACCACATCCTTTACAACCCCTCGAGGTTGCTTTAAACTCGCATCCGCAAACATGGCCATTTGATCAATTGCGTGTAACGGACCAAATTCGTACAGGTCATAAAGGCTACCGGGAAGAACACTCATCCCAGCTCCATAATCCAACAATGCCTTGTGGATTTTGAACTTTCCCACTCGAATCAGGACGACCGGCTCTCCTGAGTCACACCCATCTCCATCCTCATTTGCGCCACTTAAACCTGCAATCACATGGGAAACAGAAGAAGTTAAAAATTTATCATTCAAATTGTTTTTAGGAACGAAACTTACCCCGCTGACTGGTATATTCTTCCCGTGCTTGGGGTTCGTTTGAGTGTCACTGGGAAGCTTCCCATTTTGCTGTTTCAACTCCTTCACATCGGTTGCAAGTTGGGCCATTTGTGTGGTTAATGACTGAACGGCTTTATCTCGCATCTCATCCTTTTGAGCACGATTTTGCAGCTCAAGCCTTTGGTTTTGTAAATCAAGTTGAATTGCTTTCAACATCTCCATCATATCATTATTCACCTGACCATTACTATGCTGGTAATTTCGTTGGAAACCCAAATTATTACCCCCTTGATAATTATTTTGGTTCCGGGGCTGGTAATATTGGTTGTTTCCTTGGAAACCCGAATACCTATTCCCACTTCCCTGCATCATATTCACCTCATCCAGATTACCGATAATGTTAGGGCACTGATCAGCAATGTGCCCTATATCCCCACAATGACCACACAACGGAAACTAACCACTTACCTCTGGTGGATTCTCTACTGCTCTCACTGTTGACTGTCGTGCACTTCTAGAAGATTGAGCCTTGCGTTTTGACGCCCTTGCGGTTCTTTCTAAATATTCCCAATCATCTTCTTCATAATTCATTCCAAAAGTACCATTGGATATTGAATTTACATCCCTGGCATCTTCATCTGTTAGGCCTTCGTGGAATGTATTAATAAGCTCCCACAAATATATCTCATGATGTGGACAGTTCTTGAGCATCATTTTGAAACGATCGAACGCTTCGTGAAATAACTCACCGGGCTGTTGTCGAAAACCACGAATATCCTTCCTTGCATTGTTAGTACGCAAATGAGTATAAAATTCGTCTAAAAATTGTTGCTGCATTTCGCCCCATGTGAAGATCGAAGCTGACGGTAGCGAATGAAACCATTGTTGTGCTTTGTCTTCAAGTGTGAATTGGAAAAGTACCAATTTCACATCATCAACTGAGAAACCTTGGCTGCTGATTGTGTTGCAACGTGCATCATATGCAGCAATGTGTAGATATGGTTCTTCATGTGCATGACCATGAAACTTAGGCAGACTGGATATTGATTGTGTTCGTACTTCGAATGACCACCCTCCTTGTAGTTGCGGGATCACAACCGGTGATGGGTTGTTAACTATAGCAGGCCTGAAGTGGCTCTCTATACCTCGAACTGGACCTTGATTATTTCTTCGCGGAATTCCTTCTGGTAAAATCACCGGTCGGTGTAAGTTTCGTGGCAGCGGTCTTGCCTGACCCTGCATCTGAGGTACCGGCGGTGGTAATGGAATATCCACCACCGGCCTTCTCGGAGCAGGCTGCTGATTGAGTGGGTCAGGTTGGTGATATTGTTGTGGTATATGTTGTTGTATTGGCGTTGGTTGCACATATTGTTGATACCCCCACATTCCCTTGATTGACTCTCTCGGCCGCACCCAATCCGACTGTTTGCCTCTCATAGCTACCCGTGTTAACCACTTGTCTCTCATTTTGACCCATGTAGTTATCATATTCCTCATAGCCATCATCAAAATCTCCTGAGTTATTTCCTTGATCATAGATGGTTGATCTATAAAGATTTGGCATTGGCTGACTTTGCTATGAAATAACTGGTCGGACGGCTGGCGGAATTGATGTTGCATTAGGTGCTTGAGTTTGACTCGGTAATGGAGTGTCATCAGGAATGATCCTAACGTAAGGAGACGACTGCTGTAAATTAACAGTCTGGGTCGTAAAAGTTGCTTGGGTAGAAGTTGGTTGAATGTTATCAAGGTTTGGGAAAAAGGTTAAGAATGATGGTACTGGAGATGTAGAAGTAGGTTGTGTAGACTGTGGTGGTGGTGGTATGGTAGTGTTTGGTGAAGGTTGGATAGGTGTTGGCGAGAATTGTTGCGGTTGTGAAGTTGCGGGTTGTTTCTCCGGTGTTGCTAAGTTCTCCATTGCTTTAGATGTTGGTATAGGTGATTGTAGAATCTTATTCTCACGATGTAATACTCGTTTTGTATGCTTTACTGTTCTCTCGATCTCTGGGTCGAACACTAATGGTGATGACTTCCCGGAATTTCGAGTATGATGCATACACTTACTAGATCACCTGCACAAACAAAAACAAGAATACCTCACGTAAATCCGAACAAAACAGAACAAACTAAAAAGACACTATTTTTGGATTTTTGTATATTTAACTAAAACTAGAACTTAACACTAAGCACTTTGCGCACGCCTCCCCGGCAACGTCGCCATTTTGATGTCTGTCGTTAGTGACATGCAAAAACCGAAATAAACTAGTAGCTAGAGTAAGTCGGATATCGAACCAGAGGAGGATTGTGGAAAGTGTCGTAATGAAAAGTGTTAATTAACTATTACTGAATTAGAAAAAACGGTTTGATTGATTGTGAGAAATAGCTAAATTAACGAATTAAACTTAAGATTTAAATCAATAGGTGAAAAAATGGTTCCTCCAGATTTCAGGTTTTGCAGTTAAGTTCAACTATGTGTTTAATTGTAACCTACATAGACATAGGTATTTAATTCAGTTCATTGATTGTGATAACCAACGACTAAGTACTCCGGTCAATACATAACGGGAGGTTATCGAATGATTATCAATTACCATCTACAAACCCTAACCCCATGTCAAATATATCCCAATTACTAGAACTCTCGGGAACTGAATGCTTAAAGATTAAAGTTTAAATAAATGTAATTGTTTACAATCAATAAATCAAATCAATGGTGAAAAGCATCGAATGCTTAGATCACCACGGTAAAACAATTGTATCAACACATAGTATCACCTAACTTACAAAAACCCTCCATCCGGAGGAAACCAAAAGAGTTTAGCCGCTCATCTCACACGAAGAATCTTCAAAAGCTTGGATCGATGAAGAAACCATAGTTGATTCAATGATCGGATGGAGAACTATGATGAATTGGAGTGAAAAAGTCTTCAACTTGGAGCCTTGGAGAGCCTTTGATCGAAGTTAGAATGATTGATAATGATCTCCAACTTTCCAAACCCTAATATATACCTTAGAGGGCTTTTTTCACGTTTTTGGACTTTCCCGGGTCGTAAGCTACGAGTTGGACTCGTAGCTTACAGATTAAAAACTCTGTTTACACATTGGGTCCAAACCGTAAGCTACGAGTTACAACTCGTAAGCTACGGTCGACCTCCATGTAGCTCTTCTTTGCTGAATATGGTAACTCGTAAGCTACGAGTTAGAACTCGTAAGCTACGAGTTAGAAGTTCTGTCCACTTTCATAATGAGCACAAGGAACTCGTAAGCTACAAGTCTCAACTCGTAGCCTACGATCGTGATATACTTCTCCTTTCCTCCACTTCGTAATAACTTTCCTCAAATGTCAATATGGTACCTGCACTTTACATTATCCATTCTTCTCACATACTCTTCATATAATAACTTTCCAATAATTACCAAATGGCCCCTCAACTTATAATCTTCTTGATTCTTGAACATATAGGCTCCACACAACTTTCATAAATTACCGAATTAGTCCCTGAATTTCACTTTTTCACATTCCTTCCACTCGTGAGCTTCTGTATCATCCGAACAAGCTTCAAAACTCATTCTTGAGCTGCAACATCACATCCTATGCTCACAACTTCATCTTTAACCATCGTAAATGTACCGAATTCCGTACTTTACCTGCAAAACACCAAATCCTCGTAGTCACTTCATTCCAAGCAAATAGACACATCAAATACACATAAATCATTATACTTAAGCACTCTAAAGCTCAGGTTTCACCCTCTCCATCATGGGTCTGGCAGATCTTTTGAAGACCTAACCTCTCGTTCCGCGCGTGCAGGTCCGGCGCAGGGGGTTGTGCATGAGCCCGTGAACGAGCCCATTGATGACGACGTTGAGATTCCTGTTGAAACCGCTGAGCAGCTGGAATCAAGGAGGAAAACAAGAGCTGAAAAACCAGAAGGGAAAAGAAAGAAGGCTGAGGAGCATGCCACTGAGACCCCTCGTAAGCGACCTTCTGCTCTACCTGTCCTAGATTACGTTGTATTTTCTGATACATTGTCCGGTTTAGGGGCCGGAGAAAAACATCAAGAATCTGATCCTGAAGACCGCGCTACCTTAACAGAGATAATGCAGAAGAAGATGTTTGATGATAAAAAACGGAAGCTTGACGAGCAGGCCGCTGCGCTGCTTGCGTCGAAAAGGATGAAACTTCAAAAGGAGGATCCTCCTGCGCCTTCTGAGTCGGAGGTTGACATGGGTATTTTTGCTGAAAAACCTGGGGATTTGTTGCAGAAGATTTTTGAGGCTTCTGGTATTCGTTTTATCAGCTTCTGGTTTGTCTTTTTGTTGTTGCTTTCTTTCTCTCCTTGTTTCTGAATGTGCTGCTCGTTTTTTAGCAGGTGCCAAACCAGCCAAGACTGGACACAAGATTGATATTTCCAAAATCACTCCTCCAGAATCTCCGCCTTCAAGGGTGTTTGGGTTGTCTCCTCCTCACAAAACCTCTGGTGAGAAGAGGAAAGAAGATGTCGCGGATGTTGAGCAAGTTGCGGAGGGTGGTGGTGGTATGGGTGGTGCGGATGGTGGTGATGCAGGTGGTGCTGGCGGTGGTGATCGTGGTAAGAATATTGAGGTGGAGACAAGTGAGACCACTCCGCATCAAATGATATATACCAAACGTCCACCGGGTGATGGTGGTGGTGCGACTTCAGGTGCTGTCCGCAGCCCGCAGTTTGAAAAAGTGCATGCTGGTTCTTTTGATACGCAGAATCCTGCTTGTGATGATCTTCCTCATGCCCCCCGTTGGAATCTAACCCAGGGTTCCAGGATGAATGATTTGGACAACTGTCATGAGTTTTACTCTCTGTCTCTCCCCCAGCTGAAAGGTTTTTTCAGAAGAGACGCCGCCGGTTAGAACTTTTGGATGATCATGTTCAAGCCGGGGTTAACTTCTGGTCTACTACTCAGGAGATTGTCCGTGAGTGGAAACTGATGGGGGAAGACACTCTTGAGTTTGAAAATGAGAAGAAACTATTTGCGGAAGAGAAAGAAAAATTCAACGCTGAGAAGAAAGGGTTGGTGTGGAGGTTAGCTGATGCAGAGGAGAAACTCGCCCAAGAAAAACAAATCAATGCTGATAAGCAGAAAAATTGGGAAGCTGCGTGCGAGCGTACGAATGTGGAGCTTAAAACTCAACGTGACGCCATTGTACGTTTGTCTGGTGAAAAGGCGGATATTGCTGAGGAAGCTCATCAAGCGCGCGTCGCGTTTGAGAAGAAGGAGAAAGAATACATTGATCGCATCGCTAAGCTGGAGGATCTTGCGAGGCAGTATGAGACTTCTAAACGTCTCCTTCAAGAGAAAACTATTGAGTGCAGAGCCTCTGAAGTCCTTGTCGAGGAAGCGTCAGCTGATTGCAAGTGGTTGCTTTCGCGCGCGGTGCCTCTGGTAACTTCCTTTGCTTTATTTTATGATTTTTGTGAACTGTTTCTCTTATTTGTGTGTTTCTCGTAGATTGCTGATCGCATAGTGAATTCCCACGAGCTTGCCAATTATATGTTTGAGTTGGGGCAAGCTGGTTACAATAGCGGGCGCAAGGATGGATATAACAAGGGTAGGGCTGCGGCCCTTAATAAGGAGAAAGAACACCACTTTGAGTTGTGGAAGGAGGATTGTGGTGCGGCCTATGCTGAGAAAAGACGAGAGTTCGCGTCTTTGGATTTTGCTGTTGTGAAGGCAGCTCGAAAATTGGCACGAAAACCTGATGGAGTTGCCTTGCTCAAAAAGGCTCTTGGCAATGGAGGTGCTGGGACCAGTCATCCCGAATGAGGGACTCCGGCCTGCGCGCCGCGTACGACCTTGGTTGGTCTTGTACTTGACCATTTCATGAACAATTTTAATTTCCTATTGTTATGCCTGTGGATACTTGGCTATGCTTTGACATTTGTTATGCTAATAGTTGTTTGTTTTTATGCGAATTTTGTTATCGTCGTAATATGTGCATGTATAATTACTTTGCTTCAGGTATCACGAATGAATGATGGCGCTGACAGGTTGTGTTGTTTTTATTACAACGTTTTATTCTGTCGTTTACGTGCGCAGGTTGGTTCGTGAATACGAAGTGATCGAATTACAGGTTATTGTGTGGACCCAGCTGTGCTCAGCCTTGGGGGTTCTTATAATGTTTGTTTGTCCTGTGTTCGATGCTTTCGTGTTTATGTGGGCACGAAGTATTTATTTGGCGTTTGTTAGGCTTTAGTTGTGTATTCGACCCGGCTGTGCACTTTGTTTGTGACATGCCTTGGAGGTCTACAACGTTTCCTAATGGTCGAGCCATGGATGTTTTCGTGTATGCCCAAAGTAATATATGCAGTTGTGACAGGAAATTTGCATGATAGAAAAAATAGCCAAACATTTCTTGTATTACGATAAATGTGTTGGCGATTCAGCCGTTGCAGTTACGTAAGCTTTTTACAGGTAACACTTTCTCAGCTGTTGAGCGTTCCAAGTTCGTGGAACCTCTTTGTTGTCGATGGTGCGTAGCTTGTAGGCTCCCTTTCCGAGTACTGTGTCGATAACATACGGGCCTTCCCACTTGGGAGCCAACTTTCCGGGTTTTTCAGCATTCGAAGCCTCGTTGTCTCTGAGGACGTATTCTCCCGGATTGAAGGTGCAGACTCGGACTTTAGAGTTGTAATATTTTTCCAGCTTCGTTTTGTACTTTGCTTCATTGATTGCCGCCATTTCTCTCCTTTCTTCTAGGAGGTCAAGGTCGATCCTCCTCTCTTCGTCGTTGTTGATCAGGTTCATTGATAGCATTCGTGGTGACGGCAATCCTATCTCCGCTGGTATTACTGCTTCGGATCCGTAGACTAAGCTAAACGGGGTTTCTCCGTTGCTTGTCTTGGGCATCGTCCTGTGGGCCCACAAGATGCTGGGCAGTTCGTCCACCCAACCTCTTCTTTTTTCTCCCAACCTTGCCTTGATACCATCGACAATACTCTTGTTGACGGCTTCAACTTGACCATTCCCCTGCGGGTGCGCGACCGAGGAGAAGGTGTGCTCAATGTGTAATTCTTTAAACCACTGTTGAAGATTGTCTTCGGCGAAGTTGGTTCCGTTGTCCGTGATGATCTTGAGTGGTAATCCAAAACGGCATATGATTTGTTCCCAAATGAATTTTTTGACAACAGTGGCTGTGTTCGATGCGAGGGCCTTTGCCTCTACCCATTTGGTGAAATAGTCGACTGCGACTATTATGAATTTGACAGCTCCTGGGGCTTCGGGGAAAGGTCCGACCATGTCTATTCCCCACTGTTGAAAAGGCCACGCCGTTGTAACTGGCACCAACTCATTCTTGGGACACATCGTTTTGGGAGCGTGTCTTTGGCACCCACTGCATTTCCTCAGTTCTTTAACTGCATCTAGGTGCATCCCGGGCCAATAATACCCCACGTTCATGACCTTTGCCACCACCATTCTTGGTCCTGCATGTATACCGCAAATTCCCTCGTGCATTTCTCTGATCAAATAGCTTGCGTCCTCAGGATCGACGCATCTTAGTAGTGGCCCAAGGTATGATTTTCGGTATAAAATCCCATCAGCCATCTGATAATGTTCTGCCTTGTACTGGATTTTCCTCGCCTCAGCTTTGTTCTCGGGGAGTATTCCAGATTGAAGGTACGCGATTATCGGAGTCATCCAAGACATTGTTCCTAGTTGAACAACGTTTACTTCTCTCAGTGGTACTGACGGGTTGCTTAAAACCTCTATGCGCACATCCTTCGCTAGGTGTTGAAAGCTTGTAGAGGCGAGTTTACTCAGCGCGTCTGCTGGTTTATTTTCGCTTCTATTAATGTGGTGCACCTTGTAGGAATAAAAGGTTTGTAGCAGCGTCTTTGCTTGACTCAGGTAGAGCGCCATTGTGTCTCCCCTGGCTTCGTATTGCCCGTTGATTTGCCCGGCCACTAACATGGAGTCCACATGCGCTTCGATGTGTCGTACTCCTATTTTGATTGCCAACCTTAAACCAGCAAGGAAAGCTTCATATTCGGCTTCATTGTTGGTGCTTTTAAAATCCAAGCGTATGGCGTAGGTGAACTCGTGTTTGTCAGGGCTCACCAGCCGAAGCCCAGCACCTGCACCGTCTTCGTTAGACGCGCCGTCCGTGTATAACAACCATGGTTTTTCTACTTGCTGTTTTTCGGCTTTTTCCATTGCTTTACATTCCCGATCCTTGTCGTCCGGTACCTCAGTCATGAAGTCTGCGAGTACTTGGCCCTTGATTGCCGGTCTTGGCCTGAAGACCACATTATGGCCCCCGAGCTCTATCGCCCATTTTGCTAGTCTCCCTGAAATCTCTGGCCTTGCGAGGATGTTGCCAATATTGTAGTTTGTTAGCACGTGAATGACGTGGTTGGCGAAGTACCTGCGCAGCCATCTTGATGCATGTATCAGTGCGAGGACTAGTTTCTCCATGATTGCATACCGGGTTTCTGGGTCGGTTAGGGTTCGTGACACATAGTAAACTGGTGTTTGAACACCTTGTCGATCAACAAGTAACACTGCTCCTACTGCTCTGTCAGAGGCTGATAGGTATAGCACTAGAGGCTCTCCCTTGACTGGTGCAGTTAGTGTTGGCAACTTGATGAGGCAATCTTTCATCTCGCGGAATGCGCTCTCGGCTTCCGGAGTCCACTGGAATTGGCTTTTCTTCATGCAATTTCGGAGAGTTTTGATGAACGGGAAAGATTTGGCTGCGTGATTGGCCAGGAAACGGTTAAGTGCAGCCAAACGTCCTGCCAATTTCTGCATCTCCTTGATCGTCGAAGGTGAGGGCATGCGTTCAATTGCTTGTATTTTATCAGGATTCACTTTGAAACCATCTTTTGTAACGATGAAACCCAGGAATTTACCCTCTTCCATGCCGAAAGAGCATTTCGCTGGGTTAAGCTTGATACTCACTCCGTGCAAGGTGTCAAATGTTTTTTGGATGTTCATCAGCATTGTATTCTCTTCTTTGCTCATAATGACTAAGTCGTCCATATACACTTCGATGTATTTGTCGATGGCATCATGGAAAGTCTCATTCATCAATCTCTGGTAGGTCGCGCCTGCGTTCTTTAAACCGAATGGCATCTTGGTGTAACAGTATAGCCCTGTCGGTGTTCGGAATGCGGTTTTGTCTTCATCTTGCACAGCCATCTGTACCTGGTGGTACCCCTTGTAGCAATCAAGGAAACATTTCCATCGGAATGTTGCTAGTGAATCGATCTTTTCATCAATGTCTGGTAAGGCGTAACAGTCGCGTGGACATGCCTTATTCAGATCCTTGTAATCTACGCACATTCTCCAGCTGCCATTGTGCTTTTGGACCATCACTGGGCTTGCTACCCACGTTTGGTATCTGACTTCTTTGATAATTCCCGCATTCAGCAGCTCCATCACCTGCTCTTTCATGGCATCATGTTTTATGTCTCCCAAGTGGCGCTTGGCATGTACCACCGGTTTTGCATCTTCCGAGACGTTTAATTGATGCTCAGCTATGTGCCGTGGAACACCCACCATGTCTGCCGGTGTCCAGGCGAACACATCCATGTTTTGGAACAACAGTTTCTTTAGTGCCGCGCGCGTTAGGTCGGACATTGCAGGTCCTAAGGTAACTGTTTGTTCTGGGTATGCGCTGTTCAATACCCATTTTTCTGCTTCCGCGCGTGGCGCTGGTTTACTTGCTTTTGCAGGTCTGAGCTCGTCTGTTGCTAATACTTCTTTGCTTGCATATATGATGGCTACCCCTGTTTCTGTTGGGAATCCCACAGCTGAGTGTGGACCGGAACAGATCATGCTGAAGTCGCCTTGGGATTCTCTTCTGTTAGGATCGGAGGCTCTCATGATAGTGTTTGTTTGTTTACTAAAATAATCAATGAATATGAAAACATGTTAAGTGCAGCGGAAATGAGAACAAACTCTGTAAACACAATCAAAGGAGAAAATAGTTTGATAAACGATTGCTTCTCATAGAGTCAAAAGATTTACAAATCAAAGCAAAAGATTACAGATATGCTTACAAACTATACTCCCCCTCAGCCTGATGCCCCAAGGTTGGTTGCACACAAGATGAAAGGATTAGACATGAGGAGAAGAACCCGCTCAGTCAATCAAATGTAACAGTACAGGGTACTGTTACATTTATAGGCAAACCAAACCACTGAGGTATCTCAGCTGACGTCACCATGAAAGCGACGTCTAACAGCCTAACAACCTGTATCTACTGTCCTTACACAAACACTGATGTCTAACAACTGATTGTAAATAAAATACAAAACATGAGAAAACAACTGCTTCACCTTCCACTGTTGTAGCCTAAACACTGATGCTTAACAACAACATCAGTGCTTTCTTCAAAGGTGATCAGTCCTTGAATGAGCAGTGTTTTGTGTCTTTAGCAGCACTTAAGAGACAGCAGTAGATAGAGCGAACAGAGTTTGTCTTCAGCAGTCTTTAGGATTATATCAGCATTTGGATCATCAGTTGTTCTTTTGAGCAGTACTTAAGGTTCATCAGCTGATAGATAACCACTGTCAAGGGGAGAGCAAAGTGAAAACTGCTGCTTATTGTGAATCCTCTGTTGTGACCTGGTTTTGGCTTTACATTATCTGTTCCTCTGGTAGGGTTCAATCCCAACAATCTCCCCCTGGAACAGATAATTCCAAAACCTTTCATTATTCAGGACCTTTATTACTCATCAAGAGTGCCTTAGCTTGTTCTTTGAATTCAGCTTCAAATTCCTTTGCACTCTGGTCATCCTCATCCCTACACAGTGAAAGCCCAAGGAGATCCTGCAAATCTTGAACACTAAGGCCTAGTGCTTCTTTCCTTGATATGTGCTTCACATCGCCATTGGCTCTGACCAAGGTCAATACGTGAGTCTTTTGATCAGACATCCACTTTAGTATTTTTAAGCCAAGTGGGTTTCTTGGGAGAGACTTATTTGATGATGAGTTGAGGAATGATGGCCTTGAAAACAACTGCAGACTTTCAGACATTCTTTTGAAAGCTTCTTCAAAGACTTTGTCAACTGCAGCTATATCTTCTGCAGTTTCTTGTTCAATGAGTTCTTGTTTTTCAGCTTCTGTCTTGTCTTTAGCAGTGTTTGGAGATGCAGTTTTGTTTAATGCCTTAAAAAGGCTTTGAAGCTTTGTTGAAGTTTCTTCTTTTAGACCCATTTTCGTGATGGTATCTTTGAAGTACTCTGCTTCTTTGTCTATTACCTCTTCTTCAGTCAGCTGTTCTCCCCCTTCTTGATTTGTTACAAAAGTAGACCGGAACAGTGTGTCGAGGTTTCCTATCTTCTGTTCAAGCTTCATCATTTGTTCTTGCTTCTTAGAAGTGCTTGAAACAGTTATCTTTCTTTTCTTTAGCCTTTCATAGGCTTCATCGGTCTGCTGTTTTGACCATTTTGATATGGCTTCAGCAGTATCCATTTTAGCATCCACCAGCTCCCTTTTCTTCCTCTTATACTCAGCAGTTAAGTCAGCAATGAGCTTTTCATATTTTCTCCAGTTAGGAGCATTCTTCTTCTTCGTAGGATCATTCTTAATCTTTTCAATCCTTTCTGCCTCACGCTTAAGAGCTACTACTGGCCATTCTCTGAACTGTTGTTCTTCAGCAGGATAGAATTTCTCTTTCATGATGTAGGCTAGATATTGTTTTCTTAACTCTTTCTTTTGATCAGCCTTTTCTTTGTTTAGGTCTTGTGCAAACCCTTCTATCTGCTTTACTTTTGTGAAGTAGAACTCCAGTCTTTTAGCAATGCCATCTTCGCTTAACTTTTTTTTTTCACTGTCAACCTTGGCTTTTACTTTAGCCTGCCTTGCCTTGAGTTTGAGATAATCATCCATATCCTCTGGTGGCATGTAGCCTATGAGTGAGGCAAACCTTCTTTTTGAAGGATCTTCTTCTGTATAGAATTGTCTCATCTCATTTTTGATGGCTTCAAGCTCTAGTGGATATTGTGCAGCATTAGGATCATGTATACCCTCCTCAGCAGGGATTGGCTTTCTTTTTCTGTTGAAGAGCTTTGGTTGTGATGTAGAAAGTGATAGAGCAGTGGTGGATGGTTGACAAACAACTGTTGAGACAACTGGTGTCTCAACATCTGCTGTCATTACAACTGCTGATATGTCAGCAGTTGTCTTCTGCTTTTGAGCAGGGGATGGATGTGGTGAGGTGGTGGTGAATCAACATCTGATATGAGATTCCTTCTCCTTTTTAATGAAGAAGGAGCAGATGATGTTTTGGATGGATCAGTGGTGGTAGATTGGATGGCAGTGGTTTGTGACAGTGATTGACTGACAGTGGTTGAAACAACTGGTGTTTCAATCACTGTTGTCATTACAACAGATGTTATAACATCTGCTGTCTTCTGCTGTGTGTCAGCAGGTGTTGTTTTTGGTGGTGATGATGGTAGAGCAGTGGTTGTGGTGGTGTGTGTTGAAAGTGTGTGTGTTGATGACATGGCAGCTGTTTGGCTACTGACAGCAGTTTTTGTAACTACTGTTGTATCAGCTGTTTGGCTAACAGGTTTTGAGACCTGTTTTTCTCTTTCAGGTTCAATATGAAAGCCATGTTCAATTCCCTTTTTCTTCATTTGCTTCATTATCTCCCCCTTTTTGGCATTATCTGCAAGAGGGTCATCAAAGAATAGCAAAGTTGAAGGAGCCTTGCCAGTGGCAGTTTGGATACTGGCCTTAATAGCCTTGATATCTGCTTGAGTATCCTTGAACCTTGATTCCATCATGTTGGACAGCATTTGTACTTGAATGGCATGCTTTTGATCAGCCATTTGTTGCTGTTTTTCAAGCATGGTTTGGAAAATATTCCAAAGCTCATTTGCAGCAGGTGCTTGTTGTGGAGCAGATGCTTGAGCAGGAACAGCATTGGATTGTGCTTTCTGAGCTTTTAAAATCTCTTGCACCATCTCTTTTATTTCAGAAACTGATTCTTCAAGTTTTTCCACTCTGCCCGTCAATTCCTGATATCTTGAATCATCACCCATTTTACTGGGATCATCTGAATCCCCACCTGTGGTGGTTATATCAACGTGTGACTTAGGAACAGAGTCCCAAAAATCACCCATTGATGCCCCTTGTTCTTGGTACTGGGGACTTCTTTCTTCAGCACTCGATAAACCTTTGATGGTACCAGTGGTTAGATCCAACTCACTGGTGGTTACCGTAGTTGCCATGGAAGAAATTGCCTTCAAGGGAGTCTTATTTTTGAAACAACTGTCCAACTGGGGATCTGTTGATCCACCAATTGTAGTTGCTGCTCCACTTGAACTACTGACAGGAGTTACTTGTAACTCCTGCAGTGTAACCTCCTCAACTGTTGCTGGGATAGCAGAGGTATAAGCATCAGACCCAGTCACTTGTGGATGTATACTCTCAGTGATAGGTGATAGAGAGGAACTGGTTTGTGTCTGTGCAATAGCAGCTGCATGCAACAGAGGTAGCATGGATTGTGGCATTATTATTGGTGAGGAGATGGGGGTTGAAAGAGACATGTCCTTGGGATCAGGACTGAGGAAGATGGATCCGAGTGGATTCAGAGCTTCATATTGTGGTGTCCCTGTGCTTACAACCTGATCCTTTTGTGAGGATTCAGGAGGAGTTTTAGGCATGGGTTGAGATCTTTCTTCCAACTGCTGTGAGGAAGTAGCAGCAGTGGTTTGTGGTGACTTTTGTGTTGTCACCGGCATTTCCTCTGGGATCTCATCTTCCAGAGTTGCCTTTATTTTGGGATTGGTGGGTTTTCTGGATGTTTTTCTTTTGGTCTTTTTGGTGGTGGCAGGTGTGGGTTTCAGAGCAGTGGTTGTGCTGATCTGATCACCTGGAGCAGTGGGCTCAGTAGTTGTTGTTTGAGGATCAGTAGCAGTTTCTAAAACCTGCTCAACCTCCTTTGTTTTTAGTTTTATTGGTGCCATCATTCTTGTAAAAAGTTTCAACTGTTAAACAATTTATTTTGAATGAGACACCTTGTTTGGGCAATTCTGCATCTTTCTCTACAATTTTTTGTTCAAAATAGTAACTTAGAAATCTCGGAAAGAGCAGAAATGCTTTATTATCAACGTTCTTTACCAAATCATCAAATATTTCCTGGGAGTAGTTATAGTTTTTGTCGTTTAAAATTGCATACCACAGGCATTGGATTTTTGTTGGTATTTCATTAAAAGACGTTGATTTATTAGAGACACACATTAGTAGTGTGTGAAATAAAAATCTGGGTGCAGGAGGAAAATAACCCTTTTGTAAGGTATCCCTTTTAGGTTCCTCTGCATAGCCCCTGTTTGTGAAATCCTTTTTCAACTCGTCTTTTGAAAATGATGCTTTTCCATTTAAATCATCGAGTTTAAAGATTTCAGAAATGGATTTTTGGAGAGATTTGTACCTTCTTACCCTGTATCGAGGAGTTGATGGCTGTGATGATGTCTCCTTGTTTTTCAAGGGTGGCATTTTTCCAGAACTCTCTCTGGGTATCAAGGTAAATGGGAGCATCTGCTGTTATCAAAGTTTTGTACTTTGAAGCAGAGAGGATGTCAAGGATGGAGTCGAAAGTGTGGTTATCGGTAGGTTTTGTAAGAATACCTACATAGTTGTGTGGAGCTTTGTAACGAATCTCCGGTGTGTCAGCGGCCATTTGAGTGGCTTCTGCTGTTTTGGAGGAAGATGATGGGTTTGATTTAGTTTTCGATTTTGGTTTCGTCATTTTTGATGAAGAAGATCGAAGGAGAATTTTGGAGATTTTGAGAAGAAGGGTTGGAAACTGCTATGAGAAGAGAATTTTGGAATTCAATTCGACAGTGTAAAACCCTGTTTGGGGGTTTAGGGCAGGGTTTTATTTAAAAATGATCGCTGATGTGGCAGCGGTTATTAAGATCTGAGGGCTAAAAACTAACCACGTGTCAAACACTGATGGAACGGATGAAGTATGGAGAACAGTTGTTTTAAGAGCCACTGACGTATCAAGCATCAGTGGTCACAACGGTAAAAATTATGGGCAGTGGATGATTTTTACTATCAGTGGATAGCATATCAGTGGATAAGATACTGATTTTGAGCATCAGTGCTTTTCAAGAAAATGAGGGATCAGTGGTTAACTTTCAGCAGTGGACAGTGTTTAGAGATCAGACGTTGGAACAAAACTGTGGTTAGGGTAAATGGTACAGATCTCAAAGAACAGGTGTTTCAGCAACAGTTTTGAAGATTTTCATTCAAGGTTTTGCCACATGTCAATTTTGAAAGACAGTGGTTTAGTACCCCAGATGATGAAAACTTTTTGCTAAGGCAACTCATTTTAGTTTAATATTCAATTAAAACATGAGTATCCTAGTAATTTAAGCACAGTTAGCAATCAACATTTGAGCAAACCTGAGTATGACATGATCTTGACAAATTTACCATTTCCTTTTGACCCATTTCTGAGGACGATAATACCAACAAAAATAAGGTATTACATCCTGACAGGAACTGAAACTATTGCCAACAAAAACAAACAAAAATTTCAAATATATTATTCTTAAAAAAAATGAACAATATATCCTGGTTATTTGAGACAATCCTTTGAACAAAAAAAATGGTTAAAGGATTTTCTGAGAACAGTATCAAAAAGGATCTGGTATATTTCCAAAAGAAAACATAATCATATTATTCTCAAGTTGCTGATAAATGGTCAGTGGTTTTACAGCAGTGGTAAGAAGTATTGAAAACATTTTGACCACTGTTTGATACCATTTTCTCTGTCAGTTGATTACAAACATGAGGACACATGAATGAGTTTTTGGATATTTGTCTTGTCCTCTTTGAAGTTCATTCATCGGAATCAAAACCTTTACTGAACAGATGAATGCACATAGTTGCTTAATGACCATTATTACCCTTAATTTTGACTCATAAGTGTTTTATGTTTATACTCTTTTCTTTTAACATCAAAAGTTTTGAGATAAACACACTTTAGAGTTTTTGTGAATTTTCTTCTTCCCTTTTTACCCTTCCCAATCATAAGTATTGAAATACTTACGGAGAGGTATTTATTGAAGGAATACTTGTTCCAGAATCATTTTGCAGTAATATTTTGAGAGATTTGGTCACTTTTGCAAATGCTTATGCCAACCCCTTCATTACTTACGATTTGGACATTTTTGACTCCTGCTTTTCTTAATGAGTTTTGACAAAGTTGATTTCGTCCTTTTGAGGATCTCAACCTGTTTTTCAACACATAAGATCAAATGACTAAAGTTTTAATTTCCCTCTTTTTGTGTTAGCAAAACATCAATGTTTTTATGAACATAGGTTTTGTTAATCTGAGGTTCATACTTTAGTATTTGTGAGAAACATCACAGATTACACATCAACAATTGAAATTAACTTAGAAAATAAGAAGTATTCTCATAGTTTAACAAATATTATTTTCAGATCTAGAAACCATGAGTGTTTTGTGTATAACTTCACTTGTTGTGTGAAATTTGTGTGTCGTATGACATCTTGGTTGATGTACAGAGTTTTTGAATAACCATTTTGATCATGATTTACTCGTTACTCTGTTTTTCAACTAAATACAACCAACCTTAGTATCAATGAATTTTGAGCCGAACTGTTATGTCAATTTGACTGTTAAATCGAAATTGACTGTCCAAGCTCTGATACCAATTGTTAGGATCGGAGGCTCTCATGATAGTGTTTGTTTGTTTACTAAAATAATCAATGAATATGAAAACATGTTAAGTGCAGCGGAAATGAGAACAAACTCTGTAAACACAATCAAAGGAGAAAATAGTTTGATAAACGATTGCTTCTCATAGAGTCAAAAGATTTACAAATCAAAGCAAAAGATTACAGATATGCTTACAAACTATACTCCCCCTCAGCCTGATGCCCCAAGGTTGGTTGCACACAAGATGAAAGGATTAGACATGAGGAGAAGAACCCGCTCAGTCAATCAAATGTAACAGTACAGGGTACTGTTACATTTATAGGCAAACCAAACCACTGAGGTATCTCAGCTGACGTCACCATGAAAGCGACGTCTAACAGCCTAACAACCTGTATCTACTGTCCTTACACAAACACTGATGTCTAACAACTGATTGTAAATAAAATACAAAACATGAGAAAACAACTGCTTCACGTTCCACTGTTGTAGCCTAAACACTGATGCTTAACAACAACATCAGTGCTTTCTTCAAAGGTGATCAGTCCTTGAATGAGCAGTGTTTTGTGTCTTTAGCAGCACTTAAGAGACAGCAGTAGATAGAGCGAACAGAGTTTGTCTTCAGCAGTCTTTAGGATTATATCAGCATTTGGATCATCAGTTGTTCTTTTGAGCAGTACTTAAGGTTCATCAGCTGATAGATAACCACTGTCAAGGGGAGAGCAAAGTGAAAACTGCTGCTTATTGTGAATCCTCTGTTGTGACCTGGTTTTGGCTTTACATTATCTATTCCTCTGGTAGGGTTCAATCCCAACATCTTCCCAGCAGAATGCCGTGCCTTGAATGTGCTGGCAGTACCATGAATGTGACTTCTTCTGTTCTTGAGTTTCTCCCGTCCGAGAGCAACACTGGGAATGATATTTGTCCTAAAGGAAAAACGGCTTCATTGCAGAAACCAGTGAGCGGGTAATCAACTGGTTCTAAGCGCGCCTTATCCTCCTGATCGAATTGGTTAAAACACTGTTCATATATGATATCCGCAGTGCTCCCCGGATTGATGAAAATGTAATCTGTTTGGTAATGCCCTATTACGCCCGGGATGACTATGGGTCTTCTTTCTCGTGGGCCTCCTCTTACAACCGGGAAAACGACTTGTTTCTCGCGCCATGAATCGTCTTGTGCGCGCTTGTTGTAGTTATTTCTTGGCCTTCGTGGACCCCCTTGAACCACGTGGGTTTCTAACTTCCGGAGTTTCTTGTTATCTGGTCCTTCGTCTCTTCTTTGTATTTGACGGTAATCGCGCTTTCCGCCTTTTATCAAATGGGTGAGTTTTCCATCTCTTAAGGACCTTTCGATTTCTTGCTTTAAACTGAAACAATCGTCAGTTAAGTGCCCAGTGTCTTTGTGAAATTCGCAGAAAAGATTCGGGTCTTGGCCCCTTTTGTTGCGCATTTGTAACGGTGGTTTGAACTGGTGGTTCTCGGTTGCCAAGACTTCTGAAGGAGTTTTCGTGAGGGGTGTCCACTGTTTCTCCCTGTTTTCTCGTTTCACCTCTTTCCGGTGAGCTATTTGATTGATCGTGTGGCGCGCATCCTCTCTTACCGGGCTTCTTTCTCTGTGACCGGATGCTTTCCATGGTTGGCTTCTGCCTTTCTTGCTATGCCGGTCGTTATGGTTGTAGCTGCGCTGACGGTGATCGTCACCGGTCAACTGTCTGTCAGACTGCGCGATGGTTTTGGCTGCTTCAATGAAGGTCTCCCAATCTTTGGGTCCTCCGTCTCTTCCCTTTACACGCTTGATTAGATCATCGCACTTAACTGCCCTCATGAAGTGCGCGCGCATCATTTTCTCGCCTACGTCGCCGATCTCCAAACATTCTTTGTTATATCTTGTAATGAAATCTTCCACGCTCTCGTGGTCTCTGCGCCATATGTTTAAACAATCAGCTGGATCTCTGGTGTGTCGTCGTTGCTGCGAGAAGTGTGCAAGGAACTTCTCTCGGAAATCAACCCATGATTTGATTTTCCCTGCTGGCAGGCTGTCGAACCAGACGCGCGCTGCTCCTATGAAGGTTTGAGCGAAGAGATGACACCAGGTTGGTAAATTCCATCCGCCTGTTGCTCCAGCACCGTTAAAAACTTGAAGGTGATCGTCTGGGTCTATCAACCCGTTATATTTGCCTACGTTGTGTGGCAATTTTGTTTTGTCGATGGCAGCCGTGGCGATCTCTCGAATGAATTTTGAATTCTCAGCCATGTCGTCCGGACGATAGCTCAAAGTGTAATCATGTTCTGCTTTTGGATCGTAACCTGCGCGCTTGCGAGGTTTGTATGCTTCATGCTCTGGTGGCAGCCTGCTGAAGACTGTGCTTTCTTTGTAAGTCTCATCGTCATCTTCAAATTCATCATTTATGTTGCGCGGACCTAGACGACTTTGTATTGGTTTCTTTGGTTGGTGAGAATACTGCACATAATTGCTTTCTGTTTCACCGTACGTATCGCGCGTGTCGTGCGCGCTTGGCCTTCTAATATGTGGTGGAGTTACTGATTCAGGGCGTAAATTGAATGCATTGGTCTGTTGAGGCATGGGGGCGCTCAAAGGCTTTTGCGGTGGAGTGACAAATGCGGACTGGTTGGCTTGTGCCTGAAGCAGGGCTTGTTGCGCACTGAGTTGTGTGTAAACAAGGTTTATAGACGCCACTTGTTCGGCATACCAGGAAGCCAGAGTTTTTCCTTCGGGTAGCCCTAGTAGTGCAGAGAAGTTCAGTTGTGCTTGGTCCGATGGAGCTGAGGGACCAGCTCCATGGCTCTGTGTTTGCACTGGTGGAGGTGTTTGTTGGACTACCTCTGACGGAGGTTGGAAAGTAGCTCCGTTTGTGGTCTGAGTGATGATCCTATGTGGAGTTTGGAAAGTAGCACCAGTTGTGTTTTGAGTAACAACCCTGGATGTACTTCCAAAGATACTAGGAAACTCGTTGTTCATTGGCCTTTCTTGGATAATTTCGTTCCTTTGATCTCTTTGGACGTGTACGTTGTCCGAAATGAGTTCAAAAGAAGAAACGTCTCCATCTACCGGGTGAGAAGGGTTTTGTTCAGCCATTTTGACGAGTGTTTTTCGAAAAGAAAAAGAGATGAGAGTGGTTTTTGCTAAAAGCGGATGGCGCCAATGATGAAACACAGGTTAACACCAAGGTTAATCTATGGGTTCAATCTCCTTTCCTACTCGTGAAATGGCTTGGAACCTGCAAAACAGCAGCACCGTTAGTCTCGTTAAGAGGGGAATATGGGGGTTTCCCTCTTAACCAGGCTCCGGCGTGAGAATAAGTATTGTTCTGAGGGAGAATAATCAGTGTGTGTTAAGTGTGAGAGTATGGAGAGCAAGATGATTCAACCTGGATGATGAAGGGTCCTATTTATAGCCGGAGGGTGAAGGAGGGAGGAGCAGCTGTGCCAGCTGTGGTTGCGCGCCAGCTGTCCGACCAAGGGGGAATATCCTCTTTGTCCCCTCTGCTGTTGTCAGTGTAGTGGTACACGTGGCGCGCGCACATTTGTCTATTTTGGAGACGTCGTACTGGTGTTGCCGGACTGCTCCCTGATTCGTTGCAGGCTTATTTGGCGCCTGATGACTGGTGACACGTGCTGTCCTTTATGTCGGATGGAGCATCTTTGGTGTCACCTTGGTATTTTCCAGAAGCTTCTGGATGGTATCGTTGATGTCAGGGCCACATAAGATGGAAAAGTGGTGTGGTCCTTGCCATGTGGGCAAGAAGTTGGGACCATACCTCTTCAACCACTGCTTATCCAGTGCTTGAAATAACAGATGCAAGAGCGGAGGGCGGTCAAATTTTGAAAAATCAATGAGAAGAAATTCGCCGGGATCTTTGAGTGCTTCTTCCAGTGGCTTAAATTGCAACACCTTTGGTTGCTTTAACTCAGTGACAATTCCTCCTCTCTTATATTCACCGTAACTTGTGGTATCTTCTTCAATGCTGAATGAATACGATTTTGCATTTATTTCCTTTCTTGGCTTCCCGTCATTTAGCTCTGACATCCCCTGAACCTCAGAGAATGTAACTAGATCTCCGTCTTGAAACTCTAGCCCTTCATCGTCAATGAATGTGACAAGTGGAGGGTTGTGATTGCTTATGGACGTAATAATGCCTGTGTGTGGATCCACTCCGTCTAAATCGGAAACAGTGAATTTAGGACCGAAGTCACAAAACACACTACCGAAAAGTCCATGTTTATAAAAGCGATTGGAGGCTCATGTTTATGGCAAAAGTTGTCGAATTCGATTGCTTTCTCCAAACTGATATCTGTGAATACTACAGCCTGCAGCAAGCATTGCAAAATTAAGATGTAATCAAGAAATGAACAAGCACAAAATTAAGAACCCATGACCGAACTCAGTAAGTAGACTAGAGTACACTTTAAAATATTGTAATCCAGTTGCCATATAACAAGTTTATCTTTCCATGATGTTGTTGCCCTCTGTTATGCTTTATTAATCTTTATTACATTCATCTAGTTCATGATTTACAGTGCCACAAAATTGAGATTTTGATCAAGGGTAAAATTTAGAAACCCAATGAAGTTGAGGCTTAAAGCTACAGATCTTTTAAAATATATCACCTGCAACAATTTGTATGTGTTTTGGAATTGCATCTTGCAGTTGAAGATGGTGGTGGTGGTGTGAAGTGGGAAAGATGAAGTGGGTAGGGTGGGTGGTGGGTCCCATATAAATTGTAAAATATTAATTATATTTCTTTTAACATTTTAGTTATTAATTTGATAGTAAGGGTATTTTTGTCATTTCACACGCATCTAACATCAAAAACTAACCCCCATCCACGCCAGGGACTATCCGGGAACGAAATTCAAAAACTTGGGGACTATAGGTGTAATTTTAGAAAGTTAGGGACTAAAGGTGAAAAATGGACAAACTACAGGGACTATCCGATCATTTTTCTCTTATCTTAAATATAGACACGGTTATTGATGTTCTTAGTAGTTGGATAAGTTAGCTTTTGGTTAAGAGCAATTGTGCGTGTGTGTTTGGATGGTCTTAATCATATATACCCGGACCGCGGACGGGTAAACTACTAGTTAGCTTTTGGTTATGAGCAATTGTGCGTGTGTGTTTGAGAGGAGACCAAGATGTGGTCTCCTGTGCTTATTGTCTATGTATACTCTTTCAGAACTAACGAATTTGTGTCGGTTGAAAAACGTTTAGATACCGAATCAGTTTTTCTATCTCAAACATACTTTATATATCAAATTCAATCTAGAAAATCAGTCCTAGCACATATCACCACCACCTACATTTTTTTCACTTAAATTGCAACAATGGACTAGATCTATCGTTTTAACAAAACCCGGATCGTTCCAAATGCCATTATGGTACAACGGATCGGGTAGAACGGTTATTGTGTATTTCATAATTTCTTATCAGATAATCAGTATGTAACTAGTTTGGTAGTTGGGTAATGAAATTCCAACTCGGTAGTTGTGTGTGTATGCATGGATGGTTTTCAATATTTTGTCTCACCATATATGTTATGAGTAAGGTTATTGTACAAATAAGTCTTAAGTAGGGATGAGCTTGATACCAACCCATACTAAAAATACCGGTATCAAAAATCTCCAAAAATGGGTACCGGCATTGGTACCGAATATGCCCGGTATGGTACGGTTCGATACCGGTATTTGAGAGTAAAAACTGATAAATACTGGTACCAAATTGTGTATTTACACTAGTAGGGTAATTATGTAATTACTCAATTACTCTATAAATATTGTAGAGTAATTATAATTACTCTATTCGTGTAAAATCACGATTTTTTTTTTCAATTTTCAATTAAACATTATTTTTAAGTAGATGAAAAGAAATTAAAAATAAATAAATAAAAACTTTCTTCACTTCTCATGTTAAGGCCATGTTATATGTTAAGACTCAGGGGTTGGTTCCGGTACAAAACATATTTATTCTACAAACCGTAAGAACAGATACTAGCACTTAAAAAAAGTTAAATTAGAACATACCAAAACAATACATACATAATAGTAGCACTTTTGAATTATATTAGCACATGAAAATTAATCAAGATAATTGATTTTAGCACATATTTGAATGATATCAACACTTTTCTTAATTAGCACATTGAAAACAAAATGAAGATCCAAATAAAGAATTAATTACTTGTTAGCATATTTATAGGAAATTCAATATAATTGATATTATTTAGGATATTATTTTATCATTTCTCTATAATTGGTTGGATGGCACGTGACACTTTTTAAATGGTTCTTACAGTTTGTATGTAAAATATGGTTTGTATTTGATCCTACTACTTTGTATTTAATCTTTATACTATGGATTATAATTTGTGTTGTGTGGTTGTATATTTCTAGTTGACCACTTTTCTCTCTCTCTCTATATATATTTTTTTTGTTTTGAAGGGTGACTTTCTATGTTCAGTACCTAGTGGTTACCGGGTTCTTGTCAAAGACAATCCCCCGTCAGCCCCGCCTCCTGACGCGATGTTCTATCAGGCCCCAGTCGCCGCGCAAACTGACCTTCGTCTGAAAACCATACTGCCCCGACACGAGAAACTCGCTAAGGTAACAGCTGGGTAAAACCGGGTACATGCTTGGACCATGTACATGCTTGGAATTACCAGAATTCAAAATTATTTCATGGTACAGGAAATTAGAAAATTCTTATAAAAAAATTGTAGTTCGATGGGTTCAAAAAGATCCATAACAACCGACACCTAACCAAAACTGAATAACCGATACTTAATATGGATCAGTTATTGGAATAAATATCGTTCACAAAAACCGAATAAACCGATTCGAACTATGCCATAACCAATTAAATCCCACTCACAAAAAACATCGGAAAACATTAGTGTCTTTGAACCTTTACTATTATGAAAAAGGACAATTTTAGCAGTGTTTGACGTTTCATAAACCAGCTAGTGATACTGGTATAAAAGTTGTGTTGTCTAAAATAAGGATACATTTAAACCAATTCCATAAGCGTAATATAAAAGACTCTTAACCATAGTTGAAAATCTAGATACCACGGGTCACCGAGCGTTATAACCAGTGATATTCTAACATATCTAAAAATAGCGGTACACCAACCGGTATAATTATTAATTAATTAACAAAATAATAATATTTTTTACCGCGTCATATCGAACCGTTTAAAATGGTTTCTAATAAAATCAAATAAACAATTATACTACTGGTTTAAAAGATATGTATATTTTCAAAAAAAAAATATTATTAACTTTTACCAGCAACCAATTATTAATTATATATATGCATCAACTAAATATCTAAATTTACATTTATCGAGGCCGGTTATCATACAAATACTCTAATCGTACATTATGTACGCGTCGTCTACAACCGTCGGATCATCTTCCTTAAACAGCGCGTTTTTCTATTAAATTTATCAACATAGGATTCATAAAAAGAAACCGCCAAGGTTAAAAACGTCAAATCTAAGATCAAAACACCTGATGATAACGGCAAACAAAACCTCAAAAATCATAACGAAAGATCCTAAATCAAAACCAAAAACGAAATTATAACAATTAACAAAAAATCGATCGATTCTTATTCACCAAAACGATCGATTCCTATTCACCAAATTCTTCTGAGAAAATGAACTTCTGATGAATTTAGAAATTCTGTATGCACTGACTATAGAAGAATATGATACAGTTTGTCAAATCATGTGCGAAAACGTCGACAATACAAATGCAAATTCGGTATAAAAAAGAATTCTTTGATATTTCATATAGTTTGCGAATTCATGGGATGCATGTGCGATATCAGAAAAAAAAGTTAAGAATTCTTTGAGATTTCATATAGTTTGCGAATTTCAGGATAATGCACATGCGTTTTCAAACCCTTACAAAATCTTTCATAGTTTGCGATTTCAGATAAATTACACATGCGATATCATAGAAAAAGATATTTAAATGTTTGTTTCTTACAGTTTGCGAATTACTTTCGAATCAAATGCGATTTCGAATCAGGAAGAGTGCAAAAAAAAACTTAAAAAAAAATACTTTGTAATAAAAATACAAAAAAAAAAAAAAAAAAAAAAAACTACTAATCTTAAAAACTAAAAATGATATTATTTTATATACAAAAACTTAATTTATTAACGATGTGACTATAATTTGACATGTAATGATGAGTTTTACAATGAATACTACTGAACTTACCACCCTACCTATATAATAAATTTACTATATTAATATAAAAAACCTTGATAACTACCTTCCATATTAAGACATAGAAGACCAAATAAAACACACACAAAAACACAGACAACAAAAATGGCATCTGAAGATATAGAAAAAATCAAAACCATTGCAATCAAAGAGCTATTTTCAAGCACTGATGTCACCTCTTCTCATCTGATTCTTGATGTGCAGGGCAAAATCCTTGAACAAATCAAGAACAATCAAGAAGTATGGGAAAAGCTACTTCAAGAACCACCATCAACATTCAGAGACAGAGCTTTGGATCACCTAAAGGAGCAATCTCGATCTGATGACTTGGCCTTCTCTTTCCTAACAGATGCTCTGAACACTGTGAAGGAGAAGATGAAGTTCAGCTCTTCTGAACGTGACAAAATCATTTCTTCAAGTAACTAATTTATATTTTTAATCCTTTTGTGGTTGTGGCTGTGTTAGACAATAACTATTATTTTGGATATATGTTTTGAACAAATCTTATGCTTTAATATAATTTAAAATCGCATGAATGAATTAGGGATCTTTGCCACAATAACATAAAAAATACAAGATAACTCAAAATCGCATGTATTAGAGGAGAAATCGCATGTGAAAAATCATATAAATAAATATAAACTGATGCATATAAAATCGCATGTTTATAATACTAAAATCGCATGTGAAAAATGATATACATAAATGAATATAAAATCGCATGTGTTCCGTGTAAATTCGCATTTACATTTAAAAAAACATTACTCATCCTCGTCATCTTCATCTCCAGACACCTCTTCCCACTGATCTTCATCGGATCCATCATCACTAATGTAATCTTCAAAGTCATATTCCTCTTCGTCGTCTTCACCCTCATTGTCTTTGTCTCTCAAACCATCTTCAATCTGGACACCCTTCTTCTTCTTTTTTTGTTGTTTACCTTGTTGTTTGCCTTTCAGCTCCTCGCAAGTCCGAATGTCATGACCTTTTACATTGCATACACTACATGTCCTTGACCTTTTCCCTTTGCGGCTGATCATTTGTTCCTTCTTAGATAAAATCCTTCTATGCGAGCCGCGGCCTTTGTTTCTTATACCAGCCGGCACACGAACAGTAGGGGGGGCATTAGTTACTGGTTGTTGATAACCAATCAACTTTGAAAATCGGTCAAATTTTGGATCAAGTTGCTTGGTTATGCGACTCTGATCAACTCTCTCCTTAAGCTGCATCATTTGATCCCTCACTAAAACAAGTTGATCAAGGTCGGAAATCAAATTACTAACCAAATACTCCCTTGTATGAATGATTTCACGAGCAATCCGTTTAGCCTTGTGTTGCACATCCTTGCCACCCACATTTAAATTGTACTTCACATTCAACTCATTCGGCACCACATCCTTCGTCCATCTCTTCATAACATATTTGTTTGGTATTTCTTTAACACCAAACATCTTGAAAAGAAAATAGATGTGTTTGCATAGCAGCCCATACTGCTCAAAACGCAAACAGCTACACTGTGCAGTTACATCATTTTCAAGATTCTTGAACCACACCTAGCAAAAATAACCAAAAAAAAAAATTAATAATAAGATTTAAAATCGCATGTATAAAGATAACAATTTCGCATGTTTAAATAATCATGTAATTAAGTAAATTAATATCGCATGTGGAACATAACAATTTCGCAATTCTAAAAAGTTAATGTAAAGTAAATAAACTAAAATCGCATATGTAATGTAAAAAATTCGCATATCTAAAAAAAACATGAAAAATACCTCCAATAAACCATCACCATGTGCTGTAAAGTCCTTCAATAATATTCTGATACGTGGACCTTCAACTTTGGTGTCCATCGGCAAACATTCGGAAATTGTTCCATGAATCTCTGATTGCTGATCAAAAAATATAGACCTGGTGTAGATCTTAGCAGCATCTTTTTCCAATGTAGTTCGACTCCAATCAGCTGGCTCAGTATATCTTGAAATATGATCATTTTTTCTATGATTGAACCTTTGAACATCCATTGCCCCATCAAAATGATTCATAAACTCTACGAGTGTGAGTTGTGAATTAGCAACCTGACAAAAAAAATGGTTCTCACTCTCTGATCTTGAAGTTGTTCTCATAAGACCTGACATTGGCTCATGCCGGTAAAAAGCCGGAATCCACATGGATCTCATCCCAAACATATCATCAATCCATTTGTTTTCAGTAAGACCAAACTCAATCATCACCAACTTCCACTGTCTCTCGAATTCTTCGGGCTTAATCGAATCGGTCCAAACAATGTCGCACATCCTCCTTTTAAACTCGTCATTATTGCACAACTCGTGCCCAACCTTTAACAATAAATGCATTTTATATCAGTCTATTACAAAAAACTATAATAATAAAAAATAACACCAACAAAAACACAAAAATGTTGCATGCTCTACCTTATCTGCCACTTTTTTCATTATGTGCCACATACACAATCTGTGTCTGCTAATAGGGAAAACCTCCTCAATAGCCTGTTTCATAGCAGGGTCTTGATCCGTCACTACAACATTAGGCTGCCGACCAAATGACTTTAAAAATTAATTTAGAAGCCATTTATATGATTCAATACTCTCTGATGCCAACAACCCAGCTGAGAGTGTTACATTCCGACACTGGTTGTCAATGCCTGTGAACGGAACAAACACCATCTTGTACCTGAACAACAAATGCGAAATCACATTTATTATATGCGAATTAATAAAAATCAAATGCGAAACCAGGGGGAAAAGGCATGCGATATATTCAACACAACTCTGTTGTCTACACTTGCGATATTGAACCCTCATTAGCAGACAAAACATGCGAAAAATCAGTAACAAAACATGTTTGTCTTTGAAACAGTTACCTGTTTGTCTTGAAGGTTGCATCGAACGATATCACATCGCCAAATTCCATATAGTTAAGCTTGCATAAACCATCAGCCCAGAACAACCCAGTTAAACGTTTGCCATCATCAACAGAGTATTCAAACGAATAATCAGCTAAATATTCTTTTTTGTCAGTCATCCTATTTATAACCATGTCAGCGTCATACTCTCCTATATAGCTGTTTATTCGCTTCCTAAATTTTTTTCAATCATCAACTGTGGCACCAACGTTCTCGAAACCACCATAACGTTTCCTCATTATATGGAAAGCTTTGACAGGACCAAGGTTTAAAGTGCCTAGTTCCCATACCATCTCCTCCTGGACATCTGACAATTGTCTGTAAGCTGGGAGCATGTGAATGTCATTTTCACAAACAAACTTATGGTTATGACCATCAACAAATCTCTTGACTGTATATAATCTACCGTCCACAGTGCAAATCATAAGTTGAGCTTTGCATCCGGTCCTAATAGTCCCCCTTTTCCTTGTTTTGAATTGCTTTTTTGACTTGGAATTATCATCAATACACACAGGCTTATGTCCCTCTTTAGAACAAACAAAATACTTAGTTTTGATTATACCACCGCTGTATACTTCGCCACCTTTCCGAATAGAAAAACCAGCTAACTTAGCATATGATTGATAAAACGCATATGCTTGTTCAATGGAGGTAAATTGCATTCCAACAACAGGTGTAGCTGATGCCTGAACCTCCGGAGTGTAAACCCTTTCATCTACATGAATCAAAATAAAAAAACATAAAAAGTCATATAAACCACATGCGAATTATCTGATCAATACATGCGAAATGATGATATTGATTAATTGAATTACATGTGCGATTTATTACATAATCAAATGCGAAATTACAAAAAAAACAAACCAAATGCGAATTGTAGAGAGTAATAACATGCGAAGTTAACATGTTGTTCTCAAAAAAATACAAAAGTGAAATCAAACATTCAAACTACAAAAACATCTACAACAATGCTACGATTAAACAAAAAACAATTATACGAACAATTTAGATATCTGAATTAACATAATTACCAATAGAAATCTCGTTTGCAGCACTTGAACTTGAACCTGGAATTGGAATTGGATTTGCAGGTCGCGGATTTAAAACATCCTCAATCGAAACTCTCTGATAAGCAGATAATTGAGCATGATCACCGATCGGTCGATTTTCTTCAAAATCATCTTCTGTTCGTCCAGTGCTACTCTGTGGATCCATCGAAAATAGACAAATTGAATGAAACCCTATCACATACGAACGAAAACTGCAGATTGTGAATTATGTAAAATTTGAAACTGATTTGAATAATAATTACCGGGATATCAGTGTAACGAACTTCTCGCTGAATGAGTGAAGAGACGAATTTGCCCTCTGATGGTTACGTTAATTGTCTGATTTAACCTTCTTAAACCCAACTGAATCAGGACACGTGTACGGCTCACAATATAGCGTACATAATGTAGGATAACCATATTTGTACCATACTCTTTACCTACATTTATATATACAAGATAATTTACATTTATATATACCAAATATTTACATCTACAAATATGTGTCTATGCTCTAATTTCTATGATCAAATTTTTGTCTACAATATCCTTGACTAATTACATACCGTTCTGCAAGTGCTCCCTAAAAAACAAACATTTCAATGTAAATATTAATGCATATGAACATTGTAAGTCCATATAATTCATACCTTGTAGACATCATATATATCTACAAGTTTGTATGTTGTATGTTTCATCTCGCCTGAGGACGTAGCATTGTAGAACATCTTTAATAGATAAAAGATAAAAGTCAGAGCACAATTCAATATGTATTCTAGTTCAACGTGAAAAAAAGATATAAATATTATAAATACCTTATAAGATGTCAAGTACTCACAATTTCTATTAAGGATAATCATAATTTTTTTTTTTTTTTTTAAAGGAAAGGATAATCATAATTAACTATTTTCCATGTATATTTCATTAGTGCTGTTGTAATCGGCTTGTTTAAAAAGCCTTGTATTAGCAATGTAAAGTCAAGCTTTTTCACAATATTCAGTATACCTTTATATGGTATCAAGAGCCTCTTCACTCAAACGAGTCACGGTCGTCCTGTAAACCTTTCTTCGGTTATCCATCAGCAGTTTTTTTTTTCTTCTCGTCAATCTTCACCATGGCACCAACACCGATCATTCAAATCACTGCATCCGCCAATTTTACCACCACGCTCACTAGTGATAACTTTCCTATCTGGCGAAAACAAGTCTATTCCACCTTAATCGGGATGGACTTGGTTCACTTCGTCACCGGATCCAAACCCGCTCCGGCGGAATTCCTAGACGCTGAAGCTACAAAACCAAACCCAGACTTTTACCCTTGTTACCGTCAAGATCAAGTCATTCTGGCAGCCCTCCTCGGCAGTTGCTCGCCAACGATTCAGCCGATGATTGCGTCCGCGGACACCTCGCGTGATGCCTGGGTTCGCTTAACAACCAGCTTTGCAAACTCGTCTCGGTCCAGAATCATATCCCTCAAGTCCAAGCTTACCTCCAATCCGAAATAGGAATGGCAATGGGCCGGGCTTGGGTCGGGTATTGGTAATCCCAGGCCCGTACCCGGTTGTAATTTTTTGTCCCATACCCGGCCCGTTACCCGTCTGGTATTTATCGGGTATCGGGCATACCCGCGGGTATCGGGTATACCCGTTAATTTCATAAAAAAATATCCTTTGGGACAAATATGCAATTTTTACTTTGATGTTTATATAATTTACAATTTTAATGACTATAACAAATGAAAATATGATTAATAACTTACATATCATATTCAGACCACATATACCAAACTAAATCAAAACGATTACTTAATTAAGTAATTGTATCAGGACCACCTAATTGAATAAACATCCACATAATAAAAGGGTGATAGCTTCCATATCCAATATACATGCTCAAAAATAAGTTATTTGTTCACTAAGCACCTGCTAAATACATATCCACATATGACTATAAAGAAGGTAATAAGTACATGTACTAAGTTTAAATATATGGAAATCTATAATATGATACTTTCGGGTATTATTCGGGTAAATGGGCCGGGTATCGGGCGGGTATCACTAAATCCCATACCCGTACCCAATTTTTTTCTTTTTTTAAGCCCGTACCCGGCCCATACCCATTAGGCTTCGGGTATAACCGGCCCGTATGTTTCGGGTTTCGGGTATACCCGTCGGGCTTGGGCTTTTTTGCCATCCCTAATCTGAAAGGAACCCGCCCGGTAGCGGAATATCTTCGTGAGATGAAGTCGATAGCCGATGAACTTGCTTTGGTTCAAAATCCTATCAAAGATGAAGACCTTATGGTACATATTCTCTGTCAATTAGGAGATGATTTTAAAAACATAGCAACCTCACTTCGCTTGCTGGAGTCTAAAATAACATTCCCAGAACTCTTTGAAAAATTGGTTGATTTTGAAAGAGAGCCGAATCTCACATCAGTTCAAGCACCAACTCTGATTGCAAGTGTGAACTACACTAAAAAACAAAACAGATCTGGATTCAGATCTGGCACTGACCGCCGCAACCATCAAGGAAATTTCAATAAGCAATCTCGTCAACAATGGTCAACTAGCTGATTCTCAAATGGCGGTAATCGCGAAAACCGAACTACTATCTATTGTCAATTTTGTAATTTTGCAGGGCATGAAGCTAAAGAATGTCGGAAACTTGCACGTTTCCTTCGGGATAACCAAGTACTCACAGGAAATTCAATGCCCCAAAACAAGGCTCAACCAACTGCTAATGTCACTACTTCTTCGTATATGTTTGACACCGGGGCTACTCATCATGTTGACCCGGATCGTTCCTCGCTCCATTCTATCTCTGAATATGGTGGACCCGATGAGATCCTCCTTGGCAACGGTAACACTCTTTCCATTACTCATGTTGGTCAAACATATCTACGAACGTCCAAAGGCACACTTTCGCTAAAAGACGTTCTATGTGTTCCACAATTTAAAAATAAACTCATTTCTATTGCAAAATTGTGTAAGACTAATCATGTTTCCGTGGAATTTTTTTCCAACTCATTTTTTTGTCAAGGATCTTCGAACGGGGGCACGTCTAATGCGGGGCGAGAATTACCTTGATCTCTATTATGCCAATCTTCCATCACCTCAAATAAATGCTCTATCAACAACCTCACTTCTTGACTGGCATCATAAACTAGGTCACCATCAATTTGGATTCTCAAGAAAATAACCAAATGCTTAGGTCTACATTTTAAACTTGAAAATTTTCACTATAATTCGTGTTCCATCAATAAAAGTCATAAAGATTCGTTTGGCATGAATTCATTTACCACTACCAGGCCTTTATAATTAATATATTCAGATGTTTGGGGACCGGTAGAAAAGTCAATCGATGGTTTCAATTATTACGTGCTTTTTGTTGATTATCACACAAAGTACATTTGGTTATATCCGATGAAAAATAAGTCCGATGTTTCTATCTTATTCCCACAATTCAAATTACTAGTGGAAAAATTTTATCAAACACCACTAGTTTCGCTTTTCACCGATAAGTGGAGAATACATCGGTCTTACTTCATATCTTCAATCTCAAGGTATTTCTCATTTCACCACCCCGCCGCATACCCCGGAACAAAATGGTTTTGCCGAAAGGCGTCATCGTCATATTGTGGAAACTGGCTTATCCCTTTTACACTATGCCCATCTTCCACTAAATTTCTGGACACATGCGTTTCAAACCGCGGTTTATTTAATCAACCGATTACCCAATCCGACCCTTGATTTCCAAACTCCATATTCCATTCTTCATCACAAAAACCCCACCTACACAAAACTCAAACCCTTTGGTTGTTTATGTTATCCGTGGCTTCGCCCGTACGCAAAATCAAAACTTCACCCACGCTCGGAAAAATGTATCTTCTTGGGCTACTCACCGTCAAAATCTGCGTACAAATGCTTTGACACAACAACACGACGCCTATATCATTCAAGGCATGTTGAGTTTATTGAAAATCTATTTCCATATCATTCACCTCAAAACTCTCACATTAGTATACCCACTGTTGACACATTTCTAAGCACCTCCACTACACCTAATAAAAATATTCAATACTCACAACCTATTTTCACGCCATCTCACCCGCCAGAAGCCCATGTTCCCTCTAATGGGCCTCCAAGCCCATCTATTTCCTCTCACCATTCCAACCCAGCCAATTTACCCTTATCTTCTTCCACTGTTTTCACCAGCCCACCTACGGCTCCTACTCACTCGACTCAGCAAGCCCCACTCTCACCTGCTCCATTATCCACTTCCTCTACTAGCATATTTTCGCCACCTTCTGATGGCGTTTCAACCGACAACAACTCCGATCCCATCTCTCACTCTCCTACCCCCTCCCCTTCCGTCACTTCAACCTCATATTTACCTCCGCAAACATGCAAATCGAATCCAAAATATTTTAATTCTAAGTTTGTTAATCACACTACTCTTCACCCGTTACCTGTCCCAGTCGAACCAACCACTCCTACACATGCTATGAAAGATCCCGAGTGGCGCAAGGCAATGGATAACGAATTAAATGCCCTTCTAAAAGATGCCATGTGGGAACTTGTCCCTCCGTCACAACACAAACCAATAGGATGCAAGTGGATATTCCGTATTAAACGACGTCCAGACGGGTCAATTGACAAATACAAAGCCCGTCTTGTGGCGAAGGGATTCCTTCAAGAGCATGGCAAAGACTATTTTGAAACATTTAGTCCGGTTACTAAACCCGTCACCATCCGCACGGTACTTGCAATTGCTTTGTCTAAAAACTGGTTGATTCGCCAACTTGATGTCAATAACGCCTTCTTGCATGGAACATTGCATGAGGACGTCTACATGACTCAACCACCGGGGTATATTCATCCGAACTTTCCCACTCATCTGTGTCGCCTTCAAAAATCTCTCTACGGTCTGAAACAAGCACCCCGTGCTTGGTACTTGGAACTTGCCACTTTTCTTCTCACCCTTGGGTTCAAAAAATCATTGGCCGACCCATCATTGTTCATCTATAATCAAGCTGGTAATGTGGTCTATTTTTTGGTTTATGTTGATGATATTGTTTTGCGGGTAACAATAATTCGTTTCTTCACAAGGTCATTCGTGCTTTATCCGAAAAATTCTCAATTAAAGATCTTGGCACGTTACATCATTTTCTTGGGATAGAAGCTATCTTCACAACTAATGGCTTATTTTTATCACAACATGCTCATATCCAAAACCTACTCACCAAATTCAAAATGGATGGAGCTAAACCGGTTACAACTCCTCTTAGCTCAACTGAGACGCTATCACTTGTTGATGGCTCATCGAAGATTGATCCTACGCCTTATCGTCAACTCGTCGGCTCTCTACAATACCTTGCTTTCACTAGACCCGACGTCTCTTTTGCTGTCAATAAGTTATCTCAATATATGCATGCACCAACTCAACTTCACTGGCAAGCGTTAAAACGGGTCCTAAGGTATCTTAAAGGTACTCTTCACCATGGGTTGTTTCTTAATCGTGGTTCTCCACTTGACCTACGAGCTTTCACTTATTCAGATTGGGGTGGAATTGCCGATGGGGGGCGTTCCACAACTGCGTATATTGTCTATCTCGGGTCCAACATTCTCTCATGGCGATTGGCTCGTCAAAAGTCGGTCTCCCGTTCCTCAACCGAAGCCGAGTATAAGGCATTAGCAAATGGTGCAGCTGAACTTTCTTGGGTCCAGAATCTACTGTTTGAACTTGGCCTATCTATGCCAAAATCCCCTACATTATTTTGCGACAATGTGGGTGCCACTTACTTATGTGCAAATCCGGTTTACCACTCACGTATGAAACATGTGGCTCTAGACTATCATTTTGTTCGCGAAAAAATAGCAAATGCCTCCTTACGGGTTCAACATATTCACTCAGCGGATCAACTGGCGGATGTTCTCACAAAACCGCCGAGTAGAGGACCATTCTATAGATTACGGTCCAAGATTGGAGTCTCAGATGGACCCTCCATCTTGCGGGGGCATATTAAGGTTAATCATAATTAACTATTTTCCATGTATATTTCATTTGTATTTTTAGATATTATTGAGGTTGTTATTGACCTCCACAATTGTAGCCTAGACTAAATCCTTTCCATCAGTGCTGTTGTAATCTGCTTGTTTAAAAAGCCTTGTATTAGCAATGTAAAGTCAAGCTTTTTCACAATATTCAGTATACCTTTATAATTTCATACATGGTCTTATCATATCACCTAATAGCCGCATTCTCATCGTTCCACTTGTTGATGGCAATGAAAAATAGTACTTAAAAGAAAAAAATAAAAATTAATTGTAAAGAAAACCATAAAAACTTATTTCTTATTCCTTCCATCTTTAAGGAGTTGAAAATAAGCATAGATCCGGATATTCCCGAATAAGTTAATCTTTCAAACTGCTGCTGAATCCATAGGCGGTGTAACAACCCTCATCAAAAGTCATATTTATTTTATTATTTTATCCAATAGGAAACCCTAATTGAGACACCCAAGTGATTCTGCACAAACCCTAAAATTTTCAGAATAATCAGAATCAGGATCAGGGCCCCTAAAACTCAGGGGGGTAAAACCCTAGTCACGATTATCTAAATAGAACGCTGTCAAAATTGAAATTTACGAATCTGTCAACTCAGCAAGCCTATACACACACGGGGCTACTCTATAAATAAATTGCAACCCTTACGGACCGTAAGGGAGGAGGCTTACGGTCCGTAAGCATGTCAAATTTTGTGTATAAATAGCAGACTTTGGGACTGGAATTTGGGCGATTGAACGACGTAAAAAGTCGAAACACACACTGAGTTACGCTCTGTTTACTATCACAACACACACGGATCACTAATCGCCGCCGCAAAACAGGGTAATAACTCGATCGCTGCTACGATTCAATGTCCGATTGATCAATATATCCAATGGATGTTTAAGTGCTGCCCACATTAGGGTTATGCTTTGTCATTCGTCGTTAATTCGATGGATGTTTAAGTATCGCACTTTGTCATTCGTTGTGAGGGTTTGATCTCGTGAGTTATCGTAAATGCTGTATTAAGTTACTAACCGAATTGTGTGCCTGTTATTAAATTTAGGGTTAAAAAGGCTAATCAGTAGGCTAGGTTCTGCTCAAATTAAATCTGCAATGTGAGTCCATTCTCTTTTCTCACTGTTTTTATCACCTTTTTGTGATACAATTATATTTAAAAATGCTTTCCAAAATCCTAAATGTTTACCAGTTATACTTACAGTGATTAAATTTTTATATTCTATAATAACTGCCGGTATGGGAGGTTTTATACATTATTTGATCCTCGTTACTATTTGCCAGAAAGTTAGCCAATAATAGCATGACCACAATCACAGTGGGAATTATGCCCCAGTAGCCATAGCCTATAACTAATATTATTTTAACATTAAATCGTTAATAAATTTAATGTATGTTTGAAATAAATCTAAATGGTGTATACCATAATAAAATAGTCAAGTATAATATATTCTACTATACTAAGATTATATTTTTAGTCTTAGTCACGTTAATATATTAAATAATGATATTACAATTATTTAATTAACATATTATATTTGATAAGTTATAGTAGTTTGACATAAAATGATATATGTCATTTTCTGGGTTAAGTGGTTTTGTGCCATAAATAATATATTTGACAAAGTAATGTCACGGGACACAACTAAGTCCAGAATCACTAGTTGAGAGAATGATCAACAGTGACATGTCTAAAGGCACTAGTTGAGAGAATGATCAACAGTGATATGACCACAATTACTAGTTGAAAGAATGATCAACAGTGATATGACCACAATTACTAGTTAAAAGAATGATCAACAGTAATATGACCTGAGTCACTAGTTGAAAGAATGATCAACAGTGAATTGACCACCGTCACAGGAATCGCCTAGTGACCAATATAATAATAAGATATACTATATATCTATTACTTGATAAAATTCACTATTGGACAAAAATGAGCCAATGAGTGATATGACCACTGTCACATCGGAACTGCCACCATGTGACAAATCCTAATTTAGTTGGGTAAATATAAATGAATATAAAAACTTTGATGCTGTAAAGTATAACAATATATTTTATAAAATGGAATGAACTCACCAGTATTTATTACTGATAAAATGTTTTCAAAACACATTTCAGGTAACTTGATGTAAGGATAATAGAAGCCAGCTATGGAGCACTGAAGGCTTAAATAAAGTGGCTATAATTACCTGAATAAAAGAAGAAATTTATGTTTTATTTGGGTTTATCCCTATAGAAACAATTGAATGAAATACGGGTTTAAGCCCATTTGTTTAATATTAAAAGTTCGGTGTTTTATAAACTCTGAAATCATTTCCTAACTACGATCCTGATGAAAATTTTTCCACTGCATAATTAATAAACACCGTTACCATCTGGCTGGTTCACGGCTCTCGCTCCCAGGGTGGGGTCGAGGGTCGTGACAGAAGGTGGTATCAGAGCCACTTGTTTAAGCTATTTAGGTGTTCTTTTAATACCTAAACTTAAACAATAAAGTTAGGAAAATTAATACAAAATAACATATATGTTATTTTTTTTGTAGATTTTAATATATGTATATATCTACATATATGCACACATGATTCTTGAAAGTATTGTTTTATTTATTCTATAATATTAATAATTGAAAATGTTTACAATTCAGATGTCGAATGAAGTATCACATAATCCAGAAGTTCATGCTAATAATGAAAATCCTTTGGATAAAAATGCTATAGAAAATCTAATAGCTCAAGGAATAGCTAATGCTTTACCTTTAATAATTAAAGCTGTTAAAAACCCCGTAGAACCCACCAAAGTTGTGAGTAGCAAGCATACTCATGACGACTGTTTCAGCCATAGTGTCAATGGAGGTAATGATGATATTATCAAAACCCCATTTCCCAAGAAAAAGAAGGCGATGACTCTCGGGTGTACCTACAAAGAATTTCTAGCTTGTAAACCAACTGAGTTCACAGGCAGTGAAGGAGCCACTGCTGCTCTGCGATGGTTGGAAAAGACGGAAGCTATTTTTACAATCAGCAAATGTGCCGAAGAAGATAAGGTGATGTATGCATCTAACCTCTTCAAGGAAGAAGCCTTAGAATGGTGGAATACAATTCTTCAGGCAAAAGGAAGTGACATGGCTTATGCCATGAATTGGGAAAAATTCAAGGAAATGACAGAAAGGAAATTTTGTCCCCCTTATGAAAAGGAACGAATGGCTAACAAGTTCCTAAATCATAAAATGATAGATGTGAATTGTCGTGAATATACGACAACGTTCTTCGAATATGCAAGAATGGTACCAACTCTGGCTTCGCCAGAACCCGTACTAATTTCTCGTTATATTTGGGGATTAGTTAGCAAAATCCGAGACATAGTCAAGGCCACTAGACCACAGACTATTGAAGAAGCAGTCAAACTAGCTAACACCCTGACAGATGGACTAATCCGCACAAGAGAAGAAAACAAGAAGAAAGAGTTAGCCCAGAAAATTTCCCAAGAATTCTACAAGAAGACAGGAACTGAACCGTCATTGGAGCAACCTATCTGCAGAAACTGTAACAAAAAGCATTCAGGAAGATGCCGTTTTAGGAGAACACCCTACTGTGACTTCTGCAAGATGACCGGGCATATAGAGGAAGAGTGTAGAAGGAAAACTAATGTTTGTTTCAATTGCGGAGAAACAGGACACATCAAACCATATTGCCCGAAACTAACCAAAGCACCCGACAACAAGGCCAGAACAACAGAGGAGCTAAGAAGAACGCGCGAGCATTCGTACTTACTACGCAAGAAGCAGAAATGATTCCAGACGTAATCGCTGATATGTAACATATAAGTTAAGTTATTATTTAACCCTAATATAAATAGAAGTTTTTAAATAAATACATTCTGTCAAGTACTTCATCTATTCAAAACCATAACAGACTTGTTTGGTCTTCACTTTCATTGAATCATTTAAATTGACTACGACACCTTGTGGTGGCATTTTCTTTAATTTGAAGCTTGAGCTAATCTCATTTTCACTCCTGATGTACGAATTTTAATTTCTGTTGGTTCATTATCTTAAACAGTCTTAATACAATTATGTGTTAAGATAAGAGTACACAAATTTGTATTATATTCCGGTGTACCTCTTAACGTTTCCTTCATCATTTATCAAAAAAAAAAAATTCTATAATATTCATTTGGTCTTTTCATTATCAATTGAAAATCCTATTCGAAATGAATATCCAAATTTACTTCATTAAAGCTTTCAGTTGATTACACGGTGAAATTGTTCGGTCACCGTAATTATTGAATTATTTCAATCATTACGACACCTTGCGGCATCGTTATAAACTTGTAGCTTGGGCTAATCATAAGCATATGAATCACTCAAAACCATGTATTTCTTTCGTTTGACTTATCATTTAAAAGTAGTCTTGATGCAATTATGTATTAAGACAATGATACACTAAACTCTGTTATATTTCAGTGTATCCTTGCAATTCCATAAATGTCAAACACATTAATTTTCTCATATCATGGTTTAATAGTGGACAAATCATTTTCGTGCTTTTATTTCATTTTTGAGCTTGTTGATTCTGAGTCTTCCTCAGTTGACAATCAAATTAAAATTTTCCTTTGACAAAAACCATTGAGTCCTATTTATTGTATAACTCATATTCACAAAATCTGATGTTCTGATTCTACTTTAATATTAGTTAAATTGACTAAAATGTGACATAAGTCTAAAAGAAATATCATAACCCAAATCTCGAGGACGAGATTTTTATTAAGGTGGGGAGAATGTAACAACCCTCATCAAAAGTCCTATTTATTTTATTATTTTATCCAATAGGAAACCCTAATTGAGACACCCAAGTGATTCTGCACAAACCCTAAAATTTTCAGAATAATCAGAATCAGGATCAGGGCCCCTAAAACTCAGGGGGGTAAAACCCTAGTCACGATTATCTAAATAGAACGCTGTCAAAATTGAAATTTATGAATCTGTCAACTCAGCAAGCCTATACACACACGGGGCTACTCTATAAATAAAATGCAACCCTTACGGACCGTAAGGGATTAGGCTTACGGTCCGTAAGCATGTCAAATTTTGTGTATAAATAGCAGACTTTGGGACTGGAATTTGGGCGATTGAACGACGTAAAAAGTCGAAACACACACTGAGTTACGCTCTGTTTACTATCACAACACACACGGATCACTAATCGCCGCCGCAAAATAGGGTAATAACTCGATCGCTGCTACGATTCATTGTCCGATTGATCAATATATCCAATGGATGTTTAAGTGCTGCCCACATTAGGGTTATGCTTTGTCATTCGTCGTTAATTCGATGGATGTTTAAGTATCGCACTTTGTCATTCGTTGTGAGGGTTTGATCTCGTGAGTTATCGTAAATGCTGTATTAAGTTACTAACCGAATTGTGTGCCTGTTATTAAATTTAGGGTTAAAAAGGCTAATCAGTAGGCTAGGTTATGCTCAAATTAAATCTGCAATGTGAGTCCATTCTCTTTTCTCACTATTTTTATCACCTTTTTGTGATACAATTATATTTAAAAATGCTTTCCAAAATCCTAAATGTTTACCAGTTATACTTACAGTGATTAAATTTTTATATTCTATAATAACTGCCGGTATGGGAGGTTTTATACATTATTTGATCCTCGTTACTATTTGCCAGAAAGTTAGCCAATAATAGCATGACCACAATCACAGTGGGAATTATGCCCCAGTAGCCATAGCCTATAACTAATATTATTTTAACATTAAATCGTTAATAAATTTAATGTATGTTTGAAATAAATCTAAATGGTGTATACCATAATAAAATAGTCAAGTATAATATATTCTACTATACTAAGATTATATTTTTAGTCTTAGTCACGTTAATATATTAAATAATGATATTACAATTATTTAATTAACATATTATATTTGATAAGTTATAGTAGTTTGACATAAAATGATATATGTCATTTTCTGGGTTAAGTGGTTTTGTGCCATAAATAATATATTTGACAAAGTAATGTCACGGGACACAACTAAGTCCAGAATCACTAGTTGAGAGAATGATCAACAGTGACATGTCTAAAGGCACTAGTTGAGAGAATGATCAACAGTGATATGACCACAATTACTAGTTGAAAGAAATGATCAACAGTGATATGACCACAATTACTAGTTAAAATAATGATCAACAGTAATATGACCTGAGTCACTAGTTGAAAGAATGATCAACAGTGAATTGACCACCGTCACAGGAATCGCCTAGTGACCAATATAATAATAAGATATACTATATATCTATTACTTGATAAAATTCACTATTGGACAAAAATGAGCCAATGAGTGATATGACCACTGTCACATCGGAACTGCCACCATGTGACAAATCCTAATTTAGTTGGGTAAATATAAATGAATATAAAAACTTTGATGCTGTAAAGTATAACAATATATTTTATAAAATGGAATGAACTCACCAGTATTTATTACTGATAAAATGTTTTCAAAACACATTTCAGGTAACTTGATGTAAGGATAATAGAAGCCAGCTATGGAGCACTGAAGGCTTAAATAAAGTGGCTATAATTACCTAAATAAAAGAAGAAATTTATGTTTTATTTGGGTTTATCCCTATAGAAACAATTGAATGAAATACGGGTTTAAGCCCATTTGTTTAATATTAAAAGTTTGGTGTTTTATAAACTCTGAAATCATTTCCTAACTACGATCCTGATGAAAATTTTTCCGCTGCATAATTAATAAACACCGATACCATCGGACTGGTTCACGTCTCTCGCTCCCAGGGTGGGGTCGAGGGTCGTGACAGGCGGGCAAGAGACAACATGGCAAACTGAAACATCTTAGTAGCCAGAGGATAAGAAAGCAAAAGCGATTCCTATAGTCGTGGCGAGCGAAATGGGAGCAGCCTAAACCATGAAAACGGGTAGTGAATTCTTAGTCTATATTAACAAATAATAACATTTTAGTATTTTTTCCATACAATTCGGATGAAAATTAACGTTGGAAGACACCAAGCTACCTAAGTAAATGTTATTAACATTTAATCCATGTAGACGCTTGTTTAGATGTCAAACAAATCTCTAAATTTTTTTCAACATATCAGAGTATAGGGTTAGGTTATAATACAAAAGGCCCTTAAAATACAAAGTGTAAGAAGGTTTTCTGGCCCTTAGATCAGATCAAAAACTCATCAAGGGCTCTAAATAAAACGGTGGCATCTATGTAATTAAAAAGGGCGGTAAGGGCAGGATGGTCCAAAAACACTTTCAGCTAACCGTTCAAACACCAAACTTCCTCACTACGCTTCATCAACATTCTTCGAGACCCCCATTCTTCAATCAACGATTTCTTCAACAACGATTCTTCATCAACGACACTCGATTCACAACGATTCTTCATCTCGGTAACACTCGATTCTTCTTCAATCGATTCACAGCGATTCTTACACTCGCTTCTTCATTGTTCGCGATTTCTGATGGATTCTTCACCACAACTGCCTCAAAATAAACCAATTAAGCATCACGAAACTCCGATTTTACCTCGTCGTTCACCGATTAAAAGGTTATCTACCGATCCAGTTTCTTTCGAATCGACATTGCGTATTTCTGAAGTGGAAGAACAAGTTTGGAAACCGAAAACGAATAAAAAAGCGAAAAGGACTCCCAAAACCGGTACATTATTTAATTTTTTGGGTTTTTACATGATTGTGTTTATTTTACTTCAGTGATTTTGTTATATGAAAGTTTATGACCTTTTATTATCGATTTTGATTGTGTTATGTGCTGACCTAGGGTTTGATTGTGTCTAATATTGTTGTTTCATTGTGTTATTGTCGATTTTGATTGTGTTATGTACTGACCTAGGGTTTGATTGTGTCTAATATTATCGTTTCATTGTGTTATTGTCGATTTTGATTGTGTTATGTGCTGACCTAGGGTTTGATTATGTCTAATATTGTCGTTTCATTATGTTATTGTTGATTTTGATTGTGTTATGTGCTGACCTAGGGTTTGATTGTGTCTAATATTGTTGTTTCATTGTGTTATTGTCGATTTTGATTGTGTTATGTGCTGACCTAGGGTTTGATTGTGTCTAATATTGTCGTTTCATTGTGTTATTGTCGATTTTGATTGTGTTATGTGCTGACCTAGGGTTTGATTGTGTCTAATATTGTCGTTTCATTGTGTTATTGTCGATTTTGATTGTGTTATGTGCTGACCTAGGGTTTGATTATGTCTAATATTGTCGTTTCATTGTGTTATTGTCGATTTTGATTGTGTTATGTGCTGACCTAGGGTTTGATTGTGTCTAATATTATCGTTTCATTGTGTTATTGTCGATTTTGATTGTGTTATGTGCTGACCTAGGGTTTGATTGTGTCTAATATTGTCGTTTCATTGTGTTATTTAAATTGATTTCGGACTGTTGTACTTGTGTCATGTTTAACATAAAAGTTGGTTTAAACATAATGTATTTTTTTTTATTGTGTAATAATGGTGTTATAGGTGATGCGATCAAAACTATTAACGTATTTGCAAATAAAAAACTGTCAGATGAAGACAACAAAAAAAAACAGAAGCAAACCAAAGAGGTTGAACCGATTGCAACAAAGATACCGAAAATGAAAATTCAAAAATCATCTAAAAAATATCATCCATTCACAAATCAAAAGGCGAACTTGAGGTGTTCGCCTGGAAACCTTACTGAATTTCTTGAAGGCTTAACTCTAGCTCAGAAGAAGGTCGTTAAAGAAATGGGGTTTGGCGACATATTGTTTATAAATATACACACAATCCCAACTGGTTTTGCATATTGGCTGCTTCAAAACTATGATCCCAACACACAAAAAATATTTGATGGAACTCATGAAATTACTGTTTCTAGTTCTTTGATCAATGATATTTTTGGGATTCCAAATGGTGGAAAGTTTGTTGTAACCAAGTTTAGACCAAACTCAAAAAATGAAGTTGTAAATGAATGGCGTAGTCAGTTTGGTGAACCAATTCCCGCGAAGATAACAATGAAGTTATTCAGTGACCATCTGAAAAAAAGAAAAGACTGTGGAAGGATCTTCCAATTGAATTTTTTGGTGATGTTTTTTTCAGTAATGGGTGAGATGATGTTGAGTAACACAGTAAAACAAAGGTTTTTCTTATCACTAGACGGAGATATTGATGTAAAAGAACTAAACTGGTGTGACTACATCGTTGATTGTTTGAAAAGAACTCGTCTTATGTGGAAAGAGGAAGCAGATTTTTTCAATGGTCCTATGCTATTGCTTTCGGTAAATTTTTTAACTATTTCATATATATTACACAATGTCATTCTATTGTGTTATATTTGATGAGATTGTGTCATATAGCATTTCATTGTGTCTTTGTTTATATGTTGTATTTTATGGTTCTTAATGTATTGTGTCATATTTGAATCCATAAACAGATGTTTTATATGTTTGAAAAGCAAAGAATCGTTAAAAAGGACAAATGGATAATAACATCGGACGTTCTTGCCAAAATTGATTACACAATGCATTCCGAGTTTGAAATGAATTATTTAGCTTCGGAAAAAAGCAAGACGGTTGAACAATCGAAAGAGTCCTTGAAGCAAAAGGTAGTACCACCGAAACCAAAAGAAGCTGATAATGAAGGTACATTGTGTCTAATGTCTGTTAACATTTTAATTAATATCATTATGTCTAATATTATTTTGTTTTATTGTGTCGAAAGGTTCGTTGAAAGAAGTTATCAAGAAGCGAAAAGTTATTCCACTGAAAGCACAAGAAGCTGATAATGAAGGTGTATTGTGTCTAATGTCTGTTATCATTGTGTCTAATTTTTATAAGTATACATTTTGTAATTCTGAATATGTATTGTGCTGGAATTGATTAGTAAATAGCGATCTTTTTTAGATTTGGTAACATGAGTATGGTTTCTGAAGTGGTTGTCTGGTTATAGGTAGAAAGAAGGTGAAAAAAATGAAAGTTTCTGGTCCAGTGTCACACCCCGACCACGTATAACATACAAAACGTGGCGGAAACGTCGGGGAGTGTTGTAACAGAATAAATTGTTTCACAGCCATGGCATACAAAGTGATATTTTATTTATCAACAAAGGTGTTACATTGTCTCAAAACAGTAATTTAAAAGTTCAGAACATAATTAAACATAGTCTATCTTCATTTTTAGTCTCTAAGGCACAGGTCCGCCCTAGAATCATGATCAACATCCTACGGAAAAGCTCCTGAAAACACATGTGAAAATAGGTACGTCAGCATAAAAATGCCTGTGAGATACATAGGTTTTGTGAAAATAGGATTCATGACTTGTGTTTAAGAAAATATTTAATAACAGTCAGTCATGAACCTTGTAAGTTGTTTTGTTTTATAAATCATTCAAAAATCGATGGTATGTATAAATAAGAGAATAATGTAAGGTTAAATGAATAACCAAGTAAAATGAGTTTGTATAAGATAAGTTGTTTTGTAAATCAATGTCTTGTGGAAGTAAGTTGTTTATGTAAACGTAATATGTTAAATATTGAAATGATTTAAATAACGTTACGATATGTAATATTATACAAACACTTATATATAGGAAGTACCAGCGGCGTATCCACCATGTTTGTATCATATTACACACGCCTCGTTACTCAAATCATTTACCCAAACCAACCATCAATGTAAATTGTTCATGTGTTAATGTGTAAACCATATCAAAATGTCTATGTCCAATGTAAACCACCAAATGTGTATATCAATGTCAATATGTTTATGTTTAATGTAGATCATGTAATGTGTAACCAAAATGTCATGTATGGTAAGTGAAATGTATCAACTATACCATATGTAAAATGCACAAAAACAAGGTATTGAAGTAAAACACAGTTTAAATCAAAGTTATGTTGTGTGTAACAAATGCATGCTATACTGATACAAACATCTATGTGGTATTGTTATAATGCATACATCCAATCCTTGAGACTGTGGCGATAAACCCTTAAACAAATTAAAGGTTTATCTAAATTATGTATATCGAATTCGGTCATTCCTTTCATCCCCATACCCAGGATGTCCGGAACGGGAGTTGTCAATTCCTATGGTACCACTACCTACTAACGAACGGCATGATCGGTGTTAATGAATGTATTGTTCCATGTTAAACAAACCAAATGTCATACCAAAATGTAAGCATGTGAAAACGATGCACTAAGTATGTAATCAAATGAACATACGTAGCGTGAAATGTAATGTAAAACGATGTACTAAGTAATGCACACAATGGGCACACCTAGCATAAAATGTAATGTAAAACGATGTACTAAGTAATGCACACAATGGGCACACCTAGCATGAAATGTAATGTAAAACAATGTACTAAGTAATGTACTAACGAACATAGCAGGTATATGATGTAAAAACAGGAAAGCACGAAAGTAACAAGTAGGCACACGTGTTCCACCCCAAAATATTTGGAAAACAGTAAAAGAGGGGTCTATGTACTCACTTGAGATTGCTCAGTAGTTCTGGAGTGACAACTAAACAATGATAGAGATCTCGGAATCAAACGACACCTACTATAGATAACTATGTTAATAAACCGGACCTAAATCGGAAGATCGGATAGAATGAGGTTTCGTAAACCAAACGAGTATGGAAACTCGTGTAATATGGTTTAACAAACCCTACATACTAAAACGAAACTTAACCTAAGTGTTTACGACCCATTACGACCCGTTTAGGTAGCTTATGCTACTTTAACGCGTCGTTCACGTGAAACGCGTTCGGACCGCCTAACTAGTCCTATGACAAGTATTATATGCCTAAACATGTTACATAATCAGTTATGTGACAAAAGTTTAGGTTGCATATGCTCAATTACCAATTATACATGAAAAGGGTATTCTGGTAATTTACTTAAGGCATATAAACTACTTATCATACAACTACTCAAACGATGTGACCATAAGGTATAACCTCGAAAGGTTATTCCCTATATACTATGGTCACCTAATGTATTTGGTCGGATCCTAATGATCGACCAAACTGGGTCGGGTTCGAAGGTATAAGCGATTTATTAGATCGCTTACCCTACGACCCTAGACAACGTGGTAATCAGTAGGCATAGTCCCAAAGGACTATGACCATCGTGATTACAATCACGTTGCAAAGTTCAAACGAACTTCGCATTGACCATAAGCTGGTCAACGCTGAAAGTCAAACAAAGTTTGACTTTCGGACTCGAAAAGCAATAAAAGAATGAAAGGAACGAAAGAATACTTACAAAGGGTCCCCGAATGCTAATCTCGATTCAAAAATCTCAGGTATGAAACAAAGGTTTCAACTTAGAGTTTCTCAAATCAAAATTCTAGTGATTTTGAAGCATGGGGGGTGGGGTATATATAGTTTTCGGTCCACCGTTAAGATCGTTTCATGGAAACCGTGCTTTAATCGCATCCGTACAAGTGTCGGGACCTTATGGTAGCTAGAAATTGATCCTTATCAGCTGACTAGACAATTGGGAATGTGTGGTGGAGGATTAAACAGCTGCAATCTGTTGTTTGATTCATTTAATCTGGTCAGAAGGGGCCACGCGGCCCGCTTCAGGATGTACATAAACTAATGCGGGCCGCCTGGACATGTCAGATCAGAAACATGTTTGAAAAATGACAGTTTCAGTCCCTGCACGTGTTTAAGGCCATTTCCGACACTTCTAAGGCCCGTAAAGCCAACTTTAAGGCCCTAAAATGATGCCTAAACATTGTGGACATGAAACATGCTCAAAAATATGCCGGATGATGGTTCGTTTGGTCGTACGAACGCAATGTTCGCTTAATTACGACGGAATGCGCACAAGCGCGAAAAACGATCCAAATGACGCGACGAATGGATTTTTCTCAAGCCAAACACTAAAATAAAATATTTTAGTGCTTACATAAATTTTTGGATGTCCATATGTATTCAGAACGTAAGTTATGCGTAAAAATGCAAACTTGTGCACTTTTTGACACTTTTAGTCCCTGAATGACCCAAAAGTTTATTTTAGCACACCGAACCCCTCAAAGCCTATTTCTAAGCTATGTAAAGGATATTTAAGGTGTGTTTAACTTATGGTCATGTTCCGGAATGTCTGTTTCAGTACGAATCGTCATACTTTCGTAGTTTGTCAAGTTTAGTCCCTGTAAGCGAACTAACTTGTTTTTGCCATACCAAAGCCTTCAAAACTTATTTCTAAGTTATGTAAAGGTTATTTAAGGTATGTTAAGTATATGTTGATGTTCCGGAGTATTTGTCGCATTAAACTGAGTACGTTTACGCATCAGTTTGCGTATAACTCTCCAGAAAGTGATATAGAGTTTGAAATTACATAAAAGTCAAAACATGAAAAATGTAAAACACAACCAAACAAACATTGGAATCAAATAGCATTGTTTTATTGATAATTGTACTGTTTACAATGATTACAAGCACAGATGTTACAGTCTCCCCTACTTGTGGAAATTTCATCCCGAAATTTATTTAGAGGAAACTCGTGGAAAAAGATGTGGATATTTTGCCTTCATTTGGTCTTCGCGTTCCCAAGTAAACTCGGGTCCACGTTTAGCTTCCCGGCGAACTTTGACCAAAGGAATGCGCTTGCGTTTAAGCCACTTGACTTCACGTTCCATGATTTCCACTGGCTTCTCAACAAATTTCAGTGTTTTGCCAACACGAATTTCGTCAAGCGGTATGTGGAGGTTCTCATCAGCTAAACACCTCTTGAGATTGGATACGTGAAAAGTTGGATGAACATTTCCAAGTTCAGGAGGTAACTCAAGTCTGTAGGCTACCTTTCCGATTCTTTCGACGATCTTGAATGGTCCAACGTATCTAGGTGCAAGTTTTCCTTTCTTTCCAAATCTGATCACACCTTTCCAAGGTGAGACCTTAAGTAATACTCGATCACCGACTTGAAATTCCAAGGGTTTGCGTTTTGGATCCGCGTAACTCTTTTGACGGCTCATAGCTGTCTGAAGGTTATCGCGAACTTTCTTGACCTTATCAGTTGTCTCTAGAATGAGAGCAGGTCCAGTAAGTTGAGCCTCGCCGATCTCATTCCAGCAGACTGGTGAACGACATTTTCGACCATAGAGAGCCTCGAAAGGAGCCATTTTGATGCTAGTGTGATAACTGTTGTTGTAGGAGAATTCAATCAACTTAAGATGTGAATCCCAACTACCACCAAAATCGATCACACAAGCTCTAAGCATATCCTCCAAAGTCTGGATTGTTCTTTCAGATTGACCATCCGTTTGCGGATGATAAGCTGTGCTCAGATTAAGTTGGGTCCCCATAGCAGATTGCATGGTTCTCCAAAAATGAGAAGTGAAACGAGCATCTCTGTCAGAAATGATGTTCAAAGGAACACCATGTCGAGCTACAATTTCATCCACATAGATTTTTGCAAGTCTGTCAGCAGGAAAATCCTCACGGATAGGCAAGAAATGTGCTGACTTAGTAAGACGATCAACAACTACCCAGATGGCATCATGACCTTTCTTGGTACGTGGAAGTTTGGTAACAAGATCCATAGTAATGTTTTCCCATTTCCAAACTGGGATCTCTGGTTGCACCAATAAACCAGATGGACGCTGATGTTCAGCCTTAACCTTAAGACAAGGCATTTTGATACGTATAAGGCAATGTCTTTCTTCATACCAGGCCACCAATACCGAATACGAAGATCCTTATACATCTTATCTGAGCCCGGATGAATAGAATAACGAGACTTATGGGCTTCATCCATAAGCAAGGTACGAAAATCATCCTGGCTTGGGACCCAAAAACGGTCCATGAAGTAATATGATCCATTGTCCTTCAGTTCCAGAGCAGGTGTTATGTGATAGGGAAATTCCTTATCCATCAAACCTTGTGAAACACAAGATTGTTGAACCTGAGAAATGCATGCTTGGATATCGGATCGAGCTTGAATAACAGATTGAATACGTACACAATGAAGCTTAGTACGTTCCTTACGACTCAATGCATCAGCTACGACATTCGCCTTACCAGGATGGTAGCGAATTTCGCAGTCATAGTCGTTTAAAAGCTCAACCCAACGTCGTTGTCTCATGTTGAGTTCTTTCTGGTTGAAGATATGCTGAAGACTTTTGTGGTCAGTGAAAACCACACATTTTGTACCATACAAATAGTGTCTCCAGATCTTTAGAGCGAAAACAACTGCACCCAACTCAAGATCATGAGTGGTGTAGTTTTTCTCATGTATCTTCAACTGCCTCGATGCATATGCTATGACTTTGTTCCTTTGCATCAGAACACAACCAAGGCCCAATTTTGATGCATCACAATACACGACAAAATCATCATCACCCTCAGGCAATGATAGAACAGGCGCATCGCAAAGTTTTTGTTTCAAGTGTTGAAAAGCTTCCTCTTGCTTGAATCCCCAATCAAAGGGTTTGTTCTTCTGAGTTAGAGTAGTTAGAGGAACTGCAATCTTAGAGAAGTTCTCAATGAAGCGACGGTAATAACCCGCTAGACCAAGAAAAGAACGAACTTCAGTAGGAGTAGTAGGTGTATCCCAATCCTTAATCGCACTGATCTTGGAGGGATCTACATGAATACCTCGTTCGTTGATAATATGTCCTAAAAATTGAACTTCTTTAAGCCAAAATTCGCACTTGGAGAATTTGGCGAAAAGTTGCTCTTTCTTTAGGAGTTCCAAAGTAAGACGAAGATGTTGCTCGTGATCAGCTCGCGTCTTAGAGTATATCAAGATGTCGTCAATAAAAACAATGACGAACTGGTCCAAATAAGGCTTGCAGACCCTATTCATCAAGTCCATGAAAACAGCAGGAGCATTAGTCACACCGAATGGCATGACTGTGAACTCATAATGCCCATAACGAGTACGGAACGCTGTCTTGGGAATATCTTCTTCATGCACCCGAAGTTGATGATATCCGGAACGCAGATCAATCTTCGAAAAATAAGAAGCGCCCTGTAATTGATCAAAGAGATCATCAATGCGAGGTAGGGGATATCGATTCTTGATGGTAAGCTTGTTAAGCTCACGATAATCGATACACATCCTAAAAGATCCATCCTTCTTCTTGACAAAAAGAATGGGAGCACCCCAAGGTGAAAAGCTAGGATGGATAAAACCTTTGTCAGAGAGCTCCTGAAGCTGCTTAGACAACTCTTGCATCTCAGACGGTGCAAGACGATATGGAGCTCTGGCAACGGGATTTGCACCTGGTACGAGATCAATACGGAACTCGACTTGGCGTGCTGGGGGTAGACCAGGTAAATCTTCAGGGAATACTTCAGAGTAATCCCGAACGACAGGAATATCTGAAATAGACTTACCCTTGCCTTTATCTGCTGTAACATGTGCTAAGAAAGCCACATAGTTCTTCCGCAGATACTTCCGAGCTTTAAAACAAGACATGAGCTTGAGGCCACCAGACGGTTTCTCACCTTGAACCTGTAGGATTTCGCCTGTCGAAAGCGGCACACGAACGATCTTCTCGAAACAAACTACCTCTGCATGATGCTTGGATAACCAATCCATACCCACAATAACATCGAAGCTTCCAAGTTGCATTGGCGTGAGGTCGATAGGAAAAAGATGGTCGTTAAGGTTCAACTGGCAGTTGCGTAGAACAGAATCAATAATAATTGGTTCACCGCTAGCAACTTCTACTATCAAAGGTTTTCCTAGTTTTGTTCTAGACACTCGAAGCATTGGCTCAAAAGACAATGACACAAAACTCTTATCGGCACCAGAATCGAAAAGAACAGATGCAGGCTGATTATTAATAAAGAACGTACCGTTCACCACATTATCGTCCGCCTGCGCCTCTTGGGCATTCATGTTAAAAGCTCGCCCTCGAGCCTGAGCCTGATTCTGGTTCTGGTTAGCCAGCCTTGGGCACCGATTTCTGTAATGGGTCAGATCCCCATAATTATAACAAGCACCCGGTGGGTAAAATGGTCGTGCAGCTTGACCCTGTTGCTGAGCAGGAGGCTGAGCAACTTGTTGAGCCGGGTTCTGAACTGCGCGATTCTGAGCAAACCGACAAACATCGGCTAGATGACCCGACTTCCCACAGCTAGTACAGAAACGGCACTGATGTTGCGGCTGATGGTGACTGTTGCATCTATTGCACAAAGGTGCATTCCCTGAATAGGGTTTCTTCGCTGGATGCTGTGCGGGTTGGTTGGGAGCTGCCTGATTAGCTTGGGCAGTGACAGCAAAATTTTGGGAAGCCTTACGCTTCCTTGACCTCTTCGAAGAACCAGAGTTCTTTCCATTCCTGTTTTGACCTTTCTTGCTATCCCCCTTGTCAGCCGACTGTTTCTTGTCCTTATCACCCTTCCTGTGCAACTTACCCTTCCGAATCTGCGACTCAGTCAATGTCGCTGATAACTCGATCGCCTGACGGAGTGTGGCAGGGTTACTACTAGTAAGAATGTCTTGTACTGAGTCAGGTAGGCCGTCGATGTACCTTTCGATAGCCTTGTCGAGTGGGGTAACCATAGTCGGGCAAAGCAGACTCAACTCTTCAAACCTATCAGTATAAGCCCTGTGCTCACCACTATCTTGCTTCAAAACATCAAATTCCTTCTCCAAGGCTCGCTGCTCATGACGAGGACAGAATTCCCTCATCATAAGAGCTCTTAATTCAGCCCATGTCTGTGCCAAGGCAATCTCAGCACCCCTATCTCTCATAACCCCGTTCCACCATGTCAAAGCCCTCTTCTGAAATACGCTTGAAGCAAACTCGACTTTGCGATTGTCCGGACACTGCACGTGGCGGAAAGTATTCTCAATGCTCTCAAACCACTGAAGAAGCCCAGTCGCTCCCTCAGAACCACTAAACTTGAGTGGTTTAGCCGAGTTAAAATCCTTGTATTTGCATGGAGCATTATTGTTGTTGTTGGCTTGGTGCCATTGAGCAAAGAGATTTGGAAATTGAGCAGCCATCTGTTGCGCAATAATTTCTGCCAGTTCGGCAGTTGCTATCTGGTTCTCGCGTCGAGGAGGTATTCTAAAAGAGGAAAACATGAAAGCAAATGAGTGAGATGATTGGATGAAGAGAATGAGATGAAACAAAATCAACAAAAGCAAAGATGGTGGTCATTCGTCTGTATCACAAAGTAAACAAACGACACACAGTGACTAATCAAAGTAAATGGATCAAAATAATGTATTACGAAGACATGATCGCCTATAAGTGAACACTCATCCCAAGAATTCCCAGGTAAGCACAACTGGTCTCGCGTCTGGTTGAGATGTATACGAAGTGCTTGCCTAGACAGAAAACCCAGAATACAGGCATTCACCCTTCCAGTTTGCACATGTTCACATTATTTAAGACCCAAAACGTTGACAAGATTTTAAAAATTTGAAGGCACAAAGCCAAAAATTTAATCAAACTAGAAGGGTTCAAAACCTTACAAAAGAGGGTTCAAAACCTTGTAATAAATTATCCAAAAACAGATGATTGTTTTTCAAAAAATCGTTTCGGAAAATTTGGCTTTTGTTTTGATGATCACCTAAGGATAGGTGATGTACATGTTTTAAGATCTAAACACAAGATAACTTGTGTTAGGGTCCTAGAAAAGTTATAGTCTAGGTCAAAGCATTACTAATAACCTAATTCCCTATAACCATTGGCTCTGATACCAACTCTTCTGTCACACCCCGACCACGTATAACATACAAAACGTGGCGGAAACGTCGGGGAGTGTTGTAACAGAATAAATTGTTTCACAACCATGGCATACAAAGTGATATTTTATTTATCAACAAAGGTGTTACATTGTCTCAAAACAGTAATTTAAAAGTTCAGAACATAATTAAACATAGTCTATCTCCATTTTTAGTCTCTAAGGCACAGGTCCGCCCTAGAATCATGATCAACATCCTACGGAAAAGCTCCTGAAAACACATGTGAAAATAGGTACGTCAGCATAAAAATGCCTGTGAGATACATAGGTTTTGTGAAAATAGGATTCATGACTTGTGTTTAAGAAAATATTTAATAACAGTCAGTCATGAACCTTGTAAGTTGTTTTGTTTTATAAATCATTCAAAAATCGATGGTATGTATAAATAAGAGAATAATGTAAGGTTAAATGAATAACCAAGTAAAATGAGTTTGTATAAGATAAGTTGTTTTGTAAATCAATGTCTTGTGGAAGTAAGTTGTTTATGTAAACGTAATATGTTAAATATTGAAATGATTTAAATAACGTTACGATATGTAATATTATACAAACACTTATATATAGGAAGTACCAGCGGCGTATCCACCATGTTTGTATCATATTACACACGCCTCGTTACTCAAATCATTTACCCAAACCAACCATCAATGTAAATTGTTCATGTGTTAATGTGTAAACCATATCAAAATGTCTATGTCCAATGTAAACCACCAAATGTGTATATCAATGTCAATATGTTTATGTTTAATGTAGATCATGTAATGTGTAATCAAAATGTCATGTATGGTAAGTGAAATGTATCAACTATACCATATGTAAAATGCACAAAAACAAGGTATTGAAGTAAGACACAGTTTAAATCAAAGTTATGTTTTGTGTAACAAATGCATGTTATACTGATACAAACATCTATGTGGTATTGTTATAATGCATACATCCAAGCCTTGAGACTGTGGCGATAAACCCTTAAACAAATTAAAGGTTTATCTAAATTATGTATATCGAATTCGGTCATTCCTTTCATCCCCATACCCAGGATGTCCGGAACGGGAGTTGTCAATTCCTATGGTACCACTACCTACTAACGAACGGCATGATCGGTGTTAATGAATGTATTGTTCCATGTTAAACAAACCAAATGTCATACCAAAATGTAAGCATGTGAAAACGATGCACTAAGTATGTAATCAAATGAACATACGTAGTGTGAAATGTAATGTAAAACGATGTACTAAGTAATGCACACAATGGGCACACCTAGCATAAAATGTAATGTAAAACGATGTACTAAGTAATGCACACAATGGGCACACCTAGCATGAAATGTAATGTAAAACAATGTACTAAGTAATGTACTAACGAACATAGCAGGTATATGATGTAAAAACAGGAAAGCACGAAAGTAACAAGTAGGCACATGTGTTCCACCCCAAAATGTTTGGAAAACAGTAAAAGAGGGGTCTATGTACTCACTTGAGATTGCTCAGTAGTTCTGGAGTGACAACTAAACAATGATAGAGATCTCGGAATCAAACGGCACCTAATATAGATAACTATGTTAATAAACCGGACCTAAATCGGAAGATCGGATAGAATGAGGTTTCGTAAACCAAACGAGTATGGAAACTCGTGTAATATGGTTTAACAAACCCTACATACTAAAACGAAACTTAACCTAAGTGTTTACGACCCATTACGACCCGTTTAGGTAGCTTATGCTACTTTAACGCGTCGTTCGCGTGAAACGCGTTCGGACCGCCTAACTAGTCCTATGACAAGTATTATATGCCTAAACATGTTACATAATCAGTTATGTGACAAAAGTTTAGGTTACATATGCTCAATTACCAATTATACATGAAAAGGGTATTCTGGTAATTTACTTAAGGCATATAAACTACCTATCATACAACTACTCAAACGATGTGACCATAAGGTATAACCTCGAAAGGTTATTCCCTATATACTATGGTCACCTAATGTATTTGGTCGGATCCTAATGATCGACCAAACTGGGTCGGGTTCGAAGGTATAAGCGATTTATTAGATCGCTTACCCTACGACCCTAGACAACGTGGTAATTAGTAGGCATAGTCCTAAAGGACTATGACCATCGTGATTACAATCACGTTGCAAAGTTCAAACGAAATTCGCATTGACCATAAGCTGGTCAACGCTGAAAGTCAAACAAAGTTTGACTTTCGGACTCGAAAAGCAATAAAAGAATGAAAAGAACGAAAGAATACTTACAAAGGGTCCCCGAATGCTAATCTCGATTCAAAAATCTCAGGTATGAAACAAAGGTTTCAACTTAGAGTTTCTCAAATCAAAATTCTAGTGATTTTGAAGCATGGGGGGTGGGGTATATATAGTTTTCGGTCCACCGTTAAGATCGTTTCATGGAAACCGTGCTTTAATCGCATCCGTACAAGTGTCGGGACCTTATGGTAGCTAGAAATTGATCCTTATCAGCTGACTAGACAATTGGGAATGTGTGGTGGAGGATTAAACAGCTGCAATCTGCTGTTTGATTCATTTAATCTGGTCAGAAGGGGCCACGCGGCCCGCTTCAGGATGTACATAAACTAATGCGGGCCGCCTGGACATGTCAGATCAGAAACATGTTTGAAAAATGACAGTTTCAGTCCCTGCACGTGTTTAAGGCCATTTCCGAAACTTCTAAGGCCCGTAAAGCCAACTTTAAGGCCCTAAAATGATGCCTAAACATTGTGGACATGAAACATGCTCAAAAATATGCCGGATGATGGTTCGTTTGGTCGTACGAACGCAATGTTCGCTTAATTACGACGGAATGCGCACAAGCGCGAAAAACGATCCAAATGACGCGACGAATGGATTTTTCTCAAGCCAAACACTAAAATAAAATATTTTAGTGCTTACATAAATTTTCGGATGTCCAGATGTATTCAGAACGTAAGTTATGCGTAAAATTGCAAACTTGTGCACTTTTTGACACTTTTAGTCCCTGAATGACCCAAAAGTTTATTTTAGCACACCGAACCCCTCAAAGCCTATTTCTAAGCTATGTAAAGGATATTTAAGGTGTGTTTAACTTATGGTCATTTTCCGGAATGTCTGTTTCAGTACGAATCGTCATACTTTCGCAGTTTGTCAAGTTTAGTCCCTGTAAGCGAACTAACTTGTTTTTGCCATACCAAAGCCTTCAAAACTTATTTCTAAGTTATGTAAAGGTTATTTAAGGTATGTTAAGTATATGTTGATGTTCCGGAGTATTTGTCGCATTAAACTGAGTACGTTTACGCATCAGTTTGCGTATAACTCTCCAGAAAGTGATATAGAGTTTGAAATTACATAAAAGTCAAAACATGAAAAATGTAAAACACAACCAAACAAACATTGGAATCAAATAGCATTGTTTTATTGATAATTGTACTGTTTACAATGATTACAAGCACAGATGTTACATCCAGTTCATGATGTCCCTAATTTGGGACGAAATGCTTTATCCAATCAATCTGAAACCGCTGGCGATCCGAGAGGTAACTTTAAATTCTTATGTTGCATACTAGAAAAGTCTAATGTCTAATCAAGGCACATTGTGTCTAATGTCTGTTGTCATTGTGTCTAATATCTTCTCGTTTGTCTAAGTTGAAATGTGTTTAATATTATTTGTGTTTTATTGTGGTTGTTGAAACTGAACCTGTTGATGTTGAAACTGAACCAGTTGAGGTTGAAAATGAAACAGTTGAGGTTGAAACGGAAGAGGTATGAAAGTTAACCATGATTATATGTATGCTTTATATAGATATATCACAAAATTGTTCACAAAATTCTTGAATGTATTTTTGTTTAACAGATGAGGGCTGAATTGATCGACAAAGAGCTTATGGTATTTGAGGCACATGCAAAGAAGATCGAATCCTTACTAGAAAAGTCTAGAAAAGATTTCAAGGATAGTGAACTTATGAAAGCCAAAAGAAGAAAATTTGCACATTTGTTGTGTAAATATCACACACTAGAATCATGGGTGGGAAACAAGAGGGTTGGTAATGTTGTTCTTTGGACCCAAACAAAAAAACACAAAGATAATAAAGAATCGACAATGAAGAAGAAAAACACAACCGAAAGCAAAAAAGTTCCAACAACGAAAAAGGAAAAGACAATCAAAAGCTTAAAAGTTCCAACAACGAAAAAAACGAGTGAAAATGTTGATGTTGCTCATCAAGAGAAAGCCCTTACTGAAGGTAACTATTATGAAATTGTGTTAATTTTTTTAACTGTTTTACATTCTATTGTGCCATATATAATAATATATTGTGTCTTATTTATAAGCTGCTCATGTTGAAGAAGATCAAAACAAAAAAACAAGTGAAAATGTTGATGTGGAAAAAACTGTTACCATTCATCAAGATAAAGCCCATACTGAAGGTAACTATTATGGAATTGTGTCATAATCTATTGTGTCATACACATTGTGTCTAATCTTATAAGTTCGTTGTGTCTAATAGTTCATTGAGTCTAATCTTATAATTTTGTTGTGTCTAAACTTGTATATGAAGATCTTGAAGATAATTTGAGGAAAGAACTTGAGAATGTTGAAGCTGAAACACCAATTACCATTCATGAAGAGGTTGCCCGTACAGAAGGTAACTTTTATGGAATTGTGTTATTGTGTCATAAGCATTGTTTCTAATCTTATAAGTTCGTTGTGTCTAATAGTTCATTGTGTCTAATCTTATAAGTTCATTGTGTCTAATTTTGTACATCAAGGTATAGAAGAAAACAATCAAAAGAATGAGGAGAATTCTAATAAATTTGCTATTGTCTTGACACCATATCATGTGAGTGGATCTGAAATGTTGGAATGGAGTCAAGCAGAAAAAGATGCCATCAACAAAACAACGAAACCAAATACACAAAAAAAATCTCTTATTCCGATTTTGAACCGCCAAGCTTTGAGTTAAACATTTCTCAACCAACACCACCAACACCTACGGCAGAAACTGTGAAAAAAGCGGATGTGGTTAAAAATGACAAGCAAGACACAATGAAGGCAACAGAAGATATTATGCAAGTTGTAGCGGATTTAAATATGCTACCAGTAGAAGAACAGGGTTACATAACCCCAGCTAAAAACATTGTGCATTTTGTCGAACCAATTACAAGTGTAAAACCGCAACAAAACATCAGAAAAAATCCTGAAAGAGATATTAATCCGGCAGAAGCATTGTGTTCTCCTTATATTCAAAGGGCGGTTATAATGGCAGAAAAACGGACAACAGTTGAAAACACTGTTTCTAATTATATTTTTTGTGGGAATGAAGAAGACCTTTGGTAAAACACCGTCACTATTGTATTACTCATTATTACAACGAAATACTTCTATTTTTTTTTTGCAGGGATGTTCTATTTTTTGTTAAAGATGTTGTCTCTGTGCCGAGAGTTATTTTTGAAAGCTTGTGCCCTGAAGTTGAACTACATGTTAATCTTATCAATGCATGGAGTCATATTTTAAACATAGCAGAAAAGAAAAGGAAGAAGGGAACTGATTACCGACTCTTTTGCTATCCTCTTATGATTGTAAGTTTAATGATTTTATTGTGTTATATAAAATTAATTAGATAAGTTGATTATGATACAATAGGAATAGAGAAGTGGATAATATAACAGGAATGCAGGGATTATGACACAATGGTTTGAAATATGACACAATAGGAATAGAGTAGTGGATAATATAATAGGAATACAGTAGTGGATAAGTTGATTATGATACAATAGGAACAGAGTAGTGGATAATAGGAATACAGGGATTATGACACAATGGTTTGAAATAAGACATAATGGTTTGGAATTTGACACAATAGGAATAGAGTAGTGGATAATATTATAGGAATACAGGGATTATGACACAATGGTTTTAAATATGACACAATGGTTTGAAATATGACACAATGCATTTGTTTCATTTCAGGAAAAGGACACATATGAAAGAGAAGAGGATGTGATCCTTGATGAGTTCACCAATAAGATGAATGAGGTTTTGAAAAAAGAAAAGATAAAAACTATCAAAGACTTTGACATTGTCTTTGTGCCTATCTTTCATCATGAGAAAAAACACTTTTATCTCATGTGTTTTGACCTCAAACGCACAAAGACTACATTGCTTGATAACATTGCACCACTTGAAGATGAGGAAAAAGGTGATCATGATCCCTACAATGGTCGGACACAAAAAACAGTAAGTGTTCGAAATCTTGTATTTTAAATATAACACAATGCATGCTGTAGAAATAACACAATTGCATTTTATTTTTTAAGAAACAAGCTTTTGAAGGTTATCTTGAACGTATCTCACATCCAAAAGCAGCAAACATGAAGGCTACATCAATAAATCGTCTTAAAATGCCATGGAGAACCAATTTTAATGGTGTTGATTGTGGAATTTTTCTTATGCGCCACATGGAAACATAAATGGGTGAAGATGCAAATAATTATCATTGTGGTTTCGCAAAAGAGGAATCTGGATTACAAAAGAAACAAATTGAAGACTTGCGCCGAAAGTACACAACCAAGATCTTGTTACATGATGTTAACGAGAATATACCATATGTTGTTTTCTTGGTGTCAAAATTTCAAGAGTTACCAGCTAAAGAAAAACAAAAGCTTAAACGAGGTGGATTTAAAAGAATCTTGTCAAGGATGCTTAACGAAGTCGATTAAGTTGATGTTTTTTTCATTTTGGACTTGATGTATAGAAAACTTGATGTTTTGTTTCAATTAAGTTGATTTTTTTTTCATTTTGGACTTATATATAGAAACTTCGTGGATATTAATGTTTTTAAGGAGGTTTATGTTTTCAGGAAAATATGACACAATGTTTTTGTACAGGAAAATATGACACAATGTTTTTGTACAGGAAAATATAACACAAAGTAATGATATATGACACAATGGAATGATATATGACACAATGGAATGATATTATGAAACAATGGAATGCTATATGACACAATGGAATGATATTATGAAACAATGGAATGATATATCACACAATATTACACAATGAAATGATATAAGACACAACATAATGATATATCACACAAAGTAATGATATATGACACAATGGAATATAAATGACACAACGGAATGATATATGATACAACCGAATGATATATCACACAAAGTAATGATATATGACACAATGGAATGATATATGACACAATGGAATGATATTATGAAACAATGAAATGATATATGACACAATGGAATGATATTATGAAACAATGGAATAATATATCACACAATATGACACAATAACAAAATAAAAGACACAATAACAGAATAAAAGACACAATGACAATAAACAATAAAAATCTTAAAAAAAAAAAACAAAATTAAAATGATACCTTAGGAGTCAATTTCTCCCATATGTGCCACATACATAACCTGTGACGGCTATCTGGTAAAACATCTAAAATAGCCCTTTTCATGGCAGGATCTTGGTCGGTAACAACTACTTTAGGTGCAACACCAAACGCCTTAACATACATCCTCAACAACCACCTATATGAATCAGCAGTTTCTGATCCAAGAAGCGCAGCACCAAGCGTTACATTCCTATTGTGGTTATCTATACCAGTGAAAGGAACAAATACCATATCATACCTACAAAAAAGATAAAATAAAATTAACAATTTGACACAATGTTATTATATTTGACACAATGTCCTTAAATATGACACACTATGGACTTATATATGACACAATGTAACTAAATATGACACAACGATAATAAACAAAAAGTTCTATACAACCCATAATTCTTACTTGTTTGACCGATATGTAGCATCAAACCCAACGACATCACCAAAAACCATATAATTAATTTTTGAAATCTCATCCGCCCAGAAAACACCACCTAAAGTTCCATCTTGATTGACTTCATACTCAAATGAGAAATTTGGACAATACTCTTTTTTCTTTGCAAGACGCTTAATAACCATATCTGCATCATTCTCCCCAATGTATTGATTTAAGTCCCTCTTATAATTTTTAAAATCAGTTCTTGTAGCACCTACCTCCTCGTAACTACCATACAAACTTTTCAAAACATTAAATGCCCTTACAGGCCCAAGATTTATCGTAGACAACGCTTGAATGACATTTTCTTTTACATGATCAACCCTTCTCACGGATGTCAAAAACTGGAGGTCTTCTTCATGCACGAAACTATGATTATGTTCCTCTTGAAAAATATATACTTCAAACTTCCCATCAACAGTTAGCTGTAACTTAATATGAGCCTCACATCCAACTCTCTTAGATGGTTTCCGACGCTTTCCTTTACCCTTATTAGGAATTTTAAAACCTTCTTTAGAACATGTAAAATACTTCAACTTAAGAACACCATTTGCATTGTTGTATGAAGTGTTCTTCCTAACCGAGAAACCACTTGCATGAGCATACTTGACATAAAAACCATAAGCTTGGTCAATTGAGTCAAAGACCATACCAACACGAGGTTTAAGTGACTCGCTCACAGCAGGAGTGTAAAATATTTTTCCGGTACGTGGTGATACACGCCGTACACCACGTTCTTTGTAAACTATAGCATCTACACAAATAAAAAATAAACAATGTAAAATTAAAACATATATATGTCATACAAACCTGGCAAATAAACAAAATAACACATTATGACAAAATATGACATAATTTCAGACAATAACACACATGTCAAAAGCAGAATAACACGCATTCAAATAAACAAAATAACACATTATGACAAAATATGACATAATTTCAGACAATAACACACATGTCAAAATCAACTAAAAAGTTAGTTAGGCACAATGAAAATAAAATAGACACAATGCATTAATAACTTAAACAATACAGAACAATAGACACAATGCATTAATAACTTAAACAATACAGAACATATGTCAAAATCAACTAAAAAGTTAGTTAGGCACAATGAAAATAAAATAGACACAATGCATTAATAACTTAAACAATACAGAACAATAGACACAATGCATTAATAACTTAAACAATACAGAACATATAACCGTTTTAGATCTCAATCAGAATTCGCGATAATAAACGAATGAAAAATTTTGGTTAAACATATACCTAATCATAATCAAAACAGTTTTAGATCCCAATCAGAAATCTGAACATCTGAACGATAACATCGATGAAACAACCAAAATTGCGACAATAACATGGTCAAAATTCTCAATGATAACAGCATAATTCTCAACGATAAACATGAACAAAACATAGTTTTTAATCATATCTCAATCATAATTTTCAACGATAACATCAAAACTCAGAGCACGTACCATTCATCGGCATGAAATTGGTGTAAAATTGAATGAAATTGGTGTAAAATTGAAGCTTCAATCTCTTGAATTGCGATCAATTAGGGCAACAATCACGTCTGTGTATCGTAATCCCTGTTTTATGGTGCGTATCCCTGTTTTATTGTGATTTATTGAAGGCTTAAGTAGTTTCCAAAAATGCCCCTCTCTCTAATCCAGGACTAATAAAAGATTAGATGAAGTTTTTGCCAGGTGTCAGCATCCTATTCCTTCTTACCCTTCTTACATTTAACTCCCTTTGTATTTGATCCTTTCTCTCAGAGTATAAGTCAAATTCGAATTAAATGATGTATGACGTAATTATCGCTGAAATTATGATCGCCAAGTTCAACTCAATATAAGGAAAGTAATTCTTAAAAATATTTACTTAAGCATGTCTCTAAAACCGCTCACAAGTCAAAACTTGTCAATCTCTCTTCAAAACCAAAAATCTTACGACTAACCTTCAAGAAAAAAACACCAATGACAGTCGAACCATCACTTGATTTTGGTTCTATGACAGGACCCAAAAACATTTTGACTTTTGTATGTCAAACCGAAGGAAAATATTGTACAATTCAGTGGAATGAGTTTAAGATTATCGGAGCCGATGTTGAGGAAGATGTTTGAGCTCAATTATCCTTCAAGCAGCGAAAGTGAACTTGTGAAAAGCTAATGAAAATTCCGAGAAAGAAGTTTGGAATTGTGGAGGAGATAGAAGGAGAAGAAGAACCACTAAGAGTTAGGTCTTGGATATTTATGGCGGGTACCCTACAACAAGTGGTGGTAACTTGAGATGATGGGAACTCCAAACTTTTTGAACTTGATTTTGTTGGTAACTTTGACAACTATTTATGGTTGGAAGAGTTAGCCGTTGTAATTAATATTTTTTTTTGTAGTAGTGCTTTTATAAAAAAAAAACATTTCTAAAATAATGATTTTTCTAAGAGGGAATATGGCAAGTTTTGATTTTTTTTTAAGGAAGTATGACAAGTAACAAAGAAATGTACATTTTACATAACCCTATAAGTATACAGCTCTCCCTTTCCTTGAAACATATGTTGTTTAATCTCTCTTTCCTGATTTGTATACAATTTTCTTTCTTTCTTTCTTTCTTTTTTTTTAATTTGACAATGAAAGCGATAACAAAAACTTTTTAAAATATCTCAATATTCTTCTTTGGAAAGCAAAATTTTATTAAAAAGGTTACACCTCAAAGAAAATACAAACATCTTTAAAGTAAATCTTTTAGATGACGCATGTTAAGATGATTATAAAGGACTAATTTCTAAAATATAAATTAAAGATAGGGAGTTAATATTCATACATTCTTCCTCTCTATATCTCTCTCTCTCTCTCTCTCTATATATATATATAGGGGAGAGTTATCTTGAGAACGATAAACATCGCGAGAATCGTGAGAACGAATGAGAAAACCAATCAAAGCCAATGACTTAATACAAACCTCAATGTAATTAAAACACAACATCAAAAAAAGAATTTACAACATTAAATAATTCATTTCTTCTCTCAAAATCACTTGTATTAAATTTTTACACATGTGTAAATGAGAAACTTACACATGGGTAAATTTTCAAAATTTACAAACACATGTAAATTTAAACGTATAAATTTAATTTCTAACATTGTATTCGAATAATAATGATAAGTGTAAAAAAAATTTGAATTTGAATTGTTTTTCACCAAGTTTTTGCGTTTTTTCATTCGTTCTCACGGTTCTCACAATATTTAGCGTTCTTATTTAAACATTCCTCTAAAATTCTTCTATAAACGTTTGAAATTTAAATATGAGTAAACTACAATTTTACCCCCTGGGGTTTAAGCCAATTGGCACTCTGACCCCCTCCCTGGAAATAATTGCAATCCCCCCCTCCCAACATTGATGTTATGTCGCAATATTACCCCCTGCCGTCAGTCAACGGTTGTTTGACTATTATAGGTAAGGGTATTTTGGTAATCTTACCCCATATTTATTATTATTATTATTATTATTATATATAAAATACCTACACATATATACAGATAGTTTTTTTTGAAAATAAATACTCAAACAACCATCTCTCTCCTGTCTCTCTCTCATCCACCACAATAATCATCACCGGGCACCACCACTGCCACCACCATTCAACACCACAACCATCACCAACCCCACCGATTCACAACCCCATTCTTTCTCTCATGCCTCTCTTTCTCCCTCTCTCCCAACATTAACCACCACAATGACTACCGTGAACCGCCACTGCAGCCGCCACATAACCACCACCACAACCATCCGGAAGGAGACCAAAACGAACCCCATCTCCCATTCTTCTTCACCTTTCCACCAGATCCGCAACCGGAACTTGCGTCGGAGTCAGGACTACCGGCGGCGGAGCTAGATCCGTGACGGAGAGTGTGAAGATCTCTGTGATGAAGACTGTGAAGATCCCTGAAACCCTAATTTGAACTTTCAGCCACCGATCGCTCTTCTTCTTCGATGATGATGATCGATGAACGGTTAGGATATCATGATGCTGAAGAATGGAGAAGGTGAACGGAGGTGAACAGTGATGACAGAGGAGGTTCAATTGTCGCCGGAGAGGATGACCGGAGATGGAGAAGGAGCTGTTGGTGACGGAGGGTGTCGAGAGGGATGACAGAGGGATTCGGGGACGACGATGATGGTTATGGTGGTGAAAACGATGAACAAAGAATAGGCGGTGGTCGGCGGTTGTTGCAGGTGAACAATGACGATGATGAAGGTGAAGGTGACAATAATCGGAGATGGCAGTTGCAGGTCGATGGTTACTGTCAATGATGAAGGGCCATGAACGGTACCGGAGAATATGGTTGAAAAAAAAGGTTGAAGATGGTTGAACGGAAACCAGAAAGATGATGATGGTGTGAGGTACATTAGTTATGTTCACATTAATCTATATCTCTAATAAAGCAAACCTTTGGGGGACACATGTCACCCAATGGTGCAAGCCAACTAGGATTCCACATAAGCAATGATGTGGCAAAAGTCTAATGAGAGGACATGTGGCATTGCTCATAAGCCTGGATTGGAGAAGGCTTCCTTTGTACGCTCACTCTCATTCTCTCTCATCTCTTATCATTCATCACATACGTTTTCTATACTCTCTCCCTCTCTCTCTCTCATTATCTCAAATTGTTCAAATCATTACTCCGAAACCCTAATCGGCGAATCTGGTTCCTGCGCTCTCAATCGATCCTGTGAACCGATGTTTATTCAATCTTCAAATATTCAACAGTGATCATCATCGACGATAATGATTCCGATAACTTCTTCATCATCTTATTGATCGATTCTGTTTGAATGCTTTGTTTTACTTTGATTTGTGATGTATTGTCTGTTATGTGATGATGTATTAATTTATTGTACATGATTTGAAGATCGATTAGCTTATTCCTTTTTTCTTAGGGTTTTAAAACCCGATATAATGTTGTTTGTTTATGTGATTTGAATATCGATTTCTTATACGGATTTGCTGGTCTGTTAGGGTTTATAATCCCCGATTTTTAAGTACGTGTATATATGTTTTGTGTATTAGGGTTTTTCATTTGAATATGTTTATTTTTCAATTCTGTTCCTCAGATTACCAAGATTTTATATTATGTTAATTAGTAACCGTTTTATATGTTTGCAGTTTTATTCGATGAAGTTTGATGTATTTTTTTAGTTTTTATGTTCTTGAAAATTTTTGATCTACTGTTATTTAAGTGATTAAGTTATTGTACGTTTTAAGTTTTTTGTGTATTAGGGTTCTAATTACTCTTTTCGTCTACTGTTATTTGTTGTTTGCCATCTGCTGAATTCATCTATTTGATGTTGAATTTATGAAAACCTTGCTGATAAATTGTACGTTTTAAGTTTTTTTTATATTGGGGTTCTAATTACTGTTTTCATCTACTGTTATTTGTTGTTTGCCATTTGCTGAATTCATCAAATAGATGTTGAATTTATGAAAACCTTGCTGATAAATTGTACGTTTTAATTTTTTTGTGTAATAGGGTTCTAATTACGGTTTTCATCTACTGTTATTTGTTGTTTGCCATCTGCTGAATTCATCTATTTGATGTTGAATTTCTCAACACCTTGCTGATAAATATAGTCATACGATCCATAGTTAGAAAATTGCTTAGTAATTGAAAATATGTAACATGATCCCAGCACTTCATACCTTATCAATGTATATTGATGAATAAGTACGTTTTGGTTTTTCATATCGGATTGTTAAATCTGTGATTTGATTATTATAGTGCACATTCTATTTCAAGCCTCTTATTTGAACTCTATATTTGTTACATGTACCTGTTATGATATACAATTTGGGGTTGTGAAAGACAACAACTTTGGAAACGATATGTTGTACGGATTCGCAGCGCGTGTGTGGAAGTGTGACAGAAAATCGTTGGTGAGTGTTGAAGTTTTAATCATTTAAAGAAAAAAAAATTAAGATGTTTTAATATAACACTTTATGATAACTGTTATTATAATTGCATTTAACGATAATTATATTTTCCGTTGCAGAAACTTCCTGCTCAGTATGGTGACTGGATTAAGAAGTTTGGCTATCCAGAGAAAAATGCAATCATCAGGACCCTTGATGGGAGTACTTTCCAAGTCAAAGTGTTCAAACTTGCAGGCGACTTTTTTTTTTTTACAATGGCTGGTTTGATGTTGTCACATATTTGAAATTACCGGACGATTCGTGGGTTATTTGTCAGTATGACGAAGCTTTATCTTTGTTCCGCCTATTCCACTTTTATCAAGACATTTCTCTAGCACCATCTAACTACTTCTACTACAAACCTAAAAATGATTTTAAAGACCGAGACGACTGCATGGTAATTGAACTTATACGTTTTTAAATTATTTTATTTTTTCGTTCGTTCATTTTTTTCTATTTCGGCTATACCATTGATCCTGATACTGTTGTATTCTTTGTGTAGTATGTGAACAGGTTGTTTGTTCATCACTCTATGCTGAATATCTGTCCTTCAAATCCGGTTTTGATCCGTTCTGCTGGAAATCGTAAATGGGTTGTTCAAATGGAAATTTTAGACCATAACATTTACATTACCACAGGTTGGAGTCGGATCAAGGAGGATATGTCGATAACCGATGATCATTTGTTGGTATTTGAAATGATTGATCGTAATACGTTTGATTTGAGTGTTTTTTGTTGTAAGCCTGCCCTTCTAACTTACCCGCCAGAAATTTCTGTTATCAACAAACAACCAAGTGATGGCGTTATTGAAGTGTCTGATGATGAGGTGGCTGATGCCGTTGCTGCACCTGTATTTGAAGAGAGTGTTGATGACGAAGTACCGGTTACTTTTGTTGTTGACAATCATTACGTAAGTTTGTATTATTCACTTCTTAATACCATTAATGTATGTTAAGTGAATCCAGTTTAAATCATTAGTTGTAGGAAAAGCAGTTTTAATGGTATGTATTATTAACATTTTTATTATCATCTGTAGCGTTTGAAGAAGAAGTGGGCTCAAACTCATGGTTTAGATCGAAAGATGGATTTGATCATCAAGGACAGCGCTGGTAGAACTTGGGATGTAGCTATTGGTAAGGAGTTCTCGCAAGGCTGTCCGCGATTCAATGTGACCGGTATGAGGGAGTTTGTTAGAGACAAACGGTTGGTATACGGTTCTTCGTTTCATATGGTATTTGTTAAAAGTAAAGGTATGTTGCTTTATAACTGAGTTGGTGAAGGTACATGGTATGTTTTGGTAGTATTTTCAAGGTGTGGCGTTAGTATACATTTAATGGTAGTTTTTTGTTGTGGTTGTTACGTTAAACATATGTGATGGTAGTTGTTGCTGACATTTTTTTGGGTCGTTTATATGTGTGGCCGAATAACTTAGTCCTTGAACATATTTGATTATAGATTGTTAGACGTTAATGTTATTGTTATTGCTACATGTTTGTGGTTAATATTATATATTTTTGTGAAATAATTAGTGCTTCATAATTGTATGTATCTTAATTTAGGAATCAAGTTAAGTATTCATCATATTAAACATCATTTAAGTACATTGTTTGATTAGTGCGAAATTTAGTATTTTAACATTAAAAATTATTATAATAAACCGTCAGTTTTTAAAAGATTTACGTTAAACAAAAATTTAATATGATTTTGTTTCCTTTTTTAAATTGTATAACTGACTATAATTAATTTTTTAATAAAACCATTCCATTTTAATTAATTTAGAGTTTTCCTAATCTTCATTGAATATCTACACTTGGAAATTTTATTTTAAAAATGGTACTATCTTCATTGAATAAACTAAAGTTTGTTCACTGAAATAATTGAAATCTTTTTTAACATACATTTTAATTAATTATTTATATCAAATTCGTTTTTTTTATAATAATGAACATTATTAACGTTTTTTTATTTAAATTTGGAAAATAAAAACAAATTTTCAATATTATATATATAAATTTTTTAACATCGTTGCTGACATATAATATTTTGTATTTAAACAATTAAGTTTAGTAAAAAAAATCATAAATTAACTACATATATATTACCAAAAAAACTAAACAACCGTATGCTAAATTATATGGCATTTTTTTATTTACTTGGGTTGGTCAAAAACCTGAATTTTCTTTGTTTTACAGTTTGAGATTACCTTTTTAATATGTGTAACATGTGGTAATTTTTTAGGGTGGTATTTCATTTTGTGTTGTTATTTATGCATTCCTTTTAAATATACGAAAAAGTTGGTGCATAATCTATTTGTCATTTATATTTTTTGTAGAAATGTCAATCCATTTCTAAAAATAGTAATTTGTTAACTTAGGTAACATATTTTTATATTACTCAATTGATATTTCAACTTGAAAAAAATAATTAAACGAAATTTGTAAATATATTCACTTAATTCATTCAATTTATTCACTTATAAATCATTTTTTTATTTCAATCATCTATAGTTGGTTTTGAATCTTTTGAATGACTGATATCTTGAATTAGGCCTGAATGTGGCTATTTAGTGCCTTTTTGCCCAGATATGTTTTATATAACTTTATTACATTTTTGTAATAATTTGTTAATTTTAGAAATTACAGATCTAATTCGTGTATTTTGATTACATGTAGTGTTTTCAGAATCTATACTATCTATTAAGGGAGATTACAGGATGACCTCTATTTGCCTACGTGTTATGTTTTTAGCTATTAATGAAGAGAGGAAGACACAAAGGATGTGTCAAAGACAGTTTAGATGATACATGTTCAAGGTAATAAGGAGAAACCCTCTGTTGAAGAAGCAACCAGTGAGAGTGTTTTGCTTGAAACATGGAGGCGTCGGTGATGTTGTCGAGGAGTGTCAGGAAATGCTAAGTGATAGCATTTCCTTACACTCCTCGACAATGTCACCGACCCCCTTTTTAAAAATTCCACCAAAACTCTATCACTGGTTGCTTCTACAACAGAGTGTTTCTTTTTGTTACCTGAACCTGTATCATCTCAACTGTGTTTTGACTGACCCTGTATGTGTTGTTACATCAATATTCAATTAGGATTTACTCATCTGAGGCTAAGTTTTGAAAATTGATCTATTCATTTTTTATCAGGACAAATGTTTTTGTAATCGATGTTTGGTTGATGATAATTAGATTGATGTCACCTAAGGGATATTTAGTCAATGATGTTGATGAGATACTTCTCACCTGAGACTAAAACTATGATTAAGCAGACGTCTATCCCAATAAGTGAGGTTTGACATTGAGAAATCATTTGAAATACTTGAACAAATCATTTAGTGTTGACTGTGAAGGTGAATAAAAATGAATTGAAAGTGCTTTGGACATGTCCTTTGAACATAAGGCTATGATGATTTTGTAGATTTGAGTAAAAATTGAATGAAGATAGCATTATGGTATGGCAAGGTTGTAGGATGGCAGTTGTTCATGCAACCTCTCTTGCAGCCATGGTGTTGTCACCTTTTTTCATAATCTGAGCCTGACAGTCTGACAATATAAATGTTTTGCAACTTCAACATGAATATAGAAGATAGAGAGAGTTGGATCTTTGTGATATTGAATAGAGAAGAAAGAGAGACTTGGATGGATATATGAATACTTATGGATGGAGATATGATTTTTGTTTGAAACAAAATAAAGTTTTTGATTTTTATTGATTTCTGTAGATCCGAACATATTTATCGCAGTTACTAATTTTTGTTGATTTTTTTTTCATGTGAATCCCTAACTCCGTCATAACAAGCGGAATCCCACCATTCGTCAAGCAACAGAGGTTAGTTAAATCTTATACTTTTATTTATTTTTTTAATGTTTATCATATATAATTTTATTTATGCTTTTTGTTCACTTTTTTACTTAATAATATATTCTGAATGTTTTTTTTCAAACAAAATCAAGTTTTTGATTTTTATTGATTTTTGTAGTTACGACCATATTTATTGCAGTTTACTTAATTTATGAAATTTAATTTATTTTTAAAAACGTTTTTTTTTCTATAAAAAGAGTAATGTTTTTATGCTTAATTTATCAATTTGATATTATAAGTATGTTTCTGTAATTAGACATTTCTTCTATAATTAGGTTGCCGTTATATTTTTAAAAAAATTTAGTTACTTCCTTTGTAGTTGTGGTTCCAAACTTTGAATTCAACTTCACTCCAATCTTCTTGCAAGAATACCTTCGGTTTCCATATAAGAATAAACTTCTTCAGTGGATCTACATATATAGATTTTTTTACATTGTTCACCGTGTTCATCTACATCTACTTTTTCTTGAATCGATTTCTGAATTTCACATATCCCACTACAAATCTGTAAGTTGTTTTTCTTAAATTCCTTCTTTAATCATTATTCATGTGTTTCTCCTTTTATTTAATGTGTTTAATTTTTTTTTATTTAACCCTAAATCCAATTGGTATTTAAAAATATGTTCATTTTTTGTGTTTTAAGATTATGGTTTTCTTAACGAATACATTGTTTCTGCAAAACCAAAAACCGATTTTCATTCAGAATACTTTTTTTATAATGTATATTTATTCTACAAAGTTTACCCGCAACCCATGATCCGATTGTTATGAATATCTTTCATAAGTTCTATTTGAAGTTATGTAAAATAACTTTTATTGGATTGGAATTGTTAATAAGTTTGTGAATGTCATTGAAAAGCATAAATCCCATTGGCATTTTAAAATATGTTGATTAAGAGGTTTTAAGATTATGGTTTTCTTATACAATATTATGTTTATGCTAAACCCTAAAACCGATTTTGATGCAGATTATGATGTATATAGGAAACCCTAAATCGTATTGTTATTGAATATTTTTTGTTTATGATTTTTTTTTATATGATTCCGTTTATATGATTTTTTTAGTCTGATTTATTTATTAAGTTTATGTTATACAAAGCCTGATTCTGATTGTCATGGAAATTATTATGATTTTGTTTTTATATCACATGTTTAGGTAATATATTAACTTTTGAGGTCACTGTATCTATTTTTGATTATAGGGTAATAGTTATATATATTTTAAGGGGTTTTAAATTTTCTTAATTGTCAGTGTAAATTATTTGGCTACACGTTTTTTTATTATGATGTATCATAATGGTTATATCATCGGTTGCCTCCATTGATTATAGATTTTGGAATAACAGATACTTTTGATGAGGTTTGTTATATATGGATTGTTATTATAACATGTCGTTCACATTGTTTTTTATGTTATTTATAATTTTGTTAATAATTGATCTGATGTGGTTTGTTTATGTAACCTGTTTTTGTAGGTATTTCATATGGCAGAAAGTTCATCAAGGTATTTTTTGTTCATTTTGTTAGTATATTTTACATTTCATATGTAGTATCTGTGTTTTTTTTTTCATGTTTTTGTTTTTTTTTTCTCACACTAACATTAACATGTTACACTTTATTAATAGAGTTAATTACATAGTTAGTCCCTGTGGTTTGCACAAAGTAACATACTTAGGTACAAATAGTTTAAAATAACATTCTAGGGTATTAACTTTTCATTTTGTAACGTTTGGGGGTATTAAGCTTATTTGTAGGCTTAAAATCACATTCTGTTAGTACCTAAGTATGTTATTTTGTGCAAACCACAGGGACTACCTATGTTACTACCTTAGAAGTTAATACCTCCAAACGTTACAAAATGAAAAGTTAATACCCTAGAAGGTGATTTTAAACTATTAGTACCTAATTATGTTATTTTGTGCAAACCACAGGGACTAACTATGTAATTAACTCTTATTAATATTGAAAATTTTAAATTAGGTTCAGAGGACCCTGGTTCTGTAGGCTAATGAATGTAGCAGATGAACTTATTCTGGTAAATGATAAATTATTACATAAGTTATTTTTGTTCTTTTATTTTCTTAGTATTAAATAAAGTTTATTATTATTGCATACTTTATATATTTTCACTGTAATTATAATAAATTTTGCAATTGTTTGTTTTATTAGTCCATTCCAGATGACGCTGCGGTCAAACTATGGGGTGTAGATAAAGGCCCTACAAATGTTATTATACACATTGAAGATGGCCGACAATTTAATGTTTCTTTAAGCGCTGATAAAGGAAAGTTATTCTTTTTTCATGGTTGGTCCAATGTTGTAGAAAATTTGCAACTAACCAAAGGCTGTTTGGTAGTATTTAATCCTGTAGATTCTACTACGTTTAAATTAACATATTTCGTCGATGGGGTTAGTCGTGGCTCTTTCTGGACGTATCTGCTCCCTCCATCATCTCATTTTTATGTAAGATAAATTCTATTTTTTATTTTTCTTAATGTGTTGATGTATTAGTCTACTTATATTAAAACTAATTTGTTTTTTTTCCTTTTTTGATCATTCCCACAGGTCATTCCTGAATGTATCCTGCCAAAAATTTATGATTATTCATCAAATGATGTAATCTGTACTGTACTTATAGATAACAAAACGTTTAACGTTGCCATTGAAACCTCTGACGCTAAAGTCGGTTTTACCGTTGGTATTGACGTAATTGTCAGTAAGTTGCAGTTGAAGGCTGGTTGTTTTTTGTTATTTACAAAAGCTTTTGGTAATTTTTTCCATTTAAATTTTTTTGGAAAAAACGGTGTTGAAATCAATTTTCCTGATGAAGATGTCGATGAGGTAAGTTACATTTTGGTACTTAAATATATATTTTACATATGTTAATGGAATACATTTTATATATTTAATTTGCAGTCTGACGTTGCACCTATCGATGCTGAAAATGAAGTTGATGAACAAATACCTGGTGGTGTTCGTCGTTTTGTTCGTATGGCTTGTGAACGTTATTTTGTAAGTTTAATATCATTTTACAAACCGCTAAAAAACATGTGTCACAATTTTTTGTTACTTAATAAACATTCTTCTTTTAGTTTCATATTTATTATTAATTGTATTTTTACAACAATACAGAGGATTCCTGATCCTGTATCACGGATGGCTAGACTTGATGAAGGTTTAAAAGATATCACCGTTAGGCTTATGCATCTAGATCCCCCACGACAATTTACTAACGGTACCAGACGTGAAAAAAAAGCGACGGAGGTTTTCGATACGCGTTAACCAGGTGGAAGAAGTTTATGAAAGCAGCTCGAATTAACGACCGTGACAGGGTTCATTATTCTTTTGATGAGAATGACCAGGTGTTGAGTGTTGAACTGGTTGTACCTTACGTTAGGCGTAGTCATTAGTTATATGACATTTAGGTCATGTTTTTTGCCTTTCATATGGTAGATATTAACTTTTTATATGGTTTTGTTGGTTTTTGACATTCGTTATGGTTTTCAATTTCAAGTTATTACATTTTTTTGCATTAGATGACGTTATTTCCGGCATTTGATAAGTTGTCTGTTTTTTCTTCCAATATATGTATTTGTACACAACATTTGTATTCAAAGTAAATAATATGGTTTTGGTGGAAGCCCGCGTATTACGCGGGCATTAACCTAGTTTCAATCATAATGTGTTTTAGTTGATTAATGAAATATTTTAAATGGCAGGGATTAAATCATATATTTTAATATGTTCTTGACTAATATTTTGTCGATGCTGGTGCAATTTATTCCGTAAGGATGTAAGTCCATAATTCTTGTTGTGAATTTAGTTAATTAATCAAATTAATTAATATAAAGTGAATGCCTTTGAGTGTTTGTAACGATGTACGAAATCGATCTAACTGAGTGTTTATTCTAACTGACCGGAGATTTTCATCACATGCATCTATCTCTCCATCTCAAAATCTCTGGTAGCGATGAAACCGGCCGGTTCCGGCCGTCTTTCAGGCAAGCCTACAGGGGTAATGTTTGCAAGAAAATATAATACTGGGGGTTAATATTGCAGAGTACAGAAAATTATAGGGGGTAACAAGAAAGGGTAATATAGTCATTTTACTTCGTGGGCAATATTGCAGAGTAGAACAAATCATAGGGGGTAATATGAAAGGGTAATATAGTCATTTTACATACCATTTAACAGTCAAACAACCGTTGACTGACGACAGGGGGTAATATTGCGACATAACATCAATGTTGAGGGAAAATTGCAATTATTTCCAGGAAGGAGGTCAGAGTGCCAATTGACTTAAACCCCAAGGGATAAAATTACAGTTTACTCTTTAAATATTAATAATAGATACGGGTAAGTTATTAAAAAGAAGTAAAAAACACACACCAAATTATATCTTTTTCTACAAATATTTGAATTTCATGGTATCTTTGAAAGATATTTGTCAAATCTCCTATTCCTTTCCTTCCATGTGCAATCAATATCTTGGTCTCTTCCACACTACTGTTCTCCCCCTCGTTGAAATGAAATAAACGACTTTCGGCTCCCCATCCACCAGAATCACATCACACCTCTCTCTCAACGGGGTCTGCTTTGCATTTCTTGACTGTCAGTCAACGAAGTCAACTAATTTCAGATATGATTTTAGATATCTCCGAGTTCCTTCAAATCTTTTCTCCAATCTGTCTTCATCACATGAAACCTAAATCTAACTATTATCCATGGGTATTTTGGAGCGAATCTGAAGGATGTGAAAATAACTCATCGTCGGGTCAGTAGTTGCTTTCCTTTATCAGTTGTTAAGATTAAATCTTCATTTTCTAATAAATAATCACTCTAATAATTATGCAGCTGATCTTGGCACTACTCCCATGATTCATGAAATGATCAAATCTGCACTTGCTAATACTAGACATGACTGGTGCTTCTTCTTGGGTCAGTTCTGGGCACCTGTAACAATAGACAGCAGACGGCTACTTTCTACTTCAGATCAACCATTTGCCCTCCGTCCTCTTTCCAACAACTTAGCCAAGTATAGACTACTTTCTGAGAAGTATAGATATAATATCGATGCCAATAAGCTTCACATTCAACCGGACCACATCATCTTAAGTGGTGAACCCGCCACTGCTTTCCTCAATTGTCGGACATCTATACAAAAACCCAAGGGGTTTTTTTATGGGGGTGTTTGGGATTCCTTCTCAATAAGGACTTATTGACTTATATAAGTGAGAAGCTAGAAATTCTAACTTCTCAAAAATACTAACTTTTCAACCCACAAAAACAACTTATTAACTTTTATAAGTCAATAAGTCATAAGTTACTCCAAAATAAGCTAACCTAAACACCCCCTATATGGGAGTTGAATGATAAATTCATATCTGTTATGGTTCCTATTTGTTTCCCTTTACAAAGCAATTGTATTGGTGTTCTCGACTTTACTTTTGAACACTCAGAATATGATCTGGCGTCTTTTCTTTTTCACGCGGTTGAGGCAATAAAGGTACGTGTTTATGAGATTCTTTTTCACGCGGTTGAGGCAATAAAGGTACGTCTTTTCTTCCATGTGCAACCAATTTCTTGGTCTCTTCCGCACTACTGTTCTCCCCCTCGTTGAAATGAAATAAACGACTTTCGGCCCCCCATCCCTTCAATTTCGGCCAAAACCTCTCCATCCACCAGAATCACATCACACCTCTCTCTCAACGGGGTGTTCTTTTCATTTCTTGACTGTCAGTCAACGAAGTCAACTAATTTCAGATATGAGTTCAGAATTAGAGCTCTCCGAGTTCCTTCAAATCGTTTCTCCAATCTGTCTTCATCACAGTGAACCTGAATCTTTTATAGATCCATGGGTATTTTGGAGCGAATCTGTAGGATGTGAAAATAATTCATCTTCACGTGAGTTGCTGGCTTCTCTTTTCCTTTATCAATTCAATTGTTAAGATGAAATCTGCATTTTCTAATAAATAATCACTCTAATTATTATTATGCAGCTCATCTTGCCACTCCTCCCATGATTCATGAGATGATCAAATCTGCACTTTCTAATACTAGACATGACTGGCGCTTCTTCTTTGCTCAGTTCTGGGCACCTGTAACAATAGACAGCAGACGGCTACTTTCAACTTCAGATCAACCATTTGCCGTCAATGATCTTTACAACAGCATAGCCAAGTATAGACTACATTCTGAGAAGTATAAGTATAATATCGATGCCAATAAGCTTCACATTGAACCGGAGCACATGATCTTAAGTGGTGGACCCGCCACTGCTTTCCTCAATTGTCGGGCATCTATAGATAAAGCCCAGGGGTTTCTATTGGATTTGAATGATGAATTGATATCTGTTACGGTTCCTATACGTCTCCCTTCTCAAAGCAATTGTATTGGTGTTCTCCAGTTTACTTTGGAAAATCTTGACTTGGCGTCTTTTCTTTTTCACACGGTTGAGGCAATAAAGGTACGTGTTTATGAGATTCTACAAAACCATATCAAAGGAATTGCCTTCCATCCATATGATAATTTGTAAACACATATATCTTGTTTGCTACTTCTGTTTGCAGAAAGCTGGTCTGGATGTGTTTTATGTACAACATCTTATACCATACACGGTAACCCTTCCAAATTAATTAATAAAAAATGATCATTTGTGCTTCAACAGAATTTGTTCCCAACAATAACTTAAATATTCCTGTAAATTTTTATCATATAACTGTTGAAAGTGATGATCTTTTTCATTCTATGTTCTACGGTTAGAAACTTGATGTTTACTATTCTAAAACAGACTATAAATGGTCTAGAAGTTACTAAGGACGAGATTGAAGAGGCTTTGAAGGTCGTTTGTGAAACACATAACTTAGCTCTAGCTCAAGTTTGGATCCCTTATGAGGATACAAATAATGTGCCCTTTTCGTATTCTTTAGAGGACACTCAAACAAAGCGATTGTTAGCAATCAAATTGACTGGTTATCTTTTTGCTGTAAAGAAAGGTGTTCGTAATGATTTTGAGGCATACTTTAGATTGGGTGATGTAACTACTTGTGCAATCGGCGAGGAACTTGCTATGGAGACAGTTCAAGATAATGAATCACGTTTTATATCTGTACTTCGTTCAGATATGCTTGTAGATTGGGAAGAACCTGAATACTTTGATAAAACTAGTGCTTTTGCAATATGCTTAAGGAGTGATAACACGGGTGATTTAATTTACACGTTTGAATTCATATGGACCAAACATTCAAACTATATTACCTTTTTGGAGGCCATACTCTTAACATTGAAAAGGTGTTTGCCCAGATTCAAGTTTGCTTCTGGTGCAAAAATAGGTGACAAATTAGACGTTCACAACAAAGAAGATGGAACTGAATTCAAGATTTTTCAACGAAAAAGATCAATGGTTGTGGACAACATAGCACATTCTGAGGTGATATGCAAAACAACTCCAAAAGTATTACCTCGAGAAGTCATTGAGAAACAATTTGGAAAAACAATGAAAGAAGCTGCAGAAAATCTCAGTGGTAATCAGTGATAATCTTATATATTAAAATCACCACTTGTTTTAAGAATTTTGATACCAAATGTTTCTTTTACTACACTTTCATCTATTAAACATTAAGAAATCTTCTTTCTTGATATTGTGCTATAGTTTCCTTATCTACACTCAAACGCAAATGCAAAGAACATCGCATCTTAGAGTGGCAAGGACCAAAATTTGTGAAGAGAAACCGAAATGATTCGTCCACTATTCAAATGAACACAAATGAAGAAAATGGAGTAATTGAGGACATATCAACTGTCAACCTAAACAAAAATGAGCTGACCATAAAAGCAGAGTATGATCAAATTCAATCTCCCTATCTCGCAAGCAACCTTTGTAAATATGAAGAAAGAAATTAGTAAGAAGTTAGGGGGCGTTTGGTTCGCAAGAATTTAATGGAATTTAAGTGAATTGGAATCTAAATTCCATCTCTTAATATGTTTGGTTCACAGGATTTGATGGAATTGGAATCTCAATTCCAATCTTCATGTGTTTGGTTGACAATGGAATTTGAATTGGAATTAGCATGAATTCCTTTAAATTCCTTTATGTGAAGGAATTCAAAATCCTTCCTATATGTGAAGGAATTAAAGTATTTTCATTGGAATCTTCAACCGTTTCGACCCGTACCGATTTTGATCCGAACCATTTCGACCCGTACCGTTTTGAGAAAACGAACCGTTTCGACGTGATCCGTTTCGATACGAACACGAACCGTTTCTACGCGAACCCTTCTGACCCGTACCGTTTCGAATCGAACCATTTTGACGCGAACCGTTTCGACGCGAACCGTTTCTACACGAACCGTTTGACCCGTGCCGTTTTGAATCGAACCGTTTCGCCTCGTACCGTTTAATCGCGACGAGAATCGAATAGTCAAAAGGTTATTGAGCTGTTTTGACTTTTGACAATCAAGTCAACACCCAATAAACGTTCAGCACTATGATTTAAGAAATGAAAATCATGCTCACAATCATATTGACAATCTAGCCCGTTCTCTCAGGAAAAAAAAAAAGGAAAATTGGCCCGACTCAATTTCGACACGAACCGATTTGACGCGAACCGTTTTGACCCGTACCGTTTCGATCCGAACCGGGAGTTGTGGGTGACGCGGTGATGGATTCCAATTCATTTGAAAACCAAACACAACAAAAATGGAATTGAGATTCCAATTCCCACAATTTCCAATTCCAATCGGAATGTTTAAATTCCAAATCCAATTCCCTCAAATTCTAATTCCTATACAATTTCCAATTCCAATTGGAATGTTTAAATTCCAAATCCAATTCCCTCAAATTCTAATTCCTATACAATTTCCAATTCCAATTCCAAAACATTCTGTGGACCAAACGCCCCCTTAGAGTTAAGTGACGATGTTATTCTTGTTGATAGTTCTATAGACGATGAAATTCAAAAGTTCAAGATTTTTCAAGATAAAAGATCATCACTGATGCCGACAGCACCGGAAAAAGGAAATAGTCCAATGGTTGTGGACCTCATAGCACCTTCCAAGGTGACGTGCAAGACATCTCCAAAAGTATTACCTCGAGAAGTCATTGAGAAACATTTTGGAAAAACCATGAAAGAAGCTGCAAAAGATCTAAACAGTAAGTAATGATAATCTTATATAATAATATCACAACTTGTTTAAGAATTTTAATACCCAATGGAACATTAAGAAATCTTTTTTCTTGATATTGTGCTATAGTTTCTTTATCTACACTCAAACGCAAAGTTAAAGAGCTTAAGATCCCAGAGTGGCAGGGTCCAAATGTTGTGAAGAGAAACCGAAATGATTCGTCCGTTATTCAAATCAACACAAATGAAGAAGATAATGGAGCAATTGAGGGCATATCAACTTTAAACCTAAACAAAGATGTCCTGACCCTAAAAGCAGAGTACTTAGCAAAAATTATCAAATTACATCTCCCTATTTCGCAAGCAAAATTTGTAGCTGTTCAGGAAAAAATTGGTATGAAGTTGAAGTTGAGTGTAGGGACTTTTGAGCTTGAGTACATTGATGAAGATAAAGAGTGGATATCTTTAACATCTGATGAAGATATGAATGATTGTATTCAAAGTTCAAGAAAACGAATGCGTGTGCTACCATCTCCACAACCAATATCAGGTCCTAGTGGTTCCTTAGGAACCTTTTCTGTGTAACATGTGTGTTTGTTTCCTTTATTTCATTAGGAACCTTTTTTATTTAATGAATGTGTTTTCTTTATCTCAATACAATTTCCATCATTATAAGAAACTGATATGTAATTATCTGTTTTGGTTTGTGATTTTTAAGGATTTTGCATTGCCTGTAAATGAACTGAGCCGTTTTGGAAAGTTCTTGTTGGTACCTTTACCACAGGCTTCCCAGGTCCGAGATTTCGGAGTAGACGTATGATAACAAGCGACTACTTAATCACTACATATCTCGCACCAATACATGATCGAATCGTAAAACAGAAATCGAATAAACTAACCGAAACAGACTTGAAACAATCGAACTTGAATAACTGTAACTTGCATATCAAACTGTACAATTACAAGATGAACATGCAGACCTTTTATACTTGATGAAAGGGTGCGATTGAATGGTTGTGTTCGATCAGTGAAGGGGTGCGACTATCCCTTGATAACCGTTTGTACGGTTATTCAAAATACGCATCCTTTCAAAACACGTACCCTTTCAATCAAGCCCAACAAACTAAAACCTAATGGACTTCTAGAGTTTGACCCAACAGACATAACATGGCCTCTGGCCCAAGTTCTAAATAAAACATAAAGAGTAAATAGTTTTGACCCATTAAACTAATCTTCTATACTATATAATAAAAGAAACCAATAAGAGAACACATGTCATTCATTGAAGCCATCTATTTTTTAGTTTTTTCCTCTCTATCATACTTAATTATAGATAATTACTATTAATTAAAAGATAATTAATTAAATTAATACAATAAATTTAAAATGATCAAGAAAGTTGTAACTAATATCAATATTAATTTTAATTTGTATTAAAATGATCAAGAAAGTTTATCTCATAGTTATTTATTAAAATTAAAAGTCCATAAATACGTATTAATAAAGAAAATTATTAATTAAAATATGATATATAAAATAATAACGTATTTAATAATAGAACAATTCATATATATGTTATAAAGTTATTTTAAAATATGATTAAAATTAAAAGGCCTATGAGATAATAACTATATGTAACTAGTGGGGAACCCGCGCGTTGCTGCGGGGGCTACAATTTACAGCGCGATAAGGTTAAGATACAAGTATAAGCCATTTATTATCAACAAAACTTATGGAAACTGATATTACAACATAAAAAATGCAATCATCCATCTAAATGTGTTACATACTTGCAGAAATCAAGATGAGGCCTTGTGATCTCAGAGCATGGTATTCTATCGGGCCATGATAAAGTATACAAAATTGGCAAACACATATCGGGCCATCCAAAGTGTGGTAGAACAGATGAATCCTGAAAATCAACAGCCTAAAAAAGAAAGAGGTCAACATGGTTTATCCAATGTGTTGGCTATTTGATGAAGATGGATTAGTTTACCTGTGTCTCAACCATGGAATGTATGATAGACTGAGGGTGAATAATGATATCAATATTGTCAGTAATCCGACCCATAAAGATAATGGGCTTCAATAACTTCTTAACCCTGCAAGGTGAACCCGATTCATTTTACTTTTATACAACAGAATTTCATCAAAGAGCATGGTTACCTAGTGATATTTGGGATGTAGAATTAGGTCAGGTAGGGTTGTATTGATCCCAGTCACTTCTTTTCCCAAATTTTATAAATACTTAGCATGTAAAATATGATGAGATGAAAAAAAACAAAACCCCTTCAATCATTATAACTTTCTGAGAACAAAATTATTTAGGTGGGTCGTCGGGATGGGCCAAACTGGCCATTTCAAAAATGTGTCAATTTGGTTTGGGTCAAAATGGGTTCTGACCAAAATTGGGCTTGTATTGAAACTGGTGGTTTTAGAAAGAAAAAATATATGACAATGTTTACACTGTATCTGCACATAGCTATATAGGATTTTGGTTTTGAAGCGATTGGCAGTTGAGACTTGAGAGGAATTTAGGTGGTCAAAGGCACCCAAAATGTATTTTTATTGCAGAAAATACATTATCATTAAAAAAATTATGAATCCATGTTCCATACAGCAATTATTTGTAAAAAAATTCGATAGAAAGTGTATAAATCAACCAAACACGAGCACACTAAAACATACCTGTTTTAATCCATTACCAAGTCCGCCCGTTTTCCCACCTCTATCAACATGTAGTACAATATGATAAACTATAGTGATCAAAATTAATAGCAACAATATATTCACATCATGATCACAAAAGTATACTGCAGCCTAATTCAAATAGTGTTATTCTCACCTGTGGCCAGCAACCACCAGAATGTGTCATAAATGCCGCCTGAGGAAGCACCTCCACCAGTTTCTGCCCCTTTTTCATCCACTCATCAGACGAATCCCTAAACCGAATCACTTGCATTGGCGAATTTCTTCACACATTTAGACCCTGCAAACTTAAGCCGATTTATAAATCTGTTATACAACATTTTAATCAAAGAGCATGATTACCTTGTTGAAAAGTGCAGCTAAATCCGCAATGATCGTTTTCCCCATGCTCCAGTTTGGATGCTTTAAGGAGTCGGCGACCTTAACATCTTTTACTTGAAACTGGTTTTAAATTATATGTGCCTAGCTGCACAAAAAGTACAAAACAGGCCTTAAACAATTCTGTGTAGGAACTGAAAATCATCATTGACTATTCGAAGAAGTTGAAAATACTCACAAGCATCATTACTAAATTTGACAGAAATTTAATAAAATGATCCAGGTGGTTATTATTTATTTTTTAAGGACTTTGAGTGAGTTTTTAGTCGTTTGACATGTTTCTCTTTAGTAATTTTGTTATTTGGCCTGTTTGAGCTAAAACACAACCCCAATCAACTCATATATAAATATTTGATTCAGAGTTGTGTATACAAAGATAGATGCATTTTATGAGAATCGTAGAATTTAATTATAAGTCTTAACTGAAGCCTTACTTTTGTTACAGGTCAATAGATCTCGGAGTCAAACAGGGAGACGTGATGGTAGAAATCAAGCATAACATAGCGCTACAGGTCAATAGATCTCGAAGCTGAATACATCATCTTTCAGGTCATGATCCATGAGACCCTTGTATTCACCTGTCATATAAATATGTAGACTTAAGATTTCAAGATCTGTAAAGTTGAATGATTTATAGATTATTACGAATGAGCTGATTCGGGTTGTTTTTTTCTCTAATGGGTCAAACGGGTCGAAAATCATTCATCGTATAGTTTTTAGACATAAACTCACCTAAACGGTCGAAACTCGTTCATTGTTTAGTTTTTAGACATAAACGGGTCGAAACGGGTTATTTTTTTCTCGTTCATGGCTCAAAGGTGTCGAAACTCGTTCAAACTCAAGTACAAACACATAACGAAGACTCGCCGAGAATCGAAGCCCAAACCCGGACACGACAACGCTGCGTTTTTTGCTTTGAAGTACAACAACGTAAAAGTTGTTTGGATAAGCATATTAAGTCGGTCTACGGGGGATCTAGAAATGTTCATCAGAAAAAAAAATTTGGCATGAGTTACCCCTACTTCCATCGGTATCCATTCATACTTGAATTCACTAATGAAAAATAAAGGGCAAAATGAAAACGGAAACATAAGCAAATGAATCAATCAAAGCAGGTTCAAATCTTACCTCGCCTCCATGCTGAACATTATAATTATAGCACTCTATAGATGAAAAGTCACACTCTTGCTAAATTTTCCAACAAATTCAAACAACCGATTTCGCCAGCGTCTTCATCTTCCTCCCATTTCTCAAGGACAAGACGTGTGAGGGACAACCGGCCAGCCAGCCAACCAAGATGGGCTGCCAAGATTTCAACATGTATCTCGCGTCAAGGTAACTCAAGCATATTAATTCAATTGACAATTTTCTAAAAAAATGGAATGTCATAAGATATTTATGATAATGAAACTATATCACAAGTCAACTAAATATTCTTTTGGTGAAGTTAAATAACTCACTTTCTTCTTTGTTTACACGGAAACCATTGATGCACATTGAATAGACAATCAGTTTCATATTAAATTGACATTCAAGAACCATTGTGATCAATCGAAAGAATGGGAGGGGTCTCAATTTAATACCGAAGATGGCAAAGGTAGGGAAGAGAAGGGCACTTTTGGAAATAATTTAGGTTTTGTGAATCAAACCTTTCACATGCCATCTTAAAACTGTAAATTGAGGCCGTGATCTTAAAACTTCCATCACATCTAAAGTTGTGAAAATAGAGAAAATGCCCCTAAATCTATACCTACAAGGCAGCAATAACATAAGAACATACATATGTTAAACTGACTGGTGAAAACAAAGTTAAAAACAAATAATAAAACACAGTAGCAAATTCTCTTACCTGTACAAATGTTGCATACGGAACCATCTAAGTTATAACTAACCTCATTATCTCTGAAAAAGGCCTCACCATGCAACTTAAAGATGTCGGCAACTGTAGTTCCGATGACTTTAGCCGAAAAGTGAAGAAACTTGGTCACTGTTATGTGACACGTTGACAAGTAAACAACCACAAGAACACAATTTTACTCTGCATCACATACACTGAAGGTTCATTAATGAACATTTATTCCTATTTTTTAACATAAATCTTGAAATGCTACAAAGAGGTAGAGTAGTAGACATACTAGTGGAGATGAATCATGGTTTGTTCTCCTAAGACTTGCCCTGGCTCTTGCACCTTCTTGCAGGCCAAAAACACATAATTACAATTTACAACATAGCGATAGGTGCACTCAAGGCAATTAAAATTGGCCTGGGGCCTAAGCTCAAGCCGCCAAAAAAAGCTCTATCCTGGGATTAAAAAAAAAGCGCACATAGAGGAAAAAACTTAAAAATATATTTTGCATTGAGAATAGTTACTATTCCACAAATATAATAATGAAAGTATTATAAGCTTTTTGTGAGGGGTTTTAGCGGTTTAAGAGGTCGCAAGGTGGGCGGGTTAGATGGTCAAACGCCCTTACGTTTAAGTGTGTTATATATTGTGGGCCAGTTTTAACTAACCCACAAAAAAACTTTCTTTATGAATAAGAACATGTACTTTAGGTTGAACAATAACAATCTTAAATAAATCATTCAATTCCATCTCTCTGCCTTTCTCTTCTTCATTCTGTTCCTGTAAATATAAAAAAATCCCCGAAAAGTAACAAATGAAATCATTAACCTAACAAAAAAAAACACATCAAAATCCAATACCTTTGCACCGCCTTAAAATGCGTCAGTTTTTGGGATGATACTTTGTTGAAGCTACAGTACACGTTTCTAAAAAAATGCTTGTTTTCTTAGAAGCCCTAACTAAATAAGAAAAACCCAAAAAAAATGTAAGCAATAGAAAAGCCTGCTACAAAAACCCTAATACAATTGGAAGCAAGAGAACTGAAGAATAACAGTAAATTGATGTACAAAACCCTAAAAACAAATTAAATTCACTTTAAAATCAATCAAAGAATCGAAATCAAACCTTTCAGATGTCAAATATTGAAGAGGACGTGCCAAATCTAATCCTGATGACGGCACCTTCAGCTTCAATCCGTCCTTTTAAACACCGATTACACCTTCGAAACACGGGTATAGATCAGTCCCATTCGATTATCATCATTACTAAACATAATCAAATCCAAGAAACACAGATATAGATCAGTCCCATTCGATTATCATCATTACTAAACATAATCAAATCACAAAACATACCTCTGGAATTCTCAATCGGAACCATAGGTAGAAGATTTGGGAGGAATCCAACACAATTTGGAAGCAGAAGATGATGATGAAGATGTGGTTGTGCGTTTGGATGACGAAGGGTTTCACAATTACTGAATAAATGTACGTCTCTTGGCATTTCATAGCAACAAGGGGGTAAAGATGGAAGAAAAAGGGTAAAGATGGAATTGAATTTCACAGTGTAACGGAGAGACATGACAAATTTACCATTTTATCCTTCTAGTGTCTTAAAAATCAATGCTATTTACTATTATATCCTTCTTAAATGTGTTGTATTTATTTGTACATGTTGCTTTGAAAGTTGTATGTTATGTAAAATTACATGTGTGTACATCACTTTTCCTTTTTAATATATTATAGATTATCGAAAAGTTCATTTGAGAAAAAATTTAATGCGAGAAAAAAAGAAGAAAGGACATAATGGTAAAACATTAAATAATTTATAACTCCTCTCATTAATTATGTTATCTCTCATTAATAAAGCAAAAAACATTTTATCCTACACATTTTCAAAATTTATCCTACATATATCTTACACTTACCGAAATTTACCCTACGCATATCTAAATTTATCATACACATTTAATAATTTATCCTACACATGCTAAAATTTATCCTACACATGTCGAAAAGTGTCCTTCACTCTAAACTATTTTATCTTGAAAGATTATATTTAAAAGTGAGTTACAAGTTTAATTAGTTAGCAAATTAATTACAATTAAAAATTTACCTATATGCCCTTATTAATAACATTAAATACACATATTAAATGAACTAAAATGGAGTATTTCTATTTGTTTAAAACTTATTCTTTTTATTTTTACAAATATTTTATTCTCATTTGAACCCTCCACTATGTAATTAACTATATGCATTGCCTTAATTATATTTCACATATAAAAAATTGAAATATGTTTATTTGTAGATTTTAAAATTATTTATCCTGAAATTAACAAAAGACGTCCACTAAATATAAATTAATATAATGTAAATGATTTATTTATTTTATTTAACTAAAGTAGTTAAGGGTATAACCTATTTCATAAATGTTTATAAGGGGTAAACAAAAACATTAATCAATGTTTATTGGTTCTATACTTTTATTTTCATGTTCAACTCTCAACTCAAATACGGTATTCACTATGTTTACGTGACATTTATATGAATCATCACCGCAATCATCTCATCCATCATATATCGAGTATATCCGTTAGTTTTTTTAAAGATATAATTTTTTATTAGATTCATTCAACCTGTGTAATAAACGAGGTTTTTTAAAGATATAATATTTTTGTTATTTACTATACAAAATTACATTTATGCAACACGTGCAATACACCGGGTTTTTTAAAATATAATTTTTTTTTATTTTGTGGTATAGAAAATTAGATTTATTTAATCTGTATAATACACAAAGTTTATAAAGATATAACAAGATATAACTTTTTATTGATTGTATATAAAGTTACATGTGTTCAACCCATACAATACATGAGGGTTCTTAAAAATGTAACTTTTTTATTATTTAATATATAAAATTAAACTTACTTAACCCGTACAATAGACGAGGTTCTTAAATATATAAATTTTTATTATTTAATGTATAAAATTACATTTATTCAACCTATGCAATAAACAAGATTTTAAAAAATATATTTTTATGATTTGGTATATAAAATTACATTTATTCAACACGTGTAATAAACGAGGTTTTTAAAGATATATTTTTTTTTATTATTTGGTATATAAAATTATATTTATTCAACCCGTATATTACACGGGGTTCTAACCTAGTAAATAAACAAATAAAAGCTGCTGCGTTTTTTCTTTCTTCTTCGAACTCGGTTGCGCTTGATTATCGGACTTCAGTTCTGTCTTTCAATTCTTGCAGGTCTGGGCTTATCTTAGACCGGAGGGTATGGGGGCCGTCCCCATGCCCGTCCTCCCGCCGCCGCCCCAAACATTCCACCCCCCCGCCCCGTCGCCGCCCCAGCCCCGTCAATTTTGTCCTCCCCCAGCCGGATTCGACGGGCCTCATTCCTCTCTCCTCACACACACACACACATCTATACATACATTACATACATACATATATATATAAAGAGGTTCATCTCCCACCCCCTAGGTCCATCCCCTTCAAGCCCCTTCTACTTGGCGGTGACGTGGCGGCCATCCCCATGGGGATGAGGCTCTCCATACCCACCAGCCATACTGGCAAGCTGCTTTTGTCTCACATTTCTTTTCTTGTAAACAAGAACAATATTTGGTTGAAGATGGTGGTATATCTGTTGTTTGATGTGTAGAGGTTGTTCGTGTTGGTGTTCCATCTGTTGATTTTGGTTGAGGATCGTGTTTAGTGGTGAACTCTTCTATCAACCAGGTAAGAGTAATTCTGTTTGACTCCGGTGGGGGACACGGATGAGATTGCGTGTTTGTGATTTCATCTCCACAACCACTTCCAGGTCCTAATGGTTCTATCGAATCTCTTCTATTACTTAAAGGAATGAGTTTGTTTTCCTTATGTTTATATGGTTTTGCTAGAAGAAACAAACAGTTAACTATTTATTTTTATTGAATTTTTAAAGATTGTGAAGATGGTTAATGAAATAGCTAGTATTACTCTATTAGTATGTTTTCTAGCCAATGGTTAAGCAGTTTTCATGATTGGATTGCTAAATTTGTATCAGAAATAGTTATAAAAGTCAGGGGTTACGCGGTTTTGGTTTTAGTGTAAAGTGTAAACAGATTTGTGTTAGTTTCAGGTTAAACTCGTGAACATGTTTAGGTATAGCTAAATGGGTCTTGTTTGTGTCAGTTTTGTTGGTTTTTGGATTGGCCCGTTTAATTTTTTAGTTCTTTTAAAAATGTGTTCTATGTCAAATATTAAACTGATTGTATTTTAAATCAAAGCTTACTAATTAAAACCGAAAACAAAATATAATTTCACACGTTCGAGCCGCGAAACTGCAAAACCAACCAGTAGAATAAAAATAAACAGGGAAAAACTTCAGTAGTTTTTTGATGCAGAAATTTTCAAAATGTAGCATCCCAAATTTGGACCGCACATAAAGCTGATCAATGATTAGAAATCATGAATGATTTCAGGTATTCAATTGAATTTAAGATTAGAATTCGGTTGAGTATGAGTGGTATCTAACAGACAATTTTTCAAACACATGGTACTCGTAACTTCGTTAGTCATAGCTGCAGGACTTGTTAAAACCTGGATGGAACCAAGGTCTTTTGGTCCGGTTCTCGGTTCTCCTATTCTCATTATTACAGTTCCAGTTAAGGTCCGGGTCGGTCTGGTTCGAACTGATAATCACCCATGGTGAACATGACACGTTTAATATTGTAATAAAGATATAATATGTTTCTAGAAATGGTTAACATCTTTATTAATAATATATAGTTATAAAGATTTGATGCTATTAATATTAGATAAAAGATTAAATTCAGATCTACCCCACGAGCCAACAAGGCCCCCCTCTCGTGCCCAAGCCCTTCTCCACAGCACATAGTCTTATATAAGGTATGGGTTATTGTCTTATTTTTGTCACATAGCTTCTTTTTTTTTCTTTTTTTTTTTTTAACTTTTATCTACAGAACAATATACTTTTAACTTATATGTCATTCTGTGAAGTTTTCCATATATGCTTCTAGAAAATCAGAACTAAAAATACACTGCATAAACAATACCCAGTTGTAGTAGTTCTTTGTGTATACTTTAATTCTATACAATTATCATCACTGGAAGCAATAGAAATTTAAAAGATTAAAATGGGAAGAAAAACATGATTTGTAAAACAAAGAAAAAGTCAATATACAATTAACACTTTTGACAATTCCATTATATCTTATACAACAAAAATAAGGGAAAATTCCTCCTGTAATTTGGTCCTGTTGCTATGAACCCAAAAATCTACAACTTAACAATATCCTACAAATCCTAACATTCCAACACTTACAACTAACCTGAACTCTCACACGAGCTCCCAAAATTTGTCGACAAATCATGAACCGAAAGCCTAATTATGTTGCACCCGGACAAGTCAACACATTCTTGTAAATCTGCATCACACGCTATTAAAACCCATTCATGATCATCATCAAGATACTTTACATCGAATGTACCTACATCCAACTTCAACCTTTTTGCAACTTCTTCTTTCAGTGTGACTATACCCGAGTTTGCAGCCAAACGAAACCTGATTATATCTTCTTTGTAACTCGCCTTTATCGTTATTGTTTTTGATTCCGGCCTGGCTGTGAAAGGTTGTGCATTTGGAGCAAGTTCTTGTACCTTTTCAAGAGGCTCTGTGACTGGACAAAGGCTTGTTAAATCATGTGAGCTTCCGGCATCCGCGGTTAACATTCCTCTAAATGGTTTTGCGGTTTCTTCTGTTATCGCGACACATTTTTTATTATGAGAAACAATTTAATTTACGATTGGAAAAGAATATGTTATAGAAAGCGTTACCTTGGCAAGATCTTTGAGAATTTGGACTACCGATGCTGGTTTCTCGGCTGCCAGATGTTTGAATGGTTGGGCCTTGATTGTTCTTTGGATAACGCTCAAATGGTTTAGACCTTGGTGAACCGTGTTGGTTAGTTGGTGAACCATTTGGAGCCGTTGGCGAAAATGGGGAGTCAACGCCAAGTGGGAGTTGGGTGGTTGTCAATGAAGGAAGAGTGAATGTTCCTTCGCCACCTTGTACCGACTCAATCACTCGTTTTAGCTTTGTAAGTGAACGGTTAACCTTGTTAATCTTACGAGATGGCCACCTTGAGATCCCATGTTGTCGGCATATTCGTTTCATTGTAGTTGGGCAAACTACAAAATCAATAATAAATATGAAATGTGAAGGAATATAGAAAAATATATAAAAGAATGTATAAACATACCACCAAGATTCTTTGCAGCATCTTTAAGACTTCCAGCAAAATGTTGTTGAAGAACCTCGAAACTAATCGATTTCTCCGCTTTCCCGCGTTTCTTTTCTGATTTTTTGTTTGTTTCAACCGTCTCCGATTTACCACAATTTCCATTTATTGCAGTTGGTCCCATAATCAACGGCCCTCCATTAGATATTCCAGATTCAGATACGCCTGAATCAATAGCATCACCATTCACAGACGCTTTAATACTTTCAACGAATCTACCGTCTTCCCCTATTTCTTCACCGTTAGCAACCTTAAGACTACGAAAATGCTGCTTCATGGAAGTCAACAACGATCCCAACATCGTTTGTTGATCTTTACAGTCAACCATATTAGGAGGAAGAAAGAACTCCAGTATATAATCATCATCACCCGTGTGACTACTTTTCAAACAAATCGCAAAAGATCCAACTAACCCGAACAAACGTGCATAATGCACCAATGGGTATTCTGTTTTCTCAAAATGCGTTATATTTTCGCAAAAACACGAACTACGAGTCACAAAAGCCCGTCCAGCTACCCCTTGACCCTTTTGTAGGTGATGTTCAGCACACGCCTCACGAAATCCCCACATGTGAGCGTCAACAACATAAAACGCTACATCAGTCGTTGACATGCATACTTGACCCATACAACTTCCATCGAAACTACTGCAACTTTTCTTCAACCCACCACCATAGGCTAGGACACTTCGATGTCTGCATGGGACCCACGTTTGAGCCAACGGGAAATTATAAGTCTCACAAACTGCTGTGATTACCTCCAGGATTTCAGCTAGCGCTTGTTGTCGACTTTCGTTACATATCTGTATTACAAAAAAAACACCAAGCGCGTATTGAGAAAAATGTAGACTGAACAAAAGGAAAATAAAATAATTAACAATTATAATATCTTACTGCTTGCCTGAGTATTCGGAGAATCCAATATATTTGAACTTTTTAAATTTACCGCCTGCAAAACTGAAACTTTATTACATACTTCTCAAACAGAATTTTCTAATGTATAGCGTTGTAAAAATCCCGACTAGCCTCCGATTAATTACTATTCAGAGGTACACCGAGTAATTTTTATCTAATCGGACGATTAATCAGTAAGCAGTCGACAGTTGTCAAATCCAGTCCTAATTGGCCGAAAATTGGTGGCAGTCTAGTGATTCCGGCCAAATTCTTGACCAAAACCTGTAAATTCCGGCAATTAATCCTATCTACTTGAAAATATGGGTCGAATAAGGTGTTAAAACATGTCTAATGTGTGTATATACACATAAAACTTACAATTACATATACAGAAAAAAGTGTGACAACCAACCTCGAGTGCTTTGCAGACTTTATCAACCTCCGAAGCATAATTTATTTTCTGTGAAGTCAATATCAACTCAAGCACACCAACACACGATTGCCCCGAAGGTTCAAACACAGGCAAAGCCAAGGTTCCACGAACGTTATAACTCAAAGCATAATTAAGCCGTTGGTATTCTTTATCCGAATAAAACTGCACATTCGGGGTCCATTCTGGAAGCTTATGTTTAAAAACCCGACCTGGAAGCCCAAGAACTCCATCAGTTTCATCATCAAGGGAGAACGTGTACATCAAAGAAGCCATTCTGTACTGATGAAGCCCGGTGCAGTTTGGGTCAAGAACAAAAGGTTGACCAGATGTTGTGAGGACAGTACGGCCCTTGTTCTTAACTGGAGCCCAGATTTGAGCTAGGACATGTTTTTCACCCAATTCTATAAAGTAACGAAGTGCCATTGTCATTCGTTCCTTGATTATACATGTTGCGTCTTGATATTCGGATGTGTTCACTTCCAAAGTTGGCATTGGTAGCCGCCTTTTTAGATCGTTGTTTGATGGTTTTCTTGTTACTTGAGCAGGGTTACATGTATCTGGTCCAAAACAAAATAAAAAGGTTACATTCATTTTATCTTTTAGTTATTCAACACTCGATATCTTGAAATAACGAAACTTGTTAACCATACGAAAGATCAAAATTTGAACTAGTTAAGATCTGTTGACCACCAATTTTTCCAAAGTGAACATTGACCAAATTAATTCAACCATAAACATTGACTTTAAAACCAAAAAAAAAGGCAAGTGTTATGTTCTATTAGTTTAGAAAGTTAATTGTTTGTGATGAATATACTTTGGTCAATGTTCATTTTTGTAGATGTGTTGGTGAACAACTGAACATTTCTATTTTGGTTATTTTTCGGTAAATTTATTATGTTTTCATCTTCTACTTTAATGTTCTACAAACTGATTCCTATGTTTTCACTGCTGAGCCTAGCAGAGCCTACGCTCGAGGAACCACTGCTGTTTCCACTACAACAGTCAGATCCAACATGTTAGTGTCAATCTCACCCAAAACATACGGTTCAACTCAGTGTCTTCGGCTGCAGTTGGGGCGTCCCACCACCAGGGACGCTAATCATCTTCCCAATCCGATCGCACTATATTTTTCTACCAACATATGCATACCGGACCCACATATTAATATCAATACTATTGTTAGTTTGTTAAAAAGAACATAATAGCTGATATGCATCTTTATTAGATTAGACAGTTTTGATTCGTATTCAAATATGGATTTAACAAAACTTGTTTTTACTCTGTTAGCTCAACTTCTACCTTAAGCAGTCTTACTATCCCGATTTCCATTATTTTCATGCGGCGAAACCAAGGGAGGGGTCAAGAGGGTCCGGTGACCATTCACCAAATTTTATTAAATTTTCATATGTTAATTTTTTTTGGTAGCTATTGACATCATTCCACACGAAAAAGGGCAATTACAAAGCAATGGCAGGTAGCCGGGAAACAAGTTGAGCTAACAGAGTAAAAAACAAGTTTTGTTAAATCCATATTCGAATAGCTATTGATATGTTAATTCTTTTTCGAGTTAATTACTGTTTTCGTCCCTGAGGTTTGTCAAAAATAACGGTTTCAGTCCATTAGTTTAAAAATTGCGATTTCAGTCCATTAGTTTCATTTTCGTAACCATTTCAGTCCACTAACTTAACTCCATCCATTTATTTTGTTAACTTTGAGTTAACTAACTAATTCAGGGACGGTTTGCGTCAGTTTTAGAAACACAGGGACTTAAGTGTAAACTCTAAAACATTAAAACAAAAAAAAATAGTAAATTCCAAAAAATCAAAAAAATTCAAAAAAACCAAACAAATTCCAAAAAATTCTAAAAAATAATAAAAATTCTAAAAAATCATAAAAAATCCAAAAAATCCGTTTCGGCGCGAACTGTTTCGAACCCGAACCGTTTCGAGCTGAACCGTTTCGACGCGACCCGTACCGTTTCGAGCTGAACCGTCCGTACCGTTTCGACCCGAACCGTTTTGAGCTGAACCGTTTCGACCCGTACCGTTTCGAGCCGAACCGTTTCGACCCGTACCGTTTCGAAGCCGAACCGTTTCGAGCTGAACCGTTTCGAACCGAACCGTTTCGACCCGTACCGTTTCGAAGCCGAACCGTTTCAAGCCGTACCGTTTCGAACCGAACCGAACCCTTTCGAACCGAACCGTTTCGAGCTAAACCGTTTCGAACCGAACCGAACCCTTTCGAACCGAAACGGATTTTTTGGATTTTTTAGAATTTTTATGGCTTTTTAGAATTTTTATTATTTTTTAGAATTTTTTTGAATTTGTTTGGTTTTTTTGGAATTTTTTTGATTTTTTGGAATTTACTATTTTTTTTTGTTTTAATGTTTTAGAGTTTACACTTAAGTTCCTGTGTTTCTAAAACTGACGCAAACCGTCCCTGAATTAGTTAGTTAACTCAAAGTTAACAAAATAAATTGATGGAGTTAAGTTAGTGGACTGAAATGGTTACGAAAATGAAACTAATGGACTGAAATCGCAATTTTTAAACTAATGGACTGAAACCGTTATTTTTGACAAACCTCAGGGACGAAAACAGTAATTAACTCTTCTTTTTCTTAATAAAAAGTTGGACCCCAAGAGAACAACCTTACAATAACCAACTAAAAAATTCTGGTTCCGCCACGTATTCATTCCCGATTTAAATCGAATGGCCGGAATCCCTCAACAATTATTGTTTTCAGATTGCTAAGATCCACAACACCATCATCATCACATATTCCACTAAACAATTCAATCTTATCAAACCAGATCTCAAAACATGAATCCAAATCAAATCAAATCAAATCAAAACCTTAACCAAACAAACTAACCTGAAACAACTCCAGAACATGTCCACGTGGCACTTCCAGCCAGTCTACCATCACTGTCGTTGTCGTTGTCGTTGCCGTTACCGTTATCATCAGAAAAAGCCCACAAAGGAGAATAAGTTTGGTCAGTTGCTGCTGCTGATAATATAAACGAGGGTGGTGAAGGGTCAGAGAAGAATATCTGATCAAAAGTCCAAGAACCATCAAGGTCAAGATCCATTGTAAACATACTGTTGAATCTGTTATCTTGTTGTTCTACTACTTCTTCAGGCATTATTATTGATATATTTTGATATAATAATTTTGTGGTGAAGTTGTAGATGAAATGGTGGTGGTGATACCAAAGAAGCGGAAGTTGGAGAGAGTTGCTAGTTGCAAGTTGTGTGTAAATATGGAAATAAAAATAGTTGAAATACTTGGAAAGTTGTGATCCACTCTTCCATATTTGTCGGGTCTACTACACCAAAATCAACGTCACTTGAGTTTTTTTATTTTTTTATTTTTATATTGTTATTATTTTTATAAATTAGTTTTGTAAATATTTATAATAAATAATTGAAAACATGATAGATATGAATATATGACATATGATTATTTGTCTCTTGTTATTTTCGTATTTGATTTTATCATTTTTTCTATATGATTCGTTGATATATTGTTTGATTGTTTCTTGACGAAATTGTCAAACTTGTACTTTATTTGTTCAACGTGTTATATTTAGTTTGATTTTTTATATTTTATGTTAAAATGTAATTTTATTATTTTCTATTATTTTGAACGATTAATTTCTTTAATCCCCAGTCGTCTGTGGGACTTGAACCCAAGACCTTCTCCTTCCAACCTAGGTGCTTTAAAGACTTACTTTTACCAATGGACCATCACCCCGTTGGTTCGACAGGAAGTTTTGATGTTAAACATGTTTTAAAAAAAAAGTAAATGATATGTTGACGTAATTAATAATTTTAAAAATGCGTAATATACTTTATATTTATATAATAAATGCCATAATATCAAATATGCTTATTTTCATAATCTTATACAAAATATAGATTTTGAAATTTGAAAAATTTAGGGATGGAAATTGGTCGAGTATAAATAATCTTAGTCTCATATGATTGTGGAATTATGTCTTTATCGGGCCCAATATTCGTCACGTATGTTGAGAAATTACCATCAGATATTTCGTGTATCCGTAGGTATTGGATATACCTATTAGTTTTTAAAAAATATACACGTTGGGATTTTCTAGTATATTTTATTGTTTCATTTGAAATTTTTATATAATTTTATGATTTGAAAATCTATGATAAATTAAAATATTATAAATTACATATACAATTTTATTAGGATTTTAAACTTTGAAAATCTACGGTAAATTAAAATATAATTAATAACATTTGAAATTTTTATATAATTTTATATTTTGAAAATCTACAGTAAAATAAAATATAATAAATCACATGTATATCAATCATTATAGGAAAATTGGTAATTAATAAACCAACCTTTCACCAGTTGGTAAAGAATAATCCTACCTACAGAATTGGTAAATAATAATACTACCTTTCAATATGTTGGTACTCAATGGACCTCCGTTAGTTTTTTTTAACTGAAGTTAGTTTTTAACTTTTATTTATTACACAAACAGTCCCTGTAGTTATAATTTACTAGTTTTAACTATGAGTTAATAGCCAAAATGGTCCCTGAGGTATGCATATACATACACCAACTACACATACAAGAACTTTATCATTCTTCCTCTCCAATACATACATCAGACAACACACATACATGAACTTCAAACCCTAGCCCACACACTCACCTCACACTCTCTCTCTCTCTCTCTCTCTCTCTCTCTCTCTCGGCAGACACCTAACCGGACTCCGGCCGACACCGGAGGAGCTCCGGCAGAGACATGGCGGACCAGCGGCGGCGGTTGTGGATGTTGACGGTGGTTCAGCGGCAGATTCCCCCTAAATCAAGTCCCCTAAACGCGATTCCGACACCAGATTTCCGGTTTGAACGGCGGTGGTAGTGGTTTCGGACCACGGCCGCCATGAATCTTCGAGTTTTCCCACCCTGGTAAGCGCCTAAAACTCACCCGCTTCATCTCCTTCTTTTAGATTCGTTCATTTCTCGCTCAAATGTGATGTTTTAGGTCGGGGTGTGATGGTTTCGGTAGTGGAACGTGGGTGGTGGTCGATGACGTTTGGGATGACGACAGGCGGAGGTGGTGGTGGTGGTGAGGACCACGGTAGCAGTGGTGGTGGTCTCGTGTCGGACTGACGGCAGCGGGCGGCAGAGATGTGATGTGCAGTTTTTGATGTAAATCTGGTTTCGTTGGATTGAGTTTGGATTTAACTCAGTCTGTGCAGATGTGATGTCGGTCCATGTTTTGTTTGTGAGATGAAGAAGATAAAGTTTGTGTGTGTATGTATAATATGCAGACAAAGAAAACTAAGGGTTTTCTAGTTGAGAAGATTACTTCTCTGTGTTTGTTTGTGAATGAGACTAAAAGGCATTTATATATAGAGATATTGAGATCTCTCAAGAGATCTTGTAAATCTAATGTCGCGTTAATCGCTTGTTAATCACGAAATTAAGGGAATTACCGCGTTAATCGTGGTGGTGGCGGTGCTGTGGCGGTGGTGGTGGTGGTGGTGGCGGTGCGGTGGTGGTGGTGGCGGTGGTGGTGGTGGCGGCGGCGGTGCGGTGGTGGTGGTGGTGGTGGCGGCGGTGCAAACCTCAGGGACCATTTTGGCTATTAACTCATAGTTAAAACTAGTAAATTATAACTACAAGGACTGTTTGTGTAATAAATAAAAGTTAAAAACTAACTTCAGTTAAAAAAAACTAACAGAAGTCCATTGAGTACCAACATATTGAAAGATAGTATTATTATTTACCAATTCTGTAGGTAGGATTATTCTTTACCAACTGGGCAATGGTTGGTTTATTAAATACCAATTTTCCATCATTATAAAATATATATATAAAATACTTAAAATATAAAACTACATGATATATATATATATATAAATATGTATGGAGAAGGTTCAAATGAAAACCAATAGTTATCGCGAAAACTCGAAAACTAACTAAAAAAGCCAAAAAACATACAAATTTTTTTTTTGCATACCAAATTTCGCCACTTTTAGTATATAAAAAAAAATTTGTAGTGTACATGTGTAGTATTACACATGTGTAATACAAAAAAAAAATTTAAGTTTTTTTTTATATAAAAAACCTGTGATTTTTTAGAAAAAAATTGAAAAAAAAACTTGGTGTGGTTTTTAAGCTTTTTTTAGTTAGTTTTCGAGTTTTCGCGTTAAAAGTGGTTTTCATTTGAACCATCTCCATATATATATATATATATATATATATATATATATATATATATATATATATATATATATATATATATACATAATAAAAGATAATTTGATATTCCGTAGCATACAAATACAAATTATGTAACACCCCGTGTTTCAAAAGTCAAAGTCAAAGTCAAGATTGAAGTCAAAGGGAGACAAGATTGCCAATTGCGATCTGTCACTCCTTGCTCAATTCCTGTTTTGACTTCTTTGACTCGTAGATAGTTTAAGTTATGCTTAACGTTAGTTGTATTATGTGGAGTACTTATTAATGATCGAGGTTTATTCGATAATTATCGCATATTTGATCGCTTATCGCTTATCGCAATCGCTCTCGCAACTCGAATTACGCATTTTTGGATATGGTTATGTGTGTGTGTGCCTCTCATGTGCTACTTTTGCATGTTTATTTATGTTATGTTGTGATGATCAATCGAAACGCAATCGAAACTCAAATCGCAATCGAATCGCAAACGCTCAACGCAAGTGAATTAAGGATGATTGTATGTAGATATAGTAGTTGGGATTACAAGTAATTTGAATAGGAAACCCTATCGCATCGCAATGCTCGCAATCGCATTCGAAACGGCAAAACTCGTCGCACCGAACACTCGAACCAAGTGACTGATCGACCAGACGACCAGCCGATCGACCAGCGGTCCGATCGAGCAGCAGCTCGATCGATCAGCCAGTCGACCGGGCTGCCAACCGATCGACCAGCCCCTTTCCACTTTGGGTAACCCTATAAATACCCCATGTCAACATCAAACTTTCCACTTTTGCTCTCTGACGTCCAACCAGCACTTCAACCTCACTTTTCTTCAATTTTCTCGCGATTCCGGTAAGATCTCAACCTAAATCTTGTACATCTTTGATCTACACTTGATTCTACACCTTTCTATCTTTTGAATCTTAACTCTTAACCGTGAAATCACTAGATTTGAGGTGTTCTAGGATGACATCATCATGGTGTTCTTGAGAACTTCATGTTTTGGCTTCAATCCACCGAGAACAACTTAGATCTAACCGATTTCCACATAAACAAACAAAGATATTTCATAGATCTAAACATATTCACGGTGAAAAGGATTGAAAGATGGTTTTCCAACTTTCTTTCAACTCTTTTACACTCAATGCACTCAAAACCGATAGAATCAGAGCTTGTACCGACTATCTACTCATTCTTGTGGATTGTGTTGGTTCAAGAACTTGGACTCTATCCGTGAGATTACCGATTCCGGGTTGACCAAGAACAACCGTCTTGAACCGGTGGACTGACTGAACTTGGGTGGTTCCTGTTCAATCGGGTCACTAGGGTTTAGGATGGGGTTCTGTTAGTTAGCACGATATCAACGCATCTCGATAAAACGACAAACTATCAAAACAACCAAGTGTCAGATGAACGGAACGACCAGTACGGAACGCCGTCCGATCGGACTACCGTCCGATCGGACTGTCATCCGAACGGGTTGTCACCCGATCGATCTGCACCTTGGCCCCACACTTAACTTTTGTTTCTTGAAGGATGAACATTGAATGAAGGGCTGACCGATCGGATTACCATCCGATCGGACTACCACTTGACCATGTAATGATCAGACTTCAATACTTAAACAATTTTCAAGATGTTCAATACCAGTGGGATGCCACCCGATCGGACTACCATCTGATCGAATGACATACTGCGGTGAACTTGTTCTCACTAAAGTGTCCAACCAATCGGGTTGCCGTCCGATCGGATGACCGTTTGATCGACCGACCTGAAAGGCAGTGATACTTCTATGTTTTCAAAATGCTACAACAAAAACTTCAGAAGTCAAGCCATCATACACAAACACATCCTTCCTGAAGGAAGAAACAATCCACTCGAAAGGTCAACCGATCGGATGACCATCCGAGCGGACTGTCACTCGCACGACCGGCTGTCCGATCGGACTACCATCTGATCAAACTACTGTCCAACCCACTAATACTTGCATCGTTTTACGCGTCACTTACCGTTATGCTATCGTTCTAATCAGGCTAACCCTACTCTCTAGCGCTCCCTTCAATCCATTAATCGCCGTGAGTATACTCGATCCCTTTTTGCTTATGCACTTTTGGGTGTTACATACGTTACTTATTCAAAATCACATCGAACACACTACGCAATACCTTTAACGCTAACCGTTACCGCATGTTATACGTGACTTAATGAATGCTTGTTTGTTATGTTTACACATGGATGCTGTCTACCTGCCTTAGCAATGATAGTACTATTAGTTTGGACTCAGTACCTGTTCACTCAGGGGTTGTTAAGGACAATTACCTACATGGCTCACAGTGGTGAGTATGTATCGCGAACTGCCTTGGGCAGTCAACCTGCAGTCATTGGTATCGATAGTTTCATTTCGATAACTAACATGCCTCATTTCACTCTGTGTACGTGCTGGTTATGCGTAATAAATTTTCGAACTCTATTATATCTATTAAACTTGTATGCTCGCCTTTACACTATGTGTATTGACTTTTACTTTAACATATGTGACAGGTGCTTAGGATGCTTATTTGCTTACTTTGCTGTGAAATCGAGGCTAGGAAAGACCTAGGTCAACAATAAACAATTGTCTGTAATAAGAATCCGAGTTGTCGGAACAGAACAATTTGACTAGATCTTTCTGTAATAATTGTATTATCATTTATGACATGGTATGGGACGTGTTGCTTTAAATATTTGGTAAATATAGTTGTTATGGAAACTTCTGGACAATCTGTTTCGCTCAGTGCCACGCTCCGATGATTCCGCCATCGGTTGGGGTGTGACAGATTGGTATCAGAGCCATAACTATAGGGAATTAGGCAAGAGTCGACCTAGTCCGGGTCGATGTCTTAGATATGACCTAGTCTATAGTTAGATACCCACAGATCGACTTGTGCATATCCAGTATGGGTATTGTACGAGCTTGCTTGCCATCCTCGTTATTCTCCTTAAACTGCACTACAATCTAGTATTTTGAAAATGAACAAATGATCAGGTCGAGATTAGGTTTGAAAACCGCAAACTCTTGACTAAATCGCTTGTTCAACCCGCACTTTACCTATAAACACGAGAATTTACGTTGAATCAGGAGTGAAATCCATACTTTGACGCAAATTTTTGTCTATATTTTATCAAAACAGGAGCAAGGTTGTTAAGTCAGGGGTGAAACCCGAACCTTGACGACTTACTCCAACCTCTATTTTGGTTTTACAAAACTCTCACCAAAGTCTCGACGGACTCCAACGACTTGAAAACGCACTATGATTGGAAGGATGCGTGCCGATCGCCCAGATTCGAGGCGAGAGCACAGTCTTGAAGGCCAAAGTGCATACAAAAGGTCCTTGAGAATAGTCGAATCGCTTTGGTTAGTCAACGTCTATATAGCCGCAGACAATCTATTTCTCGATTTTTATGTATTTCGACTCTGAATTCGCTACTGCCATCTCTGATATTCGACGATTTTATGTGAATTTTATGTGATTTATTTGTTTATGTGTTGCGATTTTTGGTGATTTATTCGCTTTTCGCTATCGCTTTGATCGACACGCACAACTCGCACTAAACCTTTATCTCAAAACGCTACCAAATCGCTAATTATGGACAACCTTATGATAGGTTATACGCTTATACTATACTACTCGCTATGCTATTCGCAATCGCTAATCTCGAACGCTTATGAACTTGGAATGATAGGTTTCTATATTCTGACTGCTCCTCTATGCTCTATGTGCCTTCTATGTTTCCTGTGCCCTACGTGCTCATGTGTTTCTGTGCCTATGTGAATACGTGTTTATGTGTCTATGTGTTTATGTGTTACGTAAACGTGTTCATGAGCTTAGTGGTATTAGGATTGTGAGGTGAGATTCGACTATGTTGTGTCTAAAACCTATGACGATGTCTGCTGCAGACAATGTCGTCATCTGGACCCCGTCACCCACGCATTACTCGTTAGGAATAGAGGGATAAACGCCTCGCTGCTATGATCGTAAAACAGGTGGCAAAGACTGTTCCTCAGATCGTGAGTGAGCTGTACGAGAATATAAGCAAATCGTCCGAAGAATCCAGGACCGAAGCTCCCAAGGATACTCCCAAGGCTGCTTTCAGCTTCAAGCAATTCAAGGCATGCGGACCAAAATAGTTCACCGGAGAAGAAGGCCCTACGGCTTTGTTTCAATGGTTCGACTCGGTCGAAGTCACTCTGCGACAGAGCGGATGTCCTGATAATCTCCGCACACTGAACGCGACCGGCGTCTTCTAGTCCCGCGCACTAGACTGGTGGACGGCCGAAAGGAACAAGCATGGAAATGATGCAGCCTATGGTCTGTCATGGGATGAGTTGAAGAACGTGATGCTCGAAGAGTTCTGCCCTCCCCATGAGCGCCAAAAGCTGGAGGACGAGTTCTGGCACATCAAGCAGAAAGATGGTGAAAACGCTACCCTGACTGCTCGCTTCAAGCAGCTCAGTATCATCTGTCCCGATCAAGTGAAGACTACCGACATGGCGATCAAGAAATACATCCGCGCTCCGCCGGATTGTGTTGCAGATTTTGTGCAAGCCTCAAAACCAGCAACGATCGAAGAAACTTACTTGCTTGCCGCTGAGATCAACGACAAGCGGGTAAAAGCTGGTTTCTGGGATAAAGCTTCAAAGAACCTGCACCAAGTCACCGCCGCACCAACCGCTGACACCACCGCCACCGCATCACAGTCGTCAAAGTCCTCTCGTCGCAAGAGGAGGAGGAACAACAACAGCAGCTCCAGCAACAAGAACTGTGCTGTCACTACCGCTGCTCCACTTCAAGCGGTACCAGCTCAGCAACTACAACAACACCGATCAGCTTCAGCTCCAATCACCTATGCACCGCCCGCAAAGCGTGCATATACTGGTCCCCACCCTGCCTGCCCGACATGCTCTTACCATCACCCGGTGGGTCTAGCTTGCCGTTTTTGCGCTCACTGCAACATGTACGGCCACTTCACTGCAAACTGTCGTACCGGCCCCCGCAACACCGCAGTTCCTGCTCCTGCTCAACAAGCTCTTCTCACTGCTCCTCAAGGCTAACAAGCGGCTCAAGCACCCGCGGTTAACGCCCGAGTTTGCTTCGCATGTGGTGATCCCAACCACTTTGCAAACATGTGCCCGAATAGGGTTGTGAAACAAGAGCCCCAGCAACAACAGCCTCAATAGCAACAGCAACAAGCCGCCCGCGCCAGAACGTTCAACATCAATGCCCGCCAAGCACAAGCCGAAAACAATGTGGTTAATGGTACGTTCCTTGTGAATGGTGTTTATGCTTCTCTTTTATTTGATACTGGAGCCGATAACTATTTTGTGTCGTTGGAATTCGAGAAACTCCTTAATCGTAAGCGCTCCCATCTCCACTCGACGTTCGATGTCGAAGTCGCCACCGGAAGAACCGTCGCCTTCAATTTTGTTCTTCGTGATTGTACTCTTGAACTCAACAGTCACATCTTTCCGATTGACCTTATTCCTATGCAACTCGGAAGTTTTGACATCATAGTAGGCATGGACTTTCTCCGCGAAAACCATGCTGAAGTTGTGTGCTTTGATAAGATGATTCGATTCGTGCTCGCTAATGGTGATATATTGTGTGTTTACAGTGAAACTCCTTCGAAAGGTCTCAAGATCATGTCGTGTTCCCAAGCTAGCAAGTATCTCCGCAAGGAATACAGAGCCTTCTTGGCTAACATTGTAGTAGCGGAGAAGGAAAAGAAAAGGAAGACTGAAGTGAAAGATGTTCCTATTATCTGTGAATTTCTGAATGTATTCCCTGATGATCTTCCAGGTCTGCCTCCAAGTCGTGATATCGACTTTCGTATCGACATCATTCCTGGAGCCAACCCTGTTGCTAAAGCTCCTTATCGACTCGCTCCGTCCGAAATGCATGAACTCTCGAGTCAGCTCCAGGAATTACTTGATAAAGGCTTTATTCGCCCGAGCACCTCTCCATGGGGCGCACCAGTCCTTTTCGTCAAAAAGAAGGATGGGTCGTTCAGGATGTGCATCGACTACCGGGAATTGAATAAGTTGACAATCAAGAACCGCTATCCCCTGCCTCGAATTGATGATTTGTTTGATCAGCTACAAGGTGCTACGTGACGCTCAGGCTATCACCAACTATGCATTCAAGAGGAGGATATACCCAAAACCGCTTTTCGCACTCGATACGTCCACTATGAGTTCATTGTTATGCCTTTTGGTTTAACCAACGCACCCGCGGTTTTCATGGATCTGATGAATCGGGTGTGCAAACCATTTCTAGACTGCTTCGTCATCGTGTTCATCGATGATATCCTGATCTATTCCAAATCGAAAGCCGAACACGCGCAACGTCTACGTTTGGTTCTCGAGCTACTCCAAGGGAATCGACTCTACGCCAAGTTCTCCAAGTGCGAATTTTGGCTGGAGGAGGTTCAATTCCTCGGTCACATTGTCAATAGTCAAGGTATCCATGTCGATCCAGCGAAGATTGAAGCAGTTAAGAGCTGGGTTACACCGAAGAACCCGTCTGAAGTCCGTTCTTTTCTCGGACTAGCGGGCTATTATCGTCGATTTATCGAAGGATTCTCTAAGATCGCTGTGCCGCTTACCGCTCTCACCCACAATGACAAGCCTTTTGTTTGGGGAACCGAACAAGAGTGTGCTTTCCAAACCCTCAAATACATGCTTTGCAAATGTCCTCACTTTACCCGATGGAAACGACGACTTTATAGTCTATTGCGATGCCTCGAACCTTGGCCTTGGTTGTTTTCTTTTGCAATGAGACAAGGTTATCGCCTACGCGTCTCGCCAGCTCAAGATCCACGAGAAGAACTATACAACCCATGACCTCGAGCTAGGCGCAGTTGTTTTTGCATTAAAGATTTGGCGACACTACCTTTATGGTACCAAGTGTATGATCTTCACCGATCATAGGAGCCTACAACACATCTTTGATCAGAAAGAACTGACTACGCGTCAACGCCGATGGGTAGAACTTCTCAACGATTACGACTGTGAGATTCGTTACCATCCAGGCAAAGCAAATGTCATTGCCGACGCTCTCAGCCGGCGAAGCTATTTACACAGTATTCCCAATGTTCCCGCCCAGCATCACCTCGAAACTCTCATTCTCGAAGCCCAGCATGCGTGTTTTACCGAACGTACTTTGAAGAAGGAGAGAATCTACCACGATGGAGCCCATCTTGTTAATAAGTCGAATGGGATATTGCATTATCTGGACAGAATTTGGATCCCTAAGCGGACCAATTTGCGAAAGATTTTGATGGACGAAGCCCACAAATCTCAGTATTCTATTCATCCCGGTGCCGATAAAATGTGCCAGGACCTTCGCTACAAGTATTGGTGGCCGGGCATGAAGAGGGATATCGCTCTCTACGTTGGAAAGTGCCTGACTTGCTCGAAAGTTAAGGCTGAACACCAAAGACCCTCTGGCTTACTCGAACAGCCCCTAATCCCTATATGGAAGTGGGAGAGTATAGCTATGGACTTCATAACCAAACTCCCGCGAACAACCGCAGGTCACGATAGCATCTGGGTTGTCGTCGACCGTTTGACCAAATCTGCTCACTTTCTGCCAATACGAGAAGACTACAAGGTAGAACGATTATCCCGAATCTACACTGATGAGATCATTTGTAGTCATGGGACGCCTCGCGACATCATATCTGTCCGTGATGCTCGTTTACCTCGCGACTGTGGGAAACGTTTCAAGCGGCTCTCGGTACTACGCTTAATCTGAGTACCGCATTCCACCCTCAAACCAACGGTCAGACTGAGAGAACGATCCGTACTCTTGAAGACATGCTCCGTTCGTGTGTCATAGATTTCGGTGGTAATTAGGACACTTACCTGCCGTTAGTCGAATTCTCGTATAATAACAGTTATCATTCCAGCATTCAGATGGCACCGTTTGAGGCTCTATACGGAAGAAGATGTTGATCACCTATTGCATGGCACGAGATCGGTCACTCACAATTAACCGGTCCTGAGCTATTGCAAGAAACAACTGACAAAGTCCTCCAAATTCGAGACAATCTGCTGAAAGCTCGGAGTCGTCAGAAAAGTTACGCCGATAGACGATGCAAGCCCCTTGAATTTGACGTTGGCGACTACGTACTCCTAAAGGTATCACCTTGGAAGGGTGTGGTCAGATTCGGCAAGAAAGGGAAACTAGCGCCTCGATATGTTGGACCTTTTAAGATTCTGGAAAGGATCGGAAAAGTCTCCTACAGACTCGAACTACCGGAGGAACTTAGTAACGTCCACCCGACTTTCCATGTTTCGAACCTCCGAAAGTGCCTGGCCGAGCATGATTTAATTGTACCTCTTGATGACCTCCAAATAAACGAAACACTACACTTCGTTGAGAAGCCTGTCAAGATCATGGATCGCCAAACCAAGCAGCTCAGACGCTCACGCATTCCTATTGTGAAAGTCCGATGGGAAGGCAAACGAGGCGCAGAGTTCACTTGGGAACTCGAAAGCGACATGAAGGCGAAGTACCCGCAGTTGTTTGATACGGCTTCAGCCAAATTTCGGGATGAAATTCCCTTAAGTAGGGGAGGCTGTAACACCCCGTGTTTCGAAAGTCAAAGTCAAAGTCAAGATTGAAGTCAAAGGGAGACAAGATTGCCAATTGCGATCTGTCACTCCTTGCTCAATTCCTGTTTTGACTTCTTTGACTCGAAGATAGTTTAAGTTATGCTTAACGTTAGTTGTATTTTGTGGAGTACTTATTAATGATTGATGTGTGTAAAATGCAACATATAAATTACATCAAATGAGGCATAAAACTAACCCATTTTAAGTACTAATATTGGAAAAAGAGTGTTTTTGTCTTCCTTTTGTATTTTCAGGATTAAATGATCTCAAAAACACAAAAGAAGCAAAAAGACAGCTAAATCCAACATAAATACAAGGAAAGGAACATAAGTGGACTACCCGACCCCTCAACGGCATCTTCCCAAGCAAAATAGAGAAGGCAGAAGACTGAACACGCCCCGTGCTCAGCCAGCACGAGGCCGTGCCCAAGAAGCAGCAGAAAAGACAAACCTATAGAAGCTTCTATTGCCCACCACGGGGCCGTGCCCAGTGAACACGGTGGCGTGGCGAAAGTACAGCAGGCGCATTAATTGTAATTTCGAATTACAATTAATGAAGAGAGAGAATGTCAGACAGGCACGGGGGCGTGTCCAGCGGACACGGGGCCGTGCCCAGCCTTCTGTTCAGCCTATAAATAGGAGTGCTTGGTTTCATTTCAACTCATCCCTTGGCACACCACCTCTCTCACACTTCATCCACCACCCACCACCATCACAACACCATCATCCACCACCATCATCCATTGTCCATCGTAGAGTGTGTGAGTCGTCTCGGGATCCAAGATTGATCGTAAGAGTTCTTGACAATCAAGGCCATGTTTGCCTAAGTCTCTTACATCACTTGGTGAAGACAAAGTGTCTAGTATAATACTTTTTATTTCTAATCTTTTGCACTTTTTATTTGGTTTTGTATTAATGACTTTAATAACTAGTTACTTATGTTGAAGGTGATCTTTCCTTATCGTTTGCCCGTGGTGTCTTGGCATTATTTTACTGTCTATATAAAATAAAAGATTTTCACCATTCATATCTCCACGGTCTATATGGAGGTATGTTGGCTACCTGGTCGGGGGTTAAGGGAACGGTTTGGTAAAGGTCTTGCCATTGTTCAGCGTTTAGAGGTCCTGCAATGGACCTGGGTCAAATTTAGTAGGACCTCCTTCAATACTTAACGGTATTGGATGGCGGGGGTCCAAACTCTTTGATCCCCTCATAAGTTAACTACTATTAATACTATAACCCGGCTATTTAGGACTGTATCCCTGCTGACTCAGACTACTTAGTCGAGGGTAACGTCACCGCCAAAAGCGGGGCCTACCATAATATTGCATTAATAACTTAATTCATTATCTTCCAATAATCCACCCTTTTAGGATTGTATCATTGCTGACTCAAACTACTGGGGTGAGGGTAACGTCACCTTCAAAAGAGGGGCCTACTACAATAACTAAGATAATCTCTTAATTATGTGCAAAAGTGCGGAAATAATCAAAGGTTATACTAGATACGAGTCGGAACCAAGTGATTCATCTTGTCTATCTGTTTTTCTTTTTATTTTTATTTTCAGCATTTTAGTTAGTTTTTATTTTTCTTAGTTTAAAACATTTTTCTAACTTTTTGATTTTGATTAGACGTTGAGGATAAACCGGTACTAAAAGCTCTTGTGTCCTTGGACGACCTCGGTATCTTACCAACGCTATACTACGCTCACGATGGGTGCCCTTGCCCATATGTGTGTTTAGTGTTAGTAAAATATCGTGTTTTATAAATTTAAAACTTGGCTAAAATAAGTGTTAAAGGGGCTTAAAATATACACCTAATATATATAACACTTCGCACGCATCAAGTTTTTGGCGCCGCTGCCGGGGACACAAGGATTTTAGGAAAGCTTAAAATCGACGGCCTAATCAGTTTTTCAAAACCTTTTCAAAACGGGCCCACATTTTTCTGCATTTTAGTTTAGTTTTGCATTTACAGTAGGTTGAACACGGGCCGTGCTCGCTGAACACGGGGCCGTGCTGCATATTTTTCATAAAACACCCAGTAACAGAAGCTTGAACACGGGCCGTGCTCACTGAACACGCCCCGTGCTCAACGAAATCAGTAAATTTAATTAAAACGCCCAGATACAGATTCTGAACACGGGGCCGTGTCCAACCTCTGTTTCCGTTTTTATTTTTGTTTTCTGATCTCGAGACTCAGTTGTGGTCTGCTGAGTGATTCTTATGGATCAATACTCAGGACGTTACAACTACACCTATGAGGAGGATGATTATAGGGGTAATTATTGTACAAATTGTCGTAACGCACGATCGGTTCAAAATAATCACTCATATCAACCATCCAATTCATACACCTACTATGACGAACCCAGGTACGAGCCATCAACTTCATACACATCCTATGAAGACCAAAGGTATGAACCTCCTCCCTCATACTCATATTTTGAGGAACCAAGGTATGAGCCTTCATACTCATACTTTGAGGAACCAAGATATGAGCCACCACCTTCGTATGCTTATTATGAGGAACCATGGCATGAACAACCCACCTCATATGAGTATTATGAAGAACAAAATTACGACCATTATCCATCATATGCTTACAATGAAGAACAATGGTGTGAACCATCTACTTCATATGGGTATTATGAGGAACAAAGGATCGAACAACCGGATTCAAGCTTTGAAAATTCCGACTCTTTTTCTATAACCGAAGTGACCGAGAGGATATTAGAACACATTAGAGTTATCGATCGCTGTATAAAAGAATCTCGCGCAAGGGAAGAGGAGTCCCGCGCAAGAGAAGAATTAAAAAAGGAAGAGATAACTGAAATTGTAAAAATGGAAGAACAAATAAGTGAAAAACCGACACATGAGTTAAACAACGAAATAGGTGAGCCCGACAACGTTAAAATACAAGAAGAGTCCAATTTTGAAGAAATTAACCACTTGTCACCTTCTTTCGAAAATCATTGTTTAGTACCCACTCATGCTAAGTTTTTAAAAGAGTTAAACACTAACACTAAAATTGACGAAACGGTAAGTGTTAAGTTAACTAATGATCAAACTTCGCTAATAAAAGAAGACCCGTTTGAAATTAACATTACACCGGTTCCATGTTTCTTTCAAAATTCGTTTATTAGTAATGTCACGATTGATAAAGATCTTTGTGTTAACATAATGCCTAACTACATTTTCGAAAAATTAAGTATTAGTGATTTTTCTCCACTTCAAATACCCATTTTTCTATCCAATCGGAAAGTAATAAAATCAATCGGTGTAGTTGAGGATGTATTGGTTCAAACAAATCAAATGGTAATCCCAACCGACTTTGTCATCCTCGATGACGCTCCTCTAGTGTTGGGACGACCATTTGTAAAAACTCACGAAGCTTTGAAAAACCAGAAGTTCAACAATCTACCTCTTCAATTAGAGGCATTTAAAAAGAGTGTCGATCTTGAGCGGTCAATGAAATATCCATTCGACAATAATGACCCCCTAATTGAAGATGAGCCAGAACCACCCGATAAGGAGGGTCTAGCCAAGGACCCTTATAAACGTGGCGCACCACGGAGGCATTCCGCGGAACTATCCTTAGTTTAATTTAGATTAATTTTTATGTTTTCTAGTTAGTTTTAATTTTCAGGAATAAAACACACTCATGGTGATAAGGGATGAAAAGGGGAACGAGAAAAATGACCTCATGCACAAGAACAAGGCAACCCGACAACTTTCTCCGTTACAGAAGGTTCAACACGGGCCGTGCCCAACCAACACGGCCCCGTGCTGAACCCCCTGCAGAAAAACGCCCAGTTCAGGTAACTGGACACGGGCCGTGTTCACCAGACACGCCCCCGTGTCCAGGCTTCTGTTTCTTTTCTTTAATTTCTGTTACTGGCACCTGAACACGGGGCAGTGTCCGGTCCCCACGGGGCCGTGTCCAGACTACCAGTAACATAAATCTTTGCTTTTAACACCATTTTACACATCTAATCAACCTAAAAATTTATTTTTGGGACACATTGAGGACAATGTGTAATTTAAGTGTGGGGGGATGCTAAAACCTTGAATCTTGCAAGTCCTAAATACAAGCCTTACACAAAACTCTATTGGAACCGCTAATCACCCCAAATTTTTTCAAAAATTTCATTTTTTTTACTTGTCTAGGTTTAACTCGGGAAATTCAAGTTCTCAAAAAGGTTATATTTTTACGAATTTACAACCGATAGCGTAGTGATAAAAAGAACCAACATAAGAAAATTATGAAAAGGCATTGCAAACTTAGTTAAAATTTGATTATATATACTTGATCACATAAAAGCCCATTCCCACAAAAGTGAGTTTTTGAGCCTTTATTGAGCATACAATTACATATCATTAAACTAAATGCTCATTTTTCGTTTCTTGTGTGAATAGCCGCTTGGTTCTTACGACTCTAGAACTTGCCATGACGATACATTCCAGGTCCTTATCAACTTAAACCCGAGTAAGTAAATGATGGAAGCATTAGGACTAACCTTTTTCATTTCTACACCATTTTTTTTCTTTTTCTTTTACCACCTACCCAAAAAATCCCCCTAGTTAGCCCCTTTGAGCCTAAACCTTTTCATTTCATCGCCCAAACCAAAAAACCCTTTTACCCACCAAAACCTTTTTTTATTTTTAACCCTTTGTTTTAGTAACAAGTTCGGTTTTTCGTATGAAAAAAAAAATATGTGTTGATGATGAAGCAAAAGAAAATAAACAAACAAGTTCATCAAAAATAACTTTGTTTGAATAATACCCATCAAAATAAAAAGTTACAAAAATAGAAATTCCTACGAAAACCGACACTTGTTACACTTTTTCACCCTTTTTCTACTAACCACTAACCCAACCACCTACCTTTAACCCAAGCCTAACCCTTCACCCACAAAGTCCTCTTAATATTTACAAAGGTATAAAAGTTAAAAAGGAGAAGGATTGATTGCTTGGCAAGCCTATGGTAGGAATAAGTTTCATGCCGCTCTCGAGTGATTCACTAAAAATACACCTTCGGCCGAGTGTGAGTGATTTCTCCCGTGAGGTATGTGAACTTGTATATAAATGGAATTTAAAAAAAAAGGCATGTTATGCCCAAATAAGTAATTTCTCCTATGAAACGTTCTAAATAAATCATTACGAATATGATTGTAAATAAATAAAAATAAAAACCCAAAAAGATCTTGGATTCCCAACACTCTACGACAAGCCAAAACCTTCTCTTCTACCCATTCCATTTGGGAGTGTAAGCCACATATTAAAGAGTTTTGCTTGAGGACAAGCAAAAGTTCAAGTGTGGGGGTATTTGATGTGTGTAAAATGCAACATATAAATTACATCAAATGAGGCATAAAACTAACCCTTTTTAAGTACTAATATTGGAAAAAGAGTGTTTTTGTCTTCCTTTTGTATTTTCAGGATTAAATGAGCTCAAAAACACAAAAGAAGCAAAAAGACAGCTAAATCCAACATAAATACAAGAAAAGGAACATAAGTGGACTGCCCGACCCCTCAACGGCATCTTCCCAAGCAAAATAGAGAAGGCAGAAGACTGAACACGCCCCGTGCTCAGCCAGCACGGGGTCGTGCCCAAGAAGCAGCAGAAAAGACAAACCTATAGAAGCTTCTATTGCCCACCACGGGGTCGTGCCCAGTGAACACGGGGGCGTGGTGAAAGTACAGCAGACGCATTAATTGTAATTTCGAATTACAATTAATGAAGAGAGAGAATGTCAGACAGGCACGGGGGCGTGTCCAGCGGACACGGGGCCGTGCCCAGCCTTCTGTTCAGCCTATAAATAGGAGTGCTTGGTTTCATTTCAACTCATCCCTTGGCACACCACCTCTCTCACACTTCATCCACCACCCACCACCATCACAACACCATCATCCACCACCATCATCCATTGTCCATCGTAGAGTGTGTGAGTCGTCTCGGGATCCAAGATTGATCGTAAGAGTTCTTGACAATCAAGGCCATGTTTGCCTAAGTCTCTTACATCACTTGGTGAAGACAAAGTGTCTAGTATAATACTTTTTATTTCTAATCTTTTGCACTTTTTATTTGGTTTTGTATTAATGACTTTAATAACTAGTTACTTATGTTGAAGGTGATCTTTCCTTATCGTTTGCCCGTGGTGTCTTGGCATTATTTTACTGTCTATATAAAATAAAAGATTTTCACCATTCATATCTCCACGGTCTATATGGAGGTATGTTGGCTACCTGGTCGGGGGTTAAGGGAACGGTTTGGTAAAGGTCTTGCCATTGTTCAGCGTTTAGAGGTCCTGCAATGGACCTGGGTCAAATTTAGTAGGACCTCCTTCAATACTTAACGGTATTGGATGGCGGGGGTCCAAACTCTTTGATCCCCTCATAAGTTAACTACTATTAATACTATAACCCGGCTATTTAGGACTGTATCCCTGCTGACTCAGACTACTTAGTCGAGGGTAACGTCACCGCCAAAAGCGGGGCCTACCATAATATTGCATTAATAACTTAATTCATTATCTTCCAATAATCCACCCTTTTAGGATTGTATCCTTGCTGACTCAAACTACTGGGGTGAGGGTAACGTCACCTTCAAAAGAGGGGCCTACTACAATAACTAAGATAATCTCTTAATTATGTGCAAAAGTGCGGAAATAATCAAAGGTTATACTAGATACGAGTCGGAACCAAGTGATTCATCTTGTCTATCTGTTTTTCTTTTTATTTTTATTTTCAGCATTTTAGTTAGTTTTTATTTTCTTAGTTTAAAACATTTTTCTAACTTTTTGATTTTGATTAGACGTTGAGGATAAACCGGTACTAAAAGCTCTTGTGTCCTTGGACGACCTCGGTATCTTACCAACGCTATACTACGCTCACGATGGGTGCCCTTGCCCATATGTGTGTTTAGTGTTAGTAAAATATCGTGTTTTATAAATTTAAAACTTGGCTAAAATAAGTGTTAAAGGGGCTTAAAATATACACCTAATATATATAACACTTCACACACATCAATGATCGAGTTATATTCGATAATTATCGCATATTTGATCGCTTATCGCAATCGCGCTCGTAACTCGAATTACGCATTTTTGGATATGGTTATGTATGTGTGTGCCTCTTATGTGTTACTTGTGCATGTTTATTTATGTTATGTTGTGATGATCAATCGAAACGCAATCGAAACTCGAATCGCAATCGAATCGCAAACGCTAAACGCAAGTGAATTAAGGATGATTGTATGTAGATATAGTAGTTGGGATTAAAAGTAATTTGAATAGGAAACCCTATCGCATCGCAACGCTCGCAATCGCAATCGAAACGACAAAACTCGTCGCACCGAACACTCGAACCAGGTGACTAATCGACCAGACGACCAGCCGATCGACCAGCAGTCTGATCGAGCAGCAGCTCGATCGATCAGCCAGTCGACCGAGCTTCCAAGCGATCGACCAGCCCCTTACCACTTTGGGTAACCCTATAAATACCCCATGTCAACATCAAACTTTCCACTTTTGCTCTCTGACGTCCGACCAGCACTTCAACCTCACTTTTCTTCAATTTTTCTCGCGATTCCGGTAAGATCTCAACCTAAATCTTGTACATCTTTGATCTACACTTGATTCTACACCTTTCTATCTTTTGAATCTTAACTCTTAACCGTGAAATCACTAGATTTGAGGTGTTCCAGGATGACGTCATCTTGGTGTTCTTGAGAACTTCATGTTTTGGCTTCAATCCACCGAGAACAACTTAGATCTAACCGATTTCCACATAAACAAAAAAAGATCTTTCATAGATCCAAACATATTCACGGTGAAAAGGATTGAAAGATGGTTTTCCAACTTTCTTTCAACTCTTTTACACTCAATGCACTCAAAACCGATAGAATCAGAGCTTGTACCGACTATCTACTCATTCTTGTGGATTGTGTTGGTTCAAGAACTTGGACTCTATCCGTGAGATTACCGATTCCGGGTTGACAAAGAACAACCGTCTTGAACCGGTGGACTGACTGAACTTGGGTGGTTCCTATTCAATCGGGTCACTAGGGTTTAGGATGGGGTTTTGTTGGTTAGCACGCTATCAACGCATCTCGATAAAACGACAAACTATCAAAACAACCAAGTGTCAGATGAACGGAACGACCAGGACGGAATGTCGTTCGATCGGACTACCATTCGATCAGATTGTCATCCGAACGGGTTGTCACCCGATCGATCTGCACCTTGGCCCCACACTTAACTTTTGTTTCTTGAAGGATGAACATTGAATGAAGGGCTGACCGATCGGATTACCATCCGATCGGACTACCACTTGACCATGTAATGATCAGACTTCAACACTTAAACAATTTTCAACATGTTCAATACCAGTGGGATGCCACCCGATCGGACTACCATCCGATCGAATGACATACTCGGTGAACTTGTTCTCACTAAAGTGTCCAACCAATCGGGTTGCCGTCCGATCGGATGACCGTTCGATCGACCGACCTGAAAGGCAGTGATACTTCTATGTTTTCAAAATGCTACAACAAAAACTTCAAAAGTCAAGCCATCATACACAAACACATCCTTCCTGAAGGAAGAAACAATCCACTCGAAAGGTCAACCGATCGGATGACCATCCGAGCGGACTGTCACTCGCACGACTGGCTGTCCGATCGGACTACCATACGATCGAACTACTGTCCAACCCACTAATACTTGCATCGTTTTACGCGTCACTTACCGTTATGCTATCATTCTAATCAGGCTAACCCTTCTCTCTAGTGCTCCCTTCAATCCATCAATCGCCGTGAGTATACTCGATCCCTTTTTGCTTATGCACTTTTGGGTGTAACATACGTTACTTATTCAAAATCACATCGAACACACTACGCAATACCTTTAACGCTAACCGTTACCGCATGTTATACGTGACTTAATGAATGCTTGTTTGTTATGTTTACACATAGATGCTGTCTACCTGCCTTAGCAACGATAGTACTATTAGTTTGGACTCAGCACCTGTTCACTCAGGGGTTGTTAAGGACAATTACCTACATGGCTCACAGTGGTGAGTATGTATCGCGAACTGCCTTGGGCAGTCAACCCGCAGTCATTGGTATCGATAGTTTCATGTCGATAACTAACATGCCTCATTTCACTCTGTGTACGTGCTGGTTATGTGTAATAAATTTTCGAACTCTATTATATCTATTAAACTTGTATGCTCGCCTTTACACTATGTGTATTGACTTTTACTTTAACGTATGTGACAGGTGCTTAGGATGCTTATTTGCTTACTTTGCTGTGAAATCGAGGCTAGGAAAGACCTAGGTCAACAATAAACAATTGTCTGTAATAAGAATCTGAGTTGTCGGAACAGAACAATTTGACTAGATCTTTCTGTAATAATTGTATTATCATTTATGACATGGTATGGGACGTGTTGCTTTAAATATTTGGTAAATATAGTTGTTATGGAAACTTCTGGACAATCTGTTTCGCTCAGTGCCACGCCCTGATGATTCCGCCATCAGTTGGGGTGTGACAAATTATGACATTAAATATATATCCCAAAAAAAATGTTTTCTTAAGAAATTAAGTTACTGAAATGAAGTATAACTAAACACGGGTTAAGAAAAAAAATCAAATTAAAATTGTGGATGTATAATTTGGATATGAGGGTGCAACTCCTGTCATGTGGTAGGAGGCTGGAAATTTTCTCGGGGACAGCGTAACGCCCCTCTCGATAAGGCGTGGGCCCGGTTAAAACAACATAGTCCTGGTAATGAGTGGTGGTGGGCCTGCGTCTTGCAGGTGTGAATTAGCCGTCTGTTGTGAAGAAATAGAGATAAACTGAATTCTTATTATTCATTATATTCAACATTACAATATATAGATGAACATAACTATAAACTCTAAAGCCCATAAGTAATGGGTTGGGCCTAAAATGTCTGGTTTCTAACGCTCCCCCTTAGACATTTAGAATTATACACAGTTTAACAACATGCTTCAGGATGATGTTAAATAGGTATTTCAGGACCTGAATAAATAAACTGATATTACTGGATCAGCTATGTTTCCTCATTAAAAACCTTACTAAGAAAACCCAGTGGGACAAAACTTAGTTTAGGGGAAAAGAGTACAGCGTGTATAATTCTCCCCCTGAATTCAACAAACATCTTTCAATCTATGAAGACCGATCTTGTGTGATAGCTGCTCGAAACTGATTCTAGGTAAAGATTTCGTGAACAGGTCAGCTAGATTTTCACTTGACTTAATCTGGCGAACATCAATTTCCCCTTCTTTTTGCAAGTCATATGTTAAGAAGAACTTTGGTGAGATGTGCTTTGTTCGATCACCCTTGATGTAACCTTCTCTGATCTGAGCTATGAAAGCAACATTGTCTTCATAAATAATTGTCGGCTCCTTCTTGATCTATTCTAATCCGCATGCTTTTTGTATGTGATTAATCATTGATCTCAACCACACGCATTCTCGACCAGCATCATATAGTGCTATCAATTCGGCATGATTTGATGATGTTGCTGTAAGTGTTTGCTTAGTTGACTTCCAAGAAATTGTTGTGTCGCTGTATGTAAATACATAACCTATTTGAGATTTTGCTTTGTGAGGATCTGATAGATATCCGGCATCAGCATACCCAACAAGCTGAGACTTTTGATCTTTCTGATAGAAAAGACATAAGAAAAAAAATCATATTAAAATTGTGGTTGTATAATTTGGATATATGGTTTGAATAAATTGGTATATAGTTTCGAGTATTCAGGTTAGATATCAACTAATCTCATAAGACGTTACATACCCGTAAAATAGTTTTTTTTTTAATCTCATGTCTGATGCCATACCCAAATGCCCGTCACAATACATGACCCGAATGTTTTAGGCTTCATGTATTGCCGTTAGACTAGGGTTTCTTTTGTCATCCCTAGGGATAAATATGATAATATTGTAAACTAATAGATTATATATGGCATGTGTATAACATATTGTAGAAAGATAGATTATATATGGCATGTGTATAACATATTGTAGAAAGATATCTCTCCACCAAAATAGGAGGGATTATTTTGTGTATATATTATTCTATCAATGAAAGGCAGATCAAGTTGTCAATTCTATCATGGTATCAAGCCATTAACCCTAACCCTAATCATTTTTTTTTCTCTCGACCACCCTCGCTTGCTGCTGCCCCTCGTCTGCCTTCTTTTCTTCTTCATCCATCATGTCTTCGTCTACCCTACACCCAGCCGCAACTGTCTCCAACATCAAACAACTTATTCCTGTCACTCTTGACATTGAAAACGGTCATTATACCGCATGGTCGGAGTTATTTAAAATTCAGTGCAAGTCCTATGATGTGTATGATCATCTTCAGCCGAGAGTCTCCACCACTGCCTCTTCTTCGGATAAGGACAAGGAACACGTTACCTCTCCGTCATGGGAACGTCTCGACTCCATTGTCTTACAATGGATATACGGGACGATCTCAACTGATCTCCTACATACAATCCTCAAACCCAACACTAATGCTCATGCTGCCTGGACGGCTGTCGCTAATATCTTCCAGGATAACAAGGCCACTCGCACCATTGATCTACAGAAAAAATTTTCCAACACTCGTCTGGAACAATTTCCCTCTATGACTGCATACTGTCAGGCCCTTAAGGTTATCTATGATCAACTCACCAACGTCGGTTCACCGATTACTGAAGAACAATTGGTGCTTCAACTTCTGTTAGGACTCAACGAGCAATACGAAAGTACTGCAACCATTATCCAGCAGACTAGTCACTTACCTGATTTTTATGAAACTCGCTCCAGGTTATGTATGGCGGAGACAAGGAAAACTAATCAGGCTCGAACCGCAGCTCAAGTTGCAGGTACTGCACTTACAGCCTCTACTGATAATCGGACCGCCCCACCGTCGGACCAGACACGCTATGATAACAGCTCGGATCAGCCGTCCACACGGGGTCGTGGACGAGGCCGCAACAGGGGCCGCGGCCGTGGCAATTCCTCGTCGTCTAGGGGTCGCGGAACTCAACATCAGCAAGGAACTTATCCTTTGGGCTTCTCATCTTGGCCCATGAATTACCATGCCTGGCCTGCTCCAAATCATGCTTTTGGCCCAACTCCTTGGGCCCCATGGAACACTATACCTCCTTGTCCCTAACCGACTACTCAGCAAAGTATGCAAAGGCCTGCCTCCTCCGGCTCCGGTATTCTAGGCCCGCGACCCGCTCAATCCTATGCGGCGAGTTATGCTCCGACGGAATTTGATCAACCCTGCTACACCATGGACACAGGTGCCACAACGAACATGACTCCTTTAAACGGTAACTTCTCATCTTTTTTTAATGACGGCATTTTTAAAACTATACTTGTTGGTAATGGCAGTACAAGTCCGGTACTCGGACATGGCAATCAAATTCTTAAACCACCTCTTCCTCCGTTTAAGTTAAATCAAGTTTTATATGCCCCCTCTTTAATTAAAAACTTGATTTTCGTCCGTCGATTTACCACATATAATCATGTTTCAGTTGAATTTGATCCTTTTGGTTTTATTGTGAAGGATCTCAAGACCCGGACCCCTATCCTACGATGCAATGGTCCGGGAGATCTCTATACACTCGATCCTACACAAGTCATCCCGCTCTCTCAACCATCCACCTTTGCTGCTCTCTCTCAAGACCTTTGGCATCAACGTCTCGACCACCCGGGATCCAATTTACTTGCTTCTCTTAAAAATTCTAGCTTTATTAATTGTGATACATTGAAACCTTCTTTTTGTCAGTCTTGTGTGTTTGGGAAACAAGTTCGTTTACCTTTTTCTGATTCTATTAATACTACGTTCATGCCGTTTGATATTATTCATAGTGATTTGTGGACCTCTCCCGTTTTAAGCGGTGGGGGTCATCGATACTATATATTATTTCTCGATGATTATACAAACTTTCTTTGGACCTACCCCCTAGCTAATAAAACACAAGTTTTCTCTACTTTTACCAACTTTGCTAACCTTATCAATACACAATTTCAACTTAAAATAAAGCAATTTCAATGTGATAATGGAAAGGAATATGCAAATTCTTCCTTTCAACAATTTTGTCACCAAAATGGCATGATTTTTCGGTTTTCTTGTCCTCACACTTCGTCCCAAAATGGCAAAGCTGAACGTAAGATACGCACCATTAATAATCTTATACGCACACTTTTGGCTCAATCCTCTTTACCCAATACCTACTGGCACCATGCTCTCGAGGTGGCCACCTATCTCATAAACATTCTACCTAATAAACTTCTTGACTATAAATCACCCACTCAATGTCTATACCTTGCTCGCCCAACTTATGACCATTTACGGGTTTTTGGGTGTCTTTGCTATCCTCTTCTCCCATCTACATCAATCCACAAACTTGATTTTCGGTCCATGCCATGCGTATTTTTGGGGTACCCGTCCAACCACCGTGGATACAAATGTTTGGACCTTAAAACAAATAAAATCATTATTAACAGACATGTTATATTCAATGAATCTACCTTCCCTTTTCATCAAAATCCTCAACCATCTTTACAAACCTACGACTTTCTGATTCCTAATCTTAATCCATTAATTTGGTCTCATCTTCAACACACTCACCCACCCACTCCCTCACCCCAAACCTCCTAACCGGCCTCTCCTACCAGCCCAACGTCATCCTCCTCCAATACTTCTGGCCCATCTGCTGTGACAACCCTCACTAAACCAGGTATCCGTACGACTTAATTAATAATTAATTACTGCTTAATTACTGTGCTTGTTTGAAATTACTGATGAACTGCTACTTGATTTCTGATACATGCATATACCTGCATCATACTTTACTTACCGTCACTACATTATTTACATGTTGAACCCTAGTGACAAACATGATGCACAAAAAGCACAGTAGCACTATAACGGATAACCTATAGAACATGCTGATAAAGCCAGCATCAGGCAGACACTGCCTCTAAGGCCTGTATGAGCCAGAAATATTTTACTACACTAGTGGTGAGTGTAGGGATACAAGGGTTGTAGAACTGCGTCTCTAGGAATAAGTCACAATGACTGGATGTGCCTAAAACGTACTCTAAGTACAAAACTCAGCACCTTACATAATAATTCAGCTTTTAGCTAACTAATAAAGTGCCAAAACATGAGAAAAATATTGCTAGACACTTTCCAAAGTGTCAGAAATAAGTTGTGTCACTAAAAATGGTATTAACAACACTTTAAAGCTTTGTTAACGCTTTAACGGATTACTATCCAACCGAACAACCGGACTGTACCCGAAACCTGAAAATATTGTTATTTTCATTATTCATCTTTTTCTGAGCCAGTTAGGGTCCCTGAATACCCTAACACCCATTGTAACGCGTGACACACAACTAACCGGGTTAAGCACTTAACTAACTTACTTAACCTAACTAGTATCCTAACTAATTGGTTGGAATCGAACTAGCACCCCCCCCCCCCTCTCTAACCGTCCCCAACTAGAGGGGACACCCTTGTACTCTTGTTGATTATTTTAATCTCTCATGTCTAATATCAATTAGACATAGTGTCCAATGGTTAATCACCTTAGAAATTGCCTATAAGTATAAGCTTAAACACATGAGATCATTCACTACATTTCACAACTCAAACACACCTTCCTCTCTCTCTCAAAGGCTTCGGCCGAACCCCCCTATATCCATCCATCATATTTTCGGCTTCCATCATCACATTCCAAGATCATTCTAGTATCAAGGATCGCGTATAAGGAGTCTTGGTGCAATCGGAAGGCGAAGGACCTCACTCTCTTGCTTTTATCCACCCTATTTGCGTCTAGATTCTTCCCTAGCCTCGAGCTAGTGGTATGTTGCTTAAATCACCTACTCGAACTATTTTAAAGTGGTTAATATGATTTGTAACGGTTAAAACTCGTTAACATACAAGATGATACATGAAAGTCTACTTAAGACACTAAAAATGGTGGTTAAAAGCTCATATGTTGTGTAAAACTTGTAGTATTTGATTTGAGTAATTATTTGGACCCGATCTATGTTGTGGTAGCTCGGATCATCATTTAACCCGAGTTGGTCACGATCTTGGATCATGACATAAGGTTGTTTTGGAAGTAACAAGGGTTAAAGGATGAAACTCTACCACACACTAACCATGAACTTGTGTAAAAGCGATTTTGTTTGTGAAATAGTGTTTAAAACTAGTAGATCTACGTATCTACAAGTGGTATTTTCAAAGGACCAAGTGTCAAGAGAAAACATGCTTTTAAAGACGGATCTTACACTAACACGAATGGTTTTTAGAACACACAAGTGTGTAACCACTTGTGTAACACAAAGTTTCGACAAAATAACTATTTTTGGAAAAGATGACGAGAAGTTGTTAAGATGGAATTTCTTTAAAAACGAGGTTTTTACAAAATCGGATTGTTTTATATAAAGATCCACTAAAAGTAATGAGATTTACTTCATAGTTTGGATAAATCACAAGTTCATGAAATATATGCGATTTATATACATATTTTGACCAGTTTGGGATTTGAACATTGTTTTGATTGCATAAGAAGATTGTTGGGTTGATTTATAAAAGAAAATGATACGCTTGAAAGCGTGGCCACCTCCAGTTACAGAGGAAACTCTGGCGAAATTTTCCCAAAAACCTAACACTTAGAAATATTTTCACTATAAGTGTTAGAAATACATTTTGACTTGTTTTCAAATTATAGATTTCGCCACAACTTATTTACAAAATACCGGAGGTGGGATTTCACAAAATAAAACGTGATACATAAATGTATTTAGTATATATTTATCACAACATCACTTGTATAAGTGTTTATGATTATTTTGTGAACTACGTAAATATTATTTTTAGAGTAAAAATAATATTACTAAGTATTATTTTGGAAAATCACATGTATTAAAATATAATATTTTTGGGAAGAATATTTATATTTTGGAGTTAGGAATAAAATATATTAAGTGAGACTTAATAGTGTAATCCGAATTATACGAACGCACATGTATTAAATCCCCCATCCTTGGGAAGGAAAAATGACTACCAAGTATATACAGAATGTAAACACGAAATAGTTGCCTAACTATTTCCCAAAAACTTAAACCATAAAGCTAAGGCACGACCGTCCGTCTAATAGAATTAGTACGTGTAGGTCGTCATACAGCTGATCGATTTGGAGGCATACTTGGTAGAGACGCACCACTGTGAGTTCATGTCCCCCTTTTCTCTAACTGTTTTCAGTTTTCTTAACTACGGGGGTGAAATACATGTTACTTTGATTACAAGTACTTTATACATGGTATGGTTAGCGTAAGGAGGTTTACTACTTAGATCATGTGAGTGGGTAGGAGCAATATGAGGCCATTAGTCCTCATGGAGGGACCGAGGGACAGGAGCGGTAGATCTATCTGGGTGTAGCGAGCCCAGCCCCAGGCCAAACTAGAAACGGACCTCGGGGTGACTTTGTCCACATACTAATGCCGTGGCGAAATCTGCTAGGTTTGAGTCTCCCTATTTGCACTTCACATATATCAGTGGCCTTGCAAACCATTGGTGATCTCAATTCCCTTATTTGCTACATACCAAGACTATTTTTATACTCACAAAGGTTTATTTACTCACTTACACATGAACTCGCTCAACATTATTGTTGATTTTTTAACTTACATGTATTTCAGGAAATTAAAGGATCTGGCACGGTATGACGCGTTTTCCCGCTGCACTAGTTATGAGGTCATCCGGGTTTGGGGAATGTGACTCTTTCCTGGACAAGTCACAGTCCTTAAACCATGCTTATGTTATTTTGAGTTTGTTGAACAATGTTTATGTCGTCAAGTTGTGTTTCCGTTAAGACAATGTTATTGTATTTGGTATTTTAAAACTTAATCGAATGGATGATCTTGCATGATTTTATTTCATATAGCTTTGTTATGGTTAAGCTATGGTATTAAGAAGTCACACCAAATTAACCACGCTTCCGCAAAGCCAGGGTGTGACATCTGCATCGGCCCATTCTCAGACCCTCCCCTCTCCGCCTACTTCTCCATATACAGCCCACAACCCTCACTCTAATATCGACCCACCTCCCATATCTTCACTACCTAATATCGGCCCACTACCACCCGGCCCAACCTTACAGCCTATGCACTCTCCTACCAGTCCTCCACCCGCACATATCCCCCACCCACCTACTTCGGTTACACCACCTACTGTTCCTGTTCACCCCTCTTCAACAATTAATAGTCAACCTCCTCCTCTCAATACCACCCGAACAATCCGTACTCGCTCCATGGACGGTATAACTAAACCTAAACGTCTTTTCAATCTCAACACTTCTTCGATTGCCTCTATCCCTAAGAACCCTAAAGATGCTTTGTCCGTACCAGAATGGTACAACGCCATGACCATTGAGTTTAATGCTCTCATTAAAAATGAGACTTGGGAATTGGTACCTAAACAACCACATATGAATGTTTTGCGTAGCTTGTGGTTGTTTCGTCATAAATACAGGTCGGATGGCACGTTGGAACGTTACAAAGCACGTTTAGTATGCGATGGTAGTAACCAGCAAATTGGTGTCGATTGCGGGGACACATTTAGTCCGGTTGTTAAACCAGCGACTATTCGGACAGTTTTGTCTCTTGCATTATCTCAGTCTTGGAAGATTCACCAATTAGATGTCACGAATGCATTCTTGCATGGTACTCTTCATGAGACCGTTTACATGTATCAGCCTATGGGATTTCGCCATCAACAATACCCCGACTATGTGTGTCGCCTCAACAAATCTCTGTATGGATTAAAACAGGCCCCTCGTACATGGTACCAACGTTTTACTGATTTTGTCATTTCACTTGGGTTTCATCAAAGTCGGTGTGACAATTCCCTGTTTGTTTATCATCATGGGGGATCTGCGGCTTATCTTCTCATTTATGTTGATGACATAATTCTTACTACTTCTCATGATGCTCTTCGAGATCATCTTATGTGTCGTCTTGGGAATGAGTTTGCCATGAAGGATCTCGGGCCGCTTAGCCATTTTTTAGGCGTTCATGTTACACGCACCGGAAACTCCATGTTTCTTTCCCAACAGGTCTATGCCAAAGAGATAATTGAACGAGCCGGAATGCACTCGTGTAATGCCGTCGCCACACCCGTTGATTTGAAACCGAAACTAAGTGCTACATCAAGTCCGGAGTATGACAACCCTACACAATATCGAAGCTTGGCAGGTGCTTTACAATAGTTGACATTCACTCGTCCTGACATCAGCTATGCGGTTCAGCAAATATGTATGCACATGCATTCACCTCGGGTTGATCATTGGAATGCACTGAAGCGTATACTACGATACTTACAGGGTACGTCCCATTTTAGTCTTACTCTTGGCTCGTCTACGGATTTTTCTCTCCGGGCATATACGGATGCTAATTGGGCTGGCTGCCCGGATACTCGCCGGTCCACATCAGGGTACTGTGTCTACCTCGGCACCAATCTCTTGTCGTGGTCCTCGAAACGACAACCGGTAGTCTCACGATCGAGTGCGGAGGCTGAATATCGAGGAGTCGCTAACGTTGTGTCTGAACTTTGTTGGTTGCGAAATCTATTACTTGATCTACATAAACCGATGACCAAGGCCAGTGTGGTGTTTTGTGATAATATCAGTGTTGTTTACCTATCAGGCAACCCGGTTCAACATCAACGCACCAAGCATATAGAGCTGGATATTCACTTCGTTCGGGAACAGGTTCAGCGTGGTCACGTTCGGGTTCTGCACGTCCCTTCTCGCTATCAGATTGCGGATATTTTTACTAAGGGACTCCCTAAAGTGTTATTTGATGATTTCCGATCCAGTCTAAACATTCGGCCTCCTCTAGTTTCGACTGCGGGGGTGTAATAGATTATATATGGCATGTATATAACATATTGTAGAAAGATATCTCTCCACCAAAATAGAAGGGATTATTTTGTGTATATATTATTCTATCAATGAAAGGCAGATCAAGTTGTCAATTCTATCAGAGGCTAGCAAGGAAGAGCCGAGACTATGTGATTAGCATTGAGGTTTTAGTCATATATTGATTTAAGTAGGTTTTCTATGTAGGAAGTGACTGTTTTGTCTATAGAAGAGAATATGAGATTTTTCACATCGGGGCACGTAGATCACAGAGGTTGCCCTGCTATGGCCGCAAATACATGAGTTTGAGCTCAACTTTTTATATTTATAAAGAGTTTTTTTTTTAATCGAACCCACCTCGTGAGTGATTTTTAGTATTGTCTTAACTCGTTTACACCATACAATATTAGAAAAAATATAACATTAAAGGAAAAATGATTAAAAAGAAAGAAAATGAGATAAGTTGTTTCATATACATTTAAAAGAGCTTGAGTTTGGTTTATTTCATCGTACTTGGCTTGTGAATAATTTTCACTATCGACTCATTTAGAACATACAATATTAGAGAAATATTTCATCGTAGTTGTAAAGTTTTGATGCACTAAATAATGATTTGGAACATTGTTATAAATTAATTCATCAAAATCATTACTAACACTACATCATGGACAATTTCAGAATAGGGTAGCAGCGCAACTTGTTGCTCGTCTACCTGCCATTAGTCTGTAATCGTCTCTGTTTTAATTTATAACGACTGTAACACATTCCATTGTTATTAAAAAAATATCTATATCTCGAAAACATAGAATAATATCATATGCACCCAAAACAAAAACATACCCATTCAAAACATTATAATCTTATATATGTCCATTTCATAAAATACAGTTTACAATGTTATCATATGTATCCCTAGGGATAACAAAATATGTCCATTTCATAAAATATAGTTTATGATAGAATTGACAACTTGATCTGTCTTTCATTGATAGAATAATATATATACAAAATAATCCCTCCTATTTTGGTGGAGATATCTTTCTACAATATGTTATACACATGCCATATATAATCTATTAGCCTCCACGTTTCATGCTCGGATTTTCCTTTGAAGATTGCAATGAAGAGTAGGAAGGTAAGGTGGTGTTCTTTTCATAATATAATAGAATGTATTTTGAATGGAATTGAAATGTAGATTTCATTCCTTATGGTATTCGTTTCAACAAAATAATATATTGGAATTGAATATAAATCTCCGGTTCATCTTGTTCTTCCTTGCTAGCCTCCACATCATTTTACATATTTACATTCCAATTTCATTGATAATTATACCAACCAAACATATTATGGGATTTCAAAGGAATTCTTAAAAATCTAATTTCAATTTCAATTCTAATTCCATTACATTCCATGGAACGAACACTACATAAGGGTTGATAGTATTAAAAAAAAAAGAAAAAAAAGGGGTTTAACTAGAAAACTAGGAAGGATCACGACTAACCAAACAAGTGTGCTTAGTATAATCCGCTCGTAGCAAGCTATTAGTCAAGGGAGGGTGTGATAATAGCACACTTCTCTTCTATCACAAAAGATAAAGGTTCCTACAGTTTGTTCCATATATCATAGTTGGACGAACTGCAACCTTATAGAATTTCTCCTTTTAATAATCTTGTTTCCCAACCTAAATCTACTTCGTTTTTGGTATTGATCTTTCTCATTTAAAGTAATTACACATTATCCGCTTTTTATATAATTTTGTCACTCAATACAATAGTTGGACGAACTGCAACCTTATAGAATTTCTCCTTTTAATAATCTTGTTTCCCAACCTAAATCTACTTCGTTTTTGGTATTGATCTTTCTCATTTAAAGTAATTACACATTATCCGCTTTTTATATAATTTTGTCACTCAATACAACTTTCTAAATTTTATCAAGCTCTAAACGACACTAATACAAGTCAAAAGAAATATAAATAAGGTGTTACTCATATTTTTAAAAAGTAAAACTAATATTTTATTTTAGTGCATATAACTTTTTAGAAGTCAAATAATTTGTTAAAGTATGACATTCTCAATTTGTTAAAACCTCCACTTCTCAATGTCGTATTTATTTATACAAGGTATCGATGACCTCATTTCATCCAATAGTTTGTAGCTACGTAATGACAAACTTCCTAAATCCTTTTTGACTTTTTTATATTTTGGTTGCAAGGGTAGGGTCTCATAAGTGGTATTCACCCTCACCGGTCATTACCTTGTTTTGCTCATATTATTCCTTTGTCCATGACTTCATATACATACTCATTTTAGGATTTTTATTTGTATTTTAATTTTGATTGAATCAATTTAATGGCAAGGATGTATATTGATGGAGGATTGGGAAGAAGTTTCTTATAAAACTATAAGTGAATTTTATGGCATGGTGTTAAAATGTAATAAGTCTTTGGTCATCCATTTGGGCCTGTTCCGGTTATGTTACTGGGCCTTTTGTTATTATTGGATATTGGGCTCGTTTGTTAGTCTGTTATAAAGTTGTTAGTTTGTTACATGTTGTTGCAGCAGGTTTGATACTTGAAGGGTGTGAACTGTAACTTTGAGAGGGTTGCGATCATCTACAGCCTAACTTTTGGACTTGGGTGTAAATTCAGGTTGCTGCATATATAAAAGAGGAGATATCTGTTCATTGTCCAGAACCGTCTCTTAGGGTTTGTGAAGTGTTGTATTCTTGTCTCTCGCCTGTATTTCGAGAGCTTATGACTGAGTTTCTGTATTCATCGTTGTCTTCTCTCGCTTGTAGTTGGAGAGATTACCGTCACTGTTGGTAGATGATCATCTGTAGATGATCATCGAGGTTCTTGTATTACTGTATCTTCTAGATCTTACATTTGTAAGATCTTTTAGGGTTTTTGGGGGTAAACTTTTTGGTTTGGGTTAATAAGAGTTTTGTCACTGTTTTGTCGCTAGATCTGTGTTTGTCTTTGATGTTTGTTGTTGATTCATCTTCATACCATGATTTTTAACATGGTATCAGAGCTATAGTGCTCCTGATGATGATCTGTTGTTATCCGCTGTGCTATTGTGATTACTGATTGTTTGTTTTTTTATTTTTAGGGTTTTGTGTTCTCGAGATCTTTGTTGGTAACAGATCTGCTCAGATCTGTGTGTTGATTGGTGGCTTCTCATTGAAGTTGTTCGGAATCCTAACTTAGGGTTTGCCGGTGGTTCAGATCTATTGCTGTGATTGTCGGCGATCTTGGTTCCGTGTTGGTCTCTGAAACCCTAGAAGGTTCAGAGCAAACTGACCGGAAGTCTTCTCTGAGATTTTTCTATATCAGGTTGTGTAGTTCTAGAAAACTACAAATCTGATAGCTCTTGGAGCATTGCACCCTCTGTAAGATCGTTTCATTCTTTAGTCTTTGTTTTTGTCTATTTCTGCATCATTATTGTCTGTGTCTAGGCATTCTGTTTACCGGGCTAGACGGACCGGCTTGATCGAGTATGTCTCTGTGTTGTTGTTGTGTCTTGCATATTCGTCTGTGTTGAGTTTAGCAACTGTATTATGCTTGTCCAGGCACCTATAGAGTGATGACCCTGGAATCTGGCCTCTAATACAGTGTTGCTGTTGTCATTCGAGTATTAGCTGTTCTTGTGGTTATTTGTGCTTATCTGCTGTAGTGTGTGACTCTTTGTTTGTGGATCTTTATTTGTTGTTCTTGTTTGTATCTTGTTTGTCACCATGACTGATACTGATCCTACTAGTTCTGGGTCTAATCAGACCTTGATTAGTAAGTTAGATATTGGAGATCCATTATATCTTCATCCTAGTGATTCTAGTGCTTTGACTATTGTTAGTGTCAAGTTGAAAGGTACTGAAAATTATTCTGTCTGGTCTAGTTCTATGAAATTGGCTTTAGAAGCCAAGAATAAGTACGGTTTTATTGATGGTTCATGTGAAAGATCCACTGAGGATCATGTTCTTGCTTGTCAATGGGATAGATGTAACTCTGTGGTATTAACTTGGTTGCTAAATTCTGTATCTGAGGAGTTATTTTTAGGACAAGTATTTTCTAAATATGCTTCAGAGGTTTGGGAGGACTTAAAGGAAACCTATGACAAGATTGATGGTTCTGTGGTTTATGATCTGTATAAAAAGATAAATTCTATTTCACAAAATGGTTCCACTGTAGCTGATTACTATAATAGATTAACAACCATGTGGAAACAGTTTGGTGCTATGCTTAAACTGCCCACATGTTCTTGTAAAGCAGCTAAAGATTATAATGAGTTTTCAATGTTAATCAAATTAATGCAATTTCTTATGGGATTAGATTATGTTTATCAACCTGTTAGAACTAATTTGTTAACCAGAGAAGTATTTCCTTCTGTCAAGGTTGCCTTTTCTGTGGTTTCTAGGGAGGAATCACACAGACTCTCAAGTAGTGGGACTAAGAGTCAAAGTGTGTCATATGTGGCAAAGTCTAACCAATCAAATCAAAATACGTCTAGGAGAAATTTTAGAGGACCTAACTCGAATTTAAAATGTACTCATTGTAACATGTTAGGTCATATAGTTGATAGATGTTTTGAAATAATTGGTTATCCTCCTGGTATGAAAAGAAGAACTAATGGGTCTTTTGTGAAAAACAATAGTGGTAATAATACTAATAGATCTGGTATGTCGTCTGGTCCTGCTAGTTCTGCTGTGTCTGCTTTGCCTTTTACTCCTGAGCAGATTGCAAAGTTAATAAGTCTAGTTGGTGATAACTGATAAGTCTGAGGGAGATCAGGAGAAGTCCAATATGGGAGGTATGTCTGCTTGTGTGTCTGAATTTGTTAGTTGTTCTAGTAGTGTGAGTTTTAATCATGATTATAATTGGGTTGTTGATTCTGGTGCTAATCAACACATGATTAAAAGTGATAAAGATATGTTTAATTGTATTGATGTTTCTGAATGTGGATTAAAGGTTGGTCATCCTAATGGAACTAGTGTTGATGTGTTAAAAATTGGAGAACTTAAACTGATTAATAATGTGGTTATCCAAGATGTGTTTTATGTTCCTGATTACAGTGTTAATCTCTTATCTGTTCACAAATTAGCCAAAGATAATAAAATGGCTGTCTTGTTTAATGAGAATAATTGTATGCTACAGGATTTGAGGTCAAAGAAAGTCCTGGTGATTGGTAAACAAGAAAATGGTCTGTATTTTGTAGGGAAAGATGGTAATTCTGTGAATCTGTGTTTTAATAGTGTTGTTAGATCTAATTTGTGGCACAGTAGGTTAGGCCATCCTTCGGATCAAGTTTTGGCTATTTTAAAAGATGATTTGTGTGTCAAATCTGTTGAACATGGTCCATGTGAGATTTGTCATAGGTCTAAACAGGTTAGAGTTCCATTTCCGTTAAGTGATCATAAGTCTAAGGAACTAGGTGATCTAATTCACTTAGACTTATGGGGTCCTTACAAGATATATAGTTATGAAGGGTTCAAATATTTTCTAACTGTGGTAGATGACTTTTCTAGGTCTGTATGGTGTTATATGCTTAAAAACAAGATGGAAGTTTTTGAAAATCTAAAAATGTTTTATGAACTTGTTTTAACTCAGTTTAAAAAAAGGATTAAAGTGTTTAGGAGTGATAATGGAACTGAGTTTGTTAACAGTCAAATGTCTTTGTTTTGTAAACAGAAAGGTATTATACATCAAACGTCTTGTTCATATACCCCTCAACAAAATGGGGTCGTTGAACGCAAACATAGACATCTTTTAAATATAGCCAGAACTTTGATGTTTCAGAGTGGCCTACCACTGAGATTTTGGAGTGACTGTTTGCTAACTGCTGTTTATATCATTAACAGGCTGCCATCATCTGTATTAAATGGAAAAAGTCCTTATGAGCTCATGTTTGGTTTTAAACCCTCATTGTCTCACCTTAGGAATTTTGGGTGTCTTTGTTTTAGTACTATATTAAATGAATCTGATAAGTTTGCTTATCATGCTGATAAATGTGTTTTAATAGGATATTCAAATGTAAAAAAGGGGTACAAACTTTGGAGTTTAGATGAAAAAAAGGTTTTTTACTCAAGAGACGTTAAGTTTTATGAACATGTGTATCCTTTTAAATCAAAACTAATTGATAATGTTGTGCATGATAAGAGTTTAAATCTTTTAAACTTTTTTGATATGTATGAGACAAATACACCTGAAGTTCCTTCTATTCCCAATAATGAAGAGGGTGCTACTGTATCTCATGACACGATCAGTGATGATCAGCAGCCAGCTCCCTCTGCATCCGCCACTCCTGGACATACTGACTTGGGTCATAGTGTAGGATCTAGTGTAGAAGGTAGTGATAGAGAGGAGTCTGGCGAGGCAGAGGACACTGTCGCGTTAGAAGATGAGATTAACCCATCTGAGGGGACCATGTTAGGTCTTAGAAGGTCTTCTAGGAATGTGTCTATTCCTAAAAAAATTCAGGATTTTGTGCTGAACAGTAGTGTAAAATATGACATTAATAAAGTGATGAATTATGTCTACTTGTCTGCTGATAATGTTAGTTTTATTAGCTGTTTAAATAAAACGACTGAACCTAGTAGTTATAGTGAAGCTTCAAGAGATCCAAAGTGGATCGAAGCTATGAATCTTGAAATGGAGGCCTTGATGCGAAACCAAACTTGGGAACTTGTTGATTTGCCTAGTGATAGGAAACCTATAGGCTGTAAATGGATTTATAAGATTAAATACAAAGCTAATGGCGAGATTGAGCGTTATAAAGCTAGGTTAGTTGCAAAAGGGTATAACCAACGGGAAGGGCTAGACTTTGGTGAAACTTTTTCACCGGTCATGAAAATGGTCACTGTGAGGTGTATTCTAAGTTTGGCTGTTCAAAACAGTTGGACATTATACCAGTTAGATGTGAATAATGCGTTCTTGTATGGCTCGATTTCCGAAGATGTGTATATGTCCCTTCCAGAAGGTTATTACAGTAAAAATGAGTCTAAAGTTTGCAAACTAGTTAAATCCTTGTATGGGCTGAAACAGGCCCCTAGAAAGTGGAATGAGAAGCTGACTGATGTATTACTTAGTGTAGGTTTTGTTCAAAGTTCATGTGATCATTCGTTGTATGTGTTGTCTAAATCGTCTGTGTTTATTGTATTGCTTGTGTATGTTGATGACATTGTTATAACTGGTAACGATGATTCTGAGATTAGCAAAATTAAAGGATTACTTAGTAACAGTTTTCAAATTAAAGATCTAGGGGTTCTTGAATATTTTCTTGGATTGGAAGTTGTATATGACAAGGTTGGGTTGTGTTTAAATCAACGTAAATATTGTTTGGAGTTATTGGCTGAATTTGGATATCTTGGGTGTAAACCTGTAAATACTCCAATTGAACTAAGTCATGTTGTGAATAAAAAGGCTGATAATGATAAAGAAGAATTAATAGATATTACCAATTATCAAAAATTAATTGGTAAGCTGATCTATTTGTCTTTGACTCGTCCTGATATTTGTTATGCAGTGCAGTATTTGAGCCAGTTTATGCATAAGCCGTTGTCTGTTCATCTTAAAATTGCGTTAAGATTGTTGCGGTATCTAAAACTTAGTCCAGGAAAAGGTTTAGTTTTTAAAAAGAGTAACAGTTTTGGTTTGTCATGTTTTGCGGATTCAGATTGGGCTAAGTGTGTAGATACGCGTAAGTCGGTCACTGGGTTTTGCATATTTTTAGGCGAGAATCTTGTTTCGTGGAAAAGCAAGAAACAGTCCACTATTTCGAGGTCAACAGGAGAGGCTGAGTATAGAGCCATGTGCTCAGCCACCTGTGAGCTTGTCTGGATTGTAAATGTGCTAAATGAATTGAATGTTGCGTGTAAGTTACCTATTCAGTTGTCTTGTGACAGTAGTGCAGCTATATCAATAGCTGCAAATCCTGTGTTTCATGAACGCACTAAGCATTTTGAAATTGACTTGTATTTTTTGAGGGAAAAGGTGTCGAAGGGATTTATAGTTACAAAAAAGGTTGAATCTGAGGATCAACTTGCTGACATCTTTACCAAAGGGTTGAGTGTTACTCAACATAATGTTTTCTGTAAACAGTTGGGTATGATTGACTTGTTTAAACCAAATGGATGAAGGGGGGATGTTAAAATGTAATAAGTCTTTGGTCATCCATTTGGGCCTGTTCCGGTTATGTTACTGGGCCTTTTGTTATTATTGGATATTGGGCTCGTTTGTTAGTCTGTTATAAAGTTGTTAGTTTGTTACATGTTGTTGCAGCAGGTTTGATACTTGAAGGGTGTGAACTGTAACTTTGAGAGGGCTGCGATCATCTACAGCCTAACTTTTGGACTTGGGTGTAAATTTAGGTTGCTGCATATATAAAAGAGGAGATATCTGTTCATTGTCCAGAACCGTCTCTTAGGGTTTGTGAAGTGTTGTATTCTTGTCTCTTACCTGTATTTCGAGAGCTTGTGACTGAGTTTCTGTATTCATCGTTGTCTTCTCTCGCTTGTAGTTGGAGAGATTATCGTCACTGTTGGTAGATGATCATTTGTAGATGATCATCGAGGTTCTTGTATTACTGTATCTTCTAGATCTTACATTTGTAAGATCTTTTAGGGTTTTTGGGGGGTAAACTTTTTGGTTTGGGTTAGTAAGAGTTTTGTCACTGTTTTGTCGCTAGATCTGTGTTTGTCTTTGATGTTTGTTGTTGATTCATCTTCATACCATGATTTTTAACACATGGACATGTTGATCTATGATGGAGGATTGGGAAGTAGACGCCTGTAAACTTAATCGTGAAAAACTGGAGATAGAGAAATGTTGGAGAAGATTCAGGAATAAAAATAATGAGACTAATATTAAGTTAATCTAATAAAAACTACGTTGTTTAGATAGGTTTCGCATCTAAGTTAGATGCATAACAACCCCATATTCACTTTCATGATCATATGGACTTAAACTTAATAATCAATATTATAGCTAGTAATCTTGAGGTGTATTTTGAGATGCTCAGTTGCTCAGGATCAAAGATTGTAATACAATATTTACTTATTTACATATTGTGGCATGTATGTTGGCATGCTCTTGTAATTTACTAAATATGTAAAATATGTGAAATGACAAGCAAGGTATTTATAAGTTTAAGCATGGTGTACCGTTAGTCTAGGTCGACACCCCATATATAAAACTACTCATGGTTTAGACATCAAGACAAATAATTAATACAAGTAGTAACCACTAGGGCTGTAAATGAACCAAACGTTCAGCGAACAGTTCGTGAACTGTTCGGCGGGAAGTTTGTTTGTGTTCATTCGTTTATTAAACAAACAAACATGAACAGAGGTCGTGTTCGTTCGTTTATGTTCGTGAACGTTCGGTAACGTGTTCGTTTGTGTTCGATAGTTCATTAGTGTTTTTAGTTTTTATATTTATTTAAATACTTAAACATTCCGACAAATTAAATATCTAATAAGTGTCAGTATATTACATATTCTGTTCATAAACGATTGTTTGTGTTCGTTTGTTTTCATATATGTTCATGGACATTAGTTTGCGCTCATTTGTGTTCGTCAACGTTCATTTTTGTTCGTTGCCTAAAATTAACAAACAAACACGAACAAGTTCATTTCCTTAACAAACGAACACGAACATAAAATCTTGTTCGATAAGTGTCCGTGAACGGTTCGCGAACACATATATTTCTTAACAAACGAACACGAACAAGGTCTTGTTCGTGTTCGTTCAGTTCGTTTGCAGCCTTAGTAACCACATAACAAAGGCACACCCAAGGATGGACAAAAATATCACCTTTAGATAATAAACGATTGAACCTTCAAAGATTTGGAAGGCATAACGAGCTCAGACTAGGGGCATAAATGAGTCGAGCCAAACCGGAGCTCATCTAGTTTAATTTAAGAAAATCTAGGCTGGTTTGTTTCGAGCTCAATTTTTAAAGCTTAAGCTCAGACTCGTATTTATACATTTATAAATATTTTTTTATGTTTATTGTTATAATTACATATAATATATATTATTTGGTTAGTATTAATATTATTAGTATTATTATTATATTATACATATTAATTCAAACTTGGCATGAACAGTACTTGATCAAATATCATTGGTGAATTAATGTTTTATTAATTTCTTTTCTCTAATATACAAGCCGTTTAAAGTAAAAAAGAAATGTTTTTGTTTGTTTTTTATTATTTTGATGACTTATTGAATTGAGTGGCAAATGAATATTGATATATTAAATAATTTATGTCAATAATTTTCTTTTGCCTATCTAATTGATGTGTTAAGTAGTATATTTAAATGATTAATTTAAAAAGAATATGAAACATATTAAAAAGGTTTATTATGATTACTATATAATATTAAATACGAAGAACTCGCGTTCATTAACTTTTTCTTTAAAGCTTAGTATACGTATATTATTATTTCTTTAGACGTGCCGACATAATCTTTATTGACAACAAAGTAGAGCATATCTTTGGTATAGTAAGCTATACGGGTGTCGGTACTTTGACGAAATCGAGCCAGTTTTGACCGAACAATATTTGTACCGGTGTTTTTTCGTTGTTTTCGATATGTGTAAACTGCGTGTCGATGTCGTTTGAGCGCAGGTATCATAACAAACGATATACACAACAACCAAATTCATGCAAATGTGAAATATATATTAGAAAGGTTTATTATGATTACTATATAATATTAAAACCGAAGAACTCGCGTTCGTTATAAAGCTCAATATACGTATATTTATTAGACGTGCCAACATAAAATTTGTTGACAACAAAGTGGCATTCAAAATAGAGTATATCTTTGGTACAATAACGTATATTTATTAATCTTATTAATGAACAATGAAGTTTAACGTAGAGTGTTTTTCTGGTACCATGTTGGTACCTTGACAACCAAACATTAGTACCGTATAGCTATTATCGAATCTGATACCTGTGTTTGTTTTATTGTATTTGATTAATGTAAAACACGAGTCATTTTTTTTCTTCGTTTAGGTTGCTCTAGCGAGTGTTGGTATCGTAACGAGCCGAACAGATACCAACCAAATTCCCGCCGCATAGCGCGGGGGAAATCACACTAGTTATTATTAAAAGAAACATATTCGAAACATCTTAGGCATAAAACAATAAATGGAATACTGTTAAGAAAAATGAAGACAGTTTGATTACATTTACATAACCATATCTTTAGCTTGAATTAAAAATGACCGAATATTTATATTAAGTCTTCAAACCTTTGTTAGTAATTTAAATAAAATGAAAATTAAAATATTTAATTTTGTTTTCAATAATACATGATATGTTGGGACCATAATAGGAATATGAAGTGATGATAAACTCGACATTGGTTTTCTTATCTTATTGTGGATTCTTTTTGAGTAGTTGTATCCACACAAGACCAAACCACTTGTTTTGTGGTCCTAGCAAGGTAATGTATACTGCTTTCACTACCATGCAAAATATGTAATGCCAATGTTCTCTTATATATTTATCAATTAATTAATTATTTATATATTATTTAATTCGTTTTCTATATTTTAAGTTCACTTATATATTTATCAATTAATTAATTAATTTATTATATATTATTTAATTCATTTTCTATATTTTAATAAAGTTGGTTTACCAATATAAAATTTCAAGTGGAATAAGAATCGTAGTCCAAACAACATTGTGGAGGTACGACTTTTCTTTGTATTCACATTAGTTTTCAAGTTCTCTCCACAAAGTTAGGGAGGGTTAAATAAGAAACTCATAGTTATTGAGAAAACATAGGAAACTCTAACCTCCTAACTTTTAAAAAAAAAATCACACATTTTTAAGGGTTTTGAGCAAAAAAAAAAAAAATCAAAAAAGCGCCGACCAGATTAAAAAAACAAATATGTTTTTGTGTACCATATGTACCAGTCATGTGTAATATATGTTGCAGTCGCGTTGTGCAAAACTTGTTTATTTTATAAAAAAATATCCCCTCGGCGCTTATTTGTTTTTTTTTATTTTTTATTTTGTTCAAAACTCTTAAAAACATATATATATTACATGTGTGATTTTTTTCAAAATCAAAAAATGTTGATAGGTTAGAGCTTTTTAGATTTTCTCAATCACTATGGATTTTCTCCCAATACTTACACACTCTCTCTATACACACACACTAAAGTAGGAAGGTGTTAATAGTGTTCACCTGCAAACGTGCATTGGGTGCTTTTGCTAACGTGCACTGGTTGCTTTTTTAATCTCTTTTGTTATACTCTATACACTTTACTCAATATTTTTTTTCTTTTTCTTTAATCAATTTATATTTCTATCCCTGTACTTTTGCAATGCTTAATGTTTTAACGTTGTTTTGACATGAACTTGCTTATTTTTTATTGTTTTTTTGACATTATTTTTTACGGGGTGAATACTAATAGGTGGTTGCAACCGAGCTTTACATCTTTTTCAACACATCTACACCATACATCATGAATTACCATCACTTCACACCAGGGAATGCAAAAAAAATCGTTGCCAACTACGAATGGCGAGCTTACTACAACCCTAGTTAAAGCACCATTGTTGATTCAAACAAACTGAAAACCACTGTAACACCCGAAAATTTTAAAACAAAAATGTAACAACCCTTATGATTTATAGTCCAATAGGAAACCCTAATTAAGACACCCAAGTGATTCTGCACAAACCCTAAGATTTCCAGAACAATCAGAATCAGGATCAGGGCCCCTAAAACTCAGGGGGGGGGGGGTATTTTCTAGTGATGATTATCCATTTAACTCGCTGTCTAAATTGAATATTATAAAACTGCTGACTCAGCTAGGCTAGTCCCACGCGTGGCAACCCTATAGTGTTTAGGTGTCCCTTACGCACCGTAAGGGAATAAGTGTTACGGTGCGCAAGGGTGGTTACGGACCGTAAGTGATTTAGTGTTACGGTGCGTAAGGCAAGTCAAAATTCGACTATAAATACAGGACATTGGCACTCGATTTCTGGTGTTCATTCGACAAAGAAATTCGTTTCAGGCTTCGAGTTATCGTCTGATTATCACAATTAACACACACAGAACACTAATTAGTATAGCGGGGTGCTGCAGAACAGGGTAATAACTCGATCGCTATTACGATTCATTGTCTGATCGATCAATATATCCAATGGATGTTTAAGTGCTGCCCACATTAGGGTTATACTTTGTCGTTCGTCGTTAATTCGATGGATGTTTAAGTATTGTACTTTGTCGTTCGTCGTTAATTCGATGGATGTTTAAGTATCGCACTTTGTCGTTCGTTGTGAGAATTTGATCTCGTGAGTTATCGTAAAGGCTGTATTAAGTTAATTACCTAGTTTGTGTGCAAATTAGGTTAATAGGATAATCAGTAGGATAAACTCTGCCCGTATAAATCTACAATTGAAAACAAGGTAGCATCACTTGGAAATTTTAAGGTACGGATAGAATCCTTTCTTTCGATTTACGTCGTTTAAATATAAGTATATCATTCCTGATTTTAAATTCCGTATTAAGATTAAGTTATGAAATAAGTTATAAATTCCGTACGGATAGAATCCTTTCTTTCGATTTACGTCGTTTAAATATAAGTATATCATTCCTGATTTTAAATTCCGTATTAAGATTAAGTTATGAAATAAGTTATAAATTCCGTACGGATAGAATCCTTTCTTTCGATTTACGTCGTTTAAATATAAGTATATCATTCCTGATTTTAAATTCCGTATTAAGATTAAGTTATGAAATAAGTTATAAATTCCGTACGGATAGAATCCTTTCTTTCGATTTACGTCGTTTAAATATAAGTATATCATTCCTGATTTTAAATTCCGTATTAAGATTAAGTTATGAAATAAGTTATAAATTCCGTACAGATAGAATCTTTTCTTTCGATTTACGTCATTTAAATATAAGTATATCATTCCTGATTTTAAATTCCGTATTAAGATTAAGTTATGAAATAAGTTATAAATTCCGTACGGATAGAATCCTTTCTTTCGATTTACGTCGTTTAAATATAAGTATATCATTCCTGATTTTAAATTCCGTATTAAGATTAAGTTATGAAATAAGTTATAAATTCCGTACGGATAGAATCCTTTGTTTCGATTTACGTCGTTTAAATATAAGTATATCATTCCTGATTTTAAATTCCGTATTAAGATTAAGTTATGAAATAAGTTATAAATTCCGTACGGATAGAATCCTTTCTTTCGATTTACGTCGTTTAAATATAAGTATATCATTCCTGATTTTAAATTCCGTATTAAGATTAAGTTATGAAATAAGTTATAAATTTCGTACGGATAGAATCCTTTCTTTCGATTTACGTCGTTTAAATATAAGTATATCATTCCTGATTTTAAATTCCGTATTAAGATTAAGTTATGAAATAAGTTATAAATTCCGTACGGATAGAATCCTTTCTTTCGATTTACGTCGTTTAAATATAAGTATATCATTCCTGATTTTAAATTCCGTATTAAGATTAAATTATGAAATAAGTTATAAATTCCGTACGGATAGAATCTTTTCTTTCGATTTACGTCATTTAAATATAAGTATATCATTCCTGATTTTAAATTCCGTATTAAGATTAAGTTATGAAATAAGTTATAAATTCCGTACGGATAGAATCTTTTCTTTCGATTTACGTCATTTAAATATAAGTATATCATTCCTGATTTTAAATTCCGTATTAAGATTAAGTTATGAAATAAGTTATAAATTCCGTACGGATAGAATCTTTTCTTTCGATTTACGTCATTTAAATATAAGTATATCATTCCTAATTTTAAATTCCGTATTAAGATTATGTTATGAAATTTCAAACGTTTTGAAAAAGGTTTTGTTTTACATCAGTTATTTAGAAAATGGTTTATGAAAAATATTCTTTTCGTATTTACAAGTATACAGGTTTGTGAGTTATTTGTTATAAATTTACAAATCAAATTTCATACTCTAGTGGTTCCTTATTAACGAGTCAAGGTTTTATCTTGTTTCGTTTAATAAACCACATTTTGGGGACGAAATTGTCAAGATAGGATTGATATCCATACCTTGGTGACTGGTTCCACTCTTAGATTTTCAATCTCGCTAAAGATTCGTATTTTCAATCAAATTATTGTTTACAAGTTACAAGTTAAATATCTTAAGGATTACAAGTTATAAGTAAATAAATTACAAGTTTAATATTATATACAAGTATTATGTTACTCAAGTCAAATTGTTATAACCCACTAAATTACTATATCTTTTAAAAACTCATCACGTCTTTGATTATCGATTCATTTGACAGTCTGTTCGATTCCTATTCTAATCATTTGATTTAGCTTTCATGTCATGCGATAGTATTATGTTGTTATACTCATTATCGCATGTTCCAATATATGTTCCGTTTTGTTATGAAAATAAGTTTTATAAGTTATGTGAATAAGACCATTTGTACTCTGATACCCTGAGTATCGCTTCTCGTGGAGTGTCCCACGAGCATGTTGTTGTGGCATCAACATCATGTGCTCCATCCGTGACGGAGAGATCAGTTCACGGCGTCTCTTAAGTACAAGTGTGGTACATATAAGTTATTAGGAGGCGTATGGATCGATCCTAGGATTTAAGTTTTAAGGAGATGGATAACGGGTATGCCAACTCGCCATTTCATGTGATAAGTATGCAGGAGTAGCTACCTGTGTATTGTCACGTTTTAAGTTTGCTCATGGGTACATCCGTAAGATATGATTATGAAATTATGTTCTTGCATCGTATCATTTTCACAATAAGTTTCATCCTATGAAATTACGTTACTTGCATCATAAAGTTTCATCCGGATATCAATAAGCTTTTGTTTTCCTCTATCCGCACACTGGGCAAAACTTTCAAAAAAAAATTTGCTCAGACGTACGTTTTTGTGTTTTCTTCTTTACGTCAGGTTATCAAGACAATCTAGGACGGGATACAGAAGAGTGATCGAGTATATGAAACCGGCCGTAGAAATAATGTACTGGATTAGATATCCTATTTCCATTAAGTTGTAAAGCCTTGTAATACATTTAAGTATAAATGGAATTATGTTTTTGATCTGACTCTGTAAAAGTGACACGTCAGCCCATTCCGGGTTGGGGTGTTACAACCACCGTGACTAAAGAAAGTGAAACTGAAACTATTTGACTAAAAGTGTTATTTTGACCAAAATATGGAGATTAAACAGAGGCTAACTCTTTTTCAAAAACATTATAAACTATATTTTTGACATGGCATTTCCTTTTAGAATTTTAAGGAAGTCTATATTTTTATAACATGGAGTTAAAGTTTTATAAACAAGGTGGAATTTATTTGGTCTTCATAGGGTGTTTGAGTTTTACTTATAAGGGAATTGTTATAAATGGTTATAAATACTACCATCTATAGGTATTATGAACAATTAGTAAAGGCATCATATGCATAGTAAAAGACATCCATATCAATTAGTAAGAAAAAGATCAAATAGGAAGTATAGTTTTGGGTAGAAAGCTAAGAAGAGATGTGGTTGTGACATGTGACATAATTAAACACTAAAGATAGAGACCTTTTAGTCAAATTTACACCAACTCATCTTCAATAGTTCAATCTCATTTCACCGTCCCTCCATCTCTATAACCAGTCATCCAAAAACCCCATCTTCCAAAACCACACACCACCACACCACAACCACCTAGAATCACCATTGTTGATTCAAACAAACTGAAAACCACCATGACTAAAAAAAGTGAAACTGAAACTATTTGACTAAAAGTGTTATTTTGACCAAAATATGAAGATTAAACAGAAGCTAACTCTTTTTCAAAAAATTATAAACTATATTTTTGACATGGCATTTCCTTTTAGAATTTGAAGGAAGTCTATATTTTTATAACATGGAGTTAAATTTTTGTAAATAAGGTGCCATTTATTTGGTCTTCATAGGGTGTTTGATTTTTACTTATAAGGTAACTAGGTTAGTTCCCCATGTGTTACACATGTTGAACAATTTATACTATATAATAAATATTTTCTGCAAAACCAAGACAGAGATATTTATATACCAGATTGACCTAAATGAGTTAATATAGATGTAATGTTATATTATTAATAATAAAAAATGATTTTTAAAAATATATGCATTACACGGTTGAATAATAATTGAATAAAGTATAATGCAATTTGTTAACATATAGAATTGTCAAAATATGTATTTAACAAAATGAACATTCACGTGATAATTATAAATTTTGTTAAGTTTATTTTTTAAACATTTACCACCAATTTTTTTAATACTATTACTAAAGATCAAGGTAAAAATAACCTAAAAATATTCTTTTAATACTATTAGTGCTATACGGTAGATTTGCTTCTAGTTAAATGAAAGGTCACAAGAGGTCAAGACTCTTCTTCAAATATTTTGAAGTCATCATCTTCCTCCTCCAAGCTCATAACCAGAAGCGAGTTAGAGTCGTTCCAGCTTACCAAAAAAATTCTCGTATCGGTTCTTTACTCGAAGATACAAACAAAAGTGGCTAAACGTTGACAAGTAATAATAATTGTCATTGAGGTGGGTTAAACGTACCCCTTGTTACTTGTCATACCCTCTCCCTAAAAAAATCATTTTAAAAGTTGTCAAATCCCCCCCCCCCCCCCCTAAAAAATCTTAATTTTCTAACAGACTTTGTTAAAATAAAAAACCTTGAAAACATGACATAACTTTGGTGATAAAATTAAGATTTCCCTATATGTAAATAATCAAAATAACTTGCATAAACTTAGGCTACAAAATTAAAATTATCATATAATGAATATAGAATTATAAATTACACAATTTCTGAAATCAAAAAGGGACCCATCAACTCGTACATGTTAATTATTATGAGTCCGGTAATGGTAATATATATATATATATATATATATATATATAGGGAGGGGCTCATGCGAGAACTCCATTTATTGTGAGAACCATGAGAACCAATGTGAACACAACCTAAAATAGCTAAAAAAAACCTAAAAAAAACCTAACCCCCACCCCCCCCCCCCCCCAAAAAAAAAAACCTAACCCCCCCCCCCCAAGCTAAATGCTAAAAACTAAAACCCCCAAAAAACCTAAAAAAAAACCTACCCCCCCCCCCCCCCCCCAAAAAAAACCTAAACCCCCCTCCCCCACCCCCCAAAAACCTAACCCCCCCCCCCCCCAAGCTAAAATGCTAAAAACTAAACCCCAAAAAAAACCTAAAAAAATCTAAAAAAAATCTAAAAAAATCTAAATTTTTTTTTTTGATTTTTTAAATATTTTTTAGGTTAAAATCGCTACTTTTCGAAGCCAAAAAAAAATAATTTTAAAAAAAAATATATATTTTTAGCGATTTTAACCTAAAAAATATTAAAAAAATCAAAAAAAAAAATTGTGTGATTTTTAGCTATTTTTAGGCATTTTTGGTTGTGTTCACATTGGTTCTCGCGGTTCTCGCAATAAGAGGTGGTTCTCGCATGATCTTCTCCCTATATATATATATATATATATATATATATATATATATATATATATATAACTAATAGATTAAAAAGTGGTTAAACATTAAAAAGTAATTTTAACTAATAAGAAATAAATAAGAGTGGTTATCTACAACTTATTGAAATTTATAAATTTCGAATCATATGAATATGCCGTCTTTCATATCCAACTTAAAGGGAAAAAAATTAAATATACTTAAAATAAAATAATAAATCATCACCATTTTTTCTCTCTATTTTTCTATCCTTATCGCCACTAAGAAACGCATTACATTTTTTTTCTCTCTTTTCTATCCTTATCCACTAACAAACTCACCAAATTAGTAGATTGATTTTAAGCAGGAAAACACAATTAGAGAGGGCTCGAGGAAGTGTCATATGTCTCCAAATAGATTTCTTTAAATATATATATATATATAGGGGAGAGTTAATTGGGGAACACCAAAAAAGTGGGGAACTGGGGACCAATTGTATTTTTGTCCAACTTCTTAAAAAAACTCATCAGGCTATCAAACTAAAATCCTACTGCAGAATTTCACGGTGGAGTTACACGACGGTCTTTCACGACGGAGATCTTCATAGATTTTCTCTCAAATCAGGTTCTTCAACAGGATTTCATAGATCGTGACCAGTTCGTTCATGCCGATTTCACTTATTTAACAATCAATTTTGTATGAGGTAAATCGAAATTTAATTTCATATTCTAGTTTTGCCGATTTGAACTCAATTTCTAGGGTTTTATGGATATTAGTTTACGATCAATTCGTTCATTCGGATTTCATAGATTTAATTTAACGATTAATTTTGTATCAAATAATTCTAAATCTTATTTCACTTTCTAGTTTTGCTAATTGGAACTCGATTTTTAGGGTTTTATGAATATTAGTTGCAGATTCTTTAAAAAATGGATTTAAACTCGATTTCTTTTATTTGATATGGAGTTTCATACATATTTGTATCAATAAAATATTTAACATGTTAAATTGAAATTATTTAACATGTAAAACAACCAGAAGTTAAACAAGGCAAACCATTTCTAGCTAGACTGGTGAATTATGATTCCATCTTTCCCTGTATTGTGTGTCATTGGATTTAAAAACCTTAGCAAGATGAAATGATCTAGAACTCTGTAGTTATTGTGTATGTGATCATGATTCATGCTGAGAAACGTAAACGTCTATATAATCCCGTTACCTCATATGAATCGTTATATTGAACGTTATGTACATAGATATTAATGGTTGAAGGCCATTGTCATCATAGGTTTAGTATTTAGATGCATAAATTAGGGGAAATTATCACCTTAGATATTTTGTTTTTAATTTGCAACATATTATTATTTGTTTTCAAAGCATTGCTCTGTGTAAAACCAGAAAAGCTTTAGTTGCATCCAGTAGTTGTGTTGCGTATCTCCCGTCTGCTTTGCAGATAAACCTTTTTGTATAGTAAACCTTGCATAATTTATTCCTCTCTTTGGTGGTTTTTACACTCCTAAAGCCCCCGGTTTTGACCAAAAAGTACACGAGGGGACACCTTAAGCCCCTGATGCACTTTCTTAACCGTCTCACGCCTCATGCACAATAAGTTTGTTGCTGTTGCAAGGGCATATATATTGATTTTATTACATGCAACTATACTTTATAGGTTAGGTCTCATTTGCAGAGACTTATTTATATTAGAAAAATTCCACGTATGCGCGTAGCTGTTACTGAAAAGCTACGTAGATTCATAATAACTGAAATGGACTTCTTTTGTTGTTTGTGATATCTTAGGGTCTTGCAATGCAGCCGTCGTGGTGTGTCGGCACTTAGTTGACATGGATGTGAGTAGGGGACAAAATGGAATTCAACTGTTGTTAACCGCAGAGAAAGAGGCTCAACAAATTGTGAATGATGCACGCAACGGTCACTTTTAATCATTTCATCCTTTTATTAACTTTTTTTTACTTTTTTTTTGCTATGGAGATTGACCAAACTTCATCCTTTTCCTGGCTTCAGCAAAATTGGCATGGCTTAAATAGGCCAAAGAGGAGGCGGATATGGAGGTTGCAGAATTTCGTGCTTAAATGGAAGCCGGTTATCAGAGAAAACTTACAGAGGTATGTTACAAATAAAAATTATTAAAAAGAACTGTTCATTTTTTGGTTGATAAGAGAATAGAAGTTGGAAACGGCAAAGAGGGTAAAAACAACGCATAACCAAACCGTTTACATGGAGTTGACTTGTTGGAAGTTACCCATAACTAACACCTTAGGTTATGGTACGGTTAGAGGGTATACCCGACATGTGCACACCCTAGACTAAGCAGTAATTATACTAAATGTTTTTCCTATAGTATTTGAAATCCCCAACAAACTAGTGGAGATTCGGGTGATAATGTGAAAGGTCTTGAGAAGGAAACCGAGGCAAAGATTCAACATCTAAAGACAAAAGCTGGTATAATTTCAGATGATGTTGTTGACATGCTTCTTAAGAATGTCACCTCTGTCAAATATTGAATTTTAATTGACTTAAAACCTGAGAAAAGTGTCATTAACATATTATGTGCATGTTTTTATTTTGTTACCTCAGTCGATTAGCAATACTCGGGCTTGGGCTCGTTTACTAAACGAGCTTGTTTTTAGGCTCGGGCTCGAGCTTGTTTAAGCTCGGCTCATTCAAGATTTTTTCGAGCTGAGCTCGAGTATCTCGGCTCGTTTGCACCCCTACTGGGAACCCTCGTATTAGAGGGCTAATGACACTGCTTATTAGGTCTATAACATGTGACAACCCAATATTTAGCAAACCGCGTCCGTAATCTTATAAGGCCGAGTGTAGTGAGTGATAGTTGTAGTTCCTATTTAATTATATGGTTTATGCAGTGCCCTCCTCTTTGTGCTCATTTTTTTTAATTTAGGGCAGCTTCTAGCTTCTAACTGATGCGATTAAGATGTTTTTGGGTTTTGTTCATAGCTAAATGGGTCAAATTCTGGACTGGATAATGCTGGTATGGCGAGTGTACTTCTGATACGTGGAATACATATTAGAGTGTAACAGCCCAGCGTAACCGCACCATGATATTGTCCGCTTTGGCAGCCAGCACGCTCTCAGCGTCTGCCCCTCACGGTTTTAAAAACGCGTCATGATGGTGAAGGTATCCAGCCCCTTATAAGGTAGCCTTAGTTCCCCTTCACAACCGATGTGGGATATCACAGTCCACCCCCCTTAAGGGGTCCAGCGTCCTCGCGGGACCTGGCACCATCGGTCCGGCCCTGGCTCTGATACCATCTGTAACAGCCCAGCGTAACCGCACCATGATATTGTCCGCTTTGGCAGCCAGCACGCTCTCTGCGTCTGCCCCTCACGGTTTTAAAAACGCGTCATGATGGTGAAGGTATCCAACCCCTTATAAGGTAGCCTTAGTTCCCCTTCACAACCGATGTGGGATATCACAGTCCACCCCCCTTAAGGGGTCCAGCGTCCTCGCGGGACCTGGCACCATCGGTCCGGCCCTGGCTCTGATACCATCTGTAACAGCCCAGCGTAACCGCACCATGATATTGTCCGCTTTGGCAGCCAGCACGCTCTCAGCGTCTGCCCCTCACGGTTTTAAAAACGCGTCATGATGGTGAAGGTAACCAGCCCCTTATAAGGTTGCCTTAGTTCCCCTTCACAACCGATGTGGGATATCACATAGAGGGCCAATGACACTGCTTATTAGGTCTCTAGCATGTGACAACCCAAAATTTAGCAAACCGCGTCCGTAATCTTATAAGGCCGAGTGTAGTGAGTGATAGTTGTAGTTCCTATTTAATTATATGGTATATGCAGTGCCCTCCTCTTTGTGCTCATTTTTTTTAATTTAGGGCAGCTTCTAACTGATGCAATTAAGATGTTTTTGGGTTTTGTTCATAGCTAAATGGGTCAAATTCTGGACTGGATAATGCTGGTATGGCGAGTGTACTTTTGATACGTGGAATACATGTTGAATTTTCAGGAGCAGGCTAAAAGATACATGTTAAATGAGCGTTTTCCTTGATCAACTAAACTCGATTGAAAATTATTTGACCAAACATGTTAAAATAATTTTTGTACGATAAACGTCAACATGTTAAATGAGAGTTTGCGTTGATCAACTAGGTGCGATTCAACTTTATTTAACCAAATTATATATTGAATTTCGGCCTAGAGTTCAAAATACTTAAATAAAGTTTTGTGTATAGTCTATGCGGGCCCAAAATAATAAAATAAATTAATTTAACATGTTAAAAAAAACGTTTGCATTGATCAACTAAACTTGATTTGACTTTATTTGAACAAACATATTAAAATAAGTTTTCTACAATAAACATTAACATGATGAAATGTTGACTTGTTCTACTAGGTTTTATTTAAATTTATTTGACCAAATTATATATTAAATTCTGGATAAGAGTTTAAAATACTAAAATAAAGTTTTGTATGGAGTTTATGCGAGCTCAAAATATTAAAATAAATTAATTTAACATGTTAAAGAAAAGTTTGTATTGATCAACTAAACTTGATTCGACTTTATTTGACCAAACATGTTAAAATAAGTTTTGTACAATAAACTTTAACACGTTAAATGAGAGTTTGCCTTGATCTACAAGGTTCGATTTTACTTTATTTGACCAAATTATAAATTAAATTTTGGATTAGAGTTTAAAATACTAAAATAAAGTTTTGTGTAGAGTTTATGTTGGCTAAAAATATTAAAATAAATTAATCTAACATGTTAAATGAGCGTTTACATTGATACACTAAACTCGATTCGAATTTATTTGACCAAACATGTTAAGATAAGTTTTGTCCGATAAACCCTAAATTTTAAATGAGAGTTTGCCTTGATCTACAAGGTTCGATTTAACTTTATTTGACCAAATTATATATTAAATTTTGGAATAGAGTATAAAATACTAAAATAAAGTTTTATGCGGGCTTAAAATATTAAAATAACTTAATTTAACATGTTAAATGAGCGTTTACGTTGATCAACTAAACTCGATTGAAAATTATTTGACCAAGCATGTTAAAATAATTTTTGTACGATAAATTTTAACATCTTAAATGAGAGTTTACGTTGATCAACTAGGTGCGATTCAACTTTATTTAACCAAATTACATATTGAATTTCGGCCTAGAGTTCAAAATACTTAAATAAAGTTTTGTGTGTAGTCTATGCAGGCTCAAAATAATAAAATAAATTAATTTAACATGTTAAAAAGACGTTTGCATTGATCAGCTAAACTTGATTTGACTTTATATGAACAAACATATTAAGATAAGTTTTGTACAATAAATTTTAACATGATGAAAGGTTGACTTGTTCTACTAGGTTCGATTTAAATTTATTTGACCAAATTATATATTAAATTCTGGATAAGAGTTTAAAATACTAAAATAAAGTTTTGTATGGAGTTTATGCGGGCTCAAAATATTAAAATAAATTAATTTAACATGTTAAAGAAAAGTTTGTATTGATCAACTAAACTTGATTCGACTTTATTTGACCAAACATATTAAAATAAGTTTTGTACAATAAACTTTAACACGTTAAATGAGAGTTTGCCGTGATCTACTAGGTTTGATTTAACTTTATTTAACCAAATTATAAATTAAATTTTGGATTAGAGTTTAAAATACTAAAATAAAGTTTTGTGTAGAGTTTATGCTGGCTAAAAATGTTAAAATAAATAAATCTAACATGTTAAATGAGGGTTTAAATTGATCAAATAAACTCGATTCGAATTTATTTGACCAAACATTTTAAGATAAGTTTTGTATGATAAACTTTAACATGTTAAATGAGAGTTTAAATTGATCAACTAGGTGTGATTCAACTTTATTTAACCAAGTTATATATTGAATTTCGGCGTAGAGTCCAAAATATTAAAATAAAGTTTTGTGTGTAGTTTATGCGGGCTCAAAATATTAAAATAAATTAATTTAACATGTTAAAGAAAAGTTTGCATTGATCAACTAAACTTGATTCGACTTTATTTGACCAAACATGTTAATATAAGTTTTGTACAATGAACTTTATCATGTTAAATGAGAGTTTGCCTTGATCTACTAGGTTCGATTTAACTTTATTTTACCAAATTATATATTAAATTTTGGATTGGAGTATAAAATACTAAAATAAACTTTTATGTGGAGTTTATGCGGGCTTAAAACATTAAAATAAATAAATTTAACATGTTAAATGAGCGTTTACATTCATCAACTAAACTCGATTGGAATTTATTTGACCAAACATGTTAAAATTTGTGTTGATCTCACCTGGATCACTCGTGATCTAGGAAACCATGGTGACACAAGACATACCTTGCGATTAATAAAAACTAAAATATTAGTTAACCAATATAACTCGTTGTGCTTACATTAGATGCAAACTGTAAAGTTGAAAAATTGCATAGGTTGTTTGGCATTTCATTTAGGTGATGTATATTATAAGATTACATGTATGCAGTTAGTAAAAACAATTATTTAACATGTTAAGAAAATATTTCGTTTTAATTATAATTATTCGTAATGGTATAATGTCGGGAAAGCTCATAACCTTCTACGAGGTGATGTATCTCTGATCTCACCCGGATCTCTCGTGATCTAGGAAACCATGGTGACACAAGACGTACCTTGCGATTAATAAAAACTAAAATATTAGTTAACCACTATAACTCGTTGAGCTTATATCAGATGCAAACTGTAAAGTTGAAAATTTGCATGGGTTGTTTGGCATTTCATTTAGGTGATGTATATTCTAAGATTACATGTATGCAGTTAGTAAAAACAATTATTTAACATGTTAAGAAAATATTTCGTATTAATTATAATTATTCGTAATGGTATAATGTCGGGTAAGCTCATAACCTTCTACGAACCCGGATCACTCGTGATCTAGGAAACCATGGTGACACAAGACGTACCTTGCGATTAATAAAAACTAAAATGTTAGTTAACCAATATAACTCGTTGTGCTTATATTAGATGCAAAATGTAATGTTGAAAAATTGCATAGGTTGTTTGGCATTTCTTTTAGGTGATGTATATTATAAGATTACATGTATGCAGTTAGTAAAAACATTTATTTAACATGTTAAGAAAATAATACGTGTTAATTATAATTATTCGCAATGGTATATTGTCAGGAAAGCTCCTAACCTTCTACGAGGTGATGTATCTCTGATCTCACCCGGATCACTCGTGATCTAGGAAACCATGGTGACACAAGACGTACCTTGCGATTAATAAAAACTAAAATATTAGTTAACCAATATAACTCGTTGTGCTTACATTAGATCATCATCATCATATCCCACCAATAGCAAAGCTAAGGTAGGGTCTGAGGAGGGTGAGATGTAGACAGCCTTACCTCTACCCCGTAGGAATAGAGAGACTGCTTCCAATGAGACCCCCAGCTCGATTGTAGTTTTGCATCAAGCCTTGGACATAAGGCACATAACACTCAGCAATTGAGACAAACGCCGATTAGTGCATGTACTCCCTTGTCTTTCGGCTATCAACGCCACCACATGATGCATGATTAACCATCTCCCTCTTTTAACGTTATTTTCATGAAATAGTAAAATAACGTTAAAAATTAGTGCACTTTCACTTTTGCCCCCCGAGCGCCCACACATATATACATTATATGAGCATACCGCAAGCGGGGCGTTGTGCTTACATTAGATGCAAACTGTAAAGTTGAAAAATTGCATAGGTTGTTTGGCATTTCATTTAGGTGATGTATATTATAAGATTACATGTATGCAGTTAGTAAAAACAATTATTTAACATGTTAAGAAAATATTTCGTATTAATTATAATTATTCGTAATGGTATAATGTCGGGAAAGCTCATAACCTTCTACGAGGTGATGTATCTCTGATCTCACCCGGATCTCTCGTGATCTAGGAAACCATGGTGACACAAGATGTACCTTGCGATTAATAAAAACTAAAATATTAGTTAACCACTATAACTCGTTGAGCTTATATCAGATGCAAACTGTAAAGTTGAAAATTTGCATAGGTTGTTTGGCATTTCATTTAGGTGATGTATATTATAATATTACATGTATGCAGTTAGTAAAAACAATTATTTAACATGTTAAGAAAATATTTCGTATTAATTATAATTATTCGTAATGGTATAATGTCGGGTAAGCTCATAACCTTCTACGAACCCGGATCACTCGTGATCTAGGAAACCATGGTGACACAAGACGTACCTTGCGATTAATAAAAACTAAAATGTTAGTTAACCAATATAACTCGTTGTGCTTATATTAGATGCAAAATGTAATGTTGAAAAATTGCATAGGTTGTTTGGCATTTCTTTTAGGTGATGTATATTATAAGATTACATGTATGCAGTTAGTAAAAACATTTATTTAACATGTTAAGAAAATAATACGTGTTAATTATAATTATTCGCAATGGTATATTGTCGGGAAAGCTCCTAACCTTCTACGAGGTGATGTATCTCTGATCTCACCCGGATCACTCGTGATCTAGGAAACCATGGTGACACAAGACGTACCTTGCGATTAATAAAAACTAAAATATTAGTTAACCAATATAACTCGTTGTGCTTACATTAGATCATCATCATCATCATCATATCCCACCAATAGCAAAGCTAAGGTAGGGTCTGAGGAGGGTGAGATGTAGACAGCCTTACCTCTACCCCGTAGGAATAGAGAGACTGCTTCCAATGAGACCCCCAGCTCGATTGTAGTTTTGCATCAAGCCTTGGACATAAGGCACATAACACTCAGCAATTGAGACAAACGCCGATTAGTGCATGTACTCCCTTGTCTTTCGGCTATCAACGCCACCACATGATTCATGATTAACCATCTCCCTCTTTTAACGTTATTTTCACGAAATAGTAAAATAACGTTAAAAATTAGTGCACTTTCACTTTTGCCCCCCGAGCGCCCACACATATATACATTATATGAGCATACCGCAAGCGGGGCGTTGTGCTTACATTAGATGCAAACTGTAAAGTTGAAAAATTGCATAGGTTGTTTGGCATTTCATTTAGGTGATGTATATTATAAGATTACATGTATGCAGTTAGTAAAAACATTTATTTAACATGTTAAGAAAATATTTCGTATTAATTATAATTCTTCGCAATGGTATATTGTCGGGAAAACTCCTAACCTTCTATAAGGTGATGTATCTCTGATCTCACCCGGATCACTCGTGATCTAGGAAACAATGGTGACACAAGACGTACCTTGCAATTAATAATAACTAAAATATTATTTAACATGTTAAGATTTATCATACAATATTATTTTAACATGTTTGGTCAAATAAAGTCGAATCAAGTTTAGTTGACTAATACAAACTCTCATTTAAAATGTTAAATTTATTTATTTCAAAATTTTGAGCATGCATAGACTCCATACAAAACTTTATTTAATATTTTGAACTTTAATCCAAAAGTCAATATATAATTTGGTCAAACAAATTTCAAACCTAGTTGATTAATGTAACTCTCATTTAAGATGTTAGAGTTTATCATACAGATTTGTCCAGTTCCACAATGTCATCCCAGTTGAAGAGAGCGATTCGGTCTGAATACCTGCCACGGTAGTCAATAAGTAGGGGCCGGTTAAGAACCCCACACTCCCACAGTGGTCCCCATAGGGTAACGGCTTTGGGACGGTTCGACGTTGGATTCTAACGCAAGCTGTCCAGAGTTCGGTCTGGTTCTCAAACAAGACAAGTAAAGCTTAGGCTGGAAGAAACAGTGCTGGAGCTTGCGCTACAAGCTCAAGTCGGGCAAGGGATGATTGATTCATTGTAATAAGGTGAAAATGTGAAAACGACACACAACATCGCGGGCTCAACCTTTCGATTGTGTGATATTACAAACTACTTGCCAACTCAAAATTGCAGTTGCGCCTGGCAAATAGGGTTGTAAACGAGCTGGGCCGAGTGTTGGGCTCGATCACGGCTCGTCAAAAGCTCGAGCCAACTCGTTTATTTTAAAAATAATATCTTTTTAATTTTTTTTTGTATTTTTTGCACATAAGAAATGCATAAAACACTAAAACAAGTAAAACGATTTTTAGGCTACCACTTGTCCATCGTCTGAGATAAGAGACGCATAAAACACTAAAACAATAAGTACAAAAAAATTCTTAGCAAACATGAATACATCTTACTTGATCTTTAGGCCATTGTATGAGCCACAACTCCGTAGAATCTGTCGATTTGGCTCGATTATAGAAGCTCTTGAATCCTCTTGAAACTCTAGTGCAAGCATCAGCCATTACAACTCTTCTTCTGAATGTACAAAATAACAAGCAGCTTAGTAATGAAAAAATAGCATGTGTACACACCACTATTATAAAAAGGGTTCTCTTTCATGAACACCATCGGTTTCCTTAACCTAAAGTAATCTGTTAACACCACTATTATTATGTTAATACAGTATTTATAACCAACCATATTACATATGTTAGTTATTTACATTTGAAATGGACATACATTGGCAGTTGGTCAACCCGGTACGACCCTTTTGACCCATGTAGAGAAATATCCATCCCAAAACTACAAGTATGCATCGATAAATTGGTAGAACTGTCATCTAAAGCTATCAATTAAGACTTAAACTATCTATGCACTAAAATTGAATAACAAAATGATACAAAAAACATAGATCATGATTACAGATGCAAAAACACAAGTCAATTTCAAACTCGATCACCAACAGAAAGCATAGCATTACCGTCAGCCTCTTGGTCTTACGACGGCCCTCATCAATCCTCCTGGAACCATTTTCTTTCTCTTAAATAAAACAAACAATATACACACAAATTTTAGAAAACAGAAACACAAAATCAAGCTGAAATAATTGTAATTAAACCTATGAGCCAAATAATTTGGGTGAAGTAAATTCATACATACATACATACATACATACATACATACATACATACATACATACATACATACATACATACATACATACATACATACATACATACATACATACAATTAGCGACTTACAAAATTGATCTGGCTTAGCATGTAAAACACTTATTTTTTACGTCATAATCAGCAGCTTACAAAATCAATTAACATGTAAAACATTTTTTTTACATCACAATCAGCAGCGTACAAAATCGATCGGATTTAACATGTAAAAAATATATACTTTTTACATTTAAAAAAGTCGATCGTTACGTAATTTTACATGTAACATAAAAAAATATCGCTTAAGAAATCTACGAATGCTTAAACCTAACATCAGTTTCAAATGAAAAGCATATTTTGCAAATCATGCTAGATCAATTTGATCGATTTCTCAATAGTGAAGAAACATCAAAGTGGAATCCTGTTAATGTTGTGGCTGGAGCTTGTTAATGCTCAATAGCTCATAGACCTAACAATTCTAACACAATCCCTTTATTTAATCAAAGTACAGATCTGAGAAGTTGATGCTTAATCTACTGAAAAACATGCCAACAAAAGTATCTGAAAAAACCGCAATTAGTGTTGTGAAGCTTATATAGTAACAAGTGAGATTTCCGAATCAAAACAATGGCTCATAAAAGGAAATAATATAGTAAACCTCTTTTGCAAAATGAACATAAAGCCTATATATGACAAAGTGTTTAATAAAAATGTTATTTAACATGTTATATCATTTTAATTTTATGATTAACAAATCTATATAAAATCAGCTTGAAATAAAAAAAAATTAACATGTTAAATAATTTTTTTTTTGAAAAAAGCTAAAAAATATGAACATACATCTAAAAATAATCATAACTTCATATAATCATGTTAAATTAAATAATAAAACTTAAAAGAAAATCATAACAGATGATACCTTAAACTGAGATCTAAGTTCTACTGAAAGGAGGTTTTCAGCTGAAAACCTACAAAATAATACTCCATAGATCTCAAACGAAATCGGTAGCGTCTATGGTTTTCTAATAGTGTTCGGAAACCAGATCTGAAAATATGTAAATTAATACAACCTAGATGTTAGATGGATGCTAAATGGATCTATAAATTATCCATTAAACTTACAAAAATCTGAAATATCTAAGCTGAAATAAAGAAAATCAACGATGATTATAAGAATTAAGTGTTCTCCGGCGATAAACACGATAGATTCCGGCCACTTAATCCGGTGATGACGGCCAAAAGATATCATCTGCGTTCTCCGGCGACGGGGACGACAGTTGAGAGCTACGCAATGCACTCTAGAAAACCTAAATCAAACTTTTAAAAAATGCCCAAACTACCCCTCCACCTTTTTTAAGCTTTAAAAAAATTAATCCAATCTCAGCCCTTGATTAAGTTAATCTAAGGGTTCCTAAGGGGGTTCCCCTGTTCCCCACTTTTTTGGTGTTCCCCAATGAACCTCACACTTCTCAGCCCTTGATTAAGTTAATCTAAGGGTTCCTAAGGGGGTTCCCCTGTTCCCCACTTTTTTGGTGTTCCCCAATGAACCTCACACTATATATATATATATATATATATATATATATACTAGTCCTTTACCCGCGCGATGCGGCGGGAAACATATCACTTAGGTTGGTGAGTTTAGGGTTGTGTATGGGGCGGGTCGGTTTTCAATAACCGAAAAAAACCGAACCGATAAGTTACAATTAATATATGTTTATGTTTAAGATTAAATTGTTCAAGTGTTTAACCCAATGCTATTAGAAAATGTTAATTTTAGTCTTGAATGTTAAGTGTTTATAATAAAAACATTATAACTGAAATGATTTATTATTACCTATAAGATATAACAAAACTTAATATAAAAATTAAATTTAATAAAACTTTGAATCTTACATAATTTTGTTCCAAAAACCGAAGTAACCGAAAAACCGAACCGACGCAAAAACCGAAAATTCAAAACCAAAAAAAACTGAAACCGAACGGTTTTTAAAACCCGGAAACCTACATTTCGGTTTCGGTTTTGATTTTACCCAACTCCTAACTCCCACCCTTAATATCTACGCCATACCCCCCCCCCCACCCTTACACTTGCCTGTTTCATTATCATCATCAACATCAACAGCTCTCTCAACTCCCTACTCCCAAGATCATCATCATCATCATCATCGAAAGATCAACAGCTCATCTTCATCATCTTCATCGAACATCTTCATCATCGAACATCTTCATCATCGAACAGATCAGGTATCAAAACAGAGGTTTTTAATGTGTTTTGGTTTTGGTTTTGGTTTTGGATTGATTCGATGATTTGAATGTGTTTATATTCTGAAAAAACAGAGGGTTGATTCTCGGTTTGATTTTGGGTTTAGGGTTTAGGGTATCAAAACAGAGGGTTGATTTTGGGTTCCATTCGATGATTTTGGTTTTGATTTTGAGTTCCATTCGATGATTTTGGGTTGATTTTGAAAAAAACAGAGGGTTGATTTTGGGTTTGATTTTGGGTTGATTTTGAAATAACAGAGGGTTGATTTTGTTCAAAATGCATGAAAACAGAGGTTTTGAATGTGTTTTGGTTTTGATTTTTGTGGGTTTAGGGTTTAGGGTATCAAAACAGAGGTTTTGAATGTGTTTTTGTTTTGATTCTTGTGGGTTTAGGGTATCAAAAACAGAGGTTTTGAATGTGTTCCTGTTTTGATTGTTATGGGTTTAGGGTATCAAAACAGAGGTTTTGAATGTGTTTTGGGTTTGATTCAATGATTTGAATGTGTGATTTGAATGTGTTCCTCATTTTGATTTTTGGTTTTGATGATAACAGTTATTTGGTTTTGGTTTGATTCGATAATAACAGTTACTTGGTTTTGGTTTGATTCGATGATAACAGTTATTTGGTTTTGGTTTGATTCAATGATAACAGTTATTTGGTTTTGGTATCCATTCGATGATTTTGGGTTGATTTTGAAAAAACAGAGGGTTGATGTATCAACTGAGTATATTGTTCAAAATGCATCAAAACAGATGTTTTCAATGTGGTTTTCAATGTGTTTTGGTTTTGATTCTTGTGTGTTCATCATATTGATTTTTGGTTTGATTCCATGATTTGGGTTCCTCATATTAAGAACTGATCGGATATGTGGTTTTCAATGTGTTTTGGTTTTGATTCTTGTGTGTTCATCATATTGATTTTTGGTTTGATTGCATGATTTGGGTTCCTCATATTAAGAACTAATCGGATCAGTGGTTTTCAATGTGTTTTGGTGTTGATTCTTGTGTGTTCATCATATTGATTTTTGGTTTGATTGCATGATTTGGGTTCCTCATATTAAGAACTAATCGGATCAATGGTTTTCAATGTGTTTTGGTTTTGATTCTTGTGTGTTCATCATATTGATTTTTGGTTTGATTGCATGATTTGGCTTCCTCATATTAAGAACTAATCGGATCAGTTTCGGATTGATGTGTTCCTCATTTGAATGTGTTTTGTTATACAGAATGGCTGCGGATGTAAAGATACACAAAACACCAACTACGAAGGTGAGAACACTTGACAACCTCCTAGAAGATGGCGCGGTGCACATAAGGAAGTGATTGATATGAATGATCATAACCCCAGTGTAGCTTATGGATTTTCCTTGAAATTCCATAGCTCGCTAATTACATATCTACCACTGGGGTTATATTCATTCATATCTGCGTCATTCCGAAGTGCACCCGTCAGTAAAGATCCACAATTGCTTGTGGATCTTTGACGTTTTGTCTCTGTATTGTATGTTACGGTCTTTTGTTATCGAGTCTGTAAGTTCCGTCAAGTCTACGAAGTTGGTATGACGTTTTGATTATATGTATTAAAAGTTTACATTTAATATACAGTTTAGATTTCATAAGAAAAAAGATGGTTTGGATGTGTTCCTCATTTTGATTTAAATTTCATAAGAAAAAAGCAAAAAATGAATTTAGGGGCTCGGGTTGATATTTCACTCATGCCAAAAGACGGTCTTACCCCTAGTTGTTTGAGAACTGTTTAAAAAGAACTAATCGGATCAGTTTCGGATTGATGTGTTCCTCATTGATTTTTGGTTTTATTCGATGAAAAAATAGATGGTTTGGATGTGTTCCTCATTTTGATTTATGGTTTGATTCGATGAAAAAACAGAGGGTTTCATCATGTTATTTGGGTATTTGGGTTCTTAATGTTTTTTTTCTTTGTGCAAAAACAGAGGGTTCTTGATAGGATCCCGATCCAGGTTTATACCAGAAGGAAAGGGCGGGTCAAGGATCCAGATGTGAATCAGTTCAATACCATTTTCGGTTACTGGGTTGACCCACTGGGTCAGCACAGGATGGGAGTTATGGAGCAGTTCAAGGCAGTTTACAAGCTGGGTTTTCTGGTTCTTGTTTTTGTTATAAGTTTCATTTGTTTAATTCAGTTCAATACCCTCTCGAAACGGGCCAGTTTGTTTAATACCCTCTCGAAACGGCCCAGTTTGTTTAATTCAATAAAGTTGCCCGCTTAATTTTGTTGTTTCTATCAGTTCTTCATGTTTGTTTTGCTTTGAAAATATACATTTTGGCGACACCTCTCAGTTTTCAGTTTTCGTGTATGAATGCTACAAGTATAAGTGAAAGTAAGATTCTTTCCATTGCGCATCAAAGAATGAAATCAAACCACGCCAAAACTCTAAGAAGATGATGATTACTCAATACAAAAATAACTTTCTTTTTTTCTTAATATAATTTGTGTTCATAAATAAAACAAATTGAAATACACATATCAACATGGTCAAAGCTTCTGAAATCATACATAATGACTATCAAAACAAAACTGGTACACTTTAGCGATCGGAATGTTGTTGCCATTAAATTCTTTCTCGTTTCTACTCGTCCAAAGTCTCCATATCGTAGCGATCAGACACTTCTAAAGTACTCCAGCATTCACATTGTCTTAATAGAAGACGAAGAATATCTATCACAATGTCTCGAAGAAGCCTCTACGTTTCAGTTTCCCAATGCACTTAGTAGGTTATTTGCGAGATAGCCTCTACATCTTCTATTACAACCTAACTCAGGCATATAATTGAGAGATGAACACAGCTACAAACCGGGTTAAGCCATGGCTGCAAACACACGGTGTTTTAAGCACAAGAAACACATATGTAACCTCACAGGCTCAGCTTATGCATCATAGCCTCAACACTTTCAGTTCAGACATATTATGCATCATAACCTCACAGGCTCAGCTTATTGCATCATAGCCTCAACACTTTCAGTTCTGACATATTATGCATCATAACCTCACAGGCTCAACTTATGCATCATAGCCTCAACACCATAAGCTAAACCATGCAGCCTGAATACAAAATCACTTTTAAAAAAAAAATTCACATAGAAGACTGCATTTACAAAAGGAAAATAGAGGCTGACCCGTTACTTGATTCGCACACGTGTTTCAACCGCTTTTTATCCATTCTTGTAAGAGGCGCTCGGGTGAAGAGCGCCTCTTCTCTCCTTGCTCGTCGAAGATGAACTCGTCGAAGAAGACGAACACCCGGCTGACGGGCTCCTCCACAGCTTCCATGTTCTGCTCTTGTTACCCCCAGGCTAAAATCGTAAGATCGACGCCCAACCTCTTTCCAGTACTTTGACACTAATGCTCCGTTAGTTCTCGCAAAGTCAACCATCATAAAATGCATTTCAGAAATCAAGTATTAGAAAAAAACATAAACGCGTGAATTTATATAATTTAGGTCAAATCATTAAACTTTTATAAACACATATGACAACTTGATAACGACAATAGCAAAAAAAAAACACTAAAATAAAAATAAAACTTACATAAAAATAAAAATAAAACAAACAATTTACTAAAAAAATCAATTTACTAACATGACATGATAACATGACACAGATCCGATTTTTTTACATAAAAAAATCATAAAAATAATGCGTACGCCTCGTGAGGCGAAGTGAAAACGCCTCGAAACTCGTTTCCGTTTTTTTAAACCTTGGTCAAAACTGCCAGGGTTGACCCGAAGACACCATCTTAACCACTTTTTATGAATAACATGATAACAAAAAAGATATTACTACAGTAATGATCTAACTCTTTAAAACAATTTTGGAGGCTGTTTGCATCAAAAAAACAAACTTTGGGTGTGTTTCGGATCGTTTTGAGATAAAAATGCAACCAAAATTGACCTGGTTGTCACATTTATACAAACTTACATCCGGGGACACACTATGAGTTCCATATTTGTCATCCCAATACGTTGTACTGATCTGGTACAACTGTTGTACACTAATAACCTATAAAACAAAACAAAATACGACAGTTGAGACACATGTTAAAATGTAAATATAAACGAAATTACATATTTTGTAGCATGTCACTCACGGAACATAGGCTTCGGCGTGCATAGACTGTTGGCGAGACCATGGTTCCTACATCAACGAACTGCAAAAGAAAACAATTTTGGAGGCTGTTTGCATCAAAAAAAACAAACTTTGGGTGTGTTTCGGATCGTTTTGAGATAAAAATGCAACCAAAATTGACCTGGCTGTCACATTTATACAAACTTACATCCGGGGACACATTATGAGTTCCATATTTGTCATCCCAATACGTTGTACTGATCTGGTACAACTGTTGTACACTAATAACCTATAAAACAAAACAAAATACGACAGTTGAGACACATGTTAAAATGTAAATATAAACGAAATTACATATTTTGTAGCATGTCACTCACGGAACATAGGCTTCGGCGTGCATAGACTGTTGGCGAGACCATGGTTCCTACATCAACGAACTGCAAAAGAAAACTCACTTTAGATTACTTAGCAAAATAAGATAATGTACAGTTATCACTTTTTAGGCGATATAACTTTCCCATCAGCTAATAAGTTCTGTTGCAACTACCATGAAACTTATAATACATAACTCTGTGTGTGACCCCTAAGTAATCAGATAATCAACTTCAAAATGCAAATATGAGCACCACCAACTGAAAGGAATATAAGACATCCGCAACAACCTGTGTGTAGTATTCTATTGCGGCTTTGAACTCTTTATGGCGAAAACACAAATCCGATTTTTTTACATGACATAACTAAAAACAATTTAATTCAATAATATGTACAATTTTTAGTTACCAGCTAGGGTTTCGTACACAATCAAGCATCAATTAAAGGTCAACAATCGAAAATCAGAACACACAACAATGAAAGATCAACAACAAATCTTACACAACAAATCAAATCAACTAATAAACTCAAATCGATGAGTAGAACACACACAACAGAATCGCTAAATTAAACTATCAAAAATTACATCAAAGATTTCAGAAATAAAATACATATTGCTGTCTATTTCACAGATCCATGTCAAATACACTTTCACCAAATCCAGATTTATGACTTTCACCAAATACATTATGTACAGTTAGATTACTTAGCAAAATAAGATAATGTACAGTTATCACTTTTTAGGCGATAATGTACAGTTATCACTTTTTAGCAAAACATAGATCAAAGGTCAACAATCAACATAATCGATTTGTGTGTTTACCTGATTCCGGCCATTCTCCAGCTAATATGTGGATCCCTTTGTTCAAATCTGTGGATCCCTTGGTGCCTTCGACATCTGAAAAACATATAGAAACTACCGTCAATCAACAGAGTAACATAAACTTGAAACTGGATCGATTTGTGTGTTTACCTGATTCCGGCCATTCTCCAACTAATATGTGGATCCCTTGTTCAAATCTGTGGATCCCTTGGTGCCTTCGACATATTAGAGCCAAGTTGTCAGAATCTCCACTTACAAAAGCCTAGATCAGCTCATCAAACGGATCTGGTGATAGATCTCATGAAACCCTAGATCGCCGAGAGAGAGAGAGAGAAGAGAGAGAGAAGATCGGATGTTTTGGTGAGATGTGTGAGGAATGAGAGAGAAAGAGGAAGCGTGATCCGTGTGAAGTCAAATGGACGGTCCAGATGATGATCCGTGTGAAAAGGTGAAAAACATGGACGGTTGTAGATGATCCGGGTAAAGGGTAATTTGTTTGTGTTTTCTTGTGCCTTTAGACTTGTACATTGTGCTTGAAGTGTTTTTTCAACACCTTGTTCAATTACCATCTTGTCCTTCTAATATGCTTATTAAAGTAGTATATATATATATATATATATATATATATATATATATATATATATATATATAGTGTGAGGTTCATTGGGGAACACCAAAAAAGTGGGGAACAGGGGAACACTCTTAAAAACCCTTAGATTAACTTCATCAAGGGCTGAGATTGGATTCATCTTTTTAAAGCTAAAAAAGGCGGAGGGGTAGTTTTGGCATTTTTAAAAAGTTTGAATTAGGTTTTTCTGGTCCGTCACTCCACATCTCGCAACCGTCGTCCCTGTTGCCGGAGGACGCCTGTGATTTCTTTTGGTCGTCGTCTCTCGATTAGGTGGCCGGAATCTATAGTGTTTGTCGTCGGAGAACACTTAATTGTTGTGATCGTCGTTGATTTTCTTTATTTCTGCTTAGATTTTTTCCTGAAAACAAGTTCGCCTCTCTTATGCCGGTTCCGCCACCGACTTCTCCGGCTGCTACCAGTCTTGAAGCCCTAGCTACTGCACCGCCAAGCCAATCCGTTAACAACACTACTCCAAATAAATGGAGCGAAGAAGGTCGTAATGCACATCAGATGTTTCGGCACTGCTTACAGAGGTAGGTTTTTTTTTCTATTGCGCGTGTATGTGTGAGTTTGTGCTGGTGGTATGCATTTCAGTTTCATACGTTGCATCTGCTACATATTTTGATTTTAGGTTTACAAATGCCTTTGGATGGTATTCAGTTGATTTATTGTTGAGGTCAGTGATGAATGTTTGTAGTTTCTAGAATCCTAGATTTGTGATTGTGATGATATATAGAGAAAATTTCAATGGATCATCGTATGAAATTCATGATGGATTAACATGTTAAAGCTTTATAAAAGATTCTAGAACTTAGACAAAAGTGCATTTGTTAATAAGAGAAACACTATATATTATGAATAGTATAAGTTTAGATAGGAAATTAAAATCTGAAATCTCGGACCGGAGTCAGTTCGAATTAGGAGCCGTTGACATATCGGTGTCAAATCTGCATCTGAGATACAGCGAATACCATGATAGGTCTAATTTTATCGCTTTCTTTTGATTTAAAACTCTATGAATCGTTTCCGGTGACCGCTATAACAATCCGTTCACCTACGCCACCACGTTTTATTCACTTGTTTGATATAAAGTGCAGCATTTATGTGATTCTGGTTTGCTTAAACCTGTGTAATTGTGAATTTTCTAGGGTTTTGTTTGGTAATATTGTTTGATTTCATTACATCTTCGTTGAAAGGATGTGTTTTTTTTTTGTTGCGCAGCATTATGCCCGTTGTATTACTATCACCAGCATCATCCTGTCAACTATATCCTTCTAGGCATTTTCACCGTCTCTCTTGCTTTCGCAGTCGGTTTGACACGCGCTTTCACTAGCGGCAAGCCTACTTTTTGTCAATTTATGTTCTCAGGTTCATTGTGCGTGTTTAATTTCAAGTTCTCAGAAGAAAATAAGCATCGCTTCTTAATAATAGTGATAATTTCTAGTCATATATCTATTGAATGAAACTATTAACAGCATAATTTAATCAATTGTCGTGGATACTGCAGGTAAGGTGATACTGGAAGCTGTAACTTTGACAGCAGTGGTGGTTATGAGTCTCACTTTGTTCACATTTTTTGCCGCCAAGATAATTTTTACATGTTAAAAATATTGTAAGTTATAAGTGTGGGGTTCAATGCGGAACCTCAATAAAGTGTAGAAGCGGGAAAGCGGGCATTTAACATGTTAAATATATATAAAAAATTCAACTTAACATGTTAAAAACTATTTTTTTCCAAAAACAAATTAGGAGCTTTTGCATATAAAGATCTGCAGAAACCATTCTAATAAAAAACTCATTTGCTAAGGTTTTTTTTTACCTTTTTAACTGTTATTTAAGCATCTCTGTTACAACAGATATAAACAATTTTTCATTAGTTATTAATATGATCAGGTTGAATTGTAAAGTTGTAGTGTGTGTTCATGGCTTATTTATGCCTTCAAGCTATAAACATGAAAGAATGGATATTAGTTAACTATTTTAATTTTTGTTCACAATAAAATAAAACTGGAACTTGAAACTCACCTTTGTTTAAAGGGATTTTATTCTTAGTTTAACATGTAAAACAAATTAGAGGCTTTATTTATATGTAAAATACTTGGATATGGTATTTCGATGGTCTCTAAACATGCAGCTGAGATCTGATTTAGGCTTTTAGCACAAGAAACATGGTGTTTGTAGCTGTACCGTACAAGTATGCTAATGCTTATGTTTATTTCAACATCTTTTATTCATGAAGGTATATATGTTAACCTGCTACAGTGCTACTGTTAGCAATTTGCAACATATATGATATCCATGAACGTTGTACAAGACGTCGGGAATCGCTTGATTTACAGTAAAATGTGTGAATTTCAGGTGTGTACGAGTCAAGGAAAAGACTCAAGGACTTGATCTATGTTCACTACAACTTACAAATCAAGGAACGTCAAATAAGGCCGACCACTGGCTCAGACAGCCTATTCGTGCAAGAGAATCTTTTGTATGACTGGATTGTAAAGCCTGGTAAACAAGAATACGAGGTAACACACTCTTCACTCCTTTCATTCCATGGCAAGATTATTTATTTATTTAATTATATTCTTGTAGGAAATGGAATATGAGGAGAATGGGTTGTTCGAATAAATACAAGGAAATTGAGAGAGTAGGAAGGGTGGTTCATTAGACATACAACCACTAGACTCTGATCCGCCTGAAGAGGATGACCGTAATTTCTTGGATGACGAGAGTGATTATTTTTTAGGTAATGTATTTATATGAAAAATCATGTAGTGTGAGGTTCAATGGGGAACACCAAAAAAGTGGGAAACCGGGGAACCATGCATTTAACATATTAAATATATCCTAAAAATTCAATTTAAAATGCTAAAAATTTTTTTTCCAAAATCTAGCATTTCTTCCTATCAAATTGTTATATATTGACTCCTTGTTAATTATGTAAGTGCAACAAAAATTTTTTAGTATTGCATCATAGATTATATTACACACACAATTAATCATGAATAGTGAGAATTATATTCTTTGTTGGCTTATGACAGTTATCTTCCACGGGTACAGAACATGATTAAATCGGCTTTGAGTTCTTGGGTACACACCAATATTTACACCCAAGATCAAGGTAACATAGAGCAGCAGTTCAATTTATGGTTTGACCCGACCGCCAATTATCACAACTACACAATTCATTAGAATCCAACCGAATTTGTGTGAGTAAACCGAATCTAAGACCATTTGAGGGTGACTATTTTCTATTTGAATCATTGGTTGTTAATAGTTCAAATGATATCAAAACGATTTCGTAATCACTAAAATTCAAACAATAATCATTAGTTCACAATTTCTTGTCTCCATTGTTAATATATTTTGTTACTTGTATTGATATCTTGTTATGATTGTGAAACTATTTTGATGAATGCCATCAGGTGCTTTGAGATGGTGTTCTTGATCCAGAAAGCTTATTTTAACATGTTAACTGAGTGTTTGCATTGATCAACTAAACTTGATTCGACTTTATTTGACCAAACATGTTTTGTATGGTAAACTTTAACATGTTAAATAAGAGACTGGATTGATCAACTAGGTTCGATTCAACTTTATTTGACTAAATTATATATTGAATTTCGGATTAGAGTTCAAAATATTAAAATAAAGTTTCGTATGAAGTCTATCCGGGCTCAAAATATTAAAGTAAATAAATTTAACATGTTAAACGAACATTTGCATTGATCAACTAAACTGGATTCGACTTTATTTGACAGAACATGTTAAAATAAGTTTTGCATAATAAACTTTAAAAGGTTAAATGAGAGTTTGCTTTGATCAACTAGGGTCTAAGTTTGATTAAACTTTATTTGACCAAATTATATATTGAATTTCGAACTTTGGTTCAAAATATTAAAATAAAGTTTCGTGTGAAACCTATCCGGGCTCAAAATGTTAAAATAAATAAATTTAACATGTTAAACGAGCATTTGCATTAATCAACTAAACTCGATTCGACTTTATTTGACAAAATATGTTTTGTACGATAAACTTTAACATGGTAAATGGGAGTTTGCATTGATCAACTAGGTTCGATTCAACTTTATTTAAACAAATTATATATTGAATTTCGGATTAGAGTTCAAAATATTAAAATAAAGTTTCATATAAAGTTATCCGGGCTCAAAATATTAAAGTAAATAAATTTAACATGTTAAATGAACGTTTGCATTGATCAACTAAACTCGATTCGACTTTATTTGACCGAACATGTTAGGATAAGTTTTGCATAATAAACTTTAACATGTTAAATGAGAGTTTTCTTTGATCAACTAGGTTTGATTAAACTTTATTTGACCAAATTATATATTGAATTTCAATTTAGAGTTCAAAATATTAAAATAAAGTTTGGTGTGAAATCTATCCGGGCTCAAAATATTAAAATATTTTAACATGTTAAATGAGCGTTTGCATTGATTAACTGAACTCGATTTGACTTTATTTGACCGAACATGTTAAAATAAGTTTTGCATAATAAACTTCAACATGTTAAATGAGAGTTTTCTTTGATCAACTAGGTTTGATTAAACTTTATTTGCCCAAATTATATATTGAAATTCGAATTTAGAGTTCAAATTATTAAAATAAAGTTTTGTGTGAAGCCTATTTGGCCTCAAAATATTAAAATAAATAAATTTAACATGGTAAATGAGCATTTGTATTGATCAACTAAACTTTATTCGACTTTATTTGACCCAACAAGTTTTGTATGATAAACTTTAACATGTTAAATGAGAGTTTGGATTGATCAAGTAGGTTCAAATCAACTTTATTTGACCAAATTATGTATTGAGTTTCGGATCAAAGTTCAAAGTTTTAAAATAAAGTTTCATGTGAAGTTTATCCGGGCTCAAAATATTAAAATAAATAAATTTAACATGTTAAATGAGCGTTTGGATTGATCAACTAAACTCAATTCGACTTTATTTGACCGGACATGTTAAAATAAGTTTTACATGATAAACTTTAACATGTTAAATGTTAAATGAGAGTTTGCTTTGATCAACTAGGTTAGATTCAACTTCAGTTGACCAAATTATATATAGAATTTCGGATTAGAGTTCAAAATATTAAAATAAAGTTTCGTGTGAAGTCTATCCGAGCTCAAAATATTAAAATAAATAAATTTAACATGTTAAATAAGCGTTTGCATTATTCTACTAAACTCGATTCGATTTTATTTGACCTAACAAGTTAAATAAGTTTTGTTCGATAAACTTTAACATGTTTAATGTTTAATGAGAGTTTGCTTTGATCAGCTAGATTCGACTGAATTTTATTTTACCAAATTATATATTGAATTTCGGATTAAAGTTCAAAATATTAAAATAAAGTTGTGTGGAGTTTATGCACGTTCGTATAGCTATATGCAAGAGCTCCCAAAAAGATTAATTTTTAACATGTTAAATTATTTTTTTATGATATATTTAACACGTTAAATGGATCGTTCATCAATTTCTCACTTTTTGGGTGTTTCACATTGAACCCGACCCTAAAATTATATATATTTTACATCTTACGGTAAAAGTTAATTTTTATTTTTTTGTAGGGGTAATTGTTTAAAGTAACACAAGGTACAATGTTAAATATATTACTTTCCTAAAGGTCAAACACATGTCAATGAAATAGGTTTTAATAATGTGTTTTTATTATAGCTTTTATTTTACTATTTTAAAATAAATCGTTTTTATAATAATTCTATACTAAAATTACTTTTTAAAATAATATGTTTTTTGCTTATAATTATTAAGATAAACTTGATTCGACTTTATTTGGCCAAACATGTTAAAATAAGTTTTGTACAATAAACTTTATCATGTTAAATGAGAGTTTGCCTTGATCTATTAGGTTCGATTTAACTTTATTTGACCAAATTAAATATTAAATTTTGGATTAGAGTATAAAATAATAAACTAAAGTTTTGTGTGGAGTTTATGCGGGCTTAAAATATTAAAATAAATAAATTTAACATGTTAAATGAGCGTTTACATTGATCAACTAAACTCGATTGGATTTTTATTTGACCAAACATGTTAAAATAATTTTTGTACAATAAACTTTAATATGCTAAATGAGAGTTTGCGTTGATCAATTAGGTGTAATTCAACTTTATTTAACCAAATTATATATTGAATTTCGGCCTCAAGTTCAAAATACTTAAATAAAGTTTTGTGTGTAGTCTATGAGGGCTCAAAATACTAAAATAAATTAATTTAACATGTTAAAAAAATGTTTGCATTGATCAACTAAAATTGATTTGTCTTTATTTGACCAAATATATTAAAATAAATTTTGTACAATAAACTTTAACATGATGAAAGGTTGACTTGTTCTACTAGGTTCGATTTAAATTTATTTGACCAAATTATATATTAAATTCTGGATAAGAGTTTAAAATACTAAAATAAAGTTTTGTATGGAGTTTATGCGCGCTCAAAGTATTAAAATAAATTAATTTAACATGTTAAAGAAAAGTTTGCATTGATCAACTAAACTTAATACGACTTTATTTGACCAAACATATTAAAATAAGTTTTGTACAATAAACTTTAACACGTTAAATGAGAGTTTGCCTTGATCTACAAGGTTCGATTTAATTTTATTTGACCAAATTATAAATTAAATTTTGGATTAGAGTTTAAAATACTAAAATAAAGTTTTGTCTAAAGTTTATGCTGGCTAAAAATATTAAAATAAATAAATTTAACATGTTAAATGAGCGTTTACATTGATCAACTAAACTCGATTCGAATTTATTTGACCAAACATTTTAAGATAAGTTTTGTACGATAAACTTTAACATGTTAAATGAGAGTTCAATGGAAGATATTGCTTTGTTAGCCATTTCTTCAGCTTCAATATCTGTTTCACTGTATAGAACTTTTTTTTGTCTTACGTCTGCAGGAATCAAGTCCTTCATCCAACGTTTGCATATATACTTTTCAGGAATTTCTTCAATATCACAGTTATTTAAAACATGGAATATATGTTTGCATAGTATTCCAAGTCTCAAAAACATTTGACATGAACATTCAATATTTCCATCTTCTGTATTACGAGTAACCTGAAATTAAAGTTTTAATTTAACATGTTAATTTTAAAAAAAGTCTTATAAAATTAAACTTAATTTTTTTTTGTTAACTTCAAAACGAAACAAAAAACAATATGAAAAATCTATAAATAAATAACTAAGATGGACTTTATAAAAAAATAATATTTATATTCTTAACATGTTAACTATATTAAAAACAGATAAATATTTTTCTTAACATGTTAAATAAATGTTTTTACTAACTGCATTGACAATAACCTTATAATATAAATCAGTAATATTTTTCTTAACATGTTAAATAAATGTTTTTATTAATCGCAAGGTACGTCTTGTGTCACCATGGTTTCCTAGATCACGAGTGATCCGGGTGAGATCAGAGATACATCACCTCGTAGAAGGTTAGGAGCTTTCCCGACAATATACCATTGCGAATAATTATAAATAATACAGAATATTTTCTTAACATGTTAAATAAATGTTTTTACTAACTGCATACATGTAATCTTATAATATAAATTACTTAAATTAAATGGCAAACAACTTATGAAATTTTTAATCCTTACATTTGATATCTTATATAAGCACAACAAGTTATATTAAAAAGTTATATTCTTAACATGTTAACTAAATTAAAAAACACATAAATAATTTCTTAACATGTTAAATAAATGTTTTTACTAACTGCATACATGTAATCTTAGAATATAAATCACTTAAATTAAATGACAAACAACCTATGCAAGTTTATTTGTCAATTGATAACTCAACTGAATGTATCAAGACTAGGCTTCTAGCAGACATGTGTGTAGCTTGTCTTAGTAGCTTGGTTTTATTTGTCATGAAATATTGTACATCATATTATATTTTAAACTTATAGGAAATCCAAGCAAAGTATTTAACTATGTAAAGTAAAGCTATAGAAAATGATGATGAAAAAAATACTCAAAAGAGCAAATCAGTTTTCAGAATGATAAGAAAATCTCAAGAGGAAGTAGTCGATAAATTAGATTTCAACAAGAGAGAGACTACATACACTAGTAACCATACCAACAAGAGAGAGACTACATACACTAAAATTGCATCTTATGTAACTTTGTAGTGAAGCAAACAGGGTTGTAAAGACAGACGTGTAAATAAGGGTCAGTTTAAAGAAGACTAGATTATTTTGGCCCTTGTAATGAAAAATATTATATCAGCCACTGTTTTAAAGGACTGCTACTCTCCAGATTTTGTTACACTTAAAGTCACCAAGAACTCATCTATCTCATGTGAAAGAGAATCAATCAAAATGTACGATGAGAAGCTTAATTCTATATATAGGAGAACAAACTATATTGGAGCTACCTAACAGACTAACCAAACGGTAACCGACAATCTCAGCCTATACAACTACTCATATACTATATACACTAATACAGTAATACACTACCTCTAAAATTGCATCTTATGAAACTGTATAGACATACTAAAATGTAAAAATAAAAACGTTACTTGAGTCGCACATGGTATGCAATGCCTTACAGCATTACCAGGATGAAGCATTTCATCAAGCAGTTGGTATGCACATTCTAACTTATCAGTTTTGAACAACACAACAGAAAACACTGCTCTATGTAGACTTTTTTTATATTGATATTATAATATTAACCATACCAGTACTAAAGGAAATTTTGGTTGAAGCATTTCATCGAGCAGTTGGTGTGCACCTTCTAACTTATCAGTTTTTCACCTTCTAACTTATCAGTTTTGAGCAACATAACAGAATATTAGCATTTGCAGATCAACAACAAATATGATAACATCTAACCTAGATAACATCTCTATATAAATGAAATTTAATTAAAAATTATTAACATGTTAAAACAATTGTTTTTTCTAAAAAAGTTAAAAAAAACAGAAACATAAATATACATATAATCATAATTTCCTAAAATCGGGTTAAATCAAATAAAAATTAATTGATAATCGCAAAATAAATGATACTTTAACCTGAGATTTAAGATCTGAAACCCTAGAAACTAATACTGCATAGATCTCAGTCAAAATCGGCAACAGCTATAGTTTTGTAATAGTTTTCCTCAACCAGATCTGAAAAATATGAAGATTATTAGTGTAGATTCGAAAAATCTCAGCCGAAATCTGAAAAATTGAACAGATCTGAAAAATATGATGCTAGACCTTCTCTTAAATCGCAGTGGTTGTTGCTAGTGGTGTTTAATATTTGCGTTCGCGGATGCTGGTGGCGTATTGTAGTGGTGGTGGTGGTTTATGGTGGTGACGGTGGCGGCGTATGACGGTGTCTCAGAGAGAACCTAGGGTTTCAAAGAAAGGATTCTGTTTGAATGTGGGTGGTGTAGTAGATATTTTTTTTTGGACAAAAATGCCCATGTTCCCCTGTTCCCCACTTTTTTAGTGTTCCCCAATGAACCTTCCCCTATATATATATATAATAAATGAAAGTTATTTTGGCCACGTGTCAGTAGATGAGGGCTACCTTTTTTCCCTTTTCCCGCCCAACAGTACCACTCCCCTCTTTTATTTATCTCATCTCTCATTTAGGGTTCCCCACTTTCTCTTTCGCTGTGCTCTATTCCGATCTTAATAGATGTTCAGATCAACGCTCCAAATCAAGGTTAGATTATCAATAACTTCCATTAAGCATACTGTTTTTATCATTCTATAAGTGTCAATCTTTGTTTTCATTGTTCACTCATTCGATCTTCATGCGTCTTTACCTAGGGTTGTGCTTCGACTAGGGTTCCGCTGGGAAGTTGATGACGGAGATGATCGGAGGTTGTCGGCTTTGCGGCCTGCAGTTCTCTTGGTTAATTTTTTGTCAGGTTTGCTGTTCAATTTTGATGTTCACTTATCTATTTTTCATTTTATTTTTAGACTTCTATATGATTTTGAGTTCGATTGAATGGTTATGCTGTAATGGATTTGAGCTTTAGGGTTAGTTATAATTATATTTTTTCATTTTCCCATCTTGAGTTTTAGGTTAGGGTTTGTTTTATTTTTGGGCTTCTATATGATTTTGAGGTTGATTGATTGGTGACTTGCTATTGTTGTTTGCTGTTGTTTGTTAATTGGGCTGCTGACATCACCGACCGACTCCAACGACATCGAAAGGTTGTAGGACTATTGTTGTTTTACTTATTTTTATATTATGAAATTTGTGAAATAAGGTAAAAATGTCCATTCTAATTACCTGAAGATTGCGTATGATATCCTTTTAATTTTAATCGCCCAACAAGTTTTTTGGTTTGTTTCTTTGTTCTTTGATTATTTGTTAGATGTACAGATTCTACAGAATGTAGTTAAGAGCCGCACATAAATCTCACCAGTTATGGTTTTGGTAAGTGTCGTTAAATTGTTGATCCTTTTATTAAGAGCCGCACATAAATCAGGTAATAATTGCATTACATCCCTGTTGAAAAACAGAATTGATGAATTTAGGGAAAATGGGGTTGGAAGATGATAAGCCAACAGCGGAGGATCTCATTCTACAGCTTCGATAAATTCAGGGGTATTCTCAAATAATGCTTCCTAGATGCTTCTAAAGAAGCAGCACTTTGGAAAGTGCTGCTTCTTTAGAAGCATCTAGGAAGCATTATTTGAGAATACCCCTGAATTTATCGAAGCTGTAGAATGAGATCCTCCGCTGTTGGCTTATCATCTTCCAACCCCATTTTCCCTAAATTCATCAATTCTGTTTTTCAACAGGGATGTAATGCAATGATTCCTCTCAATTGAATAGACCGACACTTGCTTACTCTCAAAGGGTTATGGAGTGGTTATAACAGCTGATCATGCTAAGGACTGTTATAACTAACCACTGCTCCTTATAAAGACTGATGGACTTAAAGACTGATGATGCCTATCCACTGTTAAAGACAAAGCCCTGTTAAAGACAAGCACTTATGTACCTAAGGCCTGATCAATCAAAGGAAAACCACTTGTCAGTAACAGCAGTGGTTCAACATTTATAGCGGATTCAACATCAGTATTTATGTATCAGTGTTTCTTATGTAACAGTGTTTAGTGTATCAGTGTTTAGATTTTGTTACAGTTTCGATGATGGTTGTTAGATTTATAAAAATGTCAACAATTTTGGATTGAGTATATTTATTCATAGTTTTATGATACTTCAGTGTTTATGATGAAAATTATGTTGGTTTCATGATTGACTGCTCCCCATGTTGATTCGCTTAATGGTATGTTATGTATATACAATCTCTCGAGACAAACCCAAAGGTGAACCACTGCCCAACAACAATAGTGGTTCAGCATCAACAGCAGATATTCTACCTTTGTTTATGTTAACAGTGTTTATATGTAACAGTATTTATTACATCAATGTTTTATACTCTGTTAGGTTGTTAGATGTCATATCACTTCAGTGTTTATATGTAACAGTATTTATGACATCAGTGTTTATATGTAACAGTATTTATCACATCACCTCAGTGGTTTGATATGTACTATAAATAGAACAGTGGTTTGATCTTTATACTAATAAATAAAAATGAAGTACACTTGAATGATTATTAAGCTCCTCATTTTGATTGTTTGGGTATAGTATTCTTGAAATTGGACTTTTTTTTTTGCAAACAGATGTTTATGAGAAAAAAATCTGTTTAAGGTCAAACATTTGTTTAAGGCCAAACATCTGTTTGTGGTCAAACATCTGTTTATGGCCAAACATCTGTTTAAGGTCAAACATCTGTTTAAGTCCAAACAACTGATATAGAAGGCTAAACATCTGTTTAAGGTCAAACATCTTCAAACATTGTTTTGGTTCAAACATCTGATTGTTAAAAGTTATCCACCGCTGAAACACAACCTCTGTTTCTTCATTCTTCATGTTGACCACTGACTGACCAAACATCAGTGTTTCAATCACTATTGGCTATCCACTGATAGTTAAAAAACAGCCATTGCTCACATTTTTTATTGTTGACATCCACTGATATTGACCATCAGTGGTTTCCCTAAAAAACAGCCACTGCTCACATTTTTATTGTTGATGTGGTTAATTAATGATAGAATGAAATTATCAAATGAAAACTAGAATTACAATGAAATTACAATTTTACCTAATCGTTACATTCCAATAAGATAATAGTTCCTCCAACATTGTTTTGGTGATAAAAATTAAAGTTAGAATAAAAAATAAAAAAAACTGTTGATGACAATTTGTTGCATATCAAATCAGTAATTAATGCTATTTTCTTGAGCTTTGGACATCGAAAATATGTAAAATGGGAATTTCAAATTGACGGTTATTTTCTCTTAACTAAAGTTAAAATAAAAATTAGAAAAGTCATGATGACAATTGCTTTCAAATCAAATCAGTAATTACTGATAATATCAATAAATTTTGAAATTCAAAATATGCAAAATGGTAATTTGAAATTGACGTTCTCTTTTTTTTTTCCTACAAACGCAACATAGATTCATAAGATTAAAATTTATTCATTTATTCATGACATTAAAAGTCCAATAATTACATAACATACTGAACAACTAAACTTTCAAATCTAAGTATAACAGCAAGAATTAAGAAACTTTAGCTTCAACTCCATCGATTGCTGAACCTCTCGATGTATGTCCTTCAGCATCGCCATGAACTCCACGTCTCTATCACCGCACTCTATATTACTGACAACACAAAGCTCATGAACGGAAGTTGAAGGCATCCACATAACATCTCTTCAGCTCTTGAAGAGTAGCCCTATTTTCATACACCTGTTCCTCGATTTTCCTGACAAAACGCTGCTTTAAATCATCTGATTTTATAGAAGTGAATGACGCCATTTCAATAAATGATATTACTTGACTTTCCTGAAAGTATGATATCTTCGTAGGAAAACGTGATGAAAAACAGGTGAAGTGGCTATGAGTTTATATACTTAATCAATCAAAACATGTAGATTTAATATAAACATATTAATGTATATTTAAAAACAGTAGTCTTTAAATGCAAAAACCTTTTCAAATCCCAACTTTTATGGGAAAACTGTAAAATTAAATACCAAGAAACCCAAGGGAGAAATTTTTGAAGTTCGAAGAACAAAAGTAGATTATCATAATTACAATTAACCTCTTCATTTACCATGTAGACGCGGTTTTAAACTCTATAAAAGAACAATGATTACTTTTGATTCAAAACATCAACAAATTGTCCTACAAATCACTGTCTGTGAAAAATTGTTCCACATCAGAAAATACAACAAAAATCTACATGGAAAACTTCAGCTTCTGCCACTGGTCAGACACCAGCGATGTTAAAACCCAATTCTCGATGTGGTCACTCAAAGAAAAAAGAACAGACGTAGAACTAAACAGGAAAGTCGACATAATCAATGACACTAATTACAACAAAATCTGGAACAACATAGCATTGCTCGATGAAGTCCTCCACTCTCCTCCATCACATTTCCAGAAGAATGCAGAAGAGTTTCTGACACAACTTCTAAAACAGGATCAGGAAATCTGCAACATGCTAACTGACCTGAAAAACAAAACAGAGCATGAAATTACATGGAGAAAGACCAGAGTCTACGAAATCCTAGCAAGTGTTAACTCTAGCGTGTAATAGTTTATAAATATTTCATTAAATTTCTATTTTTCTATATAATAGTTTATTTTAATAATCTCAACATGCATCTTAACATATTCTAAAATGTCAGTGTCAATAAAAACTCTCAACATCATTAACAGTTAATCAAAATAAGAAACAAACTTAAAATGCAAAGGTCTCCTCTCAACAGTTGTAGCACATCTAACTTTTCACGATATTTATTCACAATTTTATAATACTTCAGTGTTTATTCATTCACACTGTTCAATCTAACATGGGTTTCCATCCAACTATTGACCAAAAGTGAAAGAGATGTTCAAACCACTGATTGTGTTATTCAAATTTTTGTTTAATACTAAATGAGATGTTGACCAAAACTCAAACAGATGTTGATCAAAAGTCAAACTGATGTTCACCAATAGTCAAACAGATGTTGACCTTAAACAGATGTTTGGTTTAAGGCCAAACATCTGTTTATGGGCAAACATCTGTTTAATGTCAAACATTTGTTAAAGGCCAAACATCTGTTTATGGCCAAACATCTGTTTAATGTCAAACATTTGTTAAAGGCCAAACATATGTTTATGGCCAAACATCTATTTATGGCCAAACATCTGTTTAAGGTCAAGCATCTGTTTAAGTCCAAACATCAGTGTTTCAATCACTGTTGTTTATCCACTGATAGTTAAAAAACAGCCACTGCTCACATTTATATTGTTGACATCCACTGATATTGACCATCAATGGTTTCCCTAAACAACTGTCATCCATGTTCATTAGAGGTTGTGACGTGGACAGTTCTTAGTCGTCCGATCTTTGTAACCGCTGCCAACTGTTGACCAAAAGTCAAACAGATGTTCAAACCACTGATTGTGTTATTTAAATTTTTGTTAAATACTAAATGAGACGTTGACCAAAACTCAAACAGATGTTGATCAAAAGTCAAACTGATGTTCACCAATAGTCAAACAGATGTTGACCTTAAACAGATGTTTGGTTTAAGGCCAGACATCTGTTTATGGGCAAACATCTGTTTGAGTTCAAACATTTGTTTAAGTCCAAACATATGTTTATGGCCAAACATCTGTTTATGGCCAAACATCTATTTAAGGTCAAACATCTGTTTAAGTCCAAACATCAGTGTTTCAATCACTGTTGTTTATCCACTGATAGTTAAACAACAACCACTTCTCACATTTTTATTGTTGACATCCACTGATATTAACCATCAATGGTTTCCCTAAACAACTGTCATCCATTTTCATCAGAGGTTGTGACGTGGACAATTCTTAGCCGTTCGATCTTTGTAACCGCTGCCACATCAGCATTCACTTTTCACTTTTATAAAACCCTGATCAAAACCCCAAACAGGGTTTTAACTGCCATTTCGAATTCCAAAATTCTTTCAAAAGCGGTTTCCATCAAATTCCTTCAAACGCTTCATCTTCTTCCTTTTCTCGCAACTACTTTCGAATTCACCATGGCTCTCGCACTAAAAATCCCTCATAACTACCTGTGTACACTTGAGAAAACCAGTCAAAACACAACTTTTCACTCCGTGATTGATGCACTTTCTTCTTCAAAGTACAAAACTTTGTTGACTTGTAACGCACAGATTTACCTGGATACCCTACGAGATTTCTGGAAACATGCACAAATTGAAGTTCAAGACAAAAAGCCTTGGGCTATCACTTCAACCGTAGGAGGAATTCAGGTTGCTGTCACACCTCAAACCATCTCTAAGGTTTTTGAAATAAATGATCTTACAGGTAAAAATTCTTTCCCAAAGGAAGAATATCAAACTGATTTGATTGAGAGGGGGTATGAGGAACAAATGAAAAAAGATACTTTGCAAAAAGGGAGTTTTCCACCTCCCATGAGATTTTTATTCCATACCTTCCTCATGTGTGTTTCAAATAAAACAACAGCTTTCAATGAAATACCATTGAAAATCTAATACCTGGGATATGCTATAATGGCTGAAGCTGATTTTAACTACTCCCAGGAGATTTTCAATGATATGGTCAAAAATGTTACTAATATCAAAGAAAAGAAAAAACCATTTTTATTGTTTCCATGATTTTTAAGTTTTTATTTACAAAAGAAAATTCCAAAGGATAGTGCACATGTGCTTATCCAAGGAAATCCTTTTCAAATAAACAGCCTATCTTCTGAAAATTTTACAAGGCTGTCAAAACCTTCCAAAACACAAACAGAGGAACCTGAGCAGAATTTAGCTGAGACAACCTTTGCTCCTCAGGTTTCTACTGTTGAGCCTACTGCTCTTGGTGACCACAGCAGAATCACCACTGCTGTGCAATCCCCACCAAAACCCACCAAAAGACTCAAAAAGAAAATTACCAAAAAGCCCCCCAAACCCTCCAAAATGGATCTTCTGGAAGATGAGATCCCAGAAGTAATTCCTATGACAACACCAAAGTCACCAATAACCACTGCTGTTACTTCCTCACAACAGATGGTTGAAAGATCTCAACCTGAGCCTGAAACTCCTCTTGCATCCTCACAAAAGGATCAGGTTGTATACATAGGGGCGGATTCTCTTTCAACCCCCATCCTCACTTCACAAATTCCACCATCATTCTTACCTCTGTTGAATGCTTTGGACATCGATCAAACACAAATCAGTTCTTCTCAACAACCTATCACTGAGAAAATACTCCAACAAGTGACTGAGTCTGTTTCCTCTATCTTTGCTAACCCATCAACAGCTGAGGAGGTTACACTGCAAGAATTACAAGTAATTCCTATCAGTAGTTCAAGTGGAGCAGCTACTACAGGTATTGAATCCATTGATTTATACCTGGGCAGTAGTTTCATCAGTAAGACTCCCTTGAAGGCAACCATTTCTGATGCTATCAAAGTTACCACTGGTGTGTTTGAATTACCCACTGGTGTGTTAAACAAGACAGTTCAAGAAAAAGGAAGTCTCCAGTACCAAGACAAAGGGGCATCAGTGGATGAACCAGTGGAAACTTCTTCTGGTCCAACTGTTGATACAACCACTGCTGGTGGGAAATCAGATGATCCCATTCACTTGGGTGATGGTTTAAAATACCAAGAATTGACGAAGAGAGTAGACAAAATTGAAACATCTGTTGCAGATATCAAAAATATGCTCCAGCAGTTGTTACAATCTCAAAAAGCTCCATCCACTGCTTCAACATCTGCTCCATCCCCCACCGAGCAATGGCACTTGTTTCAACCTATGCTTCATCAACAGAGACAGTATGCTGATCAACAACATGAAATTCAGCTTCAAATGTTCAGAAATGTGATGGAAGCTAGGTATAAAGATACTCAAGATGATATAAAGGCCATCAAAGCTCATTTGCTCCAAACCACTGGCACTTCTCCTCCTACCATTATCTATGTTGAAAACCCTGATGATGCCAAAAAGGTGGAGAAAGGAAAGAAAGGAAAGGAAGGTTTATATCTACCACCAGATCCAAAATCTAAACATGTGGTAGAAATTCCAAGGCCAGATGGTTCAAAGAAGGTTGATGTGACTCTAAATGCTTTTGCTGAACAAAAAGCAAATAGAAAAGAGACAATGGAAATAAAGGGTTCTAAAAGATTTGAACAGGAAAAGAAAGTTTTGATGGAAAAGGAAGAGCATGGTACTTCAAACAGAAGAAAGACTACCAGAAAGGTCAGCCAACCCAAAACCACACCTTCCAAAACCACTAAACCTACTCCTAAAATCCCCAAAGTTCCACACCTCAAACCTCTAAACCAAAAGATGTTGAGACACCTGTTGTATCAACAGTTATTGATACTTCAGTGGTTTCAACAAATGTTGTTTCAGCCACTGCCCTCATCATTTCACCAACCACCACTCAACCCACTATTACACCACAAACTACATCTGCATTACAAACACCACCTGCCAAAAAGCAGAAGACAACAGTTGATACATCAACAGTTGTAATGACAACAGTGGTTGAGAAACCAGTGGTTTCAACACCTGTTATTCAGTCACCCATCACTTCAAACACCCCTACGCAAGCCATAATCCTTTCTGTCCCAAAACCTCAAATAAAAACACCTTCTCCCAAAAAGGTGTTTACAAGAAAAAGAAAGTTTCAGGTGCATGATGATGACATACCAGCACCTGATCCTATTTCATCTGCACCTTATATTGTAGTCAAACCTCAACCATTCATTCCTCCAACCTTAGCCAATCCAATCAAAGATCCAAAGGTGCTTGAAGGATATGATCTTGCTGATGTTATACCAGTAGCAGCCAGTTATCCACTAGAATTGCATGCAGTAAAGAATGAAATGAAACAATTCTACACAATGGATCACCCTTCAAAAAGGAAATTCCCCTCTCTTGTTGGCTTTATAGATCCAAGCAACATGGATGAGTATTTAAAACTCAAAGCCAGACAAGCTAAAATAAGTGCTAAACTTGAATGCAAAGGGGAAAGTGACAATGTTATCTCAAGTCATATGCAGTTTTTGCTTACCAAAGTTAAACAACTGGAAGACTATGCAAGAGATTTGAGTAAAGAAATGTCCAACCTACCACCAGAAGCTAACCTGCAAAAGGAGATGAGAAAAGACGTCCTTGAATTGATCATGAGGGAAAAGTTCTATCCAGCCAAGGTTGAGCAGTTCAATGACTGGCCACTCATTGCTCTGAAACATGAAGCAAACAGAATTGAAAGAATTAAAAACGATCCAGGTATGAAAAGATCAACAACAAACTGGAGCAAATACAAAAAGGCAATGCTGATCTTACCTTGGAGTACAAAAGAAAAAAGAAAGAGTTGGTTGCAGCGAAGGTTGGTACAGCCAAAGCCATAGCAAACTGGTCAAGGAAATACACTGATATGGCATATGAGAGGCTGGAAAGAAGGAGAGAGACAGATCCTAGCCTTCCAAAGAAGCCAGCATACAGAGATAAAAAGGCTGATGATTCACAACAGCAGGACCTTTCTTTGAAAACACTGTTCACATCATCTAACACCACCATCATTGCCTTAAATCAAAGAAAAAGACAAAAACAGATGGAAGAAGAAAGGAAGGAACAAGTGGATTATATTATGAAGATTGTCCTTCAGGATATGATTGCAGAAAATCCCGATTCAACAAAACTTCAAAACCTTGATAAAGGTGTCATAAGCAGGCCTCCTTCACCAAACTCATCAAAAATAAAGACTCTTCCAAGAAACCCACTGAACTCAAAAATACTAAAGTGGAAGTCTGATCAAAAGACCCATGTATTGACTCTGCTCAAGTCCAGTGGAGAAGTTAAGCATATATCAAGAGAAAATGCACTAGGCCTGAGTGTAGAAGATTTACAAGATCTCCTTGAGCTTCAACTGTGTAGGGATGAGGATGATGAAGATTCCATGAACTTTGAATTACAATTCAAAGGACAAGTTAGGGAATTCTTAATGAGGCAATAAAGATCCTGAATAATGAAGTGTTTTGGCATCATCTGTTCCAGGGGAAGATTGTTGGGATTGAACCCTACAAAGGAACAGTTGATACAGCCAAAACTGGTTCAAGAACAGTGGATCCTTGATAAGCAGTGTTTGTACATATCTTTCCCCTTGACAGTGGCCCTAACATCTGATATCTCAAAGTGCTGCTCTTCACAACTGCTGCTGGTTTAAAGACTGATGAAGTTAAAGTACTGAAGCTCAATCTACTGAAGACCAAAGCACTGCTGAAGCCACAACAGTGGAATGAAGAATCAGTGTTTTACTTATGCTTTGTTTATGTAATCAGTAGTTTGTAATCAGTGGTTGTATAGGTCAGTGCTTGTAGTTTGTTAGGCGGTTAGATGTCACTTTCATGGTGATGTCAGCCGAAGATGCTCAGTGGTTGAGTTGTACTATAAATAGAACAGTACTCTGTACTGTTCTGTGAGCTCTTTCCTTCTAAGTCATTCTGTATGAACAATCAGTGAGCTCAGGATGAGGGGGAGATTTGTGCATGAGCTCTTTCCTTCTAAGTCATTCAGTATGAACAATCAGTGAGCTCAGGCTGAGGGGGAGATTTGTGCATGCATGCATGCTCAGTGTTGTTTATTGTAACTGCAATTAGTAGAAACTTGGTTTATTAATAGCAAATGTGAAATTCTTCTGCATTTATGGGTTCATGAATTCAGAATAATGGATGGATATATATGACTGTATTTGTCAGATGTTTGGCCTTCTATATCAGATGTTTGGACTTAAACAAATGTTTGACCTTAAACAGATGTTTGACCATAAACAGATGTTTGGCCTTAAACAAATGTTTTGGTCAACATGTGTTTGAATTTTGGTCAACATTTCATTTAGTATTCAATAGAAATTTGAATAACTCAACATCTGTTTAAGTCGTTGTTTCGTTTTCTTGAATTCTTTTTGTAAAGAAGTACAAGAACAAACATTTTTACAAAATCCCAAATCACCCGATCATGTAAGTGTATTGAATTAAAAGTGGAAATGATGTTATTCATGTGGTCCTGTTGCGCTTTTGTTTGACGTCTAATATGGGTTCATGATCTAATCCGGTGAAGTGTAGACATTGTTGTTGAATCCAATGAGATGCTTGATGTAATGAGGTCGTATTAACAACAAATAATAATTAATATAACTAAGTTTCCTGAGCCCGGGAAGCAATCCCGGGTAATAACCTAATATATATATATATATATAGGGCCAGAATCATTTCAGAACCATAAATATTTACAGAACTCGCAGAACTCCTAATAAACAATTTTTTTATTTATATATTTTTATGTTTAGGATAATTTTATCATTTATTATGTGTATTTTTATGATTACATACATGTTAAGAGTAATTTTATCAATTTTTATATGTAATTTTATAATTACAAATACGTAAACTAGTTTTTTTTACATATATGTAATTAGTTATTACACATATATATAATTTGGCTATTAAACATATGTAAACTACTTTTAACATGTATGTAATCATAAAAATACATATAATAGAAGATAAAAAGACACTAAATACACAAAAATATATATAAAATGATTGTTTATTAGGAGTTCTGAAAGTTCTGTAATTATTTAAAGTTCTGAAATGAACTCAACCCTATATATATATATATATATATATATATATGTGTGTGTGTGTGTATTTTTAACTCACTTATTAATTGACTTTAGTTAGTTAAGAGTTTCTGTATTTTTTTATAATTAATAATAATATCGGTTCTAAATTTAATAGTCAAATTATTATTGATCATGTATTCAACTTGATAAACATACATAAACATATAATAACAAATTCAATAAATAGAAAACTATAAATGTCTTAACCATCTTAAAGTAATTAACCAACAAAAAAATAAGGTATCAAACTCCAATGAATCCAATTTATAAAACAACATAATTTGTATGATTTTGAAGTTGTTTAGACTTTTAATATGAGTTCTATGTGGATATTGGTGGCTAATCCTGGCAAACGAATTTTAAACTCCCTATGCTTTGAGATCATAGTTATCCATTTGGAATTTAAATTTCGATATAGATCAGTGACTTTTATAAGGAGCCGACATTTTCCTGAATTTAAAATTAAATTAATTAATAATTATTTACAATTAAGGAGGGTCTTGAATAATGACAAGTGTCCCTCCATTGGTTTCTTTTATTATATAGTATAGATTGTTATAAATGATTATAAATACAAATATTGTACCATCGATAGGTATTATGAACAATTAGTAAAGGTATCCTGAAACACCCTAAGACTTTTTAACCATAAATACGCAGCGGAAATATGTACCGTAAAATTTCTTTCCTTATAAGTAATCTTTCGTACTTGAATGCCTTTCAAAACAACTTCTTTAGAAACTTAACAATATTTGTCCTTCATTTTGTGTCTCATATATAACATACTAATACAAATTACATTATGACCTATTCCGTACAATTCATGTCCTTTTAACTCGATCTTCAATCTCTTGTCCTTCATGATAGTGATCCGTAATTCTGTCCAACCTGCACTCACCATATACATTCGCATCATTAGTACACATTATAGATATAATTAAAGACTGTATAGCAATCTAACAACATAAACTTTAATTCATTCGATTTCCTCTTGCATTCACTCGATCCGAATTTGACTTCAATTCCTCACGAACCCAACGTTCTCATACATGCATTACATTTCCTTCTCAACGGAGCATGATTAGTGACTCAATATCTCTATATAAATAAAGTACACATTTTGCGTAAAAGCACACCATTGATATACATTCATTCAACTATAAAACATGTATGTACAATTTCCAAATCAATTTCATGCAATAAACCCATTCATATATCACACGTATAAGTTTACGTTACTTACATCCACGATGATTTCTAGGGGTGTGCACGGTTCGGTTCGGTTATTAGCATTATCCGTAACCGTAACCGAAGTCATCGGTTAATCGGTTCGGTTAATTTTTCGGTTTCGTTTCGGTTCAGTTCAGTTAATTTTCGGTTAATAACCAATTCAAAGAAGGGCTAAATTTTTTGCTTAGAAATACATGTAATGGAGGTATAAATACATGAAATAGATGTATAAATACATGAAATGGATGTATAAATAAATGAAATGGAGGTATAAATGTATGAATAGATGTTTAAATAATTGAAATGAAGGTATGTATAAATAAATGAAATGAAGGCATAAATAAATGAAATATAATTATTATTACATGAAATGAAAGTATAAAACATGAAATACAAGAAATAGAGGTATAAAAGCTAGAAATATATAAAAAAATAAATGATTCGGTTCGGTTAATTTCGGTTAACCGATGGTAAAAAAATATCCGTTAACCGACTTTCGGTTAATTCGGTTTCGGTTAATTTCGGTTCGGTTTTGTCGGTTTTCGGTTCGGTTTCGGTTAATGGTTCAGTTATTGCACACCCCTAATGATTTCTTATCCATAACACATATACAAGTCCTAATTTACCTATTTACATTCGTTTGTCATACTTATTCATACCTACATCTATCCACATATAATAATCGTGTGAGCAAGTTCAATCCCTTCATGTGTCTAACACATACTAACATATTGATCAACATGATTCAATTCACACCTGTGCATACATATATTTTTACATATATATATATATATATATATATATATACATATCCCTTGCGAGCCCGAAAACCATAATTTGAATTCATACGACATAATTAAGCTTTTTTTACGTTTCCTGTGTAGGTTATACTACTTCCTGGAAATTTATCAGGGCCTTAAGATAAGTCTTAGGAGAATACGGAAAATTCAGAACGTAATTAAAGTACCAAAAACCACACACATATATCTGACCTCCACCGTAAGCTACGGTGACTACCGTGGCTCACGATGGCCTTCAAATGGCTACGTGAGAATAATTTGTCTTACGGTGGAAGAATAGGCCATCAACACCTACCGTAGCTTAAGGTGGCTACCGTAAGCTATGGTAGAGCCCAGTTCAGCAAACATTTGTTCTCTTTTTGCGTTTATAAACGACCGTTAGACACCCGAACTTCTATCTTCTCCGTTTTTCTTGTATTTCCAATATGTAAAATAATCATATACAAACTCCTAAATCCTTCTAACGCTTAACCCCAAGAGTAAACTAACTATCACATTATGCCATGTCACTTTCTTTACTCTTGACCCGTCCACTTCAATCATGTAATTCCAAATATATATAACTTCCTACGACTTACCTCATCGATACTTAGTTTAGTACCTACCCTTTTCTCATAATTTCTCATATGATTTCCTATATTCAACATATCAAACTTTATTTATAAGATAAGAAGTGATTCCGGAAACCACTTACCTTATGCGTCCATGTTCGAGCTCGTATTCTTGCCTCCCTTTGACTCGTTAGCCATCCGTGCTTGAGTCCTTGCCAATGTAAATTCCTATTCTTTCATGCCATCATTTTCATAACTTGTTAGTTTGCATGTTCATCTATATCGATAATCATTTCAAATTCTTAGTTGCATTACTTTCATCAGTCAATCATTCACTAACATGCATAACTCAATTCACTGAAAAAAGGCTGTATTGTGACGTTCGTTTACTGTACTTACGAGTTTGAAAAAATTAAGATATTTTTATGTGACGTGCCCCTCGGAGGGGTTATCCTTGTGTTAACTTTTTAGAGTCTAACACTCTACCAAAATTTATAAAAAAATCATTTACTAAGCAGCAATCAGATTCGTCACTTTCTAACTGCAGCCCACGGAAAACTCCATTTAAAAATCCTCTATTATCCGATTGAGATAATTCTAGTTGAAAATTTTCATGACCTCCTGAAGATACCTACAGTAAAAATTTTAGATCATAACTCAATTCGTAAATTGAGTTATGATATTCGTAATGGGCTGCAAATTCTGCAAGAAAATGCAGCCTGAACCTTCGATACGGAAAAATTCATAAAACGTTCAATTTTCGTTGAAAAAATGCAATTCCAGTTGGGTTTGAAAGGTTTTTCCTGGAAGTTCAACACAAACTCAATAAACCTCAGTTTTTGACAAACCCTAAGGGTATGTCGGGGCGCGGAGCACTAAGCTAAATCTGTCGTGGGTAGCCAAACCCTGTCAGATGCAGAAAATTGTTTTAGCACCTAGTTTTTTTGCCTTGGAGCCCAAGAACTCGTGTTTTCCAAGTATTTCCCTACTATTGACACTTGTTTTGATAACTTGGATCCTTGACACCTCATGGGACACTTGTAATCATCCTATGATCTTCAAAACACTATAAATAACAGGCTTAATTCACCTCATTCTTTGCTCATTTCATATCTTATTCATCTCCTGCTCAAAATTGGAGTTTTGCTTCTCTTTAGAGGCCTTATACTGAGTTTCTTATCTTCCTAGAACACAAGTAAGTGTTCTTCCTTAGTCTTGTTCATTATTTTAGCTTATTTTGAGCAAAAAGTCAAACAATTGACTTTCTATTTGACTTTCGGTTCTGACCCTAATTGGTCAAGTCAAAGTTCAATTGAACTTTGAAACGTGATTGTAATCACGAAGGTTATAATCTCTTGAGATTGCACCTTCTGATTACCACGTTTACTAGTCTTAGAGACGAGTCAAAGTTTCGGTCAAAAATGCACATAATGTGCATTTTATGACGAAACCGTTTTCAGGTATCAAAACACTAAGTTTTGATATTAAATCATTTTTATAACTTAGTTAGACATGTTTTGACATGTCTAACTCGTCACTTCTAGTTTAGTGCTTATTTAGGGTCGTAAGTCGAGCGGTCTTGACCACCGCTTTGACTTTCGAATCCGACCCGTTTGGTCGATCTTAGGATCGGACCAAACACATATTTGTGACCATAGTTGTATAGGGAATAACCTACTGAGGTTATTCCTTATGGTCACATCGTTTGGTTAGTGTTATGATAAGTCATTCTTATGATCTTTAAAAATGACCAAAATGCCCTTTTTGCGCATAAATCAATTTTAAGCATATGTAATCAAATTTTTGACATACAAACTGATGTTACAACACTTTCGAACATATTTTGGCATTTAAGATTTATCATAGGACATCTTTGACCATCCGATCGTATCTGTACGCAAATGACCCGTTCAAGGGCAAAGCATTAAAGGAGCCGGGGGGGCGCCCAATCCCCCGAACTTTTCGCTCAGTATAGTTATATATGTACGTTTTGTATAGAATTTTTTAGGTATATACGTTTTTGATCCCCCGGTTTTATAAAAATAAAAAAATTTAGGTATATACTTTTAGGTCCGGTGACTTTCGACCCCCCGGTGGAAATTTTCAAAACGGGTCAAAAGCACTTAGGATCCATTCCAAATCAGAATGTTAAGTTTACTAAGCCATATCATATGAGTCCCAACACTCATTTGGTTTATAAGACTTCATTCTATCCGATTTCCCGTTTTCAAGTTTCGACACTAACATGTAGTTATCCGATACACTAGGAACCACTTCGACACTTGAACTCTTGATCCTTTGAGCTTTATTTAATCATTTGAACAAGACCTATACGCATTCCCAAGTGAGTACATAGTTCCCCTCTTTTACGGTTTTCAAATGTTTTGGGGTGATTCATATGTATAACCAATTTTTCTCAAATGTATGGCATATATGTGTTTACTAAGTGCTTTTTGTGTATTATCCCTTATTGATGACCAAATCACAAACCAAAGTATAGTTTGATATGCTACCAATGTGATATTGTTTACCAAAATATAGTTTGACATACTACCAAATCACAAACCAAAGTACAGTTTGATATACTACCAAAGCATAGTTTGATATGCTACCAATGTGATATTGTTTACCAAAGTATAGTTTGATATACTACCAAATCACAAACCAAAGTATAGTTTGATATACTACCAAAGCATAGTTTGATATGCTACCAATGTGATATTGTTTACCAAAGTATAGTTTGATATACTACCGATGCCCTCATTCTTAAGCCAAAGTATAGTTTGATATACTACCAAAGTATAGTTTGATACCGATTGAAAACACAAAACCGGGTCCTTATAGTATCTATCTATCTTCATAGTTAGATTCTTGTGGGATGTTTAAAGTACTAAATTGAAGTCATTGATTTGGATTCATTGTGTACTTTAATGCGTGTTTACAAGTTGATGACCAAGTTGATTATTATGTGTTTATGTGATTAGTAGTGATTTAGATAACGAAACAAGTGTAATACCATAAGAACATGGTGGATACGCCTCTGGTACTTCCTATATATAAGTGTTCTTATCGTATTACTCTTGTAGCGTTATCCGAACCACTTAAGGATTTTTGTGTTTAGTTGATTCAATGTTCAAGTGTCCAAATCCTTGTAGAACCTTCCATATTTTCATATGTTAGATTCTTAGAAGGATATCCAAAGTATTATTATAAATCATTGACTTGATTTCTAATAATACTCACACATTTTATGACCGATTTCAATAATGTTATTATTAATCCTTGATTGGATTTCTAATAATACACTCACAAGTTTTATAACCAAATTCAATGTGGTAATAAAGATCAAAGTACAATTTTCAATGGCATAAAAATTACTTAGTAATAATCATATTGCCATATACAAAACTCTTTTGTTACAAGTTTTACAATCAAGATAATGTATTGCAATGCTAAACCTTTTTGCCATTCATTGGCTTCAAAGAGACCATTTTTAATTGACAACTCTTGTATTTGTCAAAGTATTGCAATACCAAACTTTTTGCCATTTATTTGGCTAAACAAAACCTATGTACTCGCCAGCCTATATGCTGACTCTCATTTTCACATATGTTTCAGGATTTGATTATTTAAGCATGCTACACATAGGAACGCATCCGAGCCTTAGACTTCTTTAATCAAAAGACAATTACATGTATTCTTTGTATTGTAAAACAATGTTTATGATCGATGTCGAAAGGTCTGTCAAAAACAAGTTTAAAATTTGGTCCTAAGTACCTTTACTAGCAAGGGTAAGTAGGGTTGTCTCCACAGGGAATATGTGGTTAGTGTTGATTGTAAAAACCTAGATTAACTAAAACTAAGAAAAACTATTTATTTGATTGTGTTTTGAGATTTTTGATCGAGTATAATTAAGAAAGTTATCAATTTTAAAGAAAAGCAACCCCCTCCGGATTTCCGGTTCAATGATTCACCCAAACCTGTTTAATTAGATAGAAACCGAAAGGTCTTGTTAACGGTTTAGTTTGATTGATAATCACAGACAAGTTTTTAATAATAACTTATGCAATTTAATTACCAAATCATAAGTGCCAAGAACCCACCCAATAACCAAACTACTCACGATGCAAGAAAACCGAATGCGAATGGTAAAAGATGAATAATTGCAACACTCACAATTCTTTTAAACAAAACTAAACCATAAGTATTCTTCAAGTTATGAAAAACAATCCAAAAAAACTAAATAAACAAGGTTTGAGTTTCACATACATGAACCATCCACCCGGAGATGGTCACAAAAGAATCTAGACACTCATAGTCATGATTTGATCTTCTTGGTTGTCTTGGATGTTTGATTGCATGAAAGATTGATGAAAATTGATGTTGAGATCTTGAATTTTCGTCCTTGGGAAGCTAAAAACGATTAGGGTTAATGACCATCTAGTTTGGGGTTGAAGATATCTTAAAATAAAGTGAAATCCTGAAATTTTGCGTGATTATCTGATGCCAGCGCAAGGTTACTCCCCCTGGCACAAGGTTGCGCCCCTGACTTACTAGCATCTGTATTGCGTCAAAACTGACACAAGGTTGCGCCAAACTGGTTTCTTCTTGCGCCAATTACTGGTTTCTTACCATTTTTCGTATTTTTCAACTCCCAACTTGTGTGTAAGCTTCTAACCTTCATAAATCTTCCCGAAAACCTCCCGTTTAGCTTCAAAATCCATCCGTTAAGCTCTAGGTACCTACAAATAGAAACACACTCAAAGTAACCATATTTTATGATAATAAACACTTAAAACCTAATATTTACACATGTTAAAACACGGTTATTCACCCTTCTATCACATCCCCACACTTCACCTTTGCTTGCCCCCAAGCAAAGCTTTCTCACAACTATCCCACCAACATTAGCAATTACACTTCACTAATCATTACCAATTCTCGGTTCGGTCCAAAGTCATACCCCATTCACAGATCAGCATTAGATGTGTTAATTCAACAGGAAAACATGATACTATTTTTAAAACCGAATTTACCTAACTAAGCATAAGACGCTCCCGGTCTTTATTCTCATGCAACACACCCCTCACAAATCGTCACTCCCCTCGGTTTAATATCTGAACTAGTATGTAATGCACTAGTATTAATCAGTCATCAACCGAATATGAAACTCTGTACTCATAAGCTTGTTTGACAATCACATCTCCACTGTACAACATAGACAATGCACATATCTAAAGGACTTACGAGTGTTGGGCTTAGGCTAAGGACAGGTAATTTTTCTCAATTTTTGTAAGTAGCTAATAAGAAAAGAGGAATACCAAACCGTAACAATCTTTATTCATACTAATCCTATTAACGAACAACTTTGGGTTATTTTCGACCCATAATTAAGCACCACTAACATATATTTCTTCCTTAGCCGCCTATTTTGGTCATTTGACCCATTTACTTGGCTGAACGTTTTTGTTCTTTTTTTTGCAACAACTATATACATAGCTAAACACATAGATTGTCGTTAACAGTTGATAATATAATGTTTCCTTTTAGGTAATAATTTGGGTTTAACAAACGAATAGGTATCAGGCTCAAATTTGGCTACTATGGGTAATTGTTAAACAAAAGTGTAGAGGAGAAGGAATTCCTAATTTGCCTTTTTCATCTATGTGCATAAATAAAGTTCACAGTCTTAGCATGTATCAAATCAGACAAGTTCTAAACAGAGCAACATACAGCTTACTCTCAACAAATGAATATATATCAAATCATCTAACCATTCTAGTAGACTCAAAATCTCACTAAAGTAGGGAATAGGGTTGCCGATGTGCGCATGCATTTATTACCAAGAGCTTGTCACCCCTAGTTAGGAAATTCTAAACATTTTCTATTAAATACCTGCAGAAAACGGTTCATATTACTTTTCTGTAGAATTAGACCATGACTACGGACCTAGACCAATAAGTTAGCATTTGAAAAGTTGATGATTTACATTGAAAATGCAGTTTTCAAGTGTAATTAAGCCCCCTTAGCAACACACTTTTGTTTTTTTTTTCTTTTCAAAATTTTCAATTCTCCCAAATTTGCTCAATGTTTGTGTGCATTTTCAAACATTTCCCTCGGTTTTCCCCCATCCCCACACTTGAGATACATTGTCCCCAATGTATGCTTTTCAGAAAACTATTTTATCAATAATGGGACGGGGTACCATTTGCGAACTTAAGATCTCAAAACATTTAACCCTCTATTCCAACCAAAATGTTACCATAATGTTCAAACATCCCATAGAACATCCCAATCCACCTCCCAAGGGTCCCACCATTATAAAGTAACAATCATAACACGCCAAATAGAAGAAAGAGAAAAACACATGGACCTGATCATGGATGCAACCCTGATCAGTGAGTGTTTAAAAAAAACACACACACTATCCATCGAACTCCTAGAAGCATATCCTGTCCCATACAAACCATCTCATATAGCCTCTCATCACTGCATCCATGCCATGCGGTTCCTGCGAACTCGATCCTTCACCCATCCGCTGTTGATTCTGCAAGATCATCAGCTTTTGAAACATCCTAGTCTCCTCTATCGCCTAAGACTGCCTATCAAACTGAATTCTCTTATATTCATCCCATGTCCCAAAAACTAGGGGCCTGGCTCGTATCACCGTATCATACATATGAACATACCAAGGTGTCCCTAACATTTCCTGGGTGAACCCGTTCAAATATGGCTCTAACACTGTTGTCTGCGAGGCACCTTCACCTGCATTCACAACTCTCCTTGGTTCCAACTCAATCTCCAAAGGAACACCCTCCTAAACTCTCATACCAACCTGAACTGACATCTCCTCATCCTCTTCGTCCATTTCCACATCTGATCTCTGCCCCTATACATACTTATTTGTCCCTTCTACAGTCAATCGATGTTTAGTCCTCGTCTTGGAATACTTCCACCTAGACGACTTAGTGAACATTTGCATATTAATTTTTGTTTGCTTCTTAACAAACCCCCTAACCCCCTTAGGAATGGCCCCTTGATTTTTCAACAACAAAGATAACAATCTAGCATGAGGAATCATCATCCGTTCTCTCTCCCTCGCTTCCCACACGTTGTACATGATAAGGTGTTTGGCCGACAACTTTGGAACACCTGTCATTAAAGCTTCAAGAACCAACATTTCAGGAAAACGTACCTTACCTAAATAACTAGTGCGCGACATAACATTGTAAGTTATAAACCTCACAAGAAACCTAGGCATAGGACATAAAAAATCTGTCTTCAAGGACCACTTTGTCAAATCAACCCCCGGGGGTAAATCAAATAAACTTCGAACTCTCGCTTTCCACTCTTCCGTCTTTGTCTCATCTGCCAACTCCGCCTCTTTAGGATATGTATATGGCCCCTTCAACGTAGCCTTAGTATCATACTTATCATCTTTATCTCGTCAAATGACAACACCATGTCCACCCCATTAACCTTTCCAATCAACCGAGTAGTAACCGGTGGATTATTTCCCTCATCCTTTTCCAAACTAGACATCCACTCTATAATTTCATCCATATAAATCTCATCGCCCCCGGTAAACTGTAGAAAGTCAAGCCAACCTAACTTTTTGAAACACTCTTCTATACCAAATGCATGAAAGTCCTTCAAAACTATAAACTTCTCACATAAAAATAGTTCTTTCCTAGGTTGTGTACTTCTTTCTAGCTTCTTACGATACATACCAGCTCTATGTTCAATAGGATACCTAGATAATCTCTTCGACGAATCCCACTTCGGTATCCCATCCTCATCAAGCACTAACTCCACCTCATCATCATTATCGTCTTCCTCTTCTACTTCTTTTATTTCTTCTTCTTCATCCAAAGCATCATATTCCGGATCCGACTCCTCTACAACAAGAAGTTGTTTCTTGCCTTCTTTGAAGCCCTTTTAGAAGGTTCCTCTTGGGCCTTCCCTTTCTTACTCTCTCGAACACGTGCCATTCCTACAATACACACAAACTTCCAACTATCAACTTCCCATAATCAACAAATAACATTATGCAAAATTCGGCCACTTGATTAATTATATATTATCTTAATTGTTTGAAAAGGAATTTAAATCTTAACAAGATACCAATTTCACTTAACCAAGAAAATATAACTTTCAAACCATTTTTAAGGCGTTTCCATCTTTCTACCTTTTAGCAAAACATAATCAAAAAGCCGAATTCAACATAATCCCAACCCTTTTTACTATCAAATTCACACAAGTGTGCCATCCCCACACTTGTTTCCAACAACAATCATTTCCCCAAATCACCATTATTAATCAAGGTTTTATAAAAGAGTTTAAACTTTCAAGAAAACACCAATCACATAAACCTTTATCATCTTCACCATTTAATTACAATTTATGAGAAACTTTCATTCTAAGCATTCTAACGGTGACTTTTTAACAGCCCCACTTTCACCAAGGCATACACTATTCAACACCCAACAAGTAAGTTATCCCCAAATCAATGCAAATTAACTCATTATACATCAAAAACCCACCCACGTTCAAACAAGAAAGTTCAAAATCACATGGATAATCAACATAATCTATAATAATCTAGCAAAAATGGGTGAAAACATACCTTGAATGATGATTAAACAGGAACTAAACACCAAGGATGAAAACTTGCAAAAACCCACCAAAACCCCCCCAAAATTTCGAACTAAGAATGTCCAAAAATCTCACAAACCGTGAAGAATTTCGAAATTCTATTCGGTTGGTTTTGTTCGTCTCGCAAAAACACACAATTTGGACCCAAGAACTGCTTGATTTCGTTAAGAATTGAGTGAGTTATGGTCTCTAAAAGTTCTAGGGTTTAGGTGGGTTTTGTGAAGGTGACAATGGATGAGAGGTAAATCAGGCAGTGTATGTTTTAATTTTGAGTAAATTACAAAAATCGTCCTTTATGTATGTTACTTATTGCAAATTGTGACCATTGTCTACAATAATTACAAAAAAACGTACTTTATGTTTACAAACTCTTACGCGTTATGTCCTTTAGCCCTAACTCAGTTAATTTTCATGTTTAAGTCTGACCAATTGGACCCTACATAAGGGTATCTTAGTCATTTTACCCTAAATATTAAAATAAATAATTATAAAAAATAAAAATAAAAAATAATACATATATTAATCATCTTTAAAAAAGATTATACATATACACACATAATCTTTCTCTCTCTATATCACAATTCTATATCTCTCTATGTAACTTCCCTACCACCACCACCACCACCACCTACTCCCACCGTCTCACACCACCTCCCCCACCACAACCACCGTCTGATGAATAGAAACTCGGGTAAATGATGTTCCCGTAAGTGGGTCAGACTCGCAGAATCAAGGAGAAGAAAAGAGACGATCTTGGGACAATTTTCTCATATTTTTCATTAGAAATAACCAAACTAATTTAACAAAAGAAACAACTAAAATTCAGGAATTAACTTCTACCACTACTCCATGATTCACGTAAGAGATCATGGCACAATTAGGAAACATGCAGAAAATAAAATACTAATAAAAAGGAAGTTGGTTGCTGACTTCTTCTTGACCATCACGTTTCATAATCATCAAAACGGCTGGGCTTCTTAATCATTCTTTTGGGTCGGCCCATTGCAGCTGGATTAGGAACTAGCTGGGCTTCATCATTAAGCTGGACTACATCATCAGATTGGGCCGCATCAATGCCCTGGTCCCGAAAAGATACCTCGTCCTCGAGGTTGACTTGAAAGCTTGGAAACTGCAGAGTAAACTCATCCATATCCTCCCATGTTGCTTCAGCTAAATCGCGATTAATCCATTTAACCAGCAGTTGTTCCACGCCATGCTCGTTGACTCGAAAATTGACAATGTGCTCTGGCTGTTCAGTATTCACTTCTTCAATGGTGACGTCGGAATCCGGTACTTCTTCTGATGGTTGGGAACTGGAACTAGGCTTCAATAGCGATACGTGGAACACCGGATGAATTTTAGCATTAATTGGCAGCTCTAATTTGTAAGCCACCGATCCAATCCGTTCGATGATACGGTATGGACCGAAGTAACGTTTCGAAAGCTTGTGGTTCCTTTGGTTGTCAACGGAATTCTTCCGATACTTCTGAAGTTTGAGATACACATAATCATTGACTTGAAATTCCTTGTCGATTCGGTGCTTGTTTGCTTGGGACGTCATCACCTCCTTTGCGTGGCTCAGAGATTCTTTAAGCATGTTTAGTAACCTTTGATGTTCTTCCAAAGCCAAGCCCGAGGCGTCGGTAGTAATGTCAAAGGGTTGTGAAAAGTTAGGTAAGGCTAGGGTAATAAGGTTAACCATGGCATGTTTGAGTTGTTGCAGAGAGTGTTCAGCTTGACTTGACCATGTAAACTTAGGTAGCTTGAGGATATCAGTGAGTGGAGAGGCTATTCGAGCATAATCTTTGACGAACCTACGGTAGTAACCCGTAAGGCCCAAGAATGCGCGTAAGGTAGTCATGGATGATGGTGTTGGCCAGTTTTGAATGGCGTGTATTTTCTCTGGCTCGGCCCGTACACCGTCTGCCGAAATGATGTGTCCCAAAAATGGTAATTCTTTGGCTCCAAAAATACATTTGGATTCTTTTGCATGATAATGGTGGAGTATGAGTGTGTTCATGACAAATTGGAGGTGTTGGTAATGTGTCTCAATTGATGGGCTATAAACGAGAATGTCATCGAAAAAAACTAAGACGAAACGTCGTAAAACTGGACGGAAGAGATCATTCATAGCTGATTGAAAGGTTGACGGGGCATTCGTGAGGCCGAATGGCATTACCAAAAATTCGTAATGCCCGTCAATGGTCCGAAACGCCGTTTTACCGACATCACAAGGTGCCACCCGTATTTGAAGGTAACCTGCTCGTAAGTCGATCTTAGAGAAGATCGTTGCACCATGTAATTCATCTAGTAATTCGTCAACTGTTGGAATGGGAAAACGATCGCGGATTGTAATGGCATTCAAGGCTCTATAATCGACACAAAAGCGCCAGGACCCATCCTTTTTCTGGACCAAAAGGACAGGAGAAGAGTAAGGGCTGTGGCTCGGTTGGATGATTCCCTCACGTAACATCTCCGTGATTAATTCAGTCATCACTTGTTTCTGGTAGTGGGGGTAGCGGTATGGACGGACATTTACTGGTTTGGCATTGGGTAGAGTGGGAATGAAGTGGTCATGTGGTCTGGGAGGTGGTAATCCATGAGGGGTATCGAACAATTGGCTACATGTATGTAGTAAGTGTTGGATGGTTGGGTTGGGGTGTGTCAGTGGTGTTATGGAAGGTGGGGTACTAGGCTGGTGTTGAAAAACCATAGTGTGGAGAGATGCAACAGATGTGTGACGCATTAAGGATGATAAGGAACTAGGGGAGACCAATGAGTTAAAGGAGTCACCTTGTAGAATACACTGTTGGCCATCTTTGTTGAAGGTAATAGAAGGTATAGAGAAATCGGCAGTAATGGGTCCGAGAGATGCGAGCCATTCCATACCCAAAACCAAGTCGGCACCTTCAATGGGTAAGACATAACAAGGAGTGTGAAACACATGTTTATTTAACGTGACCGACACCTGAGGTAAGAAACCATTGCATTGGAGATGTTCACCATTACCCACCATGACCGAGAAGGGTTTAATGGGTGTTGTCGGTAGGCGTAGGAGTGACGCAATACGTGGTTGAAGGATGTTGTGGGTACTCCCGGAGTCGACCAAGATGGTGACCTGTTGATTTTCTATGAAGCCGATAAGTCGGAGGGTACGGGGAGATGAAAGGCCAAAGTAGGCGGCAACGGAGAGTGCCAAAAACTCAGTGGTGTTATGGGTTGTGTTAATGGTTTCTGGTGTGAGAAGAGAGTCTGGTGTTGGCGTATCAATGGCTTCGTCATTATCCGCGATCAACAAAAATTGCGGGGGATTGCATTTATGTCCCGGGTAGTAGCGTTCGGGACAGCGAAAGCACAAGCCCTCGGCTCTCCGTTTTTGAAGAGCTTCGGGTGACAATTTGGTCATGGGTAGAGGTTGAGTGGTGTTTTGTATGGTAGGTTTTGTGGGTGGTGGTAATAGGGGTGGTTTGGATACTGAAGTGGAGGAAGGGTTAATTTTTAGAGGTGGTGTAGAATTAAATGTTGATTGTCGTGGGGTATAAGTGGGTGTGGATATGGGTGTGACAGCAAGTTTATCTTCGATGGTTCGAGCCAGGCCAAAGGTTTGATGGAGAGTAGTGGGTTTATGAACGGCGATTTCTGATTTGATAGGAGGTTTCAGCCCGGAAATAAAGCAATTCATGAGAGCCTCGGTTGGTAGATTGGTTACGAAGTTGCTGAGGCGTTCGAACTCAGCTTGGTAGGCTTGAACGGACGTGGTTTGGCGCAGTTTAAACAACGTCGCCTGGTGGTTTTCATAGTCGGACGGGCCAAAGCGTAATTCAAGAGCTCTGGTGAATGTTGCCCAAGTACCCAGTGAGTTATTGTTCTTGAGGTGTTTATACCAACTGATTGCTTCTCCGGTGAAGTAAAAGCTAGCAAGTTGGATTCGCTCTTCCTGTGGGATGGAATGATAACCGAAAAAATTATCCGCTTGAAAAATCCAGTCCAGCGGATTCGTGGTACCGTCGAAGGTCGGAAGAACAAGTTTTGGTGGTCGCGGGTTGTTGTGGGAAGGTCCGGCGAAAGTGACTGCTGGTTTGTCGGGCTCGACTGTTTTTGGGAGTGATTTGAGTGTTTCGGTGAGGGTGGAAACAAGGGTGTTGAGGTTTTGTTGCAGGGATTCGAACTGGGCGGTATTTTGAGCGGTGGTGGCGTCATGGTTGAGAAGGACTCGGTCTAGTCGTTCGATCATGGAAGCTATGGGATCATCCATGGCGGAACCGTCTTTCCGAGGAGGCATGAGTACGTAGATGAAAGCACCAAATGATGTTACCCGTAAGTGGGTCAGACTCGCAGAATCAAGGAGAAGAAAAGAGACGATCTTGGGACAATTTTCTCATATTTTTCATTAGAAATAACAAAACTAATTTAACAAAAGAAACAACTAAAATTCAGGAATTAACTTCTACCACTACTCCATGATTCACGTAAGAGATAATGGCACAATTAGGAAACATGCAGAAAATAAAATACTAATAAAAAGGAAGTTGGTTGCTGACTTCTTCTTGACCATCACGTTTCATAATCATCAAAACGGCTGGGCTTCTTAATCATTCTTTTGGGTCGGCCCATTGCAGCTGGATTAGGAACTAGCTGGGCTTCATCATTAAGCTGGACTACATCATCAGATTGGGCCGCATCAGTAATCCAAGAACATCTTTATTAGTTTAGAACCCAAATTTATGATAATAAAAAAAACCGAATCCCTATTTTTGTTCAATTATATGATAAACAGTACACGACATGCGATGATTTATATATTTCATCATTGTGGCATCTAGACATCTATTGTTCTTCAAAAAGAACATCCTGGAATAGAGGGCTGAGCATCTTGTAATAACCTACCCGACCCAATAGAATTGAAGATTGCAGAAGACTTTATTGATAATAAGGTTAAGAGAGGAGCATAAACGAGGACTTTTTTGCAGGTGACAAGCTCACCTTGTTCTTGTTCTGATATGAATTGAAGATTGACTTTATTGCTTTTTGAAGACGAGAATCAATTTTAAATGAAAAAAAAAAGAGTTGCCCTTAAAACTGACAAGGAAACAATAATAGTCATAAAGCAAGAAGACCTAAAAACCTGTCATCATCATCATCGGATTTGGGGGTTTCGAGTTGGGTGAACAAGAGAATCCAGAGAATTTATCGCACAGATTTCGGGGTTTCCAAACAGAGTTCATCATCAGATTTGGGGGTTTCGATTTGGTGGCGGCGGCGGAGGTGGTAGGTGGGTCGTGGTGGCTGTGGTAGGGGCAGGTGGGTTGTGATGGTGGTAGAATTGTTAGAGAGAGAAGAAGGGCCTGCATATACAAGGATAAACGTAATTTTAAAGATAATTGTTTTATTTATTTTTTTATGATTATTTATTTTAGTATTTAGGTAAAATGACCAAAATACCCTTTATGTGGGGTCTACTTAGTCAGATTTAACCATAAAAACTAACTAAGTTAGGGCTAAATGACGTAACATGTAAGGTTTTGCAAACATCGAGTACGTTTTTTGTATTTTTTGAAGACAAATGACACACTTTGCAATAAGTAACATACATAAAGGACGAGTTTTGTAATTTACTCTTTAATTTTAGAATTTAGAATGAAGTTGGGTCTTAAAATCTGGATCAGACATGGATATCGAGTGCAGGTCGGGTCGAATTTCAAAGGGTGTAAGGTGGTTAGTGGTTTTGTTCATGGGTCAAGTGATTTTGTTAAAGGTGTGAGTGAGGGGTTTAGTAATTGAGATGATTATTTAATGTGTAGCTGGCAAGGAAACCAGCACATGGTTTCTACTTGGTTAACGCTGCCATGCGCCAAATATCAGCCAGGGCCGGCCCAATGGGTTTACAACCCTAGGCCCAGGCCTAGGGCCACCAGATTTGAAGGGCCACCATATTTCTAATAGGTTTCCTTATACTAGGCCCATTATTTACAAGATAGATTAAACCCAAATGTTATTGTACGTGATATCTATCTGATAAGTGATAGAAGGGAGGCCAGAACGTGAAACCCCAAAGCGCGTGGAATGGAAAGAGTCTCGATGTTAGGGCATGAAGATCGCTGGCGTCCTGACGATGGCTATGTAAACACACAACAATGAACGCTAATCATGGCATCCCAATTTCAATCCGCAACAATAATCATGGCAGGTAACAACGGTCGACTTTTTACTCTTTTTATATGAACTGAAAGTCTGAAATCGAACACATTGGAAACTTCAATTTTGTGAAATTAGTTTGAAATCAGTTTCTGATTCGAAATAAGTTTTGTGATTTGTAGTACTCTGATTCAATTTTGTGAAATCAGTTTGAAATCAGTTCCAGTGGCTTGGAACCTTGAGGCTGGAACACATTGGCAGTTTGGCACTTTGACACCTTTTTGCGAATTAATTTTATGGCTCTCACTCAGGTTAGACATCCTCATTTGTTGATTTTAAGTTGTTGTTTAGGGAATTAGGGCTTATTTGTTGATTTCAATTTGTTGTTAGGCATTTAGGGCTTGTTTCATTATTTTAAATATGTTGAAAAGGAAAATTTTGTAAAGGGCCTCCACTTCGTAGTTCGGTTAGGACCTTCAAAAATGTAGGAACGGCCCTGATATCAGCGCAATACAGGAACAAATTAAAGCTGGCGCAAGTCAGCGGCTTGCCAGCACAAGTCGGCGCTCTTTTGTATGCGTGTATATGTGTGATGTAGATGTCTTGTATTTGATGGAACAATTAAAATCCCACCCTATGGCTGCGTAGAAGATGTTAGAACATCGGGTGTGGTTTGGGTAGTCCCTTTGGGGACTATTGGCCACGTAGGCGCCACGTCAGCATGGGTGAAGGACCATCCCCTTAGGGACTACCCAAGGGTGTGGAGGATAGTCCTCCCTCCTTTTTTTTATTATTAAAACAATTAAAACAAAAACAATAATTAAAACAAAAACAATAACTATTTCTCTCTCTATGGGGTGGCCCACATTCAGCTCATCCCAAACGTCCAAACTGAGCTGGTTGCGTCGCGACGAGGGAGAGGGGGCGGTGTGGGACGAGGGGGACGACCAACGCTGGGGGGGGGGGGGTGGGGGATGCCCCTTGGTCTTAAGGATCAGAGTCAAACATCATGATGATGTTTTTGTGACTTCCTCCACGTGATCCCCTCTTTTCTTTTGTTTCATCATTTTCATTTTCTTTTCAATTTTGAATCACTTCTTATTATTACTTTTTTTTTGTATTTTTATATTTTTGTAAAATTAAAAATATATATATGTACAAAACATGTGTGTTTGTAAGTTTCTTACTCATTTTTTAACCATTTATCCCCACACTTACCCGTGCATTGTCCTCAATCGCACCTAAAAGATACCTGGGATTTCACCGAATATCCCCACACTTGGGTAACTGCATCCGTGGAGATTAATACTTTATAACCTGTAAGAACACTCACGCAAAACAAACAAAACAAAAAAATACAATACTCTACATCCTCGGGCTTCCTCCCGAGAGCGCTAAGTTTATGAGTCTTCAGCCGGACTTCATACATGAACATGGTTATTCCTCGTCATGTACCAGAGTGCTTAAAATAAAGCTCTCCGACTGATTTTCTGGTCCATTAATGTCATTCGCTTCCATATACGGTTTCAACCAATGTCCATTCACCACTTGCCTCGGGTGGTCATCAAAGTCTTCAATCTCGATGTCTCCATAACTACCAACCCGTGTAATGAGATACGGGCCCATCCATTTGCTTTTCAGTTTCCTAGGAAACAACTTCAATATAAAATTGAACAACCACACTTTCTGACCCACCTCAAACTTCTGCAGTCACAACTTAGCATCGTTTTTCGTCTTGTCCTTATAAGCCGACGCACATTCGTATGCTTCATCCCTTAACTCTTCCAATTCGCTTAACACCAACTTCCTTGTTTTACCTGCATTCTCATAGTTCATGTTAACTTGTTAATAGCCCATAAAGCACGATGAGTAAGTTCAGCAGGTAAATGACATCCTTTTCCATAAACCAACTGATAAGGTGTGATACCAATAGGCGTTTTATAAGCCATACGATACGCCCACAAGGCGTCATCCAGTTTAGTGGACCAATCCTTACGGTTGTCTCGTACGGTTTTCTGTAAAATTTCTTTAATTTGCCTATTTGATACCTCAACGTGCCCACTCGTTTGTGGGTGATACGGTGTTGCAATTCAGTGATCTACGCCATATTGTTTAAGAAATTTGCCAAAATAAAAGTTTTTAAAATGTGGTCCCCCATCACTTATGATCACATGAGGGATTCCAATCGTGAAAATATGTTGCTTTGGACAAACTTGCATACAACCTTATGGTCATTTGTCTTGGTGGCGATTGCTTCAATCCATTTAGACACATAATCTACCGCCACCAAGATGTATAAATTGCCAAACGAATTCGGGAATGGGCCCATGAAGTCGATTCCCCATACATCAAAGATATCAACTACTAAAATCGGTTGCATGGGCATCTCACTCCATTTCGAAATACTACCCATCCTTTGGCATTTTACACAATTCTTAGCAAATTAAAAAGCATATTTAAATATGGTGTGGCCAATAAAGTCCACATGATAAAACTTTGTGACCCGTCTTTTGCCACTAAAATGGCCACCACATGCGTAGGCATGTAACATCTCCAAAACACAAGGGATTTCTTCATCCGGGATGCATCTTCGGATGATCTGGTCTGCTCCAACTTTGAAAAGATCTGGCTCTTCCCAAATGTAATGGTTCGCTTTAGCTAAAAATTGTTGTTTTTTCTTCCGTGTCCAATGTTCTGGAACATTACCTGTAGCTGCATAATTTGCAAAGTTAGCAAACCAAGGTTCAGTTGAAATAGCTAATAAATGCTCATCTGGAAACGTTTCTTTAATGTCGGCATCTGGTTTATCAATTTCATGAATCACTTGAGATAAGTGGCCCGCTACCACATTCTCACTTCCCTTCTTATCACGAATTTCAAGGTCGAACTCATGCAATAATAAAATCCATCTAATCAACCTTGGTTTAGCATCCTTGTTTTCCATGAGGTACCTGACAGTAATAACCTTGCTACCCCAAAGACAGGATCTAAACTTATCCAACGTATAAACAACCGCATGCAACACTTTCTCATTAGTGGTGTAATTTAACTGAGCATCTGAAAGTGTCTTGCTTGCATAATTGTGACAACCCGAACTTTCTAGGTTAGTAACGTGATCCTAACTCCTCTTTAAAGTGTTGCACGCTCAGTGTTAATATAATTCTGTTAGACGTAGAGGTTAGTATAATTGGGCCGCGTATGTTGGGCCACCTACACATCCCTTTTGGCTACACAATAACTTCGGCCCACACACATATCTTAGGCTTTAACTACACAAAAATCCAACCAAGACTTTGAAATGGGCCGGTTAGTGTTGAGAGTGGGCCGGTTGGTTTGGGATAATTATATGCACGATTTAGTTATATCCAACCAAGATTTAATCTCGGCCCAAGTGAAGTTAAAGTTGGGCCCGATTACAATCCGGTTACAATTGTAAAGCTTATACACATGGTCTGATGTAATCCCTTTCATTATCTCATAACCTCTGTTATTTATTTTATGACTCTTGGCCCACACCACCCAAAGCCAAAACCGAGCCCACATGTTACAAATGTTATACATATTGCATGTTGATGATTACCCATATTTTCCTAAACACCTACGAATCACAAACCCTATGCCCTCCTAAACTATTGATGGCAGACAACCCCCCCATCCATCGAGGCAATCTCATACTTTCGAGACACCATCTTATCTAGTCGAGCCCACTGATTTGTAAGTTTGTACTCATATTATTTGAAAATAGTGTGATTCTTGTTTATGTGCGAGTTGAGTAGCAAAAGTGTATGTATGTTATGTGATTGATTAGTAGCGATTTAATTGAACATGATATATATGCGTATTATAATAAGATTTATGGTGACTAGTTGTGGTTATGTAAACTGTTAGTTGAACCATGATGTGTTTGTTATGAAGAATTCTGATAATCTTGAAATAATATTAGATGTTTGATAATTGAGGGATTTGGATGACATTTAACTAGTTGTTTAAGAGGATTAGGGTTGGTTAATAAATGTTAGTAATGATCCGATGATAATACTGTTATATGTTTGTTGTTATGTGTATTGATTAGATCGAGTATTCACTGGGCCGCTGAACACATTAGCCTTTCTATTGGACCTCATGGTTTGTAAATGAATTGATTTTAGATAATGGCCAACATCACAATTAATGCTCTTAAAGGTAATTGGGCCGCATACTGTTGTTCAGAAAAATTAATTGGACCGATTGTAATGTTTAAAACTGATGTTCACATGGGCCGACACATATGGATTGTACAAGAGATGTCACATGAATTTATCTGTTTAGTATGAGCCCAAGTGACATCATACTTTTGCACGGCCCAAGATAAAATCTGTACATGTGATCCCATCATTTGAGGTCCAATCACATTTGAAGAAAAATTGAAGTTGTCGACCACTTTAATTGCATTAAAAGATGATGTCAGTACACTATTCTTTGTGCATGTAATGGGATGGTAGGATAGATGCTTATTATGATGATAAGCTAGAACCTTGATTGTGTGTGACTAAATAATGATTGTTGTGAACACATGTAAGCATCGCATGATATGAGCATATGGTTGGATCTGACGTGGTAGTTAAATAGGGTGTTAACTTTTGATAAATGAATTGGTGGAGTAACCCAGTTAACTGTTGTGTAATACGTAACTGTTGTTGTATGATATGCATAGGATGTGAATACATGTGAATTTCGGATTCGTTTGAGTTGAATAACTATTTATGTGCTACTTGGTGATTGTTGCTTGAACACAATATAATTACAATTTATACGCGAGTCATGCGAATGTAAACTGACTACATGTACATGAACACCATAGGCTTCGATTAACTAAGTGTGAACAAGTAACTAATCATACCGAGCAAACCAAGGTGAGTTCACTGCTCTTTTTCCAAGCATGCATCCCGGGGAGGGATATCGGGTAACGTTCTGGGGAGGAATGTCAGGTTAATGGGATGTTTGTTATTACTCATTTCTATCATATAAGACCCCTTACATCTACCGATAGTTGCCGGGGAGGCAACGAGGTTATTAGTTGATAGTGCTATTAGGTTTGGCACCCTCACACCGTACCGGGGAGGATGAGCGTGAACTAATTTCCTTAAAGCATGACCAATGTTTTGATAGAGACATTGGGGTTGGGCAAATACATCTTGTAGCCATTTCGGTAATCGAGTTAATAACAACATCAAATCAAATAGTTAATAACAACATCAAATCAAATTGTTAAACTGTCTTATACACATATCTGGTAACTAAACACGTTAACAAAACTTTGAACTCACCAGCGTCGTCTGACACACTTGTCTGCATGCTTGCAGGTTGTAGGTTTATATCATTGGGACTTGCTGTCTGGGGTGCTGGAGTGGTCATAGGTCGTGATACATGGAATCTCAACACAAGCTAAATGATTTACGTACACATGGTTTACTAAACACTTAACAAATGAGTTTTGCTTCCGCTGTACACAATGAATGATATGTGACGTTTGTAACCCTTTATGTTAATGAATGAAATTTTTAATTAAATATATTTATGAGTTCAATGTGATTGGTGGCTTGGATCCTGGTATGTCACACGCCTCGCGGGGGTTTCAGCATGTGGTATTTTGGGGGTGTGACAGTTTGGTATCAGAGCCACTGGTTATAGTGAACTTGGTTTTAAAAACGTTTTTATAAAACCAGACTATAACCGAACAGTTCTGAAAACGGGAATACGACCATGACACTCAGCTCCAGATTGCAAGGTTCATCTTTCTCACTTGATGCATACATTACATGACTAGTGTAGACCTGTTTATGATGTAGCATACGGACACACACTCGTCACTTTAGCATAATTACATGAACTGCTTGTTTACATTATGATGTGTTGTTAGTGTGTCGTAGCCCTGGGATTCTTCTAAACTTGATGTTTTAACGGCCCCTGTTCGATATCTGAGTTTGAAGGACCATTTGACATGAGTTCGGAGGAACTGAAATGAGCATGCAAATCACAATATTATTGTGGGTGCACACATAATAATAATGTGGGGTGCATGCGAGTCCCAGTGAGGCTTAACAAGTGAAAAAGGGGTTCCGTTTCGTTATTTGATCAAAGTGAAATACAACAGTCTATAGGAGTCGTAGCAGTGATTGTCTCCTACTTGAACGTGATCTTTTCACTCCTCTTTGAATCCTTTCGAATCTCGATGCTATTGAGTATTACCTGAACACCCATCTAAACGCCTAGCGAACTGTGTAGAATGTTAGGTGCTTGTACGAACGTCTCTGTGTTGGATGTCGCAGCATCGAATGATTGGTCTACACCTTCCTCACCTATCTTTGTTTGTTAAAACTTAGCACGTTGACGCCTTAGGTCTCGAAGTGCGATCACCTCTGCGACACTCTCGCAACATACTGTGTATTACTCAGTTAACTTGCAAGATCGATGGATAAGAGAATGAGCGTAATACCATACTGACCCCAGCATTTGGACAACCCTGATTATCGGCGACGAACACCAGCGAATTGGCTTCAATCGAATCCTTAACCCTAGTAAGCGACTTAAGGGAGTCTACTCTTACGAATCAATCGAGACATAATCGATGATGATTGACTGTAGAGCGGAACGTGTAACCGCCCACGCCATGAGTAGTGCCTTAGAACGTGACACGAAATTTGAAAAGATGGACCCTGTTGGTGAAAGGACGTAAGGCACCGTTACAGGTAACAACATTAGAGGCAACAGTCGCGGCAACCCCAAGGTACTCGTAATCGTAGCCTACAGCATGGAAACAAAGGTGACTTCGAAAAGGATTAACTGTTGTTAAGTCAAGGTGACAACAACCAAGGGAACGACGGCAGTACTGGAAATTCTCGTAACGAAGACAACGCTGGAAATGATGCTCATGGAAGGACATTTAGGACTGGCATAGGCGATGCCAGGCATAATAGCAACACGATAGCTTGGATGGGTAGCTATTCGCTTCGTCTATGTTCTGTTTGACTCTGATGCTTCTTAAGACCGAACTTGTTGTGGAATTGGCTGGGGGCAAGTCAATTGAAGCCTCGTATTGTTCGTTGGGATGCAAACTCGACCTTGTGGGACAAGAGTTCGGCATCAACCTTCCTTTTGCTATCCTTGGTGGTTTCGATGCAGTAGTTGTGAAGATTGGTTATCTAGATATCGCGCAGATATACCTTGTGGGAAGGAAACTTTACGTCACTTTATATACTTTGAAGTGTCAGAGTAGCGTAAAGGTTAGCATCAATTCAGCAATAAAGGCCAGAAGTGTCCACGGAAGGATTACCCCACTATGATAGCACTCGTTACTGATATTAAGGCTAAAGAAAAGAGGATCGAGGATCCATCCATTTGTTCGTGATTTCTCCATAGGTGCTACCGGAAGAACTATCAGGTTTACCTTCACATCGTCAAGTGGATTATCGAATCGGTATCATGTCAGAAGCAGTGATAAGTAGTAAAATACACATATTTGTCCCGTGTAGATTGTATAATTTTTATATAGTTTTTATTTGTTTTTATTTAGTTTTTGTGTTATATTATATTATTTTGTGTTGAGCCAGGTTCTGATGCAAATGGAGCGAAAATGAGTAAAAAAGAAATAACCAGCCAGTTGAGTAGAGTGGGGCGCCAGTGACTGAATTAAAATTGCCGATATTTTCCGTGATTGGGTCGAGGCCAGTTATCTCTATATTATAAAATTCAAGAGTCTATATATATATTAATAATATAAATGGATGGAATGTTGACCGAATTAAAGTCTGCCACATGGGCTTTGAAAAGTGTATAAGTCTAGCCAAGTGTTTACGTGAATTGGGTTTTTTGGGAATCAATTAATAGAAAATTGAAATTGAAACGAATATATATTTTAAGGGGTTTCACGAAAGAAATAAGAGGAGGCGCAGGCAGTTCGCATAAAAGGAGTTGCCGCCATATTTTTTTTTATGGTTGGATAAAGTGCTGCTATTCAATTATATCTTGGGGAGGACATTATAGAGAAAATACAATGGGCTGCCATAAAGACTCTCAGCCCAGTAGAATTAAGTGAATGATGTGTTTTGGGCCTTTTAAACTAATATTTAAACAATGTTGTGACAATATATGGGACGGATCATTCCTATTCGACCAGCCGCAACTAATAAAGGACGATCTTGGGGCTGCAACATCGAACAGAACAATAACAGGAGACGCACGAACACAGCAACAACTTACGAATTTGAGGTTCTTGGAGACCATTGAAGGCTGATTGGAGTTCTTGGGAGTGTTTGGAAGCTGAGAATCATCAGGTATACTTCGGGAGCGTTCGGGAGTGAAGATTCGGGTTTAATCATCCTTTATCTTTCGTTTTCGTTCGTTTAACTTTGTTACTTGATGAATTCAGAATATACTTTGATTATGATTCTGTTCTTGATTATGTTTTCCGGCTAAATACTTCAAACTACCTAGGCTTTGACAATAGTTTAAATAAAGTTAGGATTTTTATTCGGTTTTTGGCGTGGTTTATGGATTTTCTTGTATTGTAAAAGCTATGGAATTTTAACTTGGTGTATATGCATGCTTGATATTTGTTTTACTGCTGTTTATTGCTTCGTATAATCCTTGGTGACGGTCTATATCACATAATAGGGTTGTGCTAGGGTTCTTGATTTAGGTGAGTGTCTATATCACATAATAGATCATTAATCCTTTAGGGTGAAAATCTAGTAAGTAACCTTAGAAGTAATATTCGGTAATATCATAAAATCAAGTGTTCTGCTAATCTTGTCGCTGTGAGGCTCGAGGTTATTAATAGGTCTCGGTTTGGTTTATAGCTAGGTCTAAGAAATCGGTCTAGTCGTTAAACATTCTCTTGTCTATTAAACCAAGATTAAAATCCATAGTTGCCTTAGACTTTCGCGCTGTGAGGTAGATTGTCTTATTTAGGCACTTTCATGAAACTAGAGGACTGTGAGGAAATCTAGAAAACCGGTAATCATAACAGCCTAGGTAGTGCCACAAGAATCACCTTGAGAGGGATTGAGGGGCTTAGTTGGTATCTTAATAGGTTTAGCATTTAAAGATCCCGGTTCCATACCACAAAACTATCGAATAGAAATCCATTCTGAGTTAAGCTTGCGTCTAGCCTAGGTAGTCTTCATCACCTCTGGTCTAAGTCTTCGTTCGAGTTCGTGTTTAGTTAATTTAGCTAATTTAGTTTAATCGTGATTTGCATTACTTAGGATTTTTAGAAAACCCCCCCAATAAATAAACAAATTAGTTAAGTCGTGTCAGTTTTAGTCTAAAAAGAGTCTTAGCATAGTCATTAGAGTCTCGTGGGTTCGATACTCGGACTTACTTTAGCTTTACTACATTGATCGGTACACTTGCCGGTTGTGTGGTTTTAGTTTTAGATTGAGTCTAAGTTTATAAATTTAAAACTTAGAGTGTCTAGATTAGGGTTAATTTTAGTTGTTTTTAGTTGACCACTTTGTGCACATCAAGTAGCCTTATTACTAGTACTCCTTATTGTCTCACATCAGGAAGGTTGCAGGAACCGCCTAATTAACTTCAGGAACTGTTGGACAGGAGTTTCATCGGACCTAGCTTTTCGCTTTGGGGGAGCCCTAACGGTATCCATGAAGATAAGCCTTTTTCATATGTGTACTGACTATCGAGAATTCAGCAAAGTGACAGTCAAGAATCGTTCGCCTCGACAATGTATTGACAACCTGCTGACCAGTTGCAAGGGTTAAGCTCCTATACGAAGATTGATTAACGAACGAACTACCATCAGATGAAAGTCCAAGGGGAGAATGTTCCTATAACGGCATATCAAACGCAATGCGGCCGTTGCGACGTGGTATTCCATTACCTTTGGGTTAATCTACACACCAGCAGCTTTATGGATCACATGAATCGACCGTGTTATTTGATGACGATTTGAATCATTTCCAGGAGAACGGGACATCATGGGCGGCATTTGTATCTTATTTTAGAGCTCCTGAGGGAGAAACCACTCCGCGCGAAGTCTTGTTAAATGTAACTACTGGATTCGAGAGGTACGTTTTAGTCATGTAATCAACGAAGTGGGAATACACGTTGATCTCGCTAAGATCCATCTTGTTAGAAACTGATTAACACCAAAGATTCCTTCGGAGATACAGCAATTCCTTGGTTTCACTGAGGTACTATCGCAGATTCATCGAAGGATTTTCGAAGGTCGCGCAGCTTTAATCTCTTTAGCACAGCAGGGTGTTGTGTATTCGTGGGAGACAAACAAGAGAACGTCTTTTCAGCTTTTGATACCCAACACTACAGTGCACTGAGCATCGTCCTTACCCGAGGGTACGGGTGATTTAGTGGTATACCATGATGGTTCGAATCAGAGTCCAAGTTACACGCCAATGCAACACGAGAAAGCGATGCCTTACGTAATGGAGTTACGAAGAGGAGCTGCACGATGCGCAACCTGCGGTGGTAACCGTGGTCTTTGGATTTAAGTTGGAGGTATTACTTGGACGGTACCGAATGCACTACTTAGACCGATCACAAGGGCCTCCCGTGTACCCTAGTTACGAGAGAGTTAAATCAGTTAATGGCCTCGTTGGATGGAACTTTTGAATGAATACGACCGTGGAACCTGGACGTGCACGAGCTTTGTGGCTCGTTATCCACTCTAACATACCTGATCAGATTCAACTTGTTCAAACTGAAGAACTGAAGGAAGAGAGTTCACAAGATTGACCCATGCGAGGCATGGGGAAGCAACCTTTGGCAGGTCGGACGATATTTGCTACTTCATAGAATGAATATGGACCTCATTATACAGCAACCTTAGGGAACTGGTGCAGGCAAAGCACACGGGTTTCGATATCCTATTCATTTGAGTTTTGATAGGATGAATTAAAACCTGAAGACCATGTACGGATGACCGGGCCTGAAGGCCCACATAGCAACGCATGAGAACGATGTTTGACTTGTGGGAAAGTCAAGGTGGGATATTAGCAACCAGAAACGCATATATGGAAATGGGAACAGACTGCCATGGATTTTATCACTAGTCTACTTACAACTCGAAACGGAAACATTACCACCGGGATGGTCGTTGATGGACTCACATTACCAACACACTTTCTTGCAATCAAGAAAACTGACGAGTCTTCATAGCTGTGAATGTTTCTCTGAGAGGCGGCTTTTAGGCACGAGATGCCAACTCCTGTTACCTCTGATTTTGATCTATGCTTGATTTATGACAGTCAACACACAACACCCTTGGCTCACGTCTAGACATGAGCATTGGACAAACGGTCAAAGTAAAAGAACCATCCTAACACTCGAAGACATGCTGCGAGCATGTGTGTGTTTGGCTTTAGTGAGAATTGGGAGGACTCTTATCTTTGGTTGAGTTCTATTGTAGCAGTTACCATCCTAGTATTCGGACAGCTCCGTTTGAGGCATTGCTTGGGTGACAATGCCGATTCTCTTGTTGGACTAAGGTGGGTGACAACCTAATCACAGGTCCAGGACTTGTGCTTGAAACCTTTGAGAAGATTGTTTAGATCGGAAGTCGTTGACGGCAACGCGTGACCATCAGGAAAGCTGTTAAGCTTAGGAAACACTGGGAGTTCGCTGTAGGTGAACGTGCCATGATTGAAAGCCTCACCCTGGGAGGGTGTGGTACGCTTGGGAAGCGTGGCAAGCTTAATTTACGTCATGTTGAGCCATTCAAAGTTTTGGAAAGAATCAGGGGCATGGCCTTCGAACTCGAGTTACTCGACGAATTGGGTAACGTGCTCAATGTCAATTAAGTCTCGAATTTAAGGAAGTGGTTGTCCGATGAAACGTTTGTGATACCTTTGTTAGACATGTTGCAGTGGTCAAAGAGTCTATCAAAGACATGGACTTGGAAGCCAAGGTTTGTTAATATAGCTGAATTCCAATCGTGAGTGTTACTTGGAACTCAAAACGTGGATCGGAGTTCACGTGGGAAAACGAGGATCAGATGAAGCGCAAGTATCCTCAACTCTTCCCCTGATGACCAATCTAATTCTGGTACCACTGATGAATTTCGGGACGAAATTCCATTTCAAGTAGGGGATGATGCGGCACCTAGGGAAAATCTGCAGCAACCTTGATTTATCACTTCACTCCTTTGTGCTTACTTGTCAAATTTCAGGACGAAATTTCTTTCAAGTTGGGGATGATGTGACAACCCAAACTTTCTAGGTTAGTAACGTGATCCTAACTCCTCTTTAATGTGTTGCACGCTCAGTGTTAATATAATTATGTTAGACGTAGAGGTTAGTATAATTGGGCCGCGTATGTTGGGCCACCTACACATCCCTTTTGGCTACACAATAACTTCGGCCCACGCACATATCTTAGGCTTTAACTACACAAAAATCCAACCAAGACTTTGAAATGGGCCGGTTAGTGTTGAGAGTGGGCCGGTTGGTTTGGGATAATTATATGCACGATTTAGTGATATCCAACCAAGATTTAATCTCGGCCCAAGTGAAGTTAAAGTTGGGCCCGATTACAATCCGGTTACAATTGTAAAGCTTATACACACGATCTGATGTAATCCCTTTCATTATCTCATAACCTCTGTTATTTATTTTATGACTCTTGGCCCACACCACCCAAAGCCAAAACCGAGCCCACATGTTACAACTGTTATACGTATTGCATGCTGATGATTACCCATATTTTCCTAAACACTTACGAATCACAAACCCTATGCCCTCCTAAACTATTGACGGCAGACGACCCCCCTATCCATCGAGGCAATCTCATACTTTCGAGACACCATCTTATCTAGTCGAGCCCACTGATTTGTAAGTCCGTACTCATATTATTTGAAAATAGTGTGATTCTTGTTTATGTGCGAGTTGAGTAGGAAAAGTGTATGTTATGTGATTGATTAGTAGCGATTTAATTGAACTTGATATATATGCTTATGATAATAAGATTTATGGTGACTAGTTGTGGTTATGTAAACTGTTAGTTGAACCATGATGTGTTTGTTATGAAGGTTTCTGATAATCTTGAAATAATATTAGATGTTTGATAATTGTGGGATTTGGATGACATTTAACTAGTTGTTTAAGAGGATTAGGGTTGGTTAATAAATGTTAGTAATGATCCGATGATAATACTGTTATATGTTTGTTGTTATGTGTATTGATTAGATCGAGTATTCACTGGGCCGCTGAACACATTAGCCTTTCTATTGAACCTCATGGTTTGTAAATGAATTGATTTTAGATAATGGCCAACATCACAATTAATGCTCTTAAAGGTAATTGGGCCGCATACTGTTGTTCAGAAAAATTAATTGGACCGATTGTAATGTTTAAAACTGATGTTCACATGGGCCGACACATATGGATTGTACAAGAGATGTCACGTGAATTTATCTGTTTAGTATGAGCCCAAGTGACATCATACTTTTGCACGGCCCAAGATAAAATCTGTACATGTGATCCCATCATTTGAGGTCCAATCACATTTGAAGAAAAATTGAAGTTGTCGACCACTTTAATTGCATTAAAAGATGATGTCAGTACACTATTCTTTGTGCATGTAATGGGATGGTAGGATAGATGCTTATTATGATGATAAGCTAGAACCTTGACTGTGTGTGACTAAATAATGATTGTTGTGAACACATGTAAGCATCGCATGATATGAGCATATGGTTGGATCTGACGTGGTAGTTAAATAGGGTGTTAACTTTTTATAAATGAATTGGTGGAGTAACCCAGTTAACTGTTGTGTAATACATAACTGTTGTTGTATGATATGCATAGGATGTGAATTTCGTATTTGTTTGAGTTGAATAACTGTTTATGTGCTACTTGGTGATTGTTGCTTGAACACAATATAATTACAATTTATAAGCGAGTCATGCGAATGTAAACTGACTACATGTACATGAACACCATAGGCTTCGATTAACTAAGTGTGAACAAGTAACTAATCATACCGAGCAAACCAAGGTGAGTTCACTGCTCTTTTTCCAAGCATGCATCCCGGGGAGGGAATCGGGTAACGTTCCGGGGAGGAATGTCAGGTTAATGGGATGTTTGTTATTACTCATTTCTATCATATAAGACCCCTTACATCTACCGATAGTTGCCGGGGAGGCAACGAGGTTATTAGTTGATAGCGCTATTAGGTTTGGCACCCTCACACCGTACCGGGGAGGACGGGCGTGAACTAATTTCCTTAAAGCATGACCAATGTTTTGATAGAGACATTGGGGTTGGGCAAATACATCTTGTAGCCATTTCGGTAATCGAGTTAATAACAACATCAAATCAAATAGTTAATAACAACATCAAATCAAATTGTTAAACTGTCTTATACACATATCTGGTAACTAAACACGTTAACAAAACTTTGAACTCACCAGCGTCGTCTGACACACTTGTCTGCATGCTTGCAGGTTGTAGGTTTATATCATTGGGACTTGCTGTCTGGGGTGCTGGAGTGGTCATAGGTCGTGATACATGGAATCTCAACACAAGCTAAATGATTTACGTACACATGGTTTACTAAACACTTAACAAATGAGTTTTGCTTCCGCTATACACAATGAATGATATATGACGTTTGTAACCCTTTATGTTAATGAATGAAAGTTTTAATTAAATATATATATGAGTTCAATGTGATTGGTGGCTTGGATCCTGGTACGTCACACGCCTCGCGGGGGTTTCCGCATATGGTATTTTGGGGCTGTGACAATAATAAATAGCTACGGGTTTCTTGTCAACCCGTTGTCCGAAAACCGCCCCAATCGCATAGTCACTCACATCACACATGATTTCAAATGGGAGAGACCTGTCCGATGATTGTAAAATTAGGGCTTCAATCAATTTTTGTTTTAAAGTATTAAACGCTTTTAAACATTTTTCATCAAAAACAAATGGAACATCTTTTAAAAGAAGGTTACATAGCGGTTTGGTGATAACTGAAAATCCTTTAATGAACCGTCTATAAAACCCGGCGTGACCTAGAAAGGAACGGACGCCTTTAACATTAGTAGGTGGATGTAAAGATGAAATTACTTTAATTTTAGCATGATCTACCTCAATCCCCTTACTTGAAATCACGTGTCCCAACACATTTCCCTCTTGAACCATAAAATGGCTCTTCTCCCAACTTAGTACCAAATTCGTATCGACACATCTTTTTAAAACTCTTATTAATTGATCTAAACATGACTCAAATGATGTTCCGAATATGGAAAAATCATCCGTAAAAATCTCCAAAGACTCCCCGACCATATCTGAGAAGATACTCATCATGCACCATTGGAAGGTGGCCGGGGCATTACACAATCCAATGGCATTCACCTAAATGCAAAAGTGCCATATGGACATGTAATAGTAGTCTTTTGTTGATCATCTGGATGTATAGCTATTTGATTGTAACCTGAATATCCATCTAGAAAATAATAAAACTTCTGACCTGTGAGTTTCTCTACATACTGATCAACAAAAGGCAATGGAAAGTGATCTTTGAAAGTTGCAGCATTCAACTTCCTATAATCTATGCAAATACGTCACCCGGTTACCTGCCAAGTGGCAATTTCTTCACCTGATTCACCTTTGATAATCTGAATTCCTGCCTTTTTTGGTACCGTCTGAGTCGGGCTTACCCAAGTACTGTCAGAGATGGGGTAAACGATTCCCGCATCTAGCCACTTTAGAACTTCATTCTTCACTACTTCCCGCATGTTCGGGTTCAATCTTCTTTGGGCATCCCTAGGTGGCTTGGCTCCTTCTTCAGTGATGATCTTGTGCATCACAATGGATGGGCTAATTCCCTTCAAATCTGTGATTGTCCATCCAATAGCCGCCCTATGTTCAATGAGAACTTCCATCAACGCCTTTTCTTGAGCTTCCGTCAAATTAGATGCAATGATCACCGGAAGGGTGTCATTGTCTCCCACAAATGCATACTTCAAATACTTCGGTAACTCCTTCAGTTCCAATTGAGGAGGTGATTCCAATGATGGCTTAAGGTGAGTGTCAATATGTTCGGGTAAACTTTCTATTTGGTGGGTCCAAGTGGGTTTTCGTTCCTTTATAACCATTACCTCTAACTCGTTTTCCAGCTTTTCCAACTCTTCATGCATCTGAAAATCAACCCTGTCACAAATAGCACACGTCTCTGTGGTGCTTTCCTCATTAACATGAGGTTGGCACCCGTCAATAATGTCTGCCAAAATGCATTCATCATTGAACAGAGAATGAGATGTATTGGAAAAGACATTTAAACGCACCTTCCTATTTCCGAATGTCATGTCAACTGTCCCGTTTCTACAATCTATTAAAGCATTTGCAGTTGCTAAAAATGGTTTACCAAGTATGACATTAGGATGTTAAGTTTTGTCAATTGACACATAGTCTAAAACCAAGAAATCAACTGGATAGTAAAAATCTTCAACCTTGACAATGACGTCATACACAATCCCCCGAGGTAGTTTTAAGGTTAAATCGGCCAACACCACGGTGGTGTCGGCTTTTTGTAATGGTCTGAAATCATATTGGTCGTATAAACTACCCGGTAAAATACTAACACTTGCTCCCAAATCAAGTAATGCACAACTCATCTTAAATTCACCCACTTGAATGGGAATCAAAGGAGCACCTGGATCTCGGAGTTTTGGAGGTAGGGCACCCGACAAAATGGCACTAACATTTTCTGTTAAATCAATTTTCTTTGGAAATTTGTTGTGTCGTTTTTGGGTGCAGAGATCCTTCAGATATTTAGCATAAGCCAGAACCTGTTTAATGGCTTCTAATAAGGGGATATTGATTTTTACTTGTCTAAAAATTTCCCAAACTTCTTCCTGTTGTGGGCCCCTTTTTCCTGTTTTGCCGGTTTTTGTTTCAGGATTTTCCAATGCCTTAGGAAACGGGATGGTATTACCCTCCACACCCTTTTCCTTTGGTTTGGACAAGTCATTCTCTATTACCCTATTGTTAGATTCTTGAAAAGTTATTTTTTTAGACTTCTTAGGGCTTACAGGTTCATGCTCAAGCTCATTATCCTCATTTTCATCCTAATCCTCCACCACACCCTCAACAAATTGTGGTGGAGTACCAACTTTATTATCATACACTTTACTAGAACGAAGTACACTTACCTAGTTTACACGTGCATTCTTGGTATCTGAACTACTGCTTTGATGTTGCGGGTTGACCGTGGTGGTACTAGGCAGTTTTCCTGGGTCTCTTCTCAACTGGGCTATATCCTCTGCAAATTGCTCCAACTACTTCTGCATTGCTGCAGATGTCTTGTCTCTGACCTCATTATCCTTCTGAATATCCTTCATGAACGACATGATTGCATCCAGCTTTGCATCACTCGAGTCGCCTCCACCTGACGAATTACCCTGTTGGTTACCTTGATTCCACCAACTCCCTTGATAATTGCCTTGATTTTGCTGTTGGTTGGTAGCTTGAGGCCCTTTATTGTATTGGCCCCGATTCTGGTAACCTCCTTACAAGTAATTTCTTTGCCGATTCTGATACTGTTGACCTCCTTGGTTAGGTACCTGAAAATTGGGGTTCAACTGATTAGCAGAATTACCATAACTAAAATTGGGGTGGTTTCGCAAACCTGGATGATATGTATTCGATTTCATATCTTATTGCTTTCGTTCACCATATATTTGATTCACTTCTTCATTCTGACCACCTAGTACAGCACATTCTCCAACTTGGTGCCCTAACTCTCCACACTCAGTACACACTGAAAATGTATTGGCGGTTTTAACTTCGCCCCCCTTTCCGAGATTCATTTGGGCAACCTGACGTTCGAGAAGTAGATTTTGATGCCTCAACTTCTCAACCTGTTCCTCAGCTTCATAATCAACTGATTTCGCTGAACTCGATCTTGCCCTCCTGATTGATTGTGCCTGTCTCTTAGAAGTGGCACTTTGTCTCTCCAAGTATGCCCAATCTGTAGTTTCGGTGTTTGTGAGGAATGTACCATTTCCGATTGTGACAACCCGTATTCCAGAACCTTTCTTTGTGTTTTGATGTAACTTGTATGAACATTACGTGACTAGTTGACATGTTTGATTTCAACGGAATATTATGTTTTGTTATGCTATGTGTTACATGAATGTGTTGTGAGTATGTATGTATAATAAACTTGGTCACACAACGACTTCTAATCGCACAAGCCTTTAGGGCCGTACACTTTGTGCCTTGTCACATCTCTTTCTCGGCCCACTCTTATAGAACTCGAGACCAAGAGGGCAGCCCAAAGAATGGGTTCGGCCCACTCCCTATGCGTATGCACATACCCATTAGTGGGGTTTTGCTTCTCATAATTTACAAACACAAGGAAATACACCAAACCCTAGCTCTCGTCTTCTCTCCCTCTTCCACTCAATGGCAGCCTCATCACCATCGAAGCTTCGGATCGCGGCACCCTCCTTCCATCTCAATCACACACTTGTTGGCATACAAACTTCTGGTTAGTCTCTAGTTTGGTTTCGGCTTGTGTTCCTTAATAGTCTCAGCCGTATATTAATGTGATGTTCGATATGATCTTGATGTTGTGATGTTACGTGATGTCTAGGGTTGCATGTTGGAAGAAATATTGGTAAACTTATGATCATAAATCTGATGTGGTGTTTGATTCCGATGTTAACATGTGTAATGAAAACTGTTTTGTTTAATGATTAGAAACATGAATTAGCCAGAGCTAGGAGAAGGGATTGTATGATGATTTATGTGAATCCAGGACCGAATGCATGTTAATGGATAAGTAAATTGATTAAGTGGTTTGATTTTGCTTAAATGATTGTTGTGTTATTCATAATTAGGTGATAATTAGGGTGCATGAATGTTGAATGATTGTTGATTTGATCCGATTTGAAACTGTCAAACATGTTAGCAATTGTTACGGAATTAAGGAGCTGCAATTAAGGAAGTTTGTTACATCTTCTGATCTCGACAAGGGTTGCGAGTCGAGACCCCACTGTCTCGATTCGAGACCACATCTCGCCGACACACAAACAACAGGACTCGAGACCATGGTTGCGGGTCGTGTTGCGACTCGAGACCTGACTCGAGATCACCTAGACTCGAGTGATGAATATATAACCCGAGACCGCACTGTCTCAACTCGAGATCCCTAGTATCGACTCGAGACCACATAATCACACCTCCTATTTGGACTTTCACTGTTACAGGCCTAAGTAATTGGGCCGCACACTTGGGCTTTATACGTTACTGTTGAACATATAACATATGTATTGTTAACTGCCATGATTATACGTGTATGCCATGATCAATACTTGTATGCAACTTGTTAGTATACGTGTAGAAAACCATACGTGCATTACCTGAATACGAACCTGACTTATATGGTAACCATGTTAAGACGTTGTTGACCACAGATAGCTCAAGTGACCTTTTTGTTTATCTGCCGAGCAAACAAAGGTGAGTTCACACATTTTCTAAGGCATGGGATTCCCGGTGGTTGGGAATGGGTTAAAGAATTAAAACGGAACCTACATATCCTCGTTGGGTAGGATATGTACGGCCATCCTCCATGGGTAGGATGCCAATCTTAATCCTGCGTATTCTCCTTGGGTAGAATACGTACGTTCGTCTTCCTTGGGTAGGACAACAACCTTAACTTACTAGAAAAAACTCTATCATGAAGTCCCTCATTTTTATATCGACTTAATCGCCGGGCCAATGGCGAGCGGGTCATTAGTTAATAGCGCTATTAGGGTTGACAAGCCTCACACCGTGCCGTTCAGACGGGCGTGTACTAATGGATCTGGGCACTTAGTCAATGATGATAGACATTAACGTAGGGCACAACTATTGTTCGTCAGTTGTCGACATGGTAACGGTCTAGTGGTTCACATGGGGAAGCCCCCACTGATTATGGATATGGTTTGGGAAACAAAGGAACTGGTTAACTCGTGGTTTACGAAACAACCTATGGTTTTCAAAACAAACTGGTAAAACTAAACAACCAACTGTGAACTCGCTCAACTTTGTTGTTGACTCATTGTTACATGCCTTGCAGGTCGTTAGGTGCTTATGGAGCTTGCACAAGGAGGAGTGATCGTTGTGGGACATGGACTGTTGAGTCTCATGTCAAACATTTAAACTTTATAAACTTAAAGTTTATGTTTGGGTTTTACATTTTATGCTTTCGCTGTTAACTTAAAGTTGGTTACTTTCTTTTGGACACCAATTATATTGTGTTTGGTTTTATTTACTTAATTACGTTGTTCAATATGATTGGTGGCTTGATCCTGGTCAGTCACGCCTCCAAGCGGTGATACTCCGCGTGTGGATTTTGGGGGTGTGACAGATTGGTATCAGAGCCATTGGTTATAGTGAACTTGGTTTTAAAAAGGGAAAAACTTTTTGACAAAACCAGACTATAACCTGTACAGTGCTCAACGATCCACAATGACGCTTCGCTCCACGTGCAAGACTCAACATTCTAGGTGATATGGTTGATGTTTATATTACCTACCTGTTAGTTACATAGTACATTGTTCATTGTATGCTTAGATAAATGTAGCAACTATTGTTTGAAACACATGTGTGCCTACTCTCTTCTGTCATCGCACTTTCGCGACACCTTTCTCACTCATGTTTCCTTTGATATGAAGATCATGAGTGGACGACTGAACCTAACTCAAGCCCAGCTGACGGCTTTAATCAATGAACAAGTTGCTGCAGCACTCGCAGTCGCTCAGGCAGGAGGTCAACCTGCTCAGCCTCCTGTGTGTACTTTCAAAACTTTTATGGACTGCCGACCTACTACTTTCAACGGCACTGAGGGAGCTGTAGGGCTCCTCCACTGGTTTGAGAAACTCGAATCTGTTTTCGAGATGTGTGAATGCCCTGAGGCTCGTAGGGTGAAGTATGCTACTGGTACTCTTGAAGGTGTAGCGCTCACGTGGTGGAACGCTCAGGTTCAGATGCTGGGGTTGGTTGCTGCTAATGCCACCCCATGGAACGATTTCAAGGAATTGATCAAGGAAGAGTACTGTAATTGTGATGACATCCACAAGTTGAAGGTAGAGTTCTTCAACTTAAAGATGACGGGGTCGGAAATTGAAGCGTACACGAAAAGATCGAACGAACTGGCTATCTTGTGTCCTACTATGGTGGATCCTCCTATCAAGCGTATCGAGCTGTATTTTAAAGGTTTAGTGCCAGAGATCCAGAGCCATGTGACCACAGCAAACCTCGCCACTATCCAGCAAGTTATTCGTTTGGCTCATCGTCTCACTGATCAGGCAGTCGAGCAGAACAGGCTGCCCAAGCGTATTGGTACTACCACTGCTACTACTACTTCTGATGCCCCCAACGACAACAAACACAAATGGGATGGAGTCTCAAGCAAGGGTTCAACATCAGCTCAGTCACAGTCTCAGCAGCGAAAAACTGATGACTACCAAAGTCCTGGTCAGTAATCTTCTGGTAGTCAAGGGCAGGGTGGATACAGGGGAAATCACCCCAAGTGCAACCGATGCAACAAGCATCATAGTGGGCAGTGCAACAAGGGTCGTTGTCTGAGATGTAACAAGTTTGGTCATGAAGCAAAGGATTGCAGGGGCGCACGACCGGCAAATCAGAATCGTCAACAACAGCCACCAGCCCCACAGAATCAGCAGCAGCAATAGCAGGGTAACAGGGGATGCTATCAGTGTGGTGCTGAAGGTCACTTCAAGAGGAACTGCCCCCAGTTGAACCAGAATCAGAACAACAACAATAATCAGGGGAACGGGAACAATAACGGGGGTAACAATGATGGCAATGGTGCCAGGGGACGTGTTTTCGTGCTGGGTCAGGGTGATGCAAGGAACGACCCCGACGTTGTGATAGGTAAGTTTCTTCTGGATGATTTCTTTGTTACTGTTTTATTTGATTCGGGTGCCGATACCAGTTATGTGTCCCTCAAGGTTAGTCATATGCTTAAGCGCACTCCAACACTTTTGAACACCAAACACACGGTAGAACTAGTAAACGGTAAAAGTCTCGAAGCCACACACATAGTTAAGGGTTGTAATCTCGTTCTAGCTGGTCAGACCTTCTCTATCGATCTTATTCCTATCGTTCTTGGTAGTTTCGACGTCGTTATTGGGATGGATTGGCTATCCCAACATCAAGCGGAGATTATTTGCAAGGAGAAAATCGTCCGTATTCTTCATTCTGGTGAAGAACCTCTCGTGATACATGGCGACAAGAGTGGTGCTGTTGTGGGCATCATCTCTTTCCTTAAGGCCCAGAAGTGTTTGCGAAAGGGCCACACTGCTATTTTAGCCCTCGTTACAGACACCTCGAAGAAAGAGAAGAAGATAGAAAACATTCCTATTGTGCGCGACTTTCCTGAGGTATTTCCTGAGGAATTACCTGGTCTTCCGCCTCATCGACAAGTTGAGTTTCAAATCGAGCTAGCTCCTGGAGCAGCGCCCATAGCACGAGCACCCTATCGTTTAGCTCCATCAGAACTTGAAGAACTGTCCTCGCAACTGCAAGAGCTCTTGGACAAGGGTTTTATTCGTCCTAACTCTTCGCAGTGTTATTTGTGAAGAAGAAAAACGGTACCTTCAGAATGTGTATTGACTACCGCGAACTCAACAAGGTGACTGTGAGGAATCGCTATCCTCTTCCACGCATTGACGACTTATTCGACCAGTTGCAAGGGTCGAGTTTCTACTCAAAGATTGACCTGAGGTCAGGCTACCATCAACTGAGAGTCCGAGACGAGGACATCTCTAAGACAACATTCAGGACTCGGTATGGGCATTACGAGTTTCTGGTTATGCCTTTTGGATTGACGAATGCACCTGTGGTCTTCATGGATCTTATGAACCGAGTGTGCAAACCTTACCTTGATAAGTTCATTATTGTTTTTATCGACGACTTCCTGATCTATTCTAAGAGTCAGGAGGAACACGAGCATCATCTGCGACTTATTTTGGAACTTCTTCGAGTAGAGCAGCTTTATGCTAAGTTTTCGAAATGCGACTTTTGGCTTCGCGAAGTCCACTTTCTAGGCCACGTGGTAAACAAGGATGGGATTCATGTCGATCCATCCAAGGCAGACTCGATCAAGAACTGGCCTACACCCCGTACACCAACATAAATCCGCCAATTCTTGGGTTTGGCGGGCTACTACCGAAGGTTCATCAAGGAGTTTTCCAAGATTGCGCAACCTCTCACCTCACTAACTCAGAAGGGTGTCACCTATCGTTGGGGTGATGCACAGGAATCTGCTTTTCAGCACTTAAAGGATAGACTTTCTAGCGCACCAATTCTTTCACTGCCTGAAGGCACAGACGATTTCGTGGTTTATTGCGACACGTCCATCCAAGGACTTGGTTGCGTGTTGATGCAACGTGACAAGGTCATCGCTTATGCATCACGCTAGCTTAAGGTCCATGAAAAGAACTACACTACACATGACTTGGAGTTGGGAGCAGTGGTTTTTGCTCTTAAGATATGGAGACATTACCTGTACGGTACCAAGTGCACCATTTACACCGATCACAGGAGTCTCGAGCATATATTCAAGCAAAAGGAGTTAAACATATGACAATGTCGATGGGTCGAGCTCTTGAATGATTACGAATGCGCGATCAAGTACCATCTAGGCAAAGCCAATGTTGTGGCCGACGCCCTCAGTCGAAAGGATACTACACCTAAGCGTGTGCGAGCGTTACAACTTACCATTCAATCTAGTCTTCCTACTCAAATACGAGATGCTCAGGTTGAAGCATTGAAAGTAGAGAACATCAGGGCTGAGTCCCTATGGGGATCGAGGAAACGGTTAGAACAAAAGGAAGACGACGCTTACTACGTAACAGGGCGTATTTGGGTCCCACTTTATGGAAACTTACGCGAGCTTGTGATGGATGAAGCGCACAAGTCTCGGTACTCAGTACATCCTGGTTCGGATAAGATGTACCACGACCTAAAGACTACATACTGGTGGCCTAGCATGAAAGCCAACATAGCAACTTACGTCAGCAAATGTTTGACCTGTGCGAGAGTCAAGATTGAATATCAGAAACCATCAGGCCTACTCCAATAACCAGAGATCCCGAAATGGAAATGGGAACAGATTTCCATGGATTTCGTTACTGGCCTGCCTAGATCTCAACGCGGAAATGACACTATTTGGGTGATAGTGGATCGATTGACTAAGTCTGCACACTTCTTGGCTATCAAAGAAACGGATAAGTTTTCTACTTTAGCAGACGTTTACTTAAAGGAAGTGGTTTCGAGGCATGGGGTGCCAACCTCCATTATTTCCGATCGTGATGCACGTTTTACCTCTGAACTGTGGCAAGTAATGCACAAGTCTTTTGGCTCTCGATTAGACATGAGCACAGCATATCACCCGAAAATGGATGGGCAGTCTGAACGCACCATCCAAACCCTTGAAGACATGCTTAGGGCATATGTGATTGATTTTGGAAATGGCTGGGAACGACATCTACCTTTAGTGGAATTTTCGTTCAATAACAGCTACCACACTAGTATCCAGGCCGCTCCGTTTGAGGCATTGTACGGACGTAAATGCCGATCACCTCTTTGTTGGGCAGAAGTTGGTGACAGCCAAATCACGGGCCCAGAACTTGTGGTAGACACAACTGAGAAGATTGCTCAGATACGACAACGAATGGCGGCAGCTCGTGACCGTCAGAAAAGCTACGCTGATAAGCGCAGGAAACCACTCGAGTTCCAGGTTGAGGATCGAGTGCTACTCAAAGTCTCACCTTGGAAAAGGTGTAGTTTGTTTTGGGAAACGATGCAAACTCAATCCGCGTTACGTCGGACCGTTCGAAATCATTGAGAAAATTGGCAAAGTCGCTTACAAGTTGAATCTACCTGAAGGACTCAGTGGAGTTCACAACGTATTCCACGTGTCGAATCTGAAGAAGTGTCTGTCAGATGAGACCCTCATAGTTCCTTTGAAGGAGCTCACTATCGACGATCAGTTGCGATTCGTCGAGGAACTTGTAGAGATCATAGACCAGGATGTTAAGGTTCTCAAGCGCACCAGAATACCTCTTGTTCGAGTTCGTTGTAACTCCCATCGTGGCCCAGAGTTCACCTGGGAACGAGAAGACCAAATGAAACTCAAGTATCCCCAGTTGGTCGAGAAAAGTGCAACCACTACTGAGGCTGAAGCTACCACAGAATTTCGGGACGAAATTCCAAACCAATGGGGGAAGGATGTGACACCCCAGGAAAACCACTCAACCTAACTAGCTTCCTCAGTGAGTACGTGCTAAATTTCGGGACGAAATTTCTTTCAACTTGGGGATGATGTGACAACCCGTATTCCAGAACCATTCTTTGTGTTTTGATGTAACTTGTATGAACATTACGTGACTAGTTGACATGTTTGATTTCAATGGAATATTATGTTTTGTTATGCTATGTGTTACATGAATGTGTTGTGAGTATGTATGTATAATAAACTTGGTCACACAACGACTTCTAATCGCACAAGCCTTTAGGGCCGTACACTTTGTGCCTTGTCACACCTCTTTCTCGGCCCACTCTTATGGAACTCGAGACCAAGAGGGCAGCCCAAAGAACGGGTTTGGCCCACTCCCTATGCGTATGCACATACCCATTAGTGGGGTTTTTCTTCTCATAATTTACAAACACAAGGAAATACACCAAACCCTAGCTCTCGTCTTCTCTCCCTCTTCCACTCGACGGCAGCCTCATCACCATCGAAGCTTCGGATCGCGGCACCCTCTTTCCATCTCAATCACACACTTGTTGGCATACAAACTTCTGGTTAGTCTCTAGTTTGGTTTCGGCTTGTGTTCCTTAATAGTCTCAGCCGTATATTAATGTGATGTTCGATATGATCTTGATGTTGTGATGTTACGTGATGTCTAGGGTTGCATGTTGGAAGAAATATTGGTAAACTTATGATCATAAATCTGAATTAGGTGTTTGATTCCGATGTTAACATGTGTAATGAAAACTGTTTTGTTTAATGATTAGAAACATGAATTAGCCAGAGCTAGGAGAAGGGATTGTATGATGATTAATGTGAATCCAGGACCGAATGCATGTTAATGGATAAGTAAATTGATTAAGTGGTTTGATTTTGCTTAAATGATTGTTGTGTTATTCATAATTAGGTGATAATTAGGGTGCATGAATGTTGAATGATTGTTGATTTGATCCGATTTGAAACTGCCAAACATGTTAGCAATTGTTACGGAATTAAGGAGCTGCAATTAAGGAAGTTTGTTACATCTTCTGATCTCGACAAGGGTTGCGAGTCGAGACCCCACTATCTCGATTCGAGACCACATCTCGCCGACACACAAACAACAGGACTCGAGACCATGGTTGCGGGTCGTGTTGCGACTCGAGACCTGACTCGAGATCACCTAGTCTCGAGTGATGAATATATAACCCGAGACCGCACTGTCTCGACTCGAGATCCCTAGTCTCGACTCGAGACCACATAATTACACCTCCTATTTGGACTTTCACTGTTACAGGCCTAAGTAATTGGGCAGCACACTTGGGCTTTATACGTTACTGTTGAACATATAACATATGTATTGTTAACTGCCATGATTATACGTGTATGCCATGATCAATACTTGTATGCAACTTGTTAGTATACGTGTAGAAAACCATACATGCATTACCTGAATACGAACCTGACTTGTATGGTAACCATGTTAGGACGTGGTTGACCACAGATAGCTCAAGTGACCTTTTTGTTTATCTGCCGAGCAAACCAAGGTGAGTTCACACACTTTCTAAGGCATGGGATTCCCGGTGGTTGGGAATGGGTTAAAGAATTAAAACGGAACCTACATATCCTCCTTGGGTAGGATATGTACGGCCATCCTCCATGGGTAGGATGCCAATCTTAATCCTGCGTATTCTCCTTGGGTAGAATACGTACGTTCGTCCTCCTTGGGTAGGACAACAACCTTAACTTACTAGACAAAACTCTATCATGAAGTCCCTCATTTTTATATCGACTTAATCGTCGGGCCAATGGCGAGCGGGTCATTAGTTAATAGCGCTATTAGGGTTGACAAGCCTCACATCGTGCCGTTCGGACGGGCGTGTATTAATGGATCTGGGCACTTAGTCAATGATGATAGACATTGACGTAGGGCACAACTATTGTTCGTCAGTTGTCGATATGGTAACGGTCTAGTGGTTCACATGGGGAAGCCCCCACTGATTATGGATATGGTTTGGGAAACAAAGGAACTGGTTAACTCGTGGTTAACAAAACAACCTATGGTTTTCAAAACAAACTGGTAAAACTAAACAACCAATTGTGAACTCGCTCAACTTTGTTGTTGACTCGTTGTTACATGCCTTTCAGGTTGTTAGGTGCTTATGGAGCTTGCACAGGGAGGAGTGATCGTTGTGGGACATGGACTGTTGAGTCTCATGTCAAACATTGAAACTTTATAAACTTAATGTTTATGTTTGGGTTTTACATTTTATGCTTCCGCTGTTAACTTAAAGTTGGTTACTTTCTTTTGGACACCAATTATATTGTGTTTGGTTTTATTTACTTAATTACGTTGTTCAATAGGATTGGTGGCTTGATCCTAGTCAGTCACGCCTCCAAGCGGTGATACTCCGTGTGTGGATTTTGGGGGTGTGACACCGATGGTGATAAGATCTCTTACATCATCACGAAGTAGCCCATCATAAAACGCCTTAATTAATTCCCATGTCTGAATTCCATGATGTGGACATTTTCCGTAGCAACTCCTTAAACCGTATGAAAGCCTCATTAAAGGTCTCCCTTGAGTGCTGTTGGAAAGCTCTTATTGCCTCCCGAGCTTCACTGGTTCTATTCATAGTATACTACTCCTCCAAAAATACCTGTTGCATCTCTTGCCAAGTGTAGATACTCCCCGGAGGTAATGTTGCGAACCACTGGCGTGCCTTGTCTTTCAGGGTAATTTGAAACAACATTAGCTTCACATCATCCTTTGTAAACCCTGACCCTCCAATAGTCTGGAAAATTGAATCAAAACTTGCAATATGCAAGTATGGTTCTTTGGTTCTTTTTCCATAAAATTCCGGCAAATGGCCTAAGTATTGAGGCCTCACTTCGAAGGGTCGATTATTGTTCCCCATCGATGTAACTATAGCTGATGAGTTGGGTACTACAACGGGTCGACAATGACCTTCAACGCCTTGAATTGGTGCCCCTTGAACGACTTGTGGGACACCATCCATAAACTGTATCTGCTCGCCCCTAAACCGATTATTAGCTCTTTGATTTCCCACAATAAACTGTGGGACGCCATATTGAACTTGATTTTGTGGAATCGGGCACGGATGTGAATTCTTTGGTTGACCTGTTGTTGTACCGGGTGTCCTTGATTCACGTTATACCCTTCATCGTATCTGTAATCACCATATCTCCCATCATACTGGTTTTGATAATTATCATCTTCCCAACCGGATTCCCAAGTATGAACACTACCTTCTCTGTGTTGGGAACCCTCATCATACCCGTGTTGATGTTGTGGTTTGTTGTGATGAATAATTTCCCCATGTCGGAGATTTAGATTTGCCGGTTGGTTTTGTGGGCTTGGGTTAAATTGTGGAAATGGTTGTGGTGGTGGCTGATTCTGGTTTTGGTTATATTGCGGGTTTTGATTTTGATTTTGGTTTTGAGGAATTGGTGGATCGAGAATGGGTGGGATTGGTTCGTTGTGTGGATCTTGGTTTTGTGGCTCTTGATAAGTCATCTCGTGAGCTACTTGTTCAAGATCTCGAGCAACTGTTGATGACTGAGCTTTAGCTATTACCGCTGAACGAAGAAGAACGAGATTCTGTCGAGTAGTCTTCTCGATTTCTGGATCAAATAAGAGTGGTGATGATTTCTTTGAAAACCTAGTATGCATGGAACACAAGAATCACCTGCACACAGAAAAACAAGAAACCAAGCGAAATACGGAACAAAACAAATAAAAGACAAACAAAAAGAAATATTTTTAGTTTTTTCTAGTTTTTAGGTTTTTTTTAGTTGTTTAAGAAAAACAACTAACTAACACTAAGCGCACCGATTCCCCGGCTGCGGCACCATTTTGATCGATGTCGAAAGGTGATGCGTGTGTAGCGTTATATAATTTTATTAATATTTTAAGCCCTTTTTAACACTTTAGTCAAGTTTTAAATTTATAAAACACGATATTCTACTAACACTAAACACACATATGGGCAAGTGCGCCCATCGTGAGCGTAGTAAAGCGTTGGTAAGATACCGAGGCAGTCCAAGGACACAAGAGCTTTTAGTACCGGTTTATCCTCAACGTCTAATCAAATCAAAAGTTTAGAAAAGGTTATAAATATGAAAAATAAAAACTAAAATGCTGAAAATAAAAATAAAATAGAAACAGATAGACAAGATGAATCACTTGGATCCGACTCGCCTTTAATGTAACCTTTGATTATTTCCGCACTTTTGCACTTTTTAAGAGGTTATCTTAGTTATAGTAGTAGGCCCCTCTTTTGAAGGTGACGTTACCCTCAACCCAGTGGTTTGAGTCAGCAAGGATACAATCCCAAAGGGTCGGAATATTGGAAGATAATTAATTAAGTTGTTAATGCGTAATGTGGTAGGCCCCTCTTTTGAAGGTGACGTTACCCTCGGCTAAGTGGTTTGAGTCAGCAGGGATACAATCCCAAGTAGCCGGGTTAATGTATTAATAGTAGTTTACATATGAGGGGATCAAGCTATTCGCACCCCCGCCATCCAATACCAGTGGGTATTGAAGGAGGTCCTAGTAAGCTTGACCCAGGTCCTTGCAGGATCTATACACTGAACAAGGCAAGAACCTTACCAAACATTCCCTTAACCCCCGACCAGGTAGCCAACATATCTCTATATAGACCGTAGATATATGAATGGTGAAAATCTTTTATTTTATATAGACAGTAAAATAACGCCAAGACAACACGGACAAATGATCAGGAAGTTTCACCTTCAACAAAAGAAACTAGTTATTAAAGTCATTAATACAAAACCAAATAAAAAGTGCGAAAATATTAAAAATCAAAAGTATTACATTAAATGCTTGTCTTCACCAAGTGATGTAAGAGACTTAGGCAAACATGGCCTTTGATTGTCAAGAACTCTTACTATCAATCTTGGATCCCGATACTACTACACACACTCTAAGATGGATGATGGTGGTGGATGTGGGTTGTAGTGGTGGTGAAGTGGGAGAGAGGTGGTTTGCCAAGTGATGCATTTGAAGTGAACCAAGCACCCCTATTTATTGCCTGCACAGAAGCCCGGACACGACCCAGTGTCCATCCACTTTCTCTTTCTTCATTAATTGCAATTGTCTGTATTAGGCTCCACACGCCCCCGTGTTCCCTAGGCACGGCCCCGTGTGCAGAAGCGTATCTGTACTATCAAGATTTGCAAGATTCTGCGAATCTTAGCGTTGACCACGGCCCGTGTTGAGTTGGGCACGCCCCCGTGCTGGGAATAGAAGATTCTATATCTTTGTCTTTTCGGCAGGCACCTGGCCACGCCCCCGTGCCCGCTGGGCACGGGGCCGTGGTCAACCTTCTGTTTCTTTGTTTTTGCTTGGGAAGATGCTTTCGAGGGGTCGGGCATGCCACGTTTAATCCTTTTCTTGTATTTATGTTAGTTTTTGTTGCATATTTGTTCCTTTTGTTCATTTTAGCTCATTTGTTCCTGAAAATACAAAAGGAAGACAAAAGCACACTTTTTCCAACATTAGTACTAAAAAAGGGTTAGTTGTATGCCTCATTTGATGTAATTTATATGTTGCATTTTGCACACATCAAATACCCCTCACAATTGAATCTTTGTTTGTCCTCAAGCAAAACTCTTTATTATGTGATTTACACACCCAAATGGAATGGGTAGAAGAGAAGTTTTGGGCTTGTCTTGAGTGTTGGGAATCCAAGATCTTTATTGGGTTTTATTTTTATGCTATTTACAATCCTATTCGTTATGATTTATTTAGAACGTTTCATAAGAGAAATTACTTATTTGGGCATAACATGCCTCTTTAAAATTCCATTTATATACAAGTTCACATACCTCACGGGAGATCACTCAACACTCAGCCGAATATGTATTTTTGTGAAACACTCGAGACCGGCATGGAACTTATTTCTACCATATGCTTGCCAAGCAATCAATCCTCCTTCTTTTTAACTATAAACCTTTGTAAATATCAAGAGGACTTGGGGAAAGGGTTAGGCTTGGGTTAAAGGTAGGTGGTTTTGGGTTAGTGATTAGTAAAAAGGGCTAAAAGCGTAAAAAGCATCGGTCGTCGTAATACTTTTTGTTTTTGTGACTTTTATTCAAACTAAGCATTTTCAAACCAAGTTTCTTTGAGGAACTTGTTTGTTTATTGCTAGACTTCAAATTTTTTTTTTAATAAGGAACGTCACAAGAAAACCGAGCTTTTTACTAAAATAAGGGGTTTGAAAGAAAAAGGTTTTGGTGGATAAAGGGTGTTTGTTTTGTGGGTTTAGAAACGAAAAGGTTTAGGCTCAAAGGGGTTAACTAGAGGGATTTTGGGTTGGTGATAAAAAAAATAAAAAATAATGGTGTTGAAAGAAAAATGGGTTAGTGCTAATGCCTCCATCATTTACTTACTTGGGCTTAAGTTGGTAAGGACCGGGAATGTATCGTCATGGCAAGTTCTAGAGTCGTAAGAAACCAAGCGGCTATTCACACAAGAAACGAAAAATGAGCATTTAGTTTAAAGATGTATGCTTGTATGCTCAATAAAGGCTCAAAACTCACTTTTTGTGGGAATAGGTTTATAATGTGATCAAGTATATATAATCAAATTTTAACTAGATTTGTCATGTCGTTTCATAATTTTTTTTCTGTTAGTTCTTTTTATCACGACGCTATCGGTTGTAAATTTGTAAAAATATAACCTTTTTAGAAATTGTTATTCCCAAATTAAACCAAGACAAGTAAAAAAATGAAAAGTTTTTTTTTTTGAAAAAATTTGGGGTGATTAGCGGTTCCAATAGAGTTTTGTGTAAGGCTTGTTATTAGGACTTGCAAAATTCAAGGTTTAGCATCCCCCCCCCCCACACTTAAATTACACATTGTCCTCAATGTGTCCCAAAAATAAATTTTTAGGTTGATTGAATGTGTAAAAAGGTGTTTAAAAACAAAATTTTATGTTACTGGCGTCTAGGCACGGGCCCGTGTTGGTCCGGGCACGGCCCCATGTTCAGATCGCCAGTATCATATTTAACAGAAGGCTGGGCATGGGGGCATGTTCAGTGAACACGGCCCCGTGTCCAGTTACCTGAACTGGGCGTTTTCTGCAGAACCTCGGGCACGGGGGCGTGTTGGAGTGAGCACGACCCCGTGCTGAACTTCCTGTAATAAAGAAAAATTGTCGATAGGCTCTGTTTTTGTGCATGGGGTGTGGGTTCAAGTTTCCCTTAGTAACCTCCACCATTCAGAGTGTGTTTTAACCGTTACAACATCATCCAAACACCATTTAATACTTAGGAACCATCATTCATTAAAAATAACAATTACAAAGGATCCTAGAAATTGAAAATAAAGTTAAAAATGAAAAACTAAAATTCCTAGGATAGATAGGTCATGTAGTGCAGGAAATCATTCTAAGAAGTTCTACCCTTATTGCAGGAATATCAAAAACCTGGAAATAGCTTTCCGGTACTTAAAGGTGTTGTAGAACTCATAACCGAGGGATGTCCCTTAGATGTCGTTGAGCCATTCCTCTATCTCTCTAGGGAGGAAGAATGCGGGCTCATTTTCCACAATGTCTTGTGGAGGAGGTGCGACGACCACTGGGACCCCATGTAATATGTCTTGAGGGGGCTCCGCGGGCATGACATACCACTCGGCCGGAATAATGACTTCCGGCACAACATTCCACTCCCTTTGTCCAATAATTGGCACCATAGGAGGAGAAGCATCGATGGCCTCTCTCAAGGCATACACGTAGTTTACGAAAGAGTCTTCTACTGATGATCTTCTTCCTCGTCGTTCGTTTCTGGAGTGGGCTGAGGATGTTCCGCTATTACTGCTCGACATTCTAAGAAAACAAACCGAAAGAAATTTCAAATTAATGAAACAGTACTCCGGCCACGGCCCCGTGCTCACTGAGCATGGCCCCGTGGCCACCTCTCTGCAGGTTTTTGAAACAAGGAATCTTGGAGCTTTAAATTATTTTTCTGACTTTTGAAGCATTTTTAAGCAGAAATAACTTAAAACAGTGTTGTAAAACTTACTTTTGACAAGATTCCTTGAGTAAAAACCTAACAAATATCACAATAAAGCTTGAAAACATGGAGATTTCAAGTGTTAATGGAGGTTGTGAGGAGAAAATGAAGAAGAAGGCAATGGACAAAAGTAGAAAAGACAAGATGGTTGTTGAGAACCTTCTTTAGAATATACCTTATAGGGTGTATGTGAAGATCCCACCAGATCTTTGTCTTTGGAATGGGTCCAAGGGTGCAGGAATCTTGCTGCATTTATAGAAAACGACAGCACGCTGGACACGGCCCCGTGGCGGCTGGACACGGCCCCGTGTGCATACAAGATTATGACACTTTTTGTCCGTATTCTGACCTAAAGTCAGACGGGAATCTTCAGGCGGACACGGGGGCATGTTGACCAAGACATGGCCCCGTGGCTAGAGGTTTTTATGAAGTTACGTCTTATTTTAAGGAATTTATCCGGATCGGGTGGTTTCTTACTGGACGGAACAACACCAAAGTGCCTGAGATACCTAAGTTGCCCTAGTTTTAGACAAGAACGCAAGAGGTTATCAGAAAGGGTGATTCCTAACCTAAATACCGGTGGGCAAGACCAACCTTTATTTCCCTTATCCGGGCTCTCGTTAAAGAAGGTATATGTTGAATCGCTCAGGTCTATGTATGCATCGGCGGAAACCAATGGGGAGTCATTCACGGCACAATCGACACAGGGACGACTATCGCTCAAGTCCTTACAAGAGTTATAGGTGATTTCGGGAGCAACGATGTTGTTAAAATCCGAATGCGACCTCAATAATTCTCCTTGATCGTTGTCTTGAGATGAATTAGTTATTTCCATCTCAAGTTCTTTTATCAATTGGAGAATTAGTTCTTCCATTTGAAATAATTCTTCGAGAATCATTTCATCTAGAAGGGATGATTGAGAGCATTCGAGGGAGAGATAGGGATTGTTTTTACTTTCGCCCATCTTAAGGTTACAGGAAAACGATGGGTCTATATAGTGGGGAATGTAATTTAAAAAATAACATTTTAAATCTTCATGAGATCCGCCACATATTTGACACCACGTACCATAAGAGGAGCGAAAGTAAAAATGATCAGTATCACTCATGTTTGTGTTAGAAATTACCAACCGTCGGGATCTTACAGTTTAGTTTTCAGTATCTGAAGCTTGGGCACGGGGGCGTGTTCAGTGGGCACGGCCCCGTGTTCAGCTACTGTCTGACTTAAAACAAGATTGCCAGTACCAAAGATTGGGCACGGGGGCGTGTTCAGCGGGCACGGCCCCGTCCTGCAGCCTGCAGAAGCTGAAAAATTTAGAAAAATCCTAAAAAAACAAAAAAAAAAGAAAAACGATATAGGCCGTTGATTCCTAACTTTCTTAAAATCCTTGTGTCCCCGGCAACGGCGCCAAAAACTTGATGCTTGTGTAGCGTTATATAATTTTATTAATATTTTAAGCTCTTTTTAACACTTTAGTCAAGTTTTAAATTTATAAAACACGATATTCTACTAACACTAAACACACATATGGACAAGTGCACCCATCGAGAGCGTAGTATAGCGTTGGTAAGATACCGAGGTCGTCCAAGGAGACAAGGGCTTTTAGTACTGGTTTATCCTCAACGTTTAATCAAATCAAAAGTTTAGAAAAGGTTTTAAACAAGAAAAATAAAAACTAAAATGCTGAAAATAAAAATAAAATAAAAACAGATAGACAAGATGAATCACTTGGATCCGACTCGCCTTTAATGTAACCTTTGATGATTTCCGCACTTTTGCACTTTTTAAGAGATTATCTTAGTTATAGTAGTAGGCCCCTCTTTTGAAGGTGACGTTACCCTCAACCCAGTGGTTTGAGTCAACAAGGATACAATCCCAAAGGGTCGGAATATTGGAAGATAATTAATAAAGTTATTAATGCGTAATGTGGTAGGCCCCTCTTTTGAAGGTGACGTTACCCTCGGCTAAGTGGTTTGAGTCAGCAGGGATACAATCCCAAGTAGCCGGGTTAATGTATTAATAGTAGTTTACATATGAGGGGATCAAGCTATTCGCACCCCCGCCATCCAATACCAGTGGGTATTGAAGGAGGTCCTAGTAAGCTTGACCCAGGTCCTTGCAGGATCTATACACTGAACAAGGCAAGAACCTTACCAAACCATTCCCTTAACCCCCAACCAGGTAGCCAACATATCTCTATATAGACCGTAGAGATATGAATGGTGAAAATCTTTTATTTTATATAGACAGTAAAATAACGCCAAGACACCACTGACAAATGATAAGGAAGTTTCACCTTCAACATAAGAAACTAGTTATTAAAGTCATTAATACAAAACCGAATAAAAAGTGCGAAAAGATTAAAAATCAAAAGTATTACATTAAATGCTAGTCTTCACCAAGTGATGTAAGAGACTTAGGCAAACATGACCTTTGATTGTTAAGAACTCTTACTATCAATCTTGGATCCCGAGACTACTACACACACTCTAAGATGGATGATGGTGGTGGATGTGGGTTGTAGTGGTGGTGGAGTGGTGGTGAAGTGGGAGAGAGGTGGTTTGCCAAGGGATGCCTTTGAAGTGAACCAAGCACCCCTATTTATAGCCCGCACAGAAGCCTGGACACGGCTCCGTGTCCATCCACTTTCTCTTTCTTTATTAATTGCAATTGTCTGTATTAGGCTACACACGCCCCCGTGTTCGCTGAGCACGGCCCCGTGTGCAGAAGCGTATCTATACTATCAAGATTTGCAAGATTCTGCGAATCTTAGCGTTGACCACGCCCCTTGTTGAGCTGGGCACGCCCCCGTGCTAGGAATAGAAGCTTCTATAGCTTTGTCTTTTCTGCAGACACCTGGCCACGCCCCCGTGTCCGCTGGGCACGGGGCCGTGGTCAGCCTTCTGTTTCTTTGTTTTTGCTTGGGAAGATGCTGTCGAGGGGTCGGGCATGCCACGTTTAATCCTTTTCTTGTATTTATGTTAGTTTTTGTTGCATATTTGTTCCTTTTGCTCATTTAAGCTCATTTGTTCCTGAAAATACAAAAGGAAGACAAAAGCACACTTTTTTCTAACATTAGTACTAAAAAGGGTTAGTTTTATGCCTCATTTGATGTAATTTATATGTTGCATTTTGCACACATTAAAAGGTCGGTCAAAAACAAGTTTAAAATTTGGTCCTAAGTACCTTTACTAGCAAGGGTAACTAGGGTCATCTCCATAGGGAATATGTGGTTAGTGTTGATTGTCAAAACCTAGATTAACTAAAACTAAGAAAAACTATTCCTTTGATTGTGTTTTGAGATTTTTGATCGAGTATAATTAAGAAAGTTATCAATTTTAAAGAAAAGAAACCCCCTCCGGATTTCCGGTTCAATGATTCACCCAAACCTGTTTAATTAGATAGATACCAAAAGGTCTTGTTAACGGTTTAGTTTGATTGATAATCAAAGACACGTTTTTAATTACCAAATCATAAGTGCTAAGAACCCACCCAATAACCAAACTACTCACGATGCAAGAAAACCGAATGCGAATGGTAAAAGATGAATTATTGCAACACTCACAATTCTTTTAAACAAAACTAAACCACAAGTATTCTTCAAGTTATGAAAAACAATCCAAAAAAACTAAATAAACAAGATTTGAGTTTCACATACATGAACTATCCACCCGGAGGTGGTCACAAAAGAATCTAGCCACTCATAGTCATGATTTGATCTTCTTGGTTGTCTTGGATGTTTGATTGCATGAAGGATTGATGAAAATTGATGTTGAGAACTTGAATTTTCATCCTTGGTAAGCTAAAAACGATTAGGGTTAATGACCATCTCGTTTGGGGTTGAAGATATCTTAAAATAAAGTGAAATCCAGAAATTTCGCGTGATTATCTGATGCCAGCGCAAGGTTGCGCCCCTGACTTACTAGCATCTGTATTGCGTCAAAACTGACACAAGGTTGCGCCAAACTGGTTTCTTCTTGCACCAATTACTGGTTTCTTACCATTTTTCGCTTCTAACCTTTAGAAATCTTCCCGAAAACCTCCCGTTTAGCTTCAAAATCCATCCGTTAAGCTCTGGGTACCTAAAAGTAGAAACACACTCAAAGTAACCATGTTTTATGATAATAAACACTTAAACCTTTATATTTACACATGTTAAAACATGGTTATTCACCCTTCTATCAGTTAACAATTATGAAACAATTTAGTACCAGTGGTTGTGAGCAATTTGTAACGTGACTCCCCGATATTTCCGTTGCGTGTTGTTGTATTATGCTATTGGGGTGTTATAGTGCCAAGACTCGAGTCACTAGGAAAGTCAAAATTGTTCCCTTGAGCCACACAAGGGATGGGTGTGCTTTTCTTTGCAATGCGCGAAGACTTGTTTTACCAGACTGATTGTTTTTTTTCCGCTCTGATTTACTTCGTTTGAGATGCACAGAGACGAAGGTGTTGGTAGGCCCAACCGGCAGTAAAAGGTTTTCCATAGTATTGTAGTTAGTATACCTAATTAAATCATATATCTTGTGGGTTTTTACCTTAGGAGAACAGGGAAGCTAAAACTGTAAATAACATAAAAGGTACCATTGCATATTAAAAAAACAAATATGTACTTTTAATTAAATGACATGGGAATAATTCAAAACATTTCTCTGCACTTTGTGGGCGAATTTTAGCTTTGGATATCACTTGGGAACAATTCAAAACATTCCGTTTTGTTTTTTATTCATATGAACTTGAACTTTGATGTTATGATGATCAACCGAACAATGTCCGGCTAAATTTGTGGTGATCATCTTAGGTGAAGGTTTCTCTACAACTCTTGTGTGATTTTCCTTAATTTCTAGAATGATAACTTTGTGTGTTTGCTTTGATTATCATGGTGTATGAATATTTGATTGTAGCTTGTTAATTGGTATTGCAATTCTAGTCTAAATCGTACATTCTTGGTGTCGTTGACAATCGAGATATCACGGGAAGGGTTAGGGTTGGATTGATTGATTGGTCATCGGGAAACAACCTCGCATTGATATAATTCGAGTACTTTGTTCCCTTTTATCACAACAATTATTTATGCACGAGTTATGTCTATGTAACTCTTTCTAGTTGGAATTTTGCACAAGTGTTAATTGGTATTTGGTGAAAGCTCCCATTTTGCAACCGCCGGATTGGTCAAAGCCATTCGAAATCATGTGTGACGCAAGCGACACTACAATTGGTGCAGTTTTGGGTCAACGAGTTGACAAAAAGCCGGTGGTAATTTACTATGCAAGTAAGACTTTATCCGAAGCGCAACTGAATTACACCACAACCGAAAAGGAGTTATTAGCGGTGGTGTATGCTTTGGATAAGTTTCGTTCGTACATTTGGGGGAGCAAAGTGGTTGTTTATTCGGATCATAGCGCGGTCCGGTATTTGATGGAGAAAAAAGACGCGAAGCCTCGTTTAATCCGGTGGGTGTTGTTACTACAAGAGTTTGATTTAGAGATTCGAGACAAAAAGGGAAGTGAGAACGTAGTGGCGGATCACTTGTCTCGGATTCCGGTGGAAGGGATAGATGATTTGAGCGAAATAAATGAAAGGTTTCCCGATGAGCAACTACTAGCCGTGTCCACCTTTGTTGCACCGTGGTATGCCCACTACGTAAATTATTTAGCCACGGGTGCCATCCCAAATCATTGGACCAAGAAGCGAAGGCAACAATTTATGGTCCAAGTGAAGCAATATATTTGGGATGAACCGGACCTTTTCAAGATCGGGCCCGATCAAGTCATTCGGAGGTGTGTGCCCGAAACGGAGGAGTTGGAAATCTTGACTCATGCCCACTCATCCGCATGTGGAGGTCACTTTAGTGGGCATAAAACGGGTTATCGAGTTTTGTCGTGTGGGTTTTATTGGCCCACAATTTTCAAGGATGCGTGTGAATTTGCAAGAAATTGTGTAAATTGTCAAAGGATGGGAAGCATTTCAAAGAGGGACGAGATGCCATTACAACCAATTTTGGTTGTGGAAAGATTTGATGTATGGGGCATTGACTTTATGGGTCCCTTTCCGAATTCCAATGGGTTTTTATACATCTTGGTGGCGGTGGACTATGTCTCTAATTGGATTGAAGCTATTGCAACAAGAACAAATGACCATTCGGTTGTTTGTAAATTTGTTCAATCCAACATTTTTTCCCGTTTTGGTATTCCACGAGTTATTATTAGTGATGGCGGTTCGCATTTCAAGAACTTTAATTTCGGAAAATTGTTGAAGCGGTATAGCGTGAACCACCGGATTGCCACACCTTACCATCCGCAAACTAGTGGACAAGTCGAAGTGTCCAACCGTCAAATTAAAGAAATTCTCATGAAGACGGTTAGAACGGATAGGAAGGATTGGTCGAGCAAGTTAGATGATGCGTTGTGGGCATACCAGACGGCCTACAAGACTCCAATTGGCACAACACCTTATCGGATGGTGTATGGAAAGGGTTGTCACTTGCCAATGGAGTTAGCTCATCGGGCGCATTGGGCAATCAAGACTGTGAATGCGGACTATGATGAAGCGGGAAAGATGAGGAAGTTACAATTGAGTGAAATAGAAGAAATTAGAGACGAAGCGTACGAGTGTGCATCGGCTTACAAAGACAAGCTCAAAAAGGTCCATGATGCAAAGTTGAGAAAAAAGACTTTTGAAGTGGGTCAAAAGGTATGGTTGTACAACTCAAGGCTAAAGATGTTTGCGGGCAAACTTAAAAGAAAATGGATGGGCCCATATGTTGTTCGGCGAGTTAGGAGATTTGGTGATGTGGATATCTAAGACGAGCAAACCAACAAACAACAAACGGTGAATGGCCATCGGTTAAAGCCATACTTGGAAGGGAACGACATCAACAACTTGGAGCTTGACAAAGCGGGCTACATCTTACGCCCGGTAGATGATGAACAACCATGAGAGGCCCAGGTTTGGTTGTGTACATAGTTAGTATTTTGTTTTGTTTGTTTTGTTTAGTTCGCACATTTACCGTATTCGCTTGAAGCTCGTGTTTGAAACAAGTGTGGGGACGTTCGGGTTACGAATAGTTCTAACATCGTGTTGAGGACAACACGGGACTTTCGAGGGGGTAGGGTAATTTTTCCATGTTTTTGAAAAATTATAAAAATATAAAAAAATTAAAAAACTAAAAAAATAAAAAGAAAAATTATTAAAAATTGAAATTTTTGGCGAAATGGGAATGCCCGGTGGCTACCGTAATTTACGGTAGCCCTGGCGAATGAAAGGGTGCTGCAGGTACGGCAGTTACATAAAAAAATAATAATAATAACTCACGTGAACTTATCCCCAACCACACGATTTCTACCCCTATCTCTTCCATACATCATCTTCTATCTTTTTCAATTGTCCCACAAGATCTCCTACAAACCCCACAACCTTCTAACCTTCAATTCTTCATATCTCTTTCAATATTTGGTCAAATCAAGTGAGATTTAGGTCTATCTTGGCAGAAATTTCTCGGATTATATCAATGCGAGGTTGTTTCCCGATGATCAATCAATCAATATCCAACCCTAACCCTTCCCGTGATATCTCGATTGTCAACGACACCAAGAACGTACGATTTAGACTAGAATTGCAATACCAATTAACAAGCTACAATCAAATATTCATACACCATGATAATCAAAGCAAACACACAAAGTTATCATTCTAGAAATTAAGGAAAATCACACAAGAGTTGTAGAGAAACCTTCACCTAAGATGATCACCACAAATTTAGCCCGACATTGTTCGGTTGATCATCATAACATCAAAGTTCAAGTTCATATGAATCAAAAACCAAAACGGAATGTTTTGAATTGTTCCCAAGTGATATCCAAAGCTAAAATTCGCCCACAAAGTGCAGAGAAACGTTCCCAATCATGAATGAATAGAAAAGACACAAGAAAACCGTTTTTTAATGAGCAGATACGTCTTTTCCTCGTCGCCTCTACCGTAACTTACGGTAGCTACCGTAAGTTACGGTAGCCTTCAATCTGTTACGGTGGATATCTACTGTGTTACGGTGGGAACCCAAGCTTTTCAGGGCCATAGTAATTTACGGTACCCACCGTAAATTACGGTGGAGCCCTGAGTTCTTTGTTTTGTTTCTTGTTTCCTTCCATGCTTGACCCGTTCCACTCCAGTCCATCCAAAGTAGCGATTTATCCATTTTAAGCTCCAAAACGTACCTAAAACATAAGCAACTGTAGTAATCTAATTCAAGATAATTACGCGATCAAGTGAGGGATAAACTCGTCTTTTAACACCATTAAGGGTTGTCCTATGGACCACCAGTCAGTAAACCTAAACAATATGCACTTATTCGAGCGTTAACATAAACATCAATTATTTAAGCAATCAATTTTATTTTTCATTTTAATATTGTAAATCAAGAAATTTTAACTAAAACATACATGTGTATAAAACAATTATGTTAAATATAAAACTATTTTAACTAAAACATACATGTGTATAAAACAATTATGTTCAATATAAAACTTTATGTTTGTTTTGTTATGTACTTTAAACTTTGATAGATAATAGTCATTTACTTTAAGTATGTCATAAAACTCAATTTAAGAAAGTAAAATAAATGAGTTAACATCTCAATCTCAAACTATAAACCCGTTAAGTTAATCTTACTTATTGAGCTAAACATGATCACGAGTTCATTCTAGATACTCATCCTTACTCGTTTAGGCTATGTCCAAACCTACAAGATGATTCTTAGATTCATATTGTTTTCAAGTCATGTTGGAAATTCACACCCAAAATCAATTTGCTACAACATAAGTTGATTCATGTAGTACTTACATATATAGACAAAAGATCAAATATAAATACCCTTATAATACAAAACGTATGAATAGGGTGAAAAGATAAAAAAACGCGGTGACATTTTTCGTAATTATTTACACGTATAGTAATTATCAAAATTACCTTACAAATGATCTTGTAGGGTAATTTTGTAAAATGTTCTTGTAGAATAATTTTGATTTTGTAGGGTAATTTTGTAAAATATTCTTGTAAGGTAATTTTGATCTTGTAGAGTATCATAATTACTATACAGATGATCTTGTATGGTAATTTTGATCTTGTAAGATAATTTTGATCTTGTAGAGTAATTTTGTAGAGTATCATAATTACTCTATAAATTTATCAAAATTACTCTGCAAGTTTCAAAATTACCTTACAATAATATTTTACAAAATTACCCTACACGATCAAAATTACTTTAGAAGAACATTTTACAAAATTATCCTACAAGACAATTCGTAGAGTAATTTTGATAATTACTTTATGAGCAAATACTTACGAAAATGTCGCCGCGTTTTTTTGCTTTTTCATGCCTTTCTTACGTTTTATACGATAAGGCTGTTTGTAGGTGACCTTAACTCTCTCTCTCTCTATATTCTCTTATAAACAATAATAAATAGTTTGTTTATCCTATCAAATTCAATATAATTTATTTTAAATAATATCCTTGGAAATAAAATAATATCTTTGGAAACAAATGATATGTTCGATGTTATTTATGTTTTTTACTTCAAGATTCAAATCTAGAAGATGTGGACATAGAAGTATTTTAGGAGAAGATTATTTTGTTGTTAAAAAAGATTGTTAAAACATATAAATTCTAGTTTATAGCAAACTTTATCCAACTAGACGCATATGAAGGTTTATTATTGGTAAGGTTGCTTTCAATTTATTGTTTTATCTTTATATAATAAAACAAACAAAAAAGACAACCAATATGGAGATAAAGATTAAAGATATAAAGGGTAAAGATCAAATAGGAAGTTAATTTTCGCTAGGAAGGATAGGAAGCCATAGGATTATGACATGTGGCAAATTTTAAAATAAAGAGAAAGGGTATTTTAGTCAATCCAACTCCTTCTTCTTCCTTTTTCAAAACCCAGTAAATTCAAAAACCCATCATTTTCAAAACCCACCATCTTCAACTATTTCTTCACTTTCTATCTCAATAATCACTACATTATAGTGCGATTTTCATCACAAATCAATGATTCAGAACCCGATCAACGTGTTCTTCAGCTTTTTTTGAAGAAAACCCAGTTTAATTTCATAAAAAAATCTCGTTTTTTTCGGTGATTTTGGAGATAATCACTCGATTCGTTCGATTCGAGCGTTGATAAGTGTTTCTATCATTCAAATTTCGTCAATTGATGAAGAAATCGGCTTCGATCCATGTAAGAAATTCTTTAATTTCATTTTCATGATCTGGGTTTTTGATTTAGTCATTGCGTTTTACGATCTTTGCGGGGGTCCGGGGGCGGCAGCCCCCGGTAGCGGGGTCCCAGGGGCGGCAGCCTCTGGCGGGGTCCAAGGGGCTCGGAAATTTTTTTTTTCTATTAAATTGCTGTACTAAAAACGCATCAGAAAAATTAAATTTCCATAAATTGGCTCATTTCGAAGACAGTAATCGTAGACAATTCAGACAGTTCACAGTGACAGACAGTTTTATGTGTCCATTGCGTTTTAGAAATAAGACAGTTCACAGTGACAGACAGTTCACAGTGACAGACAGCTATTGCGTTTTAGAAAAAAACACATTTTTAAGTGTTTTTAGTCATTGTGTTTTAGGTAAAACACATTTTTTAGGTGTTTTCAGTCCATTGCGTTTTAGAATGAGTCATTTTTAAGTGTTTTCTGGCCATTGCGTTTTACATATAAGACATTTCTTTGTGTTTTTGGTGCATTGCGTTTTAGGTAAAACACTTTTTTATGTGTTTTCAGTCCATTGCGTTTTAGAAAACAGACATTTTAAGTGTATTCTGGTCATTGCGTTTTACAAATAAGTCATTTCTTTGTGTTTTTGGTGCATTGCGTTTTACCTAAAACACATTTTTATGTGTTTTCTGGCCATTGCGTTTTACAAATAAGTCATTTCTTTGTGTTTTTGGTGCATTGCGTTTTAGAAAAATGTCATTTTTTAGGTTTTTTTTTTTCATTGCGTTTTACGTAACTGGTGGTTTTTCTATTGCGTTTTACGCAACTGGGTTTTAAATTTTTTTTTTTAAAATATAGCAATAGTATACTCGTTTTAAAGATAAAAAAACGCTCGTTTTTTTGGTGCAATTTTTATAAAAAAATAATGTCGTATGAAAGAGTTATTAACGTTTAAAAAATGGGGGGAATTGGAGGAGAGAGAAACTATTGGCTTGGATTGACTAGAATGCCCTTGAACAAACTCACGCGCCTCTTTTCTTCATTTCAATTTGCCTGATTTAATCTTAGCCCTTGATTAACTTAATGGATGGTCAAGATCACTTCCTATCCTTCCTAGCCAAATAAACTTCCTATTGTATCTCCACCCAAGATATAAAAAGCCATGTAAGGAAAATATGTCGACTATAATTATTAATGTTCTTACTCACCACTACAAATAATTGTAGTTAGTGCTTTATTAGTTTATATTAGTTTATAGTTAATGACGATTAGCACAATATAATTTATTAGTTTATAGTTAATGACGATTAGCGCAATAACTACAGGTCAATGATGGCATCCATTGCAATGACATTTATGCCCTCGATACACTATTCAATTTCTTTTTCACGTTTGGTGCATTCTATATATTTTCGTATATTTGTCATTGTTGGCATGGCCTACTTAGGCTTTTTTAAAGTTATAATACTGATGATTATCCAGCTAGAAGGTTTCAGATCAACTATAATATATAGAGGTCGGTATTGTGGTAAACCAATTTTTAAGATTAAAAATGACTTATTCATGTTAATTTAATGGTAATACATATATATAGAGGGCGGTATTGTGGTAAACCAATTTTTAAGATTAAAAAATGACGTATTCACTTACCTCTCAAAATAGCATAATAGTGTTTCTTGCAATCTTGAACCACTTACCTCTCTCCATGCACACAACACAAGTCATAGTTGCATATTACTCGTAGTCGTGTCTGAAAACTAATAAGCCGTGCTTTGTACTGGTTTATTGGCTACTTCAACTAGCTAGCACATATGAGTTGAGTTTCCAATTTAGAATGAACTGAACTAGACTAATAATAAAGAGTTTTCAAGCCTATGGCTTTATAGCTTAGTGGTATCTTGGGGATGTGATAAGGCTTTGGGTACAATAGGTCTTGGGTTCGATTCCCACAAGGGGTTTTTCCCATATTCATGGGGATTCCTCCTGAATTAGTGTATATGCATTATGCGTAGTGGAGATGGATATGATCTGGTGGTTCCGCTGGTGGCACAATGATACTCCAGTAGTCCGTCATTTATCCAAATTTGTCGTTAAAAAAAAATAAATAAAGAGTTTTCAAAATTCTTGAATTGAATATAGCTGGTGCTAGTTGGGCCGGCCCAGATCCAATCCCAAGTTCGATTTTCTAGGTTTGGATTTTTTACACAGATCAATTTGAAACTCGAAAGAAAAAAAAAGAGTAAATTGCGGTTTTGGTTCCTATAGTTTTATGGTTATTGTTATATTTTACAAAATTCAAATGTCTTGTAATTTACATACCAATGTTTCTATTTTACTGTGGTTTTGTTTCATTACACTAACTCCATCCAGCTTAAAGTTAAATCATGATCACATGAGAGGCATGTCCGGGGCAGATGGTTTATGCATGTTTATTCGTAAGTCAAAGAGTCTTCAACAGAAATGATAATTATATAGTATTTGGTTTACGTTAAAAGATAAAAGAAATAATGCTAAAGTGATGACATTATTTGTGCAAATAAAAATGTGTATGGATGTATACAGATAATTTTTTGTTTACATGATAGAAGAAATAATAATTGACCTATTTAAATTTTATTGAATATTTTTTATGTTTATCCTCCCCTCGTGGCCCAGTGGGTATTCCCACTTGGGTTAAGTCGGCCGGCCCTCCTTGGAGGTCACCGGTTCGACTCCCACTCGTGGTCTTAGGGGGGGGGGGGGGGGACGTCCCAATGATGGATCGTATCCTACCGAGGCATGGTGCGGTCCTGAGGGCAACCCGGTTTTACCCAGCTGTTACCCCAGCGAGTCTCTCGTGTGGGGGCAGTATGGTTTCCGGGCGGAAGTCAGCTTACGCGGGGGCCGGGGCCCAATCGAACATCGCGTCCTCAGATGCGGGGCTGACGGGGGATTGTCTTAGACATGAACCCGGTGACCACTGGTCAAGTACATAGAAAGTCACCTTCCAAAAAAAAAAGAATATTTTTTACGTTTACATGACAGAAGAAATAATAATTGACCTATTTATATTTTAGTGAAATCATTTTTTACAAAGTCAATTAATCATTTACTTGCCACTTAGGTTAAAACGTAGTGGTCAAGATAAATTATCTCTTGTGAAGAGACCTAAATTCAATCTTTGGAAGGTGTAAGTATTTAAGGGAAAAATTAGCCGTTCAAAAAAAATAAAAATAAACAAATTAATCGTTTACTTATATAGTTCTAATAATCATGGGTAGTTGTAACAACTTGTATTTTAGGTAAAATAAAGAGTTAAATGTCATTTTAGTCCATGTGGTTTGGGTCATTTTGCCAGTTTAGTCCAAATGTTTAAAATGTAGTCAAAATAGTTTCAAACGTTGCCATTTTAGTCCACTGGGTTTACTACATCCATTTTTTATGTTAACTAGAAGGGCGTTTTGGTCATTTTATATGTAATTCTGTTAACTAGAAGAGTAATTCGACCATATAAAATGACCGAATTGCCCTTCTAGCTAACAGAAAAAATGAATAGAGTTAACCCAGTGGATTAAAATGGCAACGTTTGAAACTATTTGGAATAAAATGACAACGTTTCAAACCTTTGGACTAAACTGGCAAAATGACTCAAACCACAGGGACTAAAATGACATTTTACTCTAAAATAAATCTATCAACATTTTTTTAGTCGGCATCTTTATGTTCATGTGGTGTTATAAATCTATTTTTTTTTTGGATTAAGGCATTGAAATAAGAGTAAATTACGGTTTTGATCTCTGCGGTTTAGTGGTTATAAATCTAAATGTGTTGCAATTTACATACCAATGTTTCTATTTTATTACGATTTTGGTTTACCACACTAACTCCATCCAACTTATAGTCAAATCTTGGTCACATGTGTTAAAACAACAACTGCAGTTGTGTTTTTTCGTTAGTTTTTATAAAATAATCATCGTTGATAAAATATATAAATATATATATTTTGATGGTTATCTGAAACAAGCTTGTTATTTGGTTCCTTAATCCACAAACGCATAAAAACAAATCTGTTAAAATCTTAATAACCAAACATTCATCATTTCACGTTGTTGAAACATTCATATACACACGTGTCGCCTTTCGAACATATCTAATCATGAAAAACTAAAAACAAAATATTTTGAAACGTCTAGTTATAATCATAGATTAATAGATTCTTTATAAGTTTTGGATATAAATTTACCATTGTTCCAAAGAAAGTTCATACATTCATCAAGGAATTATTTATCGTTGAATGTTTCATACATACACATAGAATATAATTTTTAGTAGTAATTTTCAGTACCTCAACAAAGAAAAGATTTATAACACCACATGAACATAAAGATATGGACTACAAAAAATGTTGATAAATTTATTTTACATAAAATACAAGATTTTACGACTAACCATGATTATGAGAACTATATAAGCAAGATGTTTTATAACTTCATGCTTTTAGTCCTCCATTGATTTTTTATAAAAATTGTTCCACTCTTCATAACACAATTTAGATCTCTCCATTTTGAGTAAGCTTGATCGAGAGTTCGCTTGTTGTGACCAAGTTATTGAGCAAGATGTTTGATAATCTAATAAAATAAAATTTTAAACGTATAAATTTTAAGAATAACTACTTAATTAAGTTGTAAAAAAATAAAGTTGTAAAAAAACATTAAAATTTAAACATACAAACATATATATTTTAAAACATACAAACATAGTTTATGTTTGGTGGTTGTAGGATATTTGATTTAGTGAGCCTTATTAAAAAAAACTTTATAAAAATATTTAAAACAATTCTTAGCAAAAAAAAAGTTATTTTTTTAAACTAGAAAAACATTATTTAAGAGAAGTAAAATACATTTTAATAGTATAAAAAAATTTTAAATAAACTTTCTTTTAGTAATTAAAAACATTTAAATGATAATAATTATAATTACAAAATGACAATAAATAAAGAAAACAAAAAAGTTCAAATTGTATTAGTGTGAAACTTAAGAGTAGAGGATATATTCAATAAAAATAAAGGGAAGGGGATACCTTAGCACCATCCTTTCAATAACCCTAATGGTATAAGGCTAATTTTCCTTTTCGGTCATGTTATTAACTTTCATGATTTAAACAAATCCATATTGTTTAGCTTACATATAGTTGGTTTTTTTTTTTTTTTTTCACTCTTTATTGTGCAACTTATATTAATTGCCCTGTATAATATATAAGAGTTCTCAGCACGCATTGTTATTTGTATTTTACATTACAAGTACACAACACTAAATACCCTTTTACTCTTATGTTATTTGACATGATTTTGGACTTGCTTAGTAAAAATATAGTTCCAACTTTTTCTTTCAATTTTTTTAAGCCCAATACTTTATCTTGTATCACGAAAAGAATCACATTAAATCTCCTTTTGTATACGTCACTAAAAGAATTACCTTAAATCTACTTTTGTGTAAGGTTTGATAGTAAACGATAGGTTTATTGCTTCCTCAAGTCTTTTGTCCCTTCAGGGCTAGTTGGGCCTTCAAGCATTTTTTTTGGGTTTTTATGATTCATTTATTTGGGCTTCTTGGTAAGGTATTAGGGCTTTAGCCTTGTTTGGTTTGATACTTTAATTAGAAAATGGGTTGGTTGGGTAACTATTATAACGGGAAATTTTAGAAACCAGATTCGTCTAAATCCTTTTACATCGTTTGTAATTTAATAGTGTATAAATGTGTTCCAAGTCCTTTTATATCATTAATAATATCGTTTGTAATTTAATAGTGTATAAATGTGTTCCAAGTCCTTTTATATATATATATTTTTTTTTTTTTTTTTTTTTTTTTTTGAACGGCAAGTCCTTTTATATCATTTGTGATTATGAGCGGTGACTTTCGAGTAATTTGCCCCTTTTCTTTTAGGAACGAGATTCGTCCAAATCCTTTTATATCGTTTATAATTTAATAGTGTGTAAATGTTGTTCCAAATCCTTTTATATCATCTATAATTATTAGTGGTGACTTTAGTTATTTGGCCTTTTTTTTCTTTTAAACTAATGTTTTTGAGTTGACCAACTTAGAGATAATACATACCAAAATCAACCCAGTCATAAAATTGAAGTCAGGAGGGTTTTTAAAAGTTAGTTCGATGAACCAATTAGGCGAAGACCGTCTTTCTCCAACTTCAGCCTTCCCTCGATGTCTCCGGAGCAAGCTGCTATGATATTAGACCTGATATAAAGTGAAGAGGTCTTCAATGCAATTCGTGGATGTAAAGGCGGGAAAGCCCCAAGCCCAAATGGGTTCACAATGAAATTCTTTCGCTACTATTGGGAGATTTTAAAGCCTGTGATTAAAGATGGTGGCCGATTTTTCTGAGTCAGGGAACTTTAGTTAAGGCTGCAATGTTTCATTCGTGACCCTCATTCCAAAAATCCCAGACCCTAAGGTACTATCCGACTTAGACCTATTTCGCTTATTGGGTCCACTTATAAAATAGTGGCAAAAATCTTTGCATGTCCATTAAAATCGGTCATAGATAACCTTATATCCTCTCACTAAGCTGCTTGTGTGTGTGTGTGTGGGGGGGGGGGGGGGGGCATTTTTGATAATCCCTTAACTATAAGTGAATTGGTATCTTGGAAAAAACAGAAAAAGGATAAAATGTTGATTATTAAAGTTAACTTTCAAAAATCTTACGAAATGTTTGAATTGGAAGTTCCTTTTCAAAACTATGCGTTATATGGGATTCCCGGAGATATGGATTAACCGGATGAAAGGTTGCTTGGGGTCCGGTAGGAGTTTGGTCCTCATTAACGACTCGCCTATGGGAGAGTTCTTCCCCTCCTTATCTTTTATCTCCTTCACCAGATAAGCTAGTTCCACTGATTTGACAGCTTCCTCTATCCTCTTCTTTAGCTGGAAGCAATCATTGGTATGATGCCCCGTATCGTTATGAAGGGCACAAAACTTACTCGTATCTCTCTTACTGGAAGGTTTGGTGAGGGGTCTAAAAGATCGAAAGTTGTACTTGACCTCCTTTGTTGATAAGATTTCTTGGGGTGTCTTATGGTGAAGATGTGTTTATCTTTGTCCTGGTTCTTGCTTTGATGGGGATATCTTCTTCTATCTCCAAATCTCCTTCCTTCGTAGGACCTGAATGGCCATCGCTCTACGAAGGGTTGAAATCTTGACCTTTTTGACGAGGGAAGTGGCTCCCTCCAGCTTCCCTGTTCTCTCTTCTTGGAGGCTTGTTTTTCTAAAGCTTCTTCATCTTTTAGGAAGGATTTTGCCCTTTCGAAGGCCTCTTCCATTTTTTGGGGTTGTTTTCATGGAACCTTCTTAAAGGCTTCTTGGGCTTTATAGCGTTCATGATGAAGGCTGATACCCTTATCTTTTCAGTTGCCCCACTGTACATCAATCCTTCCCTTTTTAATCTTTCTATGAAGGCTCGAATGTCTTCGTGATCTTTCTATTGAATTTGATGCATGACAGTTGCGTCCCTGATGCATATCTTCTGAGGGGTGAAGTTGGCTAAGAAGCCTTTGTGTAAATCATTGAAAGATGTTATGCTTCTGGTGGGGAGCCCATAGAACCATAATTGAGCTGGTCCAATGAGAGTTTGCATAAACATATGGCAACATTTAGCATTATTCCATCGTTCAACTATAGTTGTCCCCGTGAAGACCTAGAGATGGTCTTTAGGGTCTTCCAAGTCATCATATATCTTAACGTTCGTTGGCATCTTTATCTTGGTTTGGAAGACATAGTTAGCTATTTCTTCGAAGAAGCATGATAGTGAGCTTGGCTTGTAAGGCATGGAGGGTATATCTGTAACACCCCGTGTTACGGAAGTCAAAGTCAAAGTCAACATTGAAGTCAAAGGAAGAAAAGATTACAAATTGTGATCTGTCACTCCTTGCTCAACTGCTGTTTTGACTTCTTTGACTTGTAGATAGTCTATTTAATTTGTCACGTTAGTTGTATTATGTGGAGTACTTGTTATAATCGAGGTTTAATCGATATTTATCGCATGTTTTATCGCTTACCGCAATCGCACTCGCAACTCGAATTATGCGTTCTGGCTATTTTTTTTACGTGTGTGTGCCTTTTGTGTGTTACTTGTGCATGTTTATTTATGTTTATGTTGTGGTGATCAATCGAAACGCAATCGAATCGCAGACGCTAAACGCTAGTTAATTATGATGATTGTATGTTAGATATAGTAGTTGGGATTAAAAGTAATATAAAATGGAACTCTATCGCATCGCAACGCTCAACACACGAAACGAAACAGCAAAACTCATCGCGCCAAACACTCGAATCGAGTGGCCAACCGATCGAGTTGCCACCCGATCGGGTTGACATCCGATCGAGTTGCCACCCGATCGAGCTGCCACCCGATCGGGCTGCCACCCGATCGACCTGCCACTTTCCCCACTTTCCTTTTTGGGAAACCCTATAAATACCAACCTGATGTGACAGCTCTCACTCGACCCAGCCGCACTCTCAAGCTTCTTTCTTCCGATTTCTCGCGATTCTTGTAAGTTTTCAACCTAAATCTTGTACTTACTTGATCTACACGCACTCCTACACCTTTCTATCTTTTGAATCTTAACTTTTAACTGTGAAGTCACTAGATTCAAGGTGTTCTAGGATGACGTCATCATGGTGTTCTCATGAACTTCATGTTTTGGCTTCAATCCAACAAGAACAACTTAGATCTGAACGATTTCCACATGAATAAACAAAGATCTATCATAGATCTGAACACATTCATGGTGAAAAGGATTGAAAGATGGTTTTCTAACTTTCTTTCAACTCTTTTACACTCAATGCACTCAAAACCGATAGAATCAAGCCTTGTTCTGATATTCTACTCCTTCTTCTTGATGTATTGGTTCAAGATCTGAATTCTATCCAAGAGACTACCGATTTCGGGTTAAACATGAAACACCATCTCGGACCGTAACCGGTCGGACTAGGGTGGTTCCTGTCCGATCGGGTTATTTATGCCATGACGAGGTTCTGTTGTTCAGCACGTTATCACACTGTCTCGAACAAAACGCAAACCATCAAAACAACCAAGTGTAAAGACGATCAGGTCGACTGGGATGAATTGCCGTCCGATCGGATTGCCACCCGATCGAATTGCCACCAGAACGGACAGCCACCCGATCGGCTTGCACCTTGGTCCCACACTTAACTTTTATTTCAACTTTTTGAGGTTGTGAACATCGAACGAATTGCCGTCCGATCGGATTGCCATCCGATCGGATTACCATCCGACCATGTGATGTTTGGACTTCAACACTTAAGCAATTTCAACATGATTCAATGCATAGACAGTTCCAAACGGATTGCCAACCGATCGGACTGTAATCCGATCAAGTGACAAACTGTTGTGAACTTGTTCTCACTAAATGTCCAACCAATCGGATCGTTAGCCGATCGAACGACCGTTCGATCGACCGACCTGAATGGTAGAGATATTTCTTTGTTTTCAAAATGCTACAACGAAAACTTCAAAAGGCAAACCGTCATACACAAACACATCCTCACCAAACGAGGTGACAATCTAATCGAATGGCCATCCGATCGGATGACCATCCGAACGGATTGCCACCCAATCGACTGGCCATCCGATCGGATTGCCATCCAATCGGATTGCCATCCGACACACGGTGCAAAGTGCCATTTATTTACACCGTTTTACACGCCTCTTATCGTTTATGCTATCGCTCTGTTCAGGCTAATCTCACTCTAGCGCTCCTTTCAATCCATCATCGCTGTGAGTATACTCGACCCCTTTTTGCTTTACGCACTTTTGGGTGTTACATACGTTACTTATTCTAAATCACATCGAACACACTATGCAATACTTTAATGCTAACCACTATTGCATGTTATACGTGACTCAATGAATGCCTGTTTGTTATGTTTACACATGGATTGCTGTCTACCTGCCTTAGCAACGATAGTACTATAGTTTGGACTCAGCACCTGTTCACTCAGGGGTTGTTAAGGACAATTAATCACATGATTCACAGTGGTGAATATGCATTACGAACTGCCTTGCGCAGTCAACCCGCAGTCATTGGTATTGATAGGATCATGTCGATAACTTACGTGCTTCATTTCACACGTTGTACATGCTGGTTATGCGTAAACGATTTCGAACTCTATTATATCTATTAAACTTGTATGCTCACCTTTACACCATGTGTATTGACTTACTTTAACGTATGTGGCAGGTGTTTAAGATGTTAAAATGCTTGGCTTGCTGTGAAATCGAGGCTTGGAAAGAGTCTAGAAATAAAGACAATTTATTTTTATTTGAAATCTGAGTTGTCAGAACAGAACTATTTGTCTTGATTTTTGTCTGTAATAACTATGCTACTTGTTATGTCATGGTATGGGACGTGATGCTTAAATAATTGGTAATCGTAGTTGTTATGGAAACTTTTGGGCAATCTGTTTCGCTCAGTGCCGTGCCCCGATGAATCCGCCATCAGTTGGGGTGTGACAGATTGGTATCAGAGCCATAACTATAGGGAATTAGGCAAGACTCGACCTAGTTCGGGTCGATGTCTTAGAAACGACCTAGTCTATAGTTAGGTACCAACAGACCGACTTATGCATACCCTTAGGGGTTTTGTACGAGCTTACTTGCACTCCTGTTCTCGCTTACACGACACTATCACTGCACTCCTGTCTTCGAAAATGAACGAGCGATTAGACCGAGATTAGGTGTGAAAGCCGCAAACTCTCTACTAAATTGCTTGTTCGACCCGTATTTTATCTATAAACAGGAGAAATTGCGTTGAAACAGGAGTGAAATCCGTACTTCGACGTAAATTTTTCCCTTATTTTTATCAAAACAGGAACGAAGTTGTTAAGTCAGGGGTGAAACCCAAACCTTGATGACTTGTTCCGGTCTCTATTTTTGGTTTTACAAAACTCTCACCAAAGTCTCGACGGACTCCAACGACTTGAAGTTGCACTATAACTGTAAGGATGCGTGCCAATCGCCCAAAATCAAGGCGAGAGCACAGTCCAAAGGTTGAAGTGCGTACCAAAAGTCCTTGTGAATAGTCGAACCACTTTGGATAGTCGACGTCTAACAGCCGCAGACAATCCATTCTCGATTTTTATGTTTTTCGATTCTGAGTTCGCAACTGCCGACTCTGATATTCGTCGCTTTTATGTGGATTTTATGTGCTTTATGTGGTTTTATCTGTTTATGTGATTCGATTTTTGGTGATTTATTCGCTTTTCGCTTGATCGACACACACAACCCGCACTGCACATCTATCTCTAAACGCTAACAAATCGCTGCTGCTTGTGGATGATCGCATGCTATATAATGCTCGCTGTGAACTCGCTAATCGCAATCGCTATTATTGAACACGCGTGGACTTTGAATGATAGGTTTATGTATTCTGACTGCTTCTGTGTGCCCTATGTGCCTTACGTGTTTACATGTTCTGTGATTATGTGCTTATGTGCCTATGTGTTTATGTGTTACCTAGTTGTGTTCCTGAGATTTAGTAGTATTAGGCGTGTGAGGTGAGATTCGATTTTATTGTGTTTGAGTCCTGTGGCGATGTCTGTTGCAGACAATGTCGTCATCTGGATCCCTCCACTCTCGAACTGCTCGCCAGAACCAGAAAGACAAATGCCTTGCTGCTCTCGTCTCTAAACAGACCGCGAAAGTCATTCCTCAAATCGTTAGCGACCTGCAAGAGAATACCAGCAAGTCTTCTGAAGTGTCCAGGACAGATTCGCCAAAGTCTGTTTTTAGCTTCAAACAGTTCAAAGCTTGCGGACCGAAAGAATTTACTGGCGAAGATGGCCCTACGGCTTTGTTTAATTGTTTGATTCGATCAAGGTCACCCTGCGCCAGAGTGGCTGTCCTGATAATCTCTGCACTCTGAATGCTACCGGCGTCTTCCAGTCCCGCGCTTTAGACTGGTGGACGACCGAGAGGAACAAACGCGGAAATGATGCAGCTTACGGTTTGACATGGGATGAGTTGAAGAACGTCATGTTGGAAGAGTTCTGCCCTCCCCATGAGCGCCAAAAGTTGGAGGACGAATTTTGGCATATCAAGTAGAAAGATGGTGACAACGCTGCTCTGACTGCTCGCTTCAAGCAGCTCAGTATCATCTGTCTTGACCAAGTGAAGACGCCAGAGATCACTATCAAGAAATACATCCGTGCTCTGCCGGATTGTGTGGCTGATTTTGTTCAGGCTGCCAAGACAACTACCATCGAGGAGACTTACCTGCTCGCCGCTGAAATCAATGACAAGAGCGTCAAGGCTGGTGTCTGGGACAAAGCCTTAAAGAATTTGCATCAAGCTACCACTGCCGCAACCGCTGAAACCGCTGCCGCCGCTCCTCAATCATCCAAGACCTCTCGTCGTAAGAGGAAGAATGCCAACAAGAATTGTGCTATCACCACCGCTGCCCCGCTTCAAGCTGTTCTAGCTCAGCAACGACCACAACACCGACAAGCTGCACCAGTCACCTATGCACCGCCTGCAAAGCGTGCGTATACTGGTCCTCACCCTGCTTGCCCGACATGTACTTATCATCATCCAGTGGGAATCGCCTGCCGATTTTGTGTGCATTGCAACATGTATGGCCACTTCACCGCCAACTGCCGTACAGGTCCTCGACAAGCACCAGCTCAAGCTACTGCTTAACAAGCTCTTCTCACTGCCCCTCAGGGTCAATAACAAGCAGCTCCAGCCCCCGCGGTCCATGCTAGAGCGTGCTTCGCATGTGGTGATCCCAACCACTTTGCGAATATGTGCCCAAACAGGGTAGTTAAACAAGAGCCACAAACAACAGCAGCCCCAGCAACAGCAACAGCAGCAGCAACAGCAAGCAGCACGCGCCCGAACTTTCAACATTAATGCGTGCCAGGCTCAGGCTAACAACAATGTGGTTAATGGTACGTTCCTTGTGAATGGTATATATGCTTCGTGTTTGTTTGATACTAGAGCCTATAACTGTTTTGTGTCGTTTGAATTCGAGAAGCTCTTTAATCGTAAGCGCTCCCATCTCCCATCGTCATTCGATGCCGAAGTTGCCACCGGAAGAACCATCGTCATTTGATTGTAGTCTCGAACTCAAAAATCACATCTTTCCTATCGACCTTATTCCGATGCAGCTCGGTAGTTTTGACGTCATAGTAGGCATGGACTTTCTTCGTGAAAACCATGCTGAAGTTGTTTGCTTCAATAAGATGATTCAATTCTCACTCGCTAGTGGTGATTTATTATGTGTTTATGGTGAAACTGCCTCGAAAGGTCTCAAGCTCATGTCATGTGTCCAAGCTAGCAAGTATCTCCACAAGGAATATAGAGCTTTCTTGGCCAACATTGTAGTAGCAGAGAAGGAAAAGAAAGGAAGTCCTGGAGTAAACGATGTTCCTGTTGTTTGTGAATTTCCTCAGGTGTTCCCTGATGAACTTCCTGATCTGCCTCCAAGTCATGATATCGACTTTCGTATCGACCTCATTCCTGGAGCAAACCCTGTCGCTAGAGCTCCTTATCGCCTCGCTCCCTCCAAAATGCGTGAACTCTCGAGTCAGCTCCAGGAATTGCTTGATAAAGGCTTCATTCTCCCTAGCACCTCTCCTTGGGGCGCACCAGTCCTTTTCATCAAAAAGAAGGATGGGTCGTTCCGGATGTGCATCTACGAAAGGGAACTGAATAAGCTAACAATCAAGAATCGCTATCCCCTGCCTCGAATCGACGATTTGTTTGATCAGTTACAAGGTGCTTCATGTTTCTCGAAAATCAATCTACGCTCAAGCTATCACCAATTACACATTCAAGAGGAGGATATACCCAAAACCACTTTTCGCACTCGATACGGCCACTATGAGTTCGTTGTTATGCCTTTTGGTTTAACCAACGCACCCGCGGTTTTCATGGATCTGATGAATCGCGTGTGTAGACCGTGTCTTGACCGCTTCGTCATCGTGTTCATCGATGATATCCTGATCTATTCCAAGTCAAAAACCGAACACGCGCAGCATCTACGTTTGGTTCTCGAACTGCTCCAGGGGAATCGACTCTATGCCAAGTTCTCCAAGTGCGAATTTTGGCTGGAGGAGGTTCAATTCCTCGGTCATATTGTCAATAGTCAAGGTATTCATGTCGACCCCACGAAGATTGAAGCTGTTAAGAGTTGGCTTACACCGAAGAACCCGTCTGAAGTCTATTCTTTTCTCGGACTAGCGGGATATTATCGCCGATTTATCGAAGGATTCTCTAAAATCGCCGTGCCGCTTACCTCTCTCACGTATAGAGACAGATCCTTTGTTTGGGGAACTGAACAAGAGTCTGCCTTCCAAACCCTCAAGCGTATGTTTTGCAACACTCCCGTCCTTGCTCTACCCAATGAAAACGACGACTTTGTTGTCTATTGCGATGCCTCGAACCTTGGTCTTTGTTGTGTTCTCATGCAACGGGACAAGGTTATCGCTTACGCGTCTCGTCAGCTCAAGATCCACGAGAAAAACTACACAACCCATGACCTCGAGCTAGGCGTAGTTGTTTTTGCGTTGAAGATTTGGCGATACTACCTTTATGGTACCAAGTGTACGGTTTTCACCGACCATAGGAGCCTACAACACATCTTCAGCCAGAAGGAACTTAATATGCGTCAACGCCGATGGGTGGAACTTCTCAACGATTACGACTGTGAGATTCGTTACCATCCTGGCAAAGCAAATGTCGTTGCCGACGCACTCAGCAGACGAAGCTATCTGCATAGCGCTCATAATATTCCAGCCCAGCATCATCTTGAAACTCTCATCCGCGAAGCCCAACATGCTTGCTTTACCGAGCGTACTTTGAAGAAGGAAAGGATTCTCAACGATGGAGCCTAGCTAGTGAATAAGTCGAATGGGATATTCCATTATCTGGACCGAATTTGGATCCCTAAATGGACCGATTTACGATAGATTTTGATGGACGATGCCCACAAATCCCGATATTCTATTCATCCCGGTGCCGATAAAATGTACCAGGACCTTCGCTACAAGTACTGGTGGCCGGGCATGAAGAGAGATATCGCCCTCTATGTTTCGAAGTGCCTAACTTGCTCGAAAGTCAAGGCCGAGTACCAAAGACCCTCTGGCTTGCTCGTCCAACCCGAGATTCCCATGTGGAAGTGGGAGAGCATTGCCATGGACTTTATAACGAAACTTCCGTGCACGCCATCAGGCCACGACAGCATCTGGGTTGGCATTGACCGCTTGATCAAATCTGCTCATTTCCTGCCAATTCGAGAAGACTACAGGGTAGAAAAATTAGCCCGAATCTACACCAACGAGATCATTTGTCGACATGGGACGCCTCGCGACATCATCTCTGACGACGATGGTCGGTTTACCTCGCGTCTATGGGAAACGTTTCAATCTGCTCTCGGTAGCACGCTTAATCTAAGTACCACTTTCCATCCCCAAACCGACGGTCAGACTGAAAGAACGATTCCTACCCTTGAAGACATGCTCCGTTCATGTGTCATAGACTTTGGTGGTAATTGGGACGCATACTTACCCTTAGTCGAATTGTCGTACAATAACAGTTATCATTCCAGCATACAAATGGCACCGTTTGAGGCATTATACGGAAGAAGATGTCGGTCGCCCATTATGTGGCATGAGATCGGGCATTCGCAATTAACCGGCCCCGAGCTATTGCAAGAAACAACTGACAAAATCATCCAAATTCGAGACAACCTGCTGAAAGCTCGAAGTCGTCAGAAAAGTTACGCCGATAGACGACGCAAGCCCCTTGAATTTGACGTTGGTGACCACGTACTGCTAAAGGTATCCCCTTGGAAGGGTGTGGTCAGATTCGGCAAGAGAGGGAAACTCGCGCCTCGATATGTTGCACCCTTTAAGATTCTAGAAAGGATTGGAAAAGTGGCCTACAGACTTGAACTACCGGAGGAACTTAGCAACGTTCACCCGACTTTCCATGTGTCTATCCTCAGAAAGTGCCTGGCTGAGCATGATTTATACGTACCTCTGGAAGATCTTCAAGTAAACGAAACACTACACTTCGTGGAGAAGCCTGTCGAAATCATGGACCGCCAAACCAAGCAGCTCAGACGCTCGCGCATTCCCATTGTGAAGGTTCGATGGGAAGGCAAACGAGGATCAGAGTTCACTTGGGAACTCGAAAGCGACATGAAGGCAAAGTACCCGCAGTTGTTTGTTACGGCTAAAGCCTAATTTCGGGACAAAATTCCCTTAAGAAGGGGAGGCTGTAACACCTTGTATTTCGGAAGTCAAAGTCAAAGTCAACATTGAAGTCAAAGGAAGAAAAGATTACTAATTGCGATCTGTCACTCCTTGCTCAACTGCTGTTTTGACTTCTTTGATTTGTAGATAGTCTATTTACTTTGTCGCGTTAGTTGTATTATGTGGAGTACTTGTTATAATCGAGGTTTAGTCGATATTTATCGCATGTTTTATCGCTTACCGCAATTGCACTCGCAACTCGAATTATGCGTTCTGGCTATTGTTTTTACGTGTGTGTGCCTTTTGTGTGTTACTTGTGCATGTTTATTTATGTTTATGTTGTGGTGATCAATCGAAACACAATCGCAACGCTATCGCTATCGAATCGCAGACGCTAAACGCTAGTTAATTATGATGATTGTATGTTAGATATAGTAGTCGGGATTAAAAGTAATATAAAATGGAACTCTATCGCATCGCAACGAAACAGCAAAACTCGTCGCGCCAAACACTAGAATCGAGTGGCCAACCGATCGAGTTGCCACCCGATCGGGTTGACATCCGATCGAGTTGCCACCCAATCGAGCTGCCACCCGATCGACCAACCACTTTCCCCACTTTTCTTTTTGGGAAACCCTATAAATACCAACCTGTCACATCATTTGTGATGTGATAGCTCTCACTCGACCCAGTCGCACTCTCAAGCTTCTTTCTTCCGATTTCTTACGATTCTTCTAAGGTTTCAACCTAAATCTTGTACTTCCTTGATCTACACGCACTCCTACACCTTTCTATCTTTTGAATCTTAACTTTTAACCGTGAAATCACTAGATTCAAGGTGTTCTTGGATGATGTCATCATGGTGTTCTTATGAACTTCATGTTTTGGCTTCAATCCACCAAGAACAACTTAGATCTGAACGATTTCCACATGAATAAACAAAGATCTATCATAGATCTGAACACATTCATGGTGAAAAGGATTGAAAGATGGTTTTATAACTTTCTTTCAACTCTTTTACACTCAATGCACTCAAAACCGATAGAATCAGGCCTTGGTTCAAGATCCGAATTCTATCCAAGAGACTACCGATTTCGGGTTAAACATGAAACACCGTCTCGGACCGTAACCGGTCGGACTACGGTGGTTCCTGTCCGATCGGGTTATTTGTACCATGACGAGGTTCTGTTGTTCAGCACGTTATCACACTGTCTCGAACAAAACGCAAACCATCAAAACAACCAAGTGTAAAGACGATCAGGTCGACTGGGATGGATTGCTGTCCGATCGGATTGCCACCCAATCGGATTGCCACCCGATCGGACAGCCACCCGATCGGCTTGCACCTTGGTCCCACACTTAACTTTTATTTCAACTTTTTGAGGTTGTAAACATCGAACGGATTGCCGTCCGATCGGATTGCCATCCGATCGGATTACCATCTGACCATGTGATGTTTGGACTTCAACACTTAAGCAATTTTCAACATGATTCAATGCATAGACAGTTCCAAATGGATTGCCACCTAATCAGACTGCAATCCGATCGAGTGACAAACTGCTGTGAACTTGTTCTCACTAAGTGTCCAACCAATCGGATCGTTACCCGATCGAACGACCGTTCGATCGACCGACCTGAAAGGTAGAGATACTTCTCTATTTTCAAAATGCTACAACAAAAACTTCAAAAGGCGAACCATCATACACAAACACATCCTCACCAAACGAGGTGACAATCCAATCGACTGGCCATTCGATCGGATTGCCATCCGATCGGATTACCATCCGACACACGGTGCAAAGTGCCATTTATTTACACCGTTTTACACGCCGCTTATCATTTATGCTATCGCTCTGTTCAGGCTAATCTCACTCTAGCGCTCCCTACAATCCATCATCGCTGTGAGTATACTCGAACCCTTTTTGCTTTACGCACTTTTGGGTGTTACATACGTTACTTATTGTAAATTACATCGAACACACTACGCAATACTTTAACGCTAACCGCTACTGCATGTTATACGTGACTCAATGAATGCCTGTTTGTTATGTTTACATATGGATTGCTGTCTACCTGCCTTAGCAACGATAGTACTATAGTTTGGACTCAGCACCTGTTCACTCAGGGGTTGTTAAGGACAATTAATCACATGATTCACAGTGGTGAATATGCATTTCGAACTGCCTTGCGCAGTCAACCCGCAGTCATTGGTATTGATAGGATCATGTCGATAACTTACGTGCTTCATTTCACACGTAGTACGTGCTGGTTATGCATAAACGATTTCGAACTCTGTTATATCTATTAAACTTGTATGCTCACCTTTACACCATGTGTATTGACTTTTACTTTAACGTATGTGGCAGGTGTTTAAGATGTTAAAATGCTTGGTTTGTTGTGAAATCGAGGCTAGGAAAGAGTCTAGAAATAAAGACAATTTATTTTTATTTGAAATCTGAGTTGTCAGAACATAACTATTTGTCTTGATTTTTGTCTGTAATAACTATGCTACTTTTTATGTCATGGTATGGGACGTGATGCTTAAATAATTGGTAATCGTAGTTGTTATGGAAACTTCTGAGCAATCTGCTTCGCTCAGTGCCGCGCCCCGATGATTCCGCCATCGGTTGGGGTGTGAGAATATCAAGGTTTAACCCTGCCCCACTCATGCTGGTGCCTTCTTGGGTACTTTCCTAGACCTGAGCTCGTGGTCCAACCTGGGTAGCTTGCCAGATTTGGTTTCCTGTAAGCTGCTGGCTTAACTGAGCCAGGAGGGCAACTATTTGGGGATGCTGGACACCGTACATGGGGAAGCTATGTTGAAAGCTTGGGGACGGTGACAAACTTGCAGCTACTGCTCCGCTAGCTAAAGGAAATGATCTAAGTGCTTCTTCAAAGGTTGTTTGTGAATGTGGGGGAACAACTTGAGCTTGTTGAAGAAGCTGCTCAATAGTATACTCTCGGATTCTAGGAAGAAGAATAGGGGAACTAGTGTGAAAGCTCCTTGTCCAGAGTGATCCGTTAGGCATGAGATATGGATTTGGGTCAGGGCTAGGTCCTGCTCGGCTAACCCTTGGAGATGTAGTGGTGCATAACGGAGAAGGAATAGGAGAGAGTGTAACTTTCGGTTCATCGTAAGACAAACGGACTCTAACTCCATTGATTCGCTCCTCTCAAACATAATCGTTCAAGAGCTCACTCAACTATATAAAGTTGCTTCTTACTCCTTTCGGGGTTATTTCCATGGTTTAAACCGGGAAGAGAACTTCACTCGGTGAAGATGGAACATCCCGTGTAGAAGGAGGTGTCTAAAACTGTTGTGCATCCTGTGTTGCCGGTGCGACCTGAAGTCCGTCTGTGTTGGTGGAGCAGTTGCCTACTCCAGGAGTAGTCGGAGGGCTAGCCGGAGGCAGGGAACTGCTCGAAACTTCCTTCAGATGATGATCCTTTCCGACCATAAAAGAGGTGATAACTTAGGAACAGGGCTGGACTACCGGGAATACTGTTCTAAGTAACGCAGCCCCATGGTGGGCGCCACTTGTTAAAGCAACAAGAGTATGGCAGGGGGAAGGTCCAGGATCAACTCCAAAAGATAACTCCTTGGTCGGAATCTACAATCAAAGAACACAGTTAGCCTTCACAGGAGAGGTGGCCTCTCGCGTTTGGACTACGCGTGAGAATCAGTTGGTAGTTCTTAAGAGTCTTAGTGAAAAGGTAGGATAAGAATTGAGAGTGAGAATGAGAGAAGTGAACTTACTTTAGGCTGAACAAGACTCCCCTTTTATAGACAGATTGCTCTGCCCAAAAGAGCCTTGTGCCAGCTCATACATTCTTGTCGTGGTAAGCATATCCTCCCTTAATGTTGCTTGCAGGGTTAGTCTTGCCTCTTTGGGTAAAATTCAGGTTTGTGTGTCTCGGGGGACACCTTTATGTGTTTTAGGGAGAAGTCTAATCACTTTGACCTACTGAGTTCAAGTTCTAATTTAGCTCCTTGTCACCAGCTATTGGTGTATCAGCTTCTCATCAGGAGCTTCCAGCTTTGTGAGTGCATTATATCTATTGCCTCCGTCAATCATGTCTATAGTTGTTAATGTATCGAGTCGTAGTTGATTGTATAGGATTCATGATAGAAAAGACGGGATTGTAATGTTTTTTCCCAGTCATACGAATGGCCAGTTTGTATGAAAGGGTAGTCCATTCGTCCTCGGCCCACTCGTCCTTAAAGTCCCTGTCGTCCTTACATTTTTGGACGAGTGGAGCATGCCTATAAATAGGGGTGTTGGGTCTTATCATTTAGAGAACTTTTGGACTTGAGAGGGGAAACTCTGTCCATTTGGTTTCGTGGTATTGTATCTTCAAATCATCAATAGAACCCAGTTTAATTAGCTTGTTCTTGTGTATGTCATTTTCATACTCGGATTCTGCATGAGATATGAAGACTTTGTGACCAGTTGTAGCTTTTGGAGACCAGAAACGGTCCTAACAAGTGGTATCAGAGTTTGGAGACCGGTTTCAACGACTTATTGCACAAGATACCAGTAAAATCAAGCAGAATCTAATCAGATTTCATCATCTTTCTCATTAAATCACTTCTACTCCTATTCTTTCTACTTAAAACTCAAAATTGAAGCTGAATTCATGGACAAATTTTTCTAATTTTTGAGTATAATGTGTGAAAACATGAACTAATCAATCCTTGAAAAAATCAGATCAAAATTCAAGCTAATTCATTGAAAAATCTTGAAAAAACCATGAAAAACACAACTTGAGTTTCGAACAACTGGGCTACTCGTCTGAATCGCCCAAATCGCTTTCGCACGAGTTGACAATTAAGACAAAAGGGATAGTTAAAAACAGTTTTTGGAAGAATTGCCACTCACGAGAGGCATTCCCCCTCGCACGAAAGCGGTTAATATCTTACGTTTCAAAGTTTGTTTGGCCGTTGTTGACTTTTGCAGGTACTTTTTAGATAATTCAAAGTTGTAGAACATGGATTCTGAGTTTTATAATGCTTTTGCAACAATGCCTGATTGGGTGGCTCAGACTTTAAAATCTGAAAATGAACATGGAACACAATCTAAACCACCTAAATTTATGAATATAGATGAATATAAAAAAAATGGGAAGAATGGTTTGCCAACTGGATTCAAACCTATCATATGGGATGTTGGTATACAATCTTAATAGAATATGATGAACCAATAGGGAATGATGGTCAAAAGAAATCACTGATGGAGTATGATGAAGAGGAAAAATCCAAATTCAAAAATGAAAAGAAAATGATAAGTTTTTTACAGCAATTAGTGAAAGACAATATTCTATCCCTACTACAACACAATGGAACTGCTTATTAAATCTCCAATGCATTGAAACATAAATACAAAGGCAATGAGCAGATGATGTAAAGCAAAAGAGCGTTAATGAAAAAGGAATTTAAAAATTTACAAGTATGAAAGGAGAAACAGTAAAAAAATTAATAGTGAGATTTTGTTATCTGATTAAAGAATTGAGAATGTTAGGGATTGAAAAGAATCGAGAAGAGTTGGTAGATAAACTCGTGGATGCGCTTCCAAATGAAAATGATTGGTCTACATTTATCTTGATCATGAAAAATAGTCTAGAATATGAGACCATTTGATTTAACAGATTAATCCAGAAACTGGAAGCACACGAGTTAGAATTGAGAAAAGTAGGAAAGTTACAGAATGAACAGTAAGATGTGGGTCTATATTATAAAAGTGGTAGTTCATCAGTTATTCAGAGTCAAAAATTACAGACAACATACAATGTAGATAGTTCATCTGGATTTTCTGGTTTTTCAACAAACAGTAATTCAAGTAGTAGTCGGTTTGGAACATTCTCGAGCTATGAATCTAATTACTCAACTCTAAATTCAAAATCATCTCAAGGTTCAAACTCAAATTCGAACCAACAAAATAGTCAGTCTCATGTGCTAAAATGTAATGTTTCAGTAAATCTGCAAAATGCTCAAGGTTTGAATGAATCCACCGTAAAACAGCAGATGGCATTTTTGGTATCCGTTCTTGAGTCATATGATAGTTTAATCGCTGGAAAAATCAGAAATTGTAATATGACTAAAGAGGACTATAACCAGTTTGATCCAGAAGAATTAGAACTAATGGATATCATGTTGAACATGGCATGTATTTTGAGATGAGCTCAGAGATTTAGTGAAATCACAGGGAGACAGTGTTTGTTTAGATCAGATTCTAAACTGGGCTCTGAGAAGTCAAAAGTAACTTGTTTCGGATGCAACGGAAAGGACATTTTAAAAGAGAGTGCACATATCTAGAAAATCAAGATAACATCAATCCTTTCGGTGATTACTATAAACAAGCAATATATCACAAGCAGCTGAGGCCGCAAATTGAAGCTGGACTGTTAAAGTCGAAAAACAAAGCATTAGTTGTCATACAAGAAGATGAACGATTTAACTTGAATAACATTTTTTCTCAAACTGATGGACGAGCAATGTTTGCTGAGGTTATTGAAGAACCTCAAGAGACGGTTAATGAAGAAGAGTGTTGTGTTGATGAAGTTTCTAAAAATTCTGATGTTTCTGTAGTTGATGAAATTTAAAATAATTTTGCAGAAATGTATTACAGCTGCATCAGAATTAGCAGGGAGGAAAGAGAGAAGGAAAAGATAATGAAAGAAGATCAAGCGATGGCATCTCAGATTGTGGACGAAGATGGAAAGAGAGATGAAACTAAGAGTAAGTTTGATATTATACCATGTGAAATCTGTGCAGAAAATGAGGAATTTTTCAAACAAAAACGCACAGTTCTTGAGAAAAAAAAGAAGATTTTCTAAACAAAACTTACGTAGAAGTTGCTCAAAAAGAAGAATTTCTTGAACAAATGTTGGTGCATCAAATGTCTGTTAACTTCGTCTTAATCGAGTCTTATGTCTAGATAGGATAAACGAGCACACAACAGGGTTGAAATTAGGGTTTGTTCAAATGAAAGTGGGTAATTTCGTTTGAAAGTGACAATGTTCAGTTCAAGCGAAATTAACATGTTAATTCCGCTTGAAATGGACAGTGTCACCTTCAAGCGAAATCACTAATTCCGCTTGAAACATTCATGTTTCGTTCAAGCGGAATCAGAACTCTATATATAGGTGTGTGCTGAGTTCATTTGGAGCGGAATTAGAAGTCATTGTTTGAGAGCCGAGGTGCTGCTGAATTGTAATCAGATCTGTAAAAGTTCAGGAAATCAGTAATAGAAAAGATTAGAAAGGAACAAGCTGTGTTGACATCATTTACATTGATTCCGCCTTTGTTTTTGATGATGAACTACTCAGATTGACTCGTTAGGGTCACACGACGATCCAACAACAAAAATGCAAAGAAGCAGTTAAATATGAAGAGTTTTTAAATCAAACTCACTCAGAGTTTGAGAAAAAAGAACTGTTTCTAAAACAAAAATGCAAAGAAATTCTTGAAAAATAAAAATTTTGAATATAAAAGAAGACGAGTTGACACAAAAAATGCAATGAATTTGAAAAAGAAAATGAAATGTTGAAACAAAAGTGTTCAGCAAAATGCAATGAGTGTGTTCTAAAACAATATTCAAGAATTGCAAAACACAATGATGTGTTGAAATTTGATTGTTTTAAGATGAAAGAAGCATATGATGAAATGAGTAAGAAACTTAAACCATTTATTGAAACATTCAAAAAGGATGCTGAAACTATAAGGTTTCTTGAAAGTAATTATAAAGAGAATAAAAAAACAGTAAATTTCTATCTTGATTAAATTGCTTTGCTAAAACATGAATTAGCAGAAACTGAAAAGAAAAATAAAAAATTAATGCGTTACTCAGCTAATTTATATATTCTTGTACGTATTTTTCAAATCCCAATTAAAAAATGAGTCTGAAAACAAAGCTGTTGAAAAAGGCAAAGGATCAAAATATCATCAGGTTCCACCTCCAATGATGGGAAATTATTGTCAACGAGATTATGAGAAGGTGGAAAAGGCGCTGAATATCAAATTAAAATCTATTTCAAATGAAGCTGATCAGCTGCCTGATGATAATGATGTGACTTACACCAAATCTGATGTTGGTGAATCAGAGTTGGTAAATGATGTTGTTGAAAACGTTTTTAAAGATTAAAATCAAAATGATTCCACCAAAAATGAAAATTTCATATCACAAATTGAAGTTGAAGAAAGCTTTCACAAGAATTATCTGAAAAATTTAAAATCTGATTCAAAACGGATGATGATCAAATAATGTTGGTATATCAAATGGTTGGATCTGACAAATTATTTTCAGATATTGACTTTCCGATTCAAAATGTGATTGTGGAAAAAATCGAGAAAGTGTTTAAACTGGTGAAGATTGAAATGTCTGAAATTGAGAATCTTGCAGGTAAAGCAAGAAATTTGAAGGGCGAAAAATCTTTTTATAACAAACCACGAAATTCGCACTATCAAAATAAAAATAAACGAGCTGGTTTAGGTTATAAAAAGAAAAAAATATCAAAATAAAAAGTTTCAAAAGTCAAATTTTCAGAAAAAATGAACTTTGTTCATGGAACAAGTTCAGAAAAAGAGAAAGAATTTTAATTTAGTCGACAGACGAATGAAGAATTCTATTCTCAAAAGAAGCAACCGCAACAGGCTAAGGATGTTTCAAAGAAAACATGTTTTAAATGCAAACAAGTTGGACACATTGGTCGCAAATATCCACAAATTTCAAAGTCTTATGTTGAAAAGAAAGAGAAATCAGAAGTTTATAAACTGAAAACACCTAGGTTTGGACCAAAACAAATTTGGAAAAGAAAAGATGAATCTTCAAAAGAAAACATTCAAAATGATTCAAGATTTTATGTAAAGAATGTTTCTAATGGTCAAACTTGGGTGGTAAAAAGGAAAATCACTTCTGATGTTGAAAAGAAGAAACTTGATTCAGCTGAGAAAGTTGAAGTCAAGAAACAAAATGTTTTGTAAAAACTGAAAAAGATTTTCCGAGTTAGAATGAATCATATTTTGTCAAAATACCCATGGTCAAGCAGGCCTGAGTTGGTTTATTCAAATGATTGAGTTTTTTCATATGTAGGTATTCTGGAGGACAATTCAAGTTTTAATATAGTCATCGGAGCAGCCTGGCACATGAGTAGAAATTCTGGGTTTGAAAAAAGGAAGTGACTGATTTGATTGAAAAATTTAAAATATTGAAAATTGAAAAGGAATACGCCGAACCCTCACGACTGAACAAACAAAACATGATAAAACAAGAATTGAAAATGGTTTTCAAAATGTAAAAGTTTCAGTGTGTTGTTATCATGGGGGTAAAAAAGGACACAAAGAATGCAAAGCAGAAACGGATGGCGAGATAAAGCTGTCTACATTGGTTTGTCAAATGTTTTAGAATTTTAGGGGGAGTATATAGTTTTAAAATTTGAAAAATTCAAAAACATTTGGAAATTTGAAAAAGTACAAAAACATAGAAAAAGACAAAAGAGTTAGTGTAAAATGAGGAAATGATAGTGCATCAGTAGACAGTCATAGCATGCTAACGAAATGGAAAGTCTAAAAAGTGATAAACGGTCTCACTAATGATATGCAGTAGGTTTTTACACAAGTAGCAGATTGCTTTCGAGATATAAACCTAAATAAAAAAACTTTCTTAATTTGTGGGTAACATCTCTCGGATATATGGACTTAGTACTCCGAAATTTCGTTTGAGAGATTGCCTGATTCTGAGATATTAGGTCTTTGTACTTATTTGATATCTGGGGTATTATACAAGATCTTCTGATTTTGCGTCAGCAATGGCCTAGATCTTGTAGAGTACGTTCGCGCTTAAACCCAAAAACTGCATAAAAATGAAAATGTCGAAAGATATATCATTTGCATTTCAAAAGATTCCTAAGGGGAATACACCTAAGTCGAGCCTTCATCCCTTTGTCTGAACGGTGGTTCTAACCTGAGCTCTCAAGGCCTCGCACTAACCCTGATACAGATATCATTTAGGTATATTCGCCTATAAGACTGATGCATGATCTGCCTTCGTACTAACCCTGATACAGATGGTTGCAAGATAACAATGATTTGCGCCAGACGCGGATGACCATCCAAGAACCGGTGGATGAAAGGAATCGTTTTGAGAGCCAACTTCATGCTGCGGGTGTTAGGGAGAGTCGGTTCTTGTTAGAGAAAACCAAGGCGGAAGCTGATTTAAAGCGCGTAACTGCCAATTTGGCTGAAGAGAGGTTATCTTGGGCGTGTGACATTGCTGAAAACGATCGTATAATCTCTCGTGCCAAAGCCGTCCCGGAAGAGTTGGAGCGCAAGGCTGTTCTTGAGGCCCAAAAGGTTAGGTCTGAGTTGTTCGCTGAGGTTGAACGATACCGTATTGATACCGATATTGTTTATCAGGTGCAGGAGAGCTTCAACAGGCCTGTGATGCCCTTGTCACCGAAAGGAATAAACTCCTTCAGGCTGCATCTTCCCAGCAGGCGCGCCTTAATGGGGCTGAAAGTGCCTTGGACCAGGTTAACGCTGAGGTAGATACCCTAACCAATCGCTTAGCTTGTCACACCCCGAAATTATCAGAGCTGGCGTGACTGGACTGGTATCTTCATTGCACAGCGGAAGAAAAAGCTAAGACTTTCTAGAAATTGAACGCCCCTAAGTACTCGTATCTCCAATGGTTCTCCTATTCCAACCGTTCCATTGTTTGAAAAGTAACATGAGAAAGAAACATGCGAAAAAGTCAACATAAAGTTGAGCGAGTCCATAGTTTGTTTGTAAAAGATTTGAAATAAATCTTTTGAGTTGTGAAAGATTTGAAATAAATCTTTGGAATAACCGGTTTTTGAAATAGTATTGAGAAAACGAATCAATAGTCATTTTCTTGCCAAGTTATATGGAAGCGTTGTGTTTGTAACACAGTATGTTCATAAAAACCATGTATTGGTAAAGTCTTGTATTTGTAATGTTCGTATAACCGTCAATGCCCACCCTGACTTTGACTCCATACCCGCATAATCCTGTGCTTTGAATTTTGTATAAAACATGGTATTTAATTTGTATGAACAAGTAGTTTTGTAAGTATATATGTCCCTGGTATGTAGCAATAAGGAAAAAAAAAGAGATCACCAATGGTTTGCAAAGCCAATGGTATGTGTGAAGTGCAAGTAGGAAGACTCAAACCTAGCAGATTTATGCGTCGGGCACAAAGTCACCCCGAGGTCCGTTCTGCTGGGCCTGGGGCTGGGCTCGCTACACCCAGATAGATCTACCGCTACTGTCCCTCGGTCCTACAATGAGGATTAATGGCCTCAAGTTGCGCCTACCCACTCATATGATCCAAGTAGTAAACCCTCCTTAAGCTAACCATACCATGTATAAAAAAGTCTGTAAGTGTCTGTAATCATTGTACATGTATTTTACCCCAGTCTCTAAGACTGATCCTCCCTCAGTCTCTAAGACTGATCCTTCCTCAATATTATCACCAGATGATCCCATCCCTAGTCATGAAAATCTTTCACCTTTCGATAATACGCATTTGTTTTGTAAAAACCGGTATGTTTAGTATAAACCTTTCGTAAATCATTTGAGTTCCTTGAAATCCCTTCGTAATATGATTTAGAAATACGAGTTTTGCGTTTGTTCAAAACTTTGTATGTTTTTGCAAAACGTGCATGTCTTTCCACCTCGAAAACATTTACAAAAATGTAAACAGTAAAAAGTGGGGGTTATGAACTCACCTGAATAATCTTGTGCAAAGCAAACTAATTACGACTTCGTGATGTCGTTTCCAAGATGAGACTCGCTAGCGTGCATTCTACAATATTCCTAACACGGAATATCTAATAAGTTTCTAAGTAAAAGCGGTAACTACACTACGTGTCACCGAGCTCTACCGAATCGTTAATCGAACGATTCAACGATAAATTGTTAACTTAATAGAAAAGATTAAGTTATACGTGTTAAGTCTCGTTTAATGTCAGTAGCAATTTAATAAGTCTTGAAAAAGACTTAGTTTCCGAGAGACTTAAAATGAATAAATATTTATATAAAAATATAAATATATCGTTGTAAGTGTGTTAGCCGTCTCGAGTAGTCATACGTGTATAAAAGAATATTTCTATGAAAATATCATATAACAAACTCGTATCATATATCGCGTTTCGTATGAAAATAATATATAATAACTTGTATTATATATATCACGTCTTGTGTATATTTGCCAAAAATATACGTATATGCCGTTTCGGCGCTTGAAATAAATATAAAAAGTTATATTTATTTTACGAAAGTATTATTGAGTTTGTTTGAAGTTTGAAATAAATAGATAAACTATATCTATTTTATAAAAGAATTCGTGTCGTTTATTACTTCAAATAAATATATAAACTATATTTATTTTAGCAAAATAATCGTCGTGTTATTGATATTTGAAATAAATATAAACTATATTTATTTTGATGAAACGAATTCGTGTTACGCGATGCTTGAAATAAATATGTATACTATATTTATTTATAAAAAAAAGAAAAGATTCGAGTTCGTTCGAAATAAATATAATAATAACTATATTTATTTTGTTGTCGAAATATTTTTCGTATCGTTGTTCTCGTAACTTGTAAGTTGTGGTCGACAGAAACTTTATATTCGTATCTCACTTTATAAAAGTTACTCCAAAAAGCACATTTTGTTTTATAATAAAACTTGGATTTTCTCGAAAAACGGGCAGAGTTTCCTCTGTTTTTGGACGGCCCCGACAACACAAGTTGTCGTTATATTTTCAAAAATTCAATCAAGATTCATCAATATACATGAAATTTTGCCAAAAATATTAACGTAATTATAATTGACCGGTTCGAGCTCGTTAGTCACGTTAGATTAAAATTATAACGTAATGAAATCACAACTTTAACCATTACCAAAAATTCTTGTTGAGTCGTCTAAACGTGGACTGAGTTGACCCGCTGAGTCGACTCGGTTTGACCGAGCCAACCGAACCGTCTGACCGAAATCGCGAGACCCGAACCGAAGCTTGAACCAAGCTGAGTCGACATGCTGAGTTGACCGAGTCAACCCGAACCACTTCTGAAGCTGACAACTTGACCAAACCGAACCCGAAACTTTGACCCGCGTCCTGAACACGTAATCTGACCCGAACCTCCACTGAGCTTAACCGGACCCGATCTGAGGCGAAACCGAACCTGAAAACCCGAACCCATCTGTGACCCGAGACCCGAAATATCCCGAAACGTGAACCGAACATCATCAACCATAATCATCTTCAAGTTTGCAAGAATTAATGAGAACAGGGGTTGGTTTACCGGAAGTTTGTCGGACCGAGACCTGAACCACCGCTGCTGCCGTCTGTGACGTCGCCGGCCAGAAGCCGCCGTTGGGTCGCCAAGGAAACCACCACCGTACCGTCACCATCACGCGCCGCCGCGTATGGTAGCCGGCACCTCAGTCGCTCCGTCACCTCCTTCTTTCTCCCGATCTCCCTCGATGTCTCTCTCTCTTCTGTCTCGCAGTCGCGCCACCACCGGATGGTGGTGGTGGTGGCGGTCCGTTTCTGGATCAAGGGGGTGTTGGGGTGTACCGGTGTGCGTGTCACGTCGGGTGAAGGGCACCGGTAACCGGCCGGGTTTTACTCCGGTCACCGGTGGGTGTCGAGAGAGCAGAGAGGGGAAGAGGAGTCCTGTGGTTGTTGTGAGTTATAGAAAGAAAGGAGGGTGTTTAGGGTTTTCTTGTAGAGAAATGTAGAAGATGAAGTTTGGCCCATGTTTGTTTGTTTGTCTGGGTATAGAACCGAGAGAGAGAGAGTATTTATGGTGGGATGTGTGTATGTTGTTTGAACAAGTGTGATGAGAGTATGGGTCTTATAGAGATCTTGAGATCTGGTGAATCTTACAAAATATTTTGTAAAGATTTATCATAGATTTTATAAGATTTTAGCATAGATCTCTAAAGATTTTTAGAGATTCATAAAATCTAATTTATTATGCAGGTTTAGGCTTGTGGATTTTGGGCTTGGGCCCAGGGCCTACAAGCCCTATCTCATGTGTAAGTGGCCCGTAATTCTTATGAACTCGTTTTTGCGACCCGAACTCCCCGTAGCGTCATAAAATATAAATTTTGATTCCAAAATAGGTAAGATAGCGTACGTGGTTGTTGTTGTCGCATTTTAAATCGTCGGTTGCGTAAAAGCGCGTAGATTGCGTCGGTTGCCGTTCCAATCCGTTTCTCGATCCGGTTTCGACTGTATCTACCAAAATTTCATTACGGAGCTAAATATAGCATAAAATGTAAGTTTCGGAGGATGACAGGCATCTCTGTTGCTTCCGTTTCATTGCCGATGCGTTTCCTGCTATTGCGTTTTTAGTCCACGTTTATATTTGTGCCGTACGGAAGCCCAATAAATTCACAAAATAAATTTCACAACATAAAATATTCGTGTAACATCCATACTTGTCGGCGTTGTCAGTATTTCATATGGTTTCGTTTCGTTGTCGCTTAATATTCACCAGATTTTTCCGTAAATCACCGTTCGCGCACTGTAAAGTCGTACAGACGTTCCTTGGCACTCCAAAGGCCTAATTAGGTTAATTTGCATCTCAAACACTATTAATTAATGTGTTAATCACCTGTTAATCATGTAATTAAGAACCGCAAATCACCGGTTGTCACATAGCTAGTCTGTAAGGTGATAGAAATTGGTTGATTTCCCATGGTTTGGTGGGTACCTTTGAATATCTGCGTCGGTCTGTGGCCTTTGTTACTCTGCTGGACCGCTTGTCTACTGCTTCCTACAAGTCAGGTCAACATGATGGCATTTATGAGGGCTACGTTAGCAATCATCAAATGAATAAACCTACCCCCCAATTTCAGGAAACGGGGAGCAAGCTGACCGCGGAGATGGCGGATGCATTGGAGGCTGTTTACAATGATTCTCTCTCAGCATATCCTAATCTGACCAGCAAGGTGGCCGAGGACGGCATGGAATCGTTGCGCCAAATGCTTGAAATGCCAGAGGAATCGGAAGAAGAATAGTTGTTTGCTTGTTTCTTTTATTTTGTTAATGTGACATTGATACTTTGTAAAAGCTACATTTTGTTGGGATGTGTGTATTAATTGTTGTCGTCAGTAGTCATTAATGAAATCAATGATTAAGGCAGCTCCGCCGTTCACAGGGTGGCGATTTGACGTTTAATCATCATGACTCCCTACATCCCATTTAATTTTGCTTTCGTCATCAATGTATGGTCATTTTAGCCGTTATATACTAATCTCTTCCTATTACCAAATTTGGTAAGTGCAACAGGAGTCGTAAGTATCATTCTCGGAAAAGTTTCCGATATTCTGTGAGATCTTAATGCGACTAATGCAAAGATCTGCCTTTGAGATAAGGTACCTGGTAAAGCACTAGAATGTGAAGAGCTCGCTTTGGTTAGTTCCCCCGATGTTGTGCTTTGTCTGGACCTGTCTGGTAAAGGTATCAACGACGACATCCTTCCAGTTGCTGTTTCCGATGCCAATCCTGCACTCAGGTCAGCAGGTACTGTTCCGTTGACCGCTGATGCCTTGATGTAAGTTTTTCCTCGTGACCGAGTAAGTCGGGGTAGTATAGTATACGAGCAACGCCGTAGTGGGCCTCACTATGTAAACCCAATCGGTGCTCAAAGGATATTGGCTGCTCTGGCTTATGCGAGGAACAACGAGGATTTGATTGTTGATTGTCACACCCCGATATTTCCACGTATTACCGGTGGGCCCGGTGGGGAGTATCGTGACGTAGTTGATATCATCATAGTCAAACAACACAATATATAGATGCACAACGGAAGCAAAAGATAAATATATTACAATCCGAATATAAAGTAATATCAAGTATTACAACGGAAAGTAAAGGTTCCACAGGCGGATCTTAAAACATAAACATTGTTCAACAGACTTTAAACGCCTAGAACTTGCAAGATTCCTTATTAAGGCCCTGAGCTTCCAGCCAATTACGTTCAGTACCTGTCACTTAACCTTTTTGGAAAATACGTCAGTTTACACTGGTAAATACAATTAACCGACTCATTTAAAAAGGTTTAATAAAATTGATTTGAATGCACAAGGCACAACATATCTTTTATAACTTGGGACAATTATATAAATAATCTTGTATACAGATATACATGTTCGTTATACGTTCAGGGCCCGATGTAGAAACCGAGTCAAGATTAACAGACACGCCACAAGTATAGGCCCACAAGAGAGTGAGATACCGTTTCCCTTATGCACTGTCAGGTGTATGCCTACACCTCGTGCATAAGACGTGGCCATTTTATAATACAATGATGTCAAGGATATCCGGGACATGGTCATTAACCCCTAAAGGCTTTTATTTCAAACAATACAGATTAAAGAGGGTTACCTCAATAATTTAATCACAATTCGACTAAACATTCAATACCCGACCAAGCGGTATTATTATAATACCGTATCCCAAGCCCGTATAGGGAAAATAAGTTAAAAGTATTTACCTGAGCTAGTAAATGCAATTTATACTCAGCCGTATATTCTAATCAGCAAGCACAAGTACTTCTACTAGGGCTCTCAATCTGGAACGAAGGTTTTATTAACCTATTAGATTCCTAACGGGTCTTATTTAAGTCGTAACTTAGACCGGTTAGTTTTAAGGAAATGTTTACGGTTCAAAACGCATGATTAAGCGAAGACCGGAATAGAATGTGATTTAGACCTGAAAAGTTTGGAGACTTGTACAATATGGGTACACTAAACACATTCTAGATTTTGAGATAAAAATGATAACGTTTGACCCGTTTCGGCTAATTTATGCAAACTAGTTACATAAACCGAACCGAACGCGCAAGAAGCGTAACGGGTAACCATAAGGGTCCTAAACAGGTTTCCTACGTTAATATGCCTTAAATATGTTGTGATATCAAAAAGATACCTTCCATTATGCCCAAAACGAGTTTAATCTCAATTTAAGCCCTGTAGGGGTATTTTGGTCATTTAAAAGATTATAAAAGAGATTAATTTTAATTCTGAGACTCGGGTCCGAAATCATCAGTAAAACAACTTAATTTTATAGGTTATATCAGTTGGTGATAAGTCTTATATGCCAAATTGGTTTTAAACCCATACTAGGTGTTTAATACGCTTAAAAAGCCGTTTTAAGCGATTTCCGGGTTATACAGGAAGTCTGAGTTTTTTTGATCAGGTTATAAAGTTCAAAATACTTCATTTATTATATAAAATCAGTAGCAATTGGACTGGTGTCAAAATACTATGTAAAACTCATTTTATACACAAAAAGAGTAAAATCGGTATTTACCGAATCAAGGCCATAACATTAGGTTATGATCAGGTTAAAAATAATTAAAAAAATTTGAAAATCTCAAAATATTATATTACATCAGTGGGTAAAAGGTTTGGTGTCAAAAATTAGGTTTAGATAGGCTTTACGCAAATTATGCTTTTTAATTAACAAAAAGCTTTCTAATTACGCTATTGAGCATAACTCCTAATCTAGACCTCCAACTGATATGAAATTTTAGGGACAAGTTTATAAATCAGTAATAAAGATTATTGTCCTTTCATATTTCCAAAATTCTCGTTTTATGGCCAAAAGGGCATTATGGTCAACATTAAGCAATTAACGGAAACGCGTAAACGAATGGGGCAATCAACGAACCAACCATAGAGGGTTATACCATCATGTAACCTGGTCCTAAGGAATTCTTAAGGCATTTCTAAACCCATCCAAATCGGGTCAGAACTGAAGTCAAAGCAAAAGTCAAAGTTTTGCGACTTTCGGTTCCGAACCGGGTCTAAACAGAAAATCGTCGGATCAAACAAGCTTAGATCAGTTCTTATACTTATTACCAGGTTATATGAGTGATAAAATAGGTTACATGCCTTCTACATTGCTAATTACATGTTAATTTGCAAATTAAGCTTCTGTTGACTTTTTCTAAACAACTTTGACCCGACATTTGATCTAGTTAGAGTGGGAATCTGAGGGTGCCCTTTTAAGGGTTTATTGCCCACATAAATACCAACTTATAACTACCTTCAATTCGACTAATCACTGGACCATTAATGATTAATCGCTAAGTCAAACGTTAATTACGATGGTTTGACTTTTAAGCTAATAACTAAGCAAAACTTAATTAAGGAAGGTTAAGGACACTTACTAAGGTCTAATGCACGACCAGAGATGCTTAGAGAAGGCTCTTGAGCTCCAGAGATGATCAGAAGAGGAGTTTGGAAAGAATGATCAAAGTTTGCAAACATTGGAGCTTTATATAGTGTTCTTGATCCATCAAGATCATGACAAACAAGGCTATACATGATCCCTGATGATTAACAAGTGTCCCTAAGGCCTAAGAATTAGTTTAGGCAGATCTTGGTGGTGATAAAGGGCATATATGTCGTTTACATGGGCTAAACAGGCAACATAATCGATTTTCTGCATCTGGCACATGCTTACGGACCGTAAGGTCCAGGTCTTACGGTTCGTAAGGACCTGGTCAGCATAGTAAAGTTTCAATTATTGACAGATTTAGCCCCTGCACTTCCAAATGCCATTTCCGACATATCCAAGGCCCGTTAAACCATTTTTAAGGCCCTACAATGATGTCTAAGTATGGGGAACATGAAACATGCTCAAAAATATTCCGGATGTCGGTTCGTTTGGTCGTACGTTCACGTCGTTCGGTTAATTACGACGAAACACGGACGGACGCGAAAAACGAACCAATTAACGCGACGAATGGAATTTTATCAAGCCAAACACTAAAATAACATATTTTAGTACTTACATAAATTTTTGGGTGTCCGGGGATATTCAGAATGTAAGATATGCGCGTAAACGTAAACTTGTGCGCTTTTTGACACTTTTAGTCCCTGCATGACTTAAAAGCTTATTTTTGCGCACCAAACACCTCTAAGCCTATATCTAAGCTATATTAGGGATAATTATGGTATGTTTATCTCATGGTCATATTCTGGAAGGTCCGATAACATACGAATCGGTATACTTTAGCAGTTTGACGCTTTAGGTCCCTCTAATGCGCAAACTTGCGTAAATCATCATTTAATAGCATTGAAGCCTCATCTAATCCATATTAGGCATTCTTGAAAGTATTATTAAACATTATAATGCTTTGGGCTTGATAAAAGGTCATTCAGAGGTATAATTAAACATATTGACACTTTTAGTCCCTTATACTTGCAAAGTTGCGCGTAACTTTACTTTTGGGCATAAAAGCCTTGGGTGGCCAATGATTGGCAATCCCGAGAGTATAATCAAATATCATGAGACTCTCGGTTTGTTAAAAGGTCACTCAGATGTAAGAATTAACATGTTGATGCTTTTAACCCTTTATTACGCAAACTTTCAATTAATTACGCACACGGCTACACTTGATCAACAAGTGGCTCGTTTGTGCATATAAAACCATAAAAGGTTATTTAGAAACTTATTTTAGGTATGATAATACTTCCAGTCCTTTCAAAATCAAAGTTTTTGATTTTTCGAAAAATTAGTCTCTTAAATTCAACGTTTGACTTCATTAGGGTTTATTACACGTGTCAATACTTCATAGGACGTGATTTTACGAGGTGTTACATCCTCACCCCCTTAAAAGAAATCTCGACCTCGAGATTTGCTAAGATGTTGGAAGTACTTTTTGTCGCATAATGGACTTAACCTCTATAGCATATCTGGAGCTTTTCCAAGCTCCCAAGTTGACCTTTATAATGGGTACATGTATCCTTTTGGAGCTTCTTCACCTGTCGATCCTTAATCGACATAGGTTGCTCATTATATCATAAATCTGCATATCATTATGTGATAGTGCTTTTTGACTTATTGGCGAAACACATCCTTCAGCCACTAGTGTGCAATGTATTACGAGCTCCGCCAAGCTCCTTAAATAGGTTTTAGCTTATAAGCTACTAGATCTTGATACATCCGATTTCCTTCGAATGATTCTATATATTCAGAGCTTAACTAGCCTGATAATTTAACAAATTTGGCACACCCTTCCTGGGTGATATCTTTTGTTGAACCTTATTCCTTAACAAGAACTTAGGAGGTTTGCTATTTTCATTAATCCTTGATTTTCTGCCGAATACTGGCATCTTACAGATGATTATGAATTTGAATGATCTTATTTGTTGTTTCCAAGGAAACTTTCAGATCCTGATAATTGGATTTATTAATCTTCTGTCTAACAATAGATGGTTAACATTCCATCCATGCAAGGTCTCCCAGGGAGCAGCCTTGATACTTATATGACAACTATTATTGAAAAGCTTATTTTAAGATGAGATGGTTAATCCAACCACTGCTTGAAACTAATCTTAAGGAATAGCTAATTCTTGTCGTTAGTCGAATAAATCGACGATCCTAGGCAGCTGATGGCAAATTCTAAATTGTTGCCTAAATAGGGTTGCGGTAATTAATGCATAAGCAAAATGAACCGTCTTTCTTAATTAACAATACTGAATTCTCAGGATATTGAGTTAGGCTATATGAACCCTCTATTTTAAAACTTAGTTAATCAGGGTTTTGATTCTTCCAATGATGGTACTAGCCGTTCTTGGAGATTTCATAATAATACAGCCTTAAATGGGATATAAACCTTAACTCTACCTGCCTCTCAGGGGTAAACAGGGAAATCTTAGGAGAAGATAATCAAGGTACAAGGAGGTTACAGAGAATTTCCATATCTCAGGCTCCAGTTCATCCATTATTGCTTGTGCCAAATAAGTGACACATTTACGTTATGAGTCCACAGATTCCCTTACCAGGGATATTTACTTGGATAATTCCATTCTAGATATCTCCTTTGAATACCATTAGCTGACTTTAATACCGTGTGACCATTGGAATATCCTTGTGGTTCCATGCATTAAACCTCCATACTGATTAGGCATGGAAGCAATCTATGGAACATATTAAGATACACCAATCCTCACATGGCGCTTTTGTCATACCATTTGGTATTCGTAATCAATAGAGATCAAGGAGGTATCAATTTCATATGATGATGTACTTTATCTGGAGAGAGGGTACATTAGGATATTACGATTGAAGATTTCTGACAGGAGTAAAAGAAATGGAATCTATGAGTTTCATTTGTAAGTTTTACCTTACACTTAATCTCTGGGGTTCTAATGGGAGGCTTTAAAAGTTTGTTATGCTTACCATTTATGAAGGATACATTGGCATCCTATTCAAAATAGAACTCTTGGCATTTATTCTACTTTGTATTTTGTGCTTATGGTTCTAACAGGCAGATTCAATAGCTCACAAATTTTATTCCACAACGACTTATCCGTACCTGAATCAAACAATACCCTTGCATATACCTGATGGATAAGGACGTACCGGTTATAACATTGTCATCTTGTATGGCCTCTTTTGCATCCATCTGAGAGACCTTAGCGTTGGTCTTCTTATCTCCTTCAAGCTTCTTAGCATACTTTGGGCAATTGGATTTTATATGTCCTTTCTCGTTACAGTTGTAACAAGTCGCATCTCCTATCTCCTGGCATTCCAATGTTTTATGCTCACTAGATTTGCAGATCCCACAAGCCCTAGGCTGTGATTGGGATTTTGATTTGTACCTGCATTTCCCATAATGGCGTTTCTTGCAGGTCTTGCATACTGGTTTCTGGTTGGACTTTTGTTTGTTCCTCTTCTTAGAGCTCTGGGAGTTATCTTCCTCCCTTTTCCTTTTTAGCTCATCCTTTGCATTTGAGGTGTGAACAAGATCCTCCTTATGAGTAAGGAAATGTGGTTCTAGATAAAAATTGGAGCGAGTAGCATGAGGGTCCTTGAACTTTTTCACAGCCTTCTTCACAACTTTTCCAACAGCTGCGTCTATCATAGTCTGAAGAACCTCTTTGGAAATTCTAAGGTTCACAATTGTAGTATCATTAACACGTGTCGCATCATCCATAACACGATCAACGACTGTCTTATCCGAGTTTGTCATACTCGATATTTGGTTCCTAACACCAAAAAAAAAAAAATTTAGTCGCAATCCAACAACCGCTATTCATCATCCTGATGACCTAATATACTAACCAGGGTATCGTTAAACCATACAGGCTAATATAGTACGAACATTCTCTATGTATGTCCTGTAGATATGTATATATATATCAATTATACTTAGCCTAGGCCATAGAAGACCATTAATGGCAATTAAGGTTTGGACCTAGTCCATCACCTTTTTGACAGGGGATCAATTGTCACATCTGTCTTGATCATATTGACGATTTTGTATAGCTTGAAAGCTTGACATTAGGATATCAGAAAAGAGTGATTCCTAATAGATATAAAATATCAATCTAAGATTTGTTGGAGCATTTTCTATAGTATCATCGGCCAATTTCTACCTCGCATTAAATGACCGGAGTCCTAAACAGGCAGAGACAACAGTTCTCAACATTTATCATTCATTATAGAATCATATGTGCCAGCATCAAATAAATTTCTGCATAAACTGCTTGATAAGGAAAGGTACCTGCTATATAATTATCATTCTGCACCATCTCCTGGGCGTTCATCTTGAAGACTCATGCGTTTGTTTTCTTGGCCTCTTCGGGCTTCTTCTGATTCCTAGGGCAGTTGGTCTTGATATGCCCCTTCTCGTTGCAACCATAACAGGTTGCGTCTTTCAACTTCTTGCAATCCAAGGTTTTATGTTCCTTAGACTTGCAAATCCCACAAGGTAGAGGCTGAGATTCAAATCTGCATTTCCCGAGGTGGTATTTCCGACAGGTTTTGCACCTGGTCTTCTCACCCGACTGCTGGCTGTCTTTCTTAAACACGGAACTCTTCTTATCCTCAGAGTTCCTCTTTGTCTTCCTATCGGAGCGATGAGAATTCTCATCCTCCCTTTTACGCTTTCCATCTTCAAAGGCTTTGGCAGCCTTGTTTCTGACTACATCGAGTGTAAGAGATAGCGACAGGTCTGCCGCTGACCTGAATGTAGTAGGTCTCGATGCTTTCACACTTGCCTTTATTTCTGGGGCTAGACCCCCAATAAAGCGAGCTATACGCTTTGGTTCCGACGTGATTAAGTAAGGAACTAATCGAGACATAGTATTGAAACTTGTAAGGTATGCTTGACAATCAAAGTTCTCCATGACTAACGTCAAGAATTCAGTCTCAATTTTCTCAACTTCATGTTGAGGACAGTAATTTTCTTTGATAAGAGCAACGAACTGATCCCAAGTCATGTTGTACAAAGGGATCTTCCCCGTAGCTTGGATCAGTGATCTCCACCATGCTAGAGCTTCTCCTTTAAAAGATTGTGAAACAAACTTCACAATGTCTTGCTCTGCACATCCACTGATGTCAACAACAGTGTCCATCTCATCGAGCCACGTCATGCAGTCTATGGCTCCTTTTTCTCCTGTGAAGTCTCTGGGCTTGCAGGAGACAAAATATTTATATGAGCAGGTCTTAACTGGTGCCCCTTGATGAAGCACCACCTGTCTAGACGGAACACTCCTTTGATTTGATGAGTTACGAATATCGTCTTCCCTTGACTCATGTGATTTAGAAGGGGGCTTACTACGAGCCACAGATAGAGTCTTAGAGTGTGTACCACTTGATTCATCATATTGTCTGTCGAGAGCTCGTGTAACAGCATTATCTGTTAATGCCTGTAGTTCTGCACCAGTTATATTAACTCTGGTAGCATCATCATTCTCCCTCGGGTGGCTGTTGACCTCATCCGATCCAGCCATGTAGCTTGATTGCGACATAAATATTGACAATGCTTTATTCAGAGGTTATTATGGAATCATCATTTTTGACGATTCATCAACCATGGTAATATAAACCATATTGGTTAATTTGTTAGTTATATTTAATTAGTATTTTCATTATAATTTATCCTAGTTATAAAACATTAAGGATATTAAAGTGGCGCAAAAAGCCTAAGGACAGTTTTAAATTTTTAAGCCATGATTTCAGAGAATCGAGGCATTAAGGTTTGAACATATTTCATTACCTTTTCTTGACAGAGAGTCAAAGACCTCAACTGTCTTTTGTCCCTTAGGACAATAAGTATGGCCCGTAGGCATTTCATCACTTATGGATGTTTATAATATGATCATCTTCATTTGATGATATTAGTCAAGATCGCATTGATCATACAAACTATTATGCTTGGACGTAGTCCAACATCTTTAGACGGGGGTCAAAGACCACCACTGACGTTGTCTTATCGGACAACAAGTTTGGCCCGTAGGCACTTCATCACTAATGGATGTTTATGATATGATCATCTTCATTTGATGATTTAAGCCATGATTTCTAAATCACTAGGCTAGATAAGGGTTTGGAATTTCCCATTATAAAGATGACAAGTGTGATTTTATCGCATCACTGTTGTCAGGAGTGTTAACATGTTTTCGGATGTTAACAAGAATCTGAATCTCTTTTAAACAGGTTTTACCGTCATAGCTAGGTCTTTAATGACATTCAAGCTAGGTTTTACCCCTTTAAGATTCTTTCAATATATATATATACTGGTAGATCAATTATGAAAAGGGATAATAATTTGATTTATTTCATATATTATTTTCATAAAAATGATAAAAATGGAATTCAGATAAATTATTCAAATGATTTTAAAAGGAGTATATAATTGCCCTAAACGGGACTTGAAAGGATTGATGTTGTCCATGAAGGGACCGAAGATAAGTATGCCTTTATAAGGACTTACTGAGGAAACGAACTTCAACAAAAAGGAGTTTTCTTCTTCACTTTATTTCTGAATGTTTTCTCCTTGGATGTACGTTCCATCCTAGTCGCGGTACGAAGCTTGGCATTTCAAGGCTCCGGATGGGGAGAATTTCCATTATGGCTTCTTTGCTTGGCAATATATCCAAAGTATATAAATCGGAAGCAATATTATACAGATTAGGATTGAGAGTATTCCTATGTTAAGTCTAGACTCAGAAGGTCAAGGAATGTGCTACTGTGTCATTGAGATTAAACACTAAGGGCTAGTGTTTAATTCACTCAATGTTGGCTCTGATACCAACCTGTCACACCCCGATATTTCCACGTATTACCGGTGGGCCCGGTGGGGAGTATCGTGATGTAGTTGATATCATCATAGTCAAACAACACAATATATAGATGCACAGCGAAAGCAAAAGATAAATATATTACAATCCGAATATAAAGTAATATCAAGTATTACAACGGAAAGTAAAGGATCCACACGCGGATCTTAAAACATAAACATTGTTCTACAGACTTTAGACGCCTAGAACTTGCAAGATTCCTTATTAACGCCCTGAGCTTCCAGCCAATTACGTTCAGTACCTGTCACTTAACCTTTTTGGAAAATACGTCAGTTTACACTGGTAAATACAATTAACTGACTCATTTGAAAAGGTTTAATAAAATTGATATGAATGCATAAGGCACAACATATCTTTTATAACTTGGGACAATTATATAAATAATCTTGTATACAGATTTACATGTTCGTTATACGTTCAGGGCCCGATGTAGAAACCGAGTCAAGATTAACAGACACGCCACAAGTATAGGCCCACAAGAGAGTGAGATACCGTTTCCCTTATGCACTGTCAGGTGTATGCCTACACCTCGTGCATAAGACGTGGCCATTTTATAATACAATGAAGTCAAGGATATCCAGGACATGGTCATTAACCCCTAAAGGCTTTTATTTCAAACAATACAGATTAAAGCGGGTTACCTCAATAATTTAATCACAATTCGACTAAACATTCAATACCCGACCAAGCGGTATTATTATAATACCGTATCCCAAGCCCGTATAGGGAAAATAAGTTAAAAGTATTTACCTGAGCTAGCAAATGCAATTTATACTCAGCCGTATATTCTAATCAGCAAGCACAAGTACTTCTACTGGGGCTCTCAATCTGGAACGAAGGTTTTATTAACCTATTAGATTCCTAACGGGTCTTATTTAAGTCGTAACTTAGACCGGTTAGTTTTAAGGAAAGGTTTACGGTTCAAAACGCATGATTAAGCGAAGACCGGAATAGAATGTGATTTAGACTCGACAAGTTTGGAGACTTGTACAATATGGGTACACTAAACACATTCTGGATTTTGAGATAAAAATGATAACGTTTGACCCGTTTCGGCTAATTTATGCAAACTAGTTACATAAACCGAACCGAACGCGCAAGAAGCGTAACGGGTAACCATAAGGGTCCTAAACAGGTTTCCTACGTTAATATGCCTTAAATATGTTGTGATATCAGTAAGATACCTTCCATTATGCCCAAAACGAGTTTAATCTCAATTTAAGCCCCATAGGGGTATTTTGGTCATTTAAAATATTATAAAAGAGATTAATTTTAATTCTGAGACTCGGGTCCGAAATCATCAGTAAAACAACTTAATTTTATAGGTTATATCAGTTGGTGATAAGTCTTATATGCCAAATTGGTTTTAAACCCATACTAGGTGTTTAATACGCGTAAAAAGCCGTTTTAAGCGATTTCCGGGTTATACAGGAAGTCTGGGTTTTTCTGATCAGGTTATAAAGTTCAAAATACTTCATTTATTATATAAAATCAGTAGCAATTGGATTGGTGCAAAATACTATGTAAAACTCATTTTATACACAAAAAGAGTATAATCGGTATTTACCGAATCAAGGCCATAACCTTAGGTTATGATCAGGTTAAAAATAATTAAAAAACATTGAAAATCTCAAAATATTATATTACATCAGTGGGAAAAAGGTTTGGTGTCAAAAATTAGGTTTAGATAGGCTTTACGCTAATTATGCTTTTTAATTAATAAAAAGCTTTCTAATTACGCTATTGAGCATAACTCCTAATCTAGACCTCCAACTGATATGAAATTTTAGGGACTAGTTTATAAATCAGTAATAACGATTATTGTCCTTTCATATTTCCAAAATTCTCGTTTTATGGTCAAAAGGGCATTATGGTCAACATTAAGCAATTAACGGAAACGCGTAAACGAATGGGGCAATCAACGAACCAACCATATAGGGTTATACCATCATGTAACCTGGTCCTAAGGAAGTATTAAGGCATTTCTAAACCCATCCAAATCGGGTCAGAACTGAAGTCAAAGAAAAAGTCAAAGTTTTGCGACTTTCGGTTCCGAACCGGGTCTAAACAGAAAATCGTCGGATCAAACAAGCTTAGATCAGTTCTTATACTTATTACCAAGTTATATGAGTGATAAAATAGGTTACATGCCTTCTACCTTGCTAATTACATGTTAATTTGCAAATTAAGCTTCTGTTGACTTTTTCAAAACAACTTTGACCCGACATTTGATCTAGTTAGAGTGGGAATCTGAGGGTGCCCTTTTAAGGGTTTATTGCCCACATAAATACCAACTTATAACTACCTTCAATTCGACTAATCACTGCACCATTAATGATTAATCGCTAAGTCAAACGTTAATTACGACGGTTTGACTTTTAAGCTAATAACTAAGCAAAACTTAATTAAGGAAGGTTAAGGACACTTACTAAGGTCTAATGCACGACCAGAGATGCTTAGAGAAGGCTCTTGAGCTCCAGAGATGATCAGAAGAGGAGTTGGGAAAGAATGATCAAAGTTTGCAAACATTGGGGCTTTATATAGTGTTCTTGATCCATCAAGATCATGACAAACAAGGCTATACATGATCCCTGATGATTAACAAGTGTCCCTAAGGCCTAAGAATTAGTTTAGGCAGCTCTTGGTGGTGATAAAAGTCATATATGTCGTTTACATGGGCTGAACAGGCAACATAATCAATTTTCTGCATCTGGCACATGCTTATGGACCGTAAGGTCCAGGTCTTACGGTCCGTAAGGACCTGGTCAGCATAGTAAAGTTTTAATTGTTGACAGATTTAGCCCCTGCACTTCTAAATGCCATTTCCGACACATCCAAGGCCCGTTAAACCATTTTAAGGCCCTACAATGATTTCTAAGTACGGGGAACATGAAACATGCTAAAAAATATGCCGAATGTCGGTTCGTTTGGTCGTACGGTCACGTTGTTCGGTTAATTACGACGAAACACGGACGGACGCGAAAAACGAACCAATTAACGCGACGAATGGAATTTTATCAAGCCAAAAACTAAAATAACATATTTTAGTGCTTACATAAATTTTTGGGTGTCCGGGGATATTCAGAATGTAAGATATGCGCGTAAACGCAAACTTGTGCGCTTTTTGACACTTTTAGTCCCTGCATGACTTAAAAGCTTATTTTTGCGCACCAAACACCTCTAAGCCTATATCTAAGATATATTAGGGATAATTATGGTATGTTTATCTCATGGTCATCTTCCGGAAGGTCCGATAACATACGAATCGGTATACTTTAGCAGTTTGACGCTTTAGGTCCCTCTAATGCGCAAACTTGCGTAAATCATCATTTAATAGCATTGAAGCCTCATCTAATCCATATTAGGCATTCTTGAAAGTATTATTAAACATGATAATGCTTCGATCTCGATAAAAGGTCATTCAGAGGTATAATTAAACATATTGACACTTTTAGTCCCTTATACTTGCAAAGTTGCGCGTAACTTCACTTTTGGGCATAAAAGCCTTGGGTACCCAATGATTGGCAATCCCGAGAGTATAATCAAATATCATGAGGCTCTCGGTTTGTTAAAAGGTCACTCAGATGTAAGAATTAACATGTTGACGCTTTTAACCCTTTATTGCGCAAACTTTCAATTAATTACGCACACGGCTACACTTGATCAACAAGTGGCTCGTTTGTGCATATAAAACCGTAAAAGGTTATTCAGAAACTTATTTTAGGTATGATAATACTTCCAGTCCTTACAAAATCAAAGTTTTTGATTTTTCGAAAAATTAGTCTCTTAAATTCAACGTTTGACTTCATTAGGGTTTATTACACGTGTCAATACTTCATAGGACGTGATTTTACGAGGTGTTACATTGATCTTCATCCTTTGGAGTTGTATGGCGAAGTATTGCACACCCCTGCAGAGGTGTGGGCTATGTTTTCCGATTTTTAGTTTATTAGTACATGTTCATTTTTTGATATTCGCGTATGTTTTTTTTATAACAGGGACAAGTACTTGGATTTGTTCGATAGTTGTATGTATTTCTTACCAAAATACCTATCTTTCATAGTGGTTAATGTATCTATTACCAAGGTACCCACATTAGCGCTGTATAATTTTGATTATCTAACTTTGGTATTATGAAAAATATATCGTGTCAGAGTTATTTTGTACCGTAATATGCAGTATAAATGCGGTGGTAATGTTTTACGTATATGTAGATGGTAGAGGGAACGTAAAAGAAAGCTTTTATTTGTAGTTCATAAACTTAAGAGACATCTTACATGATGAATTATCTTTGCGAAAGGAGAATTGTTTATTCCGCCATTAGGGGCGAAATTCTACATATTGCATTTTTTTAACCGGGCAACGTTCCAGCTGCGAGGGACTGTCGTGCCATCAAGTTTGGATAGACGGTATGCTCCTTTGTCGAGATCCTCTTGGATGATGTAAGGGCCTTCCCAGTTGGGTCTCAGCTTGCCTGTGGGTTCCGCCCTACTTGCCTCATTGTCCCACATGACGTAATCACCCTCCTTGAAAGTTTGCTTGGCCACGCGCTGATTGTAGTATTTTTCTAAGGCTTTTTTATACTTTGCTTCACTTATGGCGGCCGCTTCACGCCTTTCTTCCAACAAATCTAAGCCTTCTCGCAGGAGCCTATCGTTATCATTATTAATTGTTAGGCGCCTTAGTTAGGGTAGTCCTACCTCTGCTGGTATCATTGCTTCTGTTCCATAAGTAAGGCTGAATGGTGTTTCATTATTGCTTGTCTTGGGCATAGTTCGGTGTGCCCAGAGGACGTTTTGTAATTCTTCCACCCAGGAACTTCCTTCATAATCTAGCCTTCTTTTGATTCAATCCAGTAGACTTCTGTTGGCTCTTTCTACTTGGTCGTTTCCCTGTGGATGTGCAACCGACGTAAAAATTTATTGGGTCTGCAGTTCCGCGCACCATTCCTACAGGACTTTGTCTGTGAACTGTGTTCCGTTATCGCTTACGAGGTACAGCGGGAGTCCGAAACGGCAGACAATGTGTTCCCATAGAAATCTTTTGGCGTTCTCTGCAGTTATCTTGGCTAAAGGTTTCGCCTCAATCCACTCAGTGAAGTAGTCAATTGCTACAATCAGGTACTTTAGTTTCTCAAGGGCTAGCGAGAATGGTCCCACGATGTCTATCGCCCATTTTTGAAAAGGCCATGCGGCTGTCACTGGAACAGGTTATTCTTAGGGCGTAGAGTTTGTGGCGCATATTTCTGGCAGTTACGGCATTTTCTGAGTTCCACTACCGCGTCTTCATGCATCCCGGGCCAATAATACCCGGCGCTATGAATCTTTGCAACAATTGCCTGGGGACCGGCGTGAATACCACATATACCAGCGTGTATTTCTTTGATCAGGTATGTGGCTTCCGTAGGTGATACGCAGATATCGCAATGAGGGTCTTAGATATGATTTTCTGTATAGGACGCCGTCTTGTACCTCATATTGTAAGGCCTTTGTTTATATCTTCTTAGAGTCGCCCTTGGAGGATGGCAATTTACCTTTTGTAAGACATTTTAAGATGGGGGTATACCAACAGGGTTCCTCTGCTGTGACCACGGATACCTCTCGGTGCTCAATGGATGGTGACTAATGCGTTTCAACTTTCACTTCCTTTTCCATTCCAGATGTATCCAACTTGCTTAGGGCATCAGCTATCTGATTTTTTCCGTGGTGGACGTGGTTGAGCGTAACGTTGTCGAATGAGGCGATAAGTTCCTTGGTTTTGGACAAGTATTTCGCCATCGTTTCGTCTTTAGCTTCGCATGTTTCGTTGACTTGATTATTAACCAACAGAGAGTCAACGTATGCCTCCACCCGTGTTGCCCCCATAGATTGGGCCATCCTCAGACCTGCCAGCAGCGCTTCTTACTCTGACTCGTTATTGGAGCATCCGAAGTCGAAACGCAGGGCATACATTAATTTAATTCCATCTGGGCTAATCAACATTAGGCCTGCGCCTTTTCCGCTTGAGGACCTATATGTATATAACTTCCAAGTTTGTCGCAGCCCCCGACCCCTGCCCGGGAACGGGCGCTGCAGGCATCCAGATGGGTGGTATCGGTGTTTATTAATTTAGCAACGGAATACATCATGACCGTAGTTAAGAAATATTTTTATCAGAGTTAAACACCAAACTTTTTATATTAATAAATCATTGGGGTAAAAACCCAATTTCATTTGACAATACATTTGTTAGGATAAACCCTAATTATTGAAAACAAAAAACTCCTTTTTATTTAGGTAACTTTTATAGCCACTTTTCCAAGCCTTCAGTGCTCTCCAGCTGGCTTCTATTGGCTTTCATATTTTGTTAAGTGAAACGCGTTTTAAAAATATTTTATCAGCAAGAAATACTGGCGAGTGCATCCCAGTTTAATCAAAACAGTTTTACAACTTTACAGAATTGAGGGCATCCGCAATTACATTTGCTTATATCTATTCAATTACTCATTCAGTACTGTCAACACCTGACCTGTGGGTCATATTACTCATTGGCTATCTCATTGTCCAATAGGTAACGTCTTTCACATTTTGTATACAAAACCCCAACATACCGACAGTAATTATAGACAAATAATCAATTATTGTTAAGTGTTCATTTAAAACATTTGAGGTTTTGGTAAAACATTTTGACTCACAAAGTAATTTAAAAAAAATGTGGCAAAAAGCATATGTACTCACATTGTAGACTTAGGTGATACTACTATAGCTTCCTGGTGATTCTCCTGGTTATTATCTATTAAAATTAAACAATGCACACGTGTTAGTAAAATAACCCAAATCACATTAACCTTACAACTCAAGACAGAATTCCAATGACTGAGTCAGGCAGAGCCGACATGCATTACGGAATCCTAGATCGATCGAGTGTAACACGAGACAGAACTCAAACGACTGAGTCAGGCAAAGCCTTGACATGCGTTACGGAGCCCTAAATAGATCGTGTAGGGTAAAAGTAGGGTTATAATACTTACAACGAGGCAGAGCTTCGCTTTATAGTGGGTATTATGCCCGGGTATTATAATTGCCTACAGAATATTGAGAGAGAATTCAGAATTTTGAACGAATTCAAATGAACTCGTTGCCTGCTATTTATAGGCCAGAATTAAGGCTGTTCGCGCCCCACTAAAGAGAAGGCTAAGGCCTTCACAGCCCGCGAGGAACGACGTGTCGTTTATTGCTTCATCGAGTCAACATATAGGTCTGCCGAGTCACCTGCCACGTGGCACCATGCAATGTCGATCAAGCAAAGGCCCTCGCGCCCCGCGACAGACCAAGGAGGTCTTGGTCGCACCCCGCGAGAGACTCCTGAACTTTGTTTTTCTTGATTTTTCTAAGTATGAGGGTATTTCGGGCTTGTTTCTCACGTACGGGGTATATTTTAGGACATTTAGGGGTCTCCAAGTATGTTTTAGGAGGGTTGTTATATCCTCCCCACCTTGTTTTAGATCTCGTCCTCGAGATCTACTGGAACAGGTGTGGGTATTTCTTCTTCATCTCTGACTCGAGGTTCTTGATATTTCTATCTTCGATCTGAACGGGTTTCTCGATAAACTTAAGTTTCTCATTTACCTCTATGTCTTTAAGAGGTATCACAAATGATTCGTCTGCTATGCACTTTTTGAGATTACATACATGAAACACATCATGTATTCCTGCCATTTCTCTAGTAGTTGTAGCTGATAGGCTACAGGTCCTATTTTTCTAATAATCTCAAAAGGTCCAACATACATGGGGCTTAGCTTTCCTCTTTTAACGAATCTAACTACTCCTTTCCATGGAGAAACTTTTAATAATACCTTATCTCCTACTTAAAATTCTAAAGGTTTTCGTCTGTTATCTGCATAACTCTTTTGACGATCTCGTGCTGTTTTTAGTCTTTCCTTGACTTGAATTATCTTATCCATTGTTTCTTGCACTATCTCTGGTCCAAATAATTGCTTTTCTCCAATTTCTGCCCAACAGACTGGAGTTCTACACTTTCGTCCATAAAGTGCTTTAAATGGTTCAACATTAATGCTAGTATGATAGCTGTTATTGTAGGAAAATTCTTGTAGGTCCCCTTGTTCATATGGATCGTCACAGAATTGTATATCTAACCTAGAGTGCGGAATCCCCTAAATCAGATTTGTTACAGAAACAAGTAGAAAGCATAATTCAATCAAACGGGTCTTCTATTGATTATCCAAACTAGAAGTTTTACAATCAGTTCAAGACCTCACAACCTCACAGCCTATCTCTGTGATCTTGCTAAACCCAAATTTCGAATTCACTCTCTCTCTCTACGTTTTCTCTCTCTAGCCTCCAAGAACTAAAACCCTAATCACAAAACATGTTTATATACATGTATGTGAACTAGGCTTCCTACTGGGCTAGGCCATTTTCCAAGCCCATTACAACAAATAAACTCACTAACCAATAAGCTAAGCCCATTACAAAATATCAAAAGACTAAATAATCAAACTATTAAGCTGTTGTCACCGAATATGCACCAACAAACTCCCCCTTGACAATAGCTTCATAGTGTAACTTTGTCTTCAAACATCTTGTGTTCTTTTGGTCTTTGGATAGCGTCAGCTACACAGCTTCTGACATCAACAGACTCCCCCTTAGCTGATGCTTCCAATCTCCAAAACTTTCATTCGTTGTAGATCAGTTAGCTAGCAATCTTTGGTTAAGTAAGTCAACTCCAACTCTTTCATATCTCTTTCTCTCTGCAATCTAGTAGAAGGATCCTACCATGCATCCATGCATCTTCACTTCACTCTCAATCTGCACTTTACTTGTATTCTGCACTTCATTTTGATAACTGCATCAATCTGTTTAGAAACACAAGCAAGCATCTCGAAAAACCATTAGTCCTTTTCACATTTAAAGATAAACCAATATTTTATCTTAATTTGCAAAAACAACTACCTGTCAGTTCAAAATGGAAGTCTTTTAAAAAGAAATCTTTTTGGTATTTTTGATTTTTTTTAAAACAAACTAAACTAAACTAAAAAATATTTACAATTTCATCTTTTTGTGAGAATCATGTGTAAGAAGATCATATCAGCAAAATCAAACTGTTTTCACGCTATTGGATAATTCTTTATTTAATTTCGTGAAAAACAGTCCAAGATGATTACCAGTATGTTTGTCCACTTAAACAAAATGCATGAACATTTCAAGTACCATTACCGTATGATACGTTAAGGTAATTTTATTACTGATATACTAGTGTGTCCCACTTCAGGATATACCCCCGCGATCAAGGTATGCACAAAGATTCATCGTAGTAGGTGAGTATACTGAATTCATCCGTTATATTTTTCAACGATAGATACTTGGTGATCAGGTCAGTACTTCCGTACAGCAAAGAGACCAAAATATCTAACGAGGGCTAAGACAAATACCATTTTTGGTACGATTTATGCATTTTGCACTTTTTGAATGACTCTCTAGGAGAGCTTCTTCATTTATGGGATTTGGCATTTTTTGCTCTTTTAAGATATCCTGGTTGTGCCTAGGTCAGCATGTATCTGGATGCAGCAGAAGGACAACCCTGATATCCCCAGATGAAATAACAATATAAAGACCTAAAACTTCAGATTTTGGCAATCTATCAACGCAAGATTTAAGGTCATTAAACCATACACCACTGATATGTTCCCCACTCATACACAGTTCGTTTAGATTTATATCACATTGGTAAGTTGATTATTTCATGCTTTTTGCCTACTGGTACATCGTATGATGAAGCTGCTAACACACTTAAGCAATTTTAGTTCATTTTCAATGTGACAGTCTAACTTGCTTATGTACTATCATTTCTTCTTTTTCACACAGTGATAACTCATTTTTGATTTTCTATTTTTTTATGTGTTTGATTTTTCAATGTTTTTGTATTTTTGATTTTTAAGAAAAGCAGTAAACTATTTACAAAATTCTTATGAAAAACCAGTTATTCAGGATTCCTCATCTCGTTGAGTTCGACTAAATGTTCAAAGCGAGCCCTGTCAAAAGCTTTAGTATAAAGATCTGCCAGGTTATCTAGTGTGTCGACTCTATGAAGTTCAATTAGTTTCTTTTTAGCACTTTGAACTTCATTTTGAATCATTTAATATTCACATGTCCATTATCATAATTTTCAAACTCTGTTAACAATCTCACATCCCCCTTCATGTGCCTGAAGCAGCCACTATCAACATAAGTTGATAATCTTCCTTAGCAGCTCCTGCACACACCAACTAAGAAATTAGTTAGATTGGGGGACCCAAGCCTTAATGGTCTTAGGTCGTCTAAATTCACCAACTACTGGAAAATCCATCCAATATCCATTACTCCTAATTGGAGTCTTGGATCTCAGACCTGTTGATGGAATTTGATATTGATTTCCATAAGGTATCTAGTTCTGAGGGTTCCTATATATGTTTGGACTATTTGACCTTTGGAAATTTTGATTTTGGTACCTTGAATTTTGATTCCAAGAAGCATTATTGTTGTAATTTCTAAAACCATTGTTATAAAAAGTTCGACCACCATCATTTTGGTATCGATTTTGATATTGACCTTGACTCCTGAAATTATTGAATTATGATTGTTCATTCTTGGTGAACTGCTTCTAGGTCTCTCATATCTGCCTGGTGGAGATTTAGGCTGAAATCTTGATTGATTTCTTTGAAAACGAGGAACTTGTGGAGTTCCTTTTTCAGCCTTATCTACACCAACAGCAACACCCTCTGGTTGCATGGGAGCAGATTTCTTTGGAGAATTTGCAACTTTCTCCTCATTATCACCTTTCTTCTCAGGTGATTTCTCTCTCTGTTTTCACAAATTTGTGCTTTACTCTTTTTATTAGGACAGCAGCTAGCTACATGTCCCTTTGTGTGACATTTGAAGCACGATTTCTTTTTCGAAGACTTCTTATCTGAAGTCTTTGAACTAGATTCAGGTTTTGATGATGATGCCTTAGATGAATCTTGTTCAGTTTGCCTAATTTCAGATTTTTCTGTGTTCTTATTTTTTGCAAACTCTACATTCGATTCGTTTTCAATAACAGTGGTTTCGTTTTTCATATCACTACCTTGAACAAAATTAATCTTTTTAACAAAAGTTTGATTTTTACTCTTAGGAGGTGAATTTTTCCTTTTCAAAGGTTCCCTGTTATTGTTCTTCTTAGCATCATCACTCTCAGACTCCTCAATTTGACTTGATGTGGAACTACTTGGTGATGTTGACACAAAGTCCATGAGCTCATCTTCATCAGGCAAGAAAGAATAGTCATGACTAACAGGAGGTGGAACTTCATTGAAACCATGGAATCCCACACTGGTTTTGTCATTACTTTTCTTCAAGCCACCCATCATATGTTTCATTACAAAAGTAGAGTCCCTGAATTGACCTAATTTCTTTTCAAGTTCAATAATTTTGAGTTGTGCATCTGACAACTCTTTGTATTTTTCAGAAATCTCTTTTGTTTTCTCAGCCATCATTTCATGAGCTAAGTCTATGACTTGAAGTTTTTCGTTTAATTTGCAGGTTAATGCTTCAATTTTACTTTCAAAACCTTTTATTTTCTTCAAGTATAAAGATTCGTTTCTTTTAGCAAAAAAGTTAGATTCTTTAATGTTAGACATCTCGCCCACCAGACTTTGGTTTTGTGTTGACAACCTGTCTACCTCACCCTGTAATTCACGACATTTTAAACACACAGAATTAGACTTTACCTCTCCTGTTTGTTTATCAAGGTTGGCCATGAGAGCCACAAGCTGAGCTTTCACTCTTTTTTATTCAGCTTCGTTTTCTTCAACTTCCTTTTCATGGTCAGACTTTTGCTTTTCCTCTTCAACATCTTTTGTCTGATCACCCTTCTCTTCTTCAGCTTTACTCTCTATCTTGACCTCAGCATCCACTTTGGCTTCAGCATCTCCCACAGTAGCTTCATCATTATCAACTGGCACTATCTCTGCCATGAATGCCTGAGTGGCATTTTCATTATCTTCTAGATGAATACTCCAATCATATGAACCTTCTCGTGCTGTAGAGATCAAAGCCTTTGAGCTAGAATTGTTTGATGCATTTCTGTTGTTTGAACTCTGACTCGAAGTCTCTTGCTTTTGTTTTTGACATTCCCTAGCGAAATGCCCATAACTTTGACAGTTAAAGCACCTCACTTTGGTCTTGTCGAAGCCAACAGTCCTCCCTACAAACTTCCTTCCTGTTCTGTTCATGAATCTCTTCACTCGTCTAGAAATCATGGCAATTTGCCATTGTAAATCCATCTCTTCAAGATCATCAGGATCAATCTGATCATAGTCTTCATCTAAAGTGGCAGGATCAGATATCTTCCCCTGAATGTAATTCTCATAAGAAGCAACAAATGAAGCAAGTAGAGCAAGATGTTCTTTAGCAGACTTCACACTCATCAGCATCGACTTAGCACTACTACTCTGCTTAGAAGCTGGTGATCTCTTGACTCCTGTTGATCCTCCTGAAGCAGCTACAAAACAAACATCACCATCCTCATTCACTGTGACCTGCTCATTCTCACACGATAGAAACACAGTAGCAGAGTCACTATAAGCGTTGTGAGATGAAGAAGATGTAAGCTCATTGTAAATCCCTGGATCTTGAACCTGATCATATCCAGTGTCTTTCTTCTTCATACTGAGCTCATAAGCTCTCAACTTTCCTACCACTTCTTCAAGCTCTTTTGTCTCATAATCTGCTTCTCCCTTGATCATGAGAGTGTAGATATCCCATTTAGTAGGTAAGGCATCGAGCAACTTGTCATTCTTTTCTACATCAGTGTAGCACTCTATCTCATAATTCTCCATTTCCGACATCAGATGGTAGTAACGAGTGATGATGTCCTCAAGTGACTCATGTTTCATGTACTTGAAAATAGCAAACTGCTTCTTCAGTAGATCAACTTTGTTTTTCTTGACTTCTGCATTTCCCGCATATCGCTTCTCTAATGCATCCCACATATCCTTTGAATTAGTGTACTTCTTGAAGGTATGCTTGATGCTATCAGGTAAGGACATATTTATTGTAGCCAAGGCTCTCTTTTTAGCCTCATACATCTTTTTATCAGCCTCTTCCATGTTCACATAGGCAGTTCTACGTGGTCTGCCCTCAAAGTCGTGTGTTGGGTTTGTGTACCCATCTTCAATACATATCCACATGCGTGTGTCCTGATATTCAATGAAGGATTGAAAACGATCCTTCCATGTCAAATAATTTTCCACCTTCATCATCTTAGGCGGTTTGTTGGTAGTGCCAACCTCATGCTCCATTTTCAAAAGCTCATTCAAACTAGACATGTTCGACATTTTAAACGTTGCAGACTGATAAAACCGTACAAAATATCTCCGAAAACAATGGTTACCAAATTACACCGTTAGAATCGTCTTGAAAAGACGAATCCAATGATATCTAATGTCGAAAACCGGATTCAGGATTTTCCAGAGTTTTTTTGTCCTAAAAATGCAAGGAATTTAACGGTGCAGACGGTTTTGTCAAACGAGCTACGGATCAATTTCTATTTGCGAAACACTGAAATTTTATCGACGCTTTCCAACAAAAATTCCACCCTTGCTGTTAATTTCGCTGGTTTAATTATGCTGTTAATTTCGCTGGTTTAATTATGCTGGGTCAATTTCGCAGATCTAGTTCGCTGAACAGTGTCAATTTCGCTGGCTAATATGTTGTCAGGTTCGCTGGTCAATTTCGCTATTACGACGACTGGTAAAGTAGCCGAAAACCGTAATAATTTCACTGTGGAAAATTATACGGTTACCAAAGTCTCCTTTGGATTTTAACTTCGCCGATAAGTTCGCTGGTCTGTTAATTTCGCAGGTCCAGACTGCGAAATTAATTAAATTCGCCTGTTTAATTTGGAAATTCAATCTTCTCGAAATTCTGAAGATTTTTCAGATTCTCCTAACACTTTCCTCCAGAATCAAAACAGCAAAATATCAGTAGATTTCGAAAAACAGCAAAGAACAGAACGAAAAACGTGAAGAACACGAAGAAAAATCTTCGAATCTTCAAGCCTTTCCAGCCAAACTTCTTCAACCAATCAACCAGAACAATCTCTAAAACCTACAAAACAGCAAACAAACAATGCAGAAGATCAAAACAGCCAAAAAAATTAAAAAATCTGTATCAAACCAACAAAAAATTTCGAAACCCTAATTTTTCAGGTTTCAAAGTTTTCGAAAATTCTTCCTGTTTCTGCCAAGCACAATTATGAACCGAGCCTTCAAGAGCCTAATGCTCTGATACCAATTGTAGGTCCCCTTGTTCGTATGGATCGTCACAGAATTGTATATCTAACCTAGAGTGCAGAATCCCCTAGATCAGATTTGTTACAGAAACAAGTAGAAAACAGAATTCAATCAAACGGGTCTTCTATTGATTATCCAAACTAGAAGTTTTACAATCAATTCAAGACCTCACAACCTCACAGCCTATCTCTGTGATCTTGCTAAACCCAAATTTCGAATTCACTCTCTCTCTCTCTCTACGTTTTCTCTCTCTCTAGCCTCCAAGAACTAAAACCCTAATCACAAAACATGTTTATATACCACATGTATGTGAACTGGGCTTCCTACTGGGCTAGGCCATTTTCCAAGCCCATTACAACAGATAAAGGAATTCCATGTAATGAAACTATTTTATTTACATAAAGTATGGCTAACTGTTCCATACTGAAAGTTTCCTTCATTGGTAAGAAATGAGCAGATTTTGTCAATCTGTCTACAATCACCCAGATTGTATCATTTCCTTTTCTTGTCTTGGATAATTTGGTAACAAAGTCCATTGTTATCAATTCCCATTTCCATATTGGCATCTCTAACTGTTGCAATAGTCTTGAGGGTTTCTAATGCTCAGCTTTAACTTGTGAACAAGTTAGACATTTAGCAACATAGTTTGCTATATCCCTTTTCATCCCTATCCACCAAAAATTCTTCCTTAGGTCCTGATACATCTTATCACTTCCGGGATGTATCGTATACTTAGACTTATGAGCTTCTTCTAGAATTATGTGGCGTAGGTTTCCTTGTTTAGGTATCCACATCCTTTTCTTATGGAACTTCCAAATTCCATATGTTCCTTGTTCTAATTCCTTAATCATTCCTTTTAAACTTTCAGCATCGTCGTTGATTGCTGTTTCCTGTACTTCTCTAACTTGATCATTTAAATCTACTTGTAGATTTAATCTGAGAGAACGTACTCGTTTTGGCTTTTCATTATACTTTCGACTTAAAGCATCAACTACTACATTAGCTTTCCCAGCATGATACTGGATATCACAATCATAATCACTAAGAACTTCCATCAAGTGTCTCTGTCTCATATTTAATTCTTTTAGCCCAAAAATGTATCTTAAACTCTTATGATCGGTGAAGACAACAAATTTATTTCCATATAAACCGTGTCTCCAAATCTTAAGGGTAAAAACTATGGCTCCTAATTCAAGTTCATGGGTTTTATAATTCTCTTCGTGTTTCTTAAGTTGTCTAGAGGCATAAGCTATAACCTTTTGACGTTGCATCAACACACATCCATATCCTAGCTTAGACGCATCACAACAGATAATAAAGTCTTCAGTTCCTTCTGGTAATGCGAGTATGGGTGCGTTGGTTAACCTTTGCTTAAGAATCTTAAAAGCTTCTTCCTGTTTCGGTCCCCATTCAAACTTAACTGATTTGCAGGTCAGTTTGGTTAAAGGAATGGCTATTCTAGAAAAATTTCGGATAAACCGTCTATAATATCCTGCCAGTCCAAGAAAACTTCTTACTTCCGTTGGTGATTCAGGGACTTTCCACTTAGTAATCACCTCGATCTTTGTGGGATCAAATGAATTCCGTCATGATTAACCAGATGTCCAAGGAATTGCACTTCTTGTAACCAAAATTCACATTTTGAGAATTTAGCATAAAGCTTCTCTTTTCTCAACAATGTTAGAAGTGTATGCAGATGCGCCGCATATTCCTCTTTACTCTTAGAGTAAATTAGAATATCATCTATAAAGACAATTATGAATTTATCCAGGTGTGGTTTACATATCATGTTCATCATGTCCATAAATGCGGCTGGGGTATTGGTTAAACCAAATGGCATGACGGTAAATTCATAATGACCGTACCTAGTTCTAAAAGCAGTTTTAGGAATGTCCTCTTCTTGTACTTTCAGTTGATGATATCCTGAGCGTAATTTGATCTTAGAAAAGAATCGAGCTTCTTGAAGTTGATCGAACAGATCATCGATTCTCGGTAGTGGGTACCGATTCTTAATCGTAACCTTGTTCAAGTCTCGGTAATCAATGCACATACGCATCGATCCGTCTTTCTTCTTAACAAACAACACTGGTGCTCCCCACGGTGATGAACTTGGTTGTATAAAACCCTTGTCAAAAAGTTCGTCCAATTGTTTCTTCAGTTCCTGCATCTCCGTTGGTGCTAATCGATATGGTGCTTTGGCAATCGGTGACGTCCCTGTTAAGCAGTAATCCAGGTAATTCTTCTGGAAAAACGTCAGAGAATTTAGATATTACAAGAATATTTTTTAATTGTTTTCCTTTAGTATTTATGATTATGGAAATCATATATACTATTCCTCCATTCCTTTCATAACTTGCGGCTTTCATAACAGAGATGAATTTTGTCGATCTGGTTGGCTTATCTCCTTTGATTGTGATCTTTTTACCACTTGGTGTACTTACTTGTACTGTCTTTTGATCACATAATATACTAGCACGATTGGCTACCAACCAATCCATTCCTAATACAACATCGAATCCAGCTAGATTCATTGGGTAAAGGTTAGCAAAGAAATGATGGTTCAGGACTTCTATTCTTGCTCCCTGCAAGATTTCACTTTTCTTAATGGATTCTCTGTTTGCTGTCTCTACTAGACAATCTTGTTGCAGTTTGGCTAGTTCTACTGCTTCTTCTATGGTTTGCGGTCTAGCTGCCTTGACTACGTGTCTAATCTCACTAATTAATCCCCAAATATAACGGGAGATTAACACTGGTTCAGGTAAGGCTAAGGTTGGCACTATCCTAGCATATTCGAAGAATATGGTAGTGTAACCTTTGCATTATATTCCAGTCATTCTAAGATTTAGGAACTTATTGGAGATTTGTTCCTTTTCATTGGGAGGACAAAATTTTCTTTCAGCCATTTCCTTAAAGTTGATCCATTCCATATTATAAACTCTGTCACTTCCCCTAGACTGAAGAATAGTATTCCACCATTCTAAGGCTGCATTTTTGAAAAGATTAGAAGAAACATAATATTATCTTCCTCTGCACATTTACTTATTTTTATGACTGCTTTTGTCTTTTCTATCCAACGTAAGGCTGCAATGGCTCCTTCATTGCCTGAGAATTCTATTGGTTTGCAGGCCAAGATTTCTTTATAAGAACAACTGTAAAAAGCGGTTCTTCTTCTTTTAGGAATTGGAGCTTGGATTATAGGTCTGTTATTATCGTTCACACTGTGACTTGGTTCAGTGTGTTGGCGTTTACTTCCATTTACAGATTTATTATTTTCTGCTTCCTTAACAGTCTTGATAATATAGGGCATAGCATCTATAATTCCTTGTGCTACTATATGTTGGATGGCATTGTTATCTCTTTGGTTTATGTTATTCTCATTATTCTGTTTTTCTTGATTTACTTCGTTGTTCATCTGAATTGGGAATATTTAGCAAGTATTAATTATCACAGAATAATTTAATACAAATATTTATACACAATCACATAAACAATTTGATCAAAAACGTCGATCATTGCGACTTTTACTCTTTTCTATATATACATATATGCATCGGTTACATACTACAATTGGAAATCAAATATACTAGTAGTTATGCATCCGTATTTATTTTTGTCTATCTACAGATTTTTTTATCAAAGTACAAAATTATACATATATCTAGGCATTATTCTAAGTGTCATGTAACCAATCATGTATATCACGCTCGACATGTTAAAACATAAGCTTTTCTCCTATTTGCCGAATTCTATCTCCCTCCTCTACTAATTCGTCACCCAATGAGCGAAGTTCCTCCAAATTTTCCTGGCTCATAGGTGGCATGGGTGCTGGTATTGGAACAGGGTGTTGAAGGATAGGTTGTCCATAAGGGTATGGGTTTCTTATTACACTCTGCGTCCACAATTCGCTTCTCCAAAAGGGATCTAAAGGGTTAAGGTCAGTGTACTAAGCTATGGGGTTTGGTGGGGGAATTCTGGGAATCTCATAGGGATCTACATCTGGGATTGGAAACGGATCTTCCTGGCCGGGTTCTAGCATTTGTTGGTCTGGGAATAAAGGTAACAATGGCGGTTCGGCTATTTGGTTTAGGTTAGTGTCTACTACTGTAGTGGCTAACATATGGAAATCGGCCAGCTGTTTATCTAGTTCCTCTTCCCAAGGTGGCCTATTGACTGTTTCCTGAGTCTGTGCATTTGCCTCCCAATTAGCCCTGACTATCTCCCTCTATTGTTATAACTTTTTCATTTTCTTCTTCTCTCATGAGCTCCTCTATTAGACCAACGTCTCTTTCTAGTAGTAAAGGGTTCCTCAGACTGTGCCATAAATATAAATATCCCTTCCTCAGTATCGGCTGAGTATCCTGAGGGATTAGGTTGAGATGATGTTCCCTCATCTTTTGGTGAACTATCTAAGTGACGATAAGCGTCCGAAGTTCCTTGCTCACTCATACTCTAAACTAACAAATAGTCAAATAACACAAAACAATATTTACACATAAGTTATTTCCTAACACAGAATTTAAAATTTAAGTATCAGCAGAACATCTTTGGCTTAAACTAGTGGCTATAGCTCTGATACCACTCTCTGACGCAGCCCCCGACCCCTGCCCGGGAGCGGGCGCCGCATGCATCCACATGGGTGGTATCGGTGTTTATTAACTTAGCAGCGGAATACATCAGGACCGTAGTTAGGTAATATTTTTTTCAGAGTTAAACACCAAACTTGTTATAATAATAAATCATTGGGGTAAAAACCCAAGTTCATTTGACAATACATTTGTAGGGATAAACCCTAATTATTGAAAACAAAAAACTCCTTTTTATTTAGGTAACTTTATAGCCACTTTTCCAAGCCTTCAGTGCTCTCCAGCTGGCTTCTATTGGCTTTCACATTTTGTTACCTGAAACGCGTTTTAAAAAGATTTTATCAGCAAGAAATACTGGCGAGTGCATCCCAGTTTAATCAAAACAGTTTTACAACTTTATAGAATTGAGGGTAACCGCAATTACATTTGCTTATATCAATTCAATTACTCATTCAGTACTGTCAACACCTGACCTGTGGGTCATATTACTCATTGGCTATCTCATTGTCCAATGGTAACGTCTTTCACATTTTGTATACAAAACCCTAACATACCGGCAGTAATTATAGAATCACAAATACTCAATTACTGTTAAGTGTTCATTTAAAACATTTGAGGTTTTGGTAAAACATTTTGACTCACAAAGTAATTTACAAAAAAGGTGGCAAAAAGAAGATGTAATCACATTGTAGACTTTGGTGATACTACTATAGCTTCCTGGTGATTCTCCTGGTTATTATCTATTAAAATTAAACAATGCATACGTGTTAGTAAAATAACCCAAATCACATTAACCTTACAACTCGAGACATAATTCCAATGACTGAGTCAGGCAGAGCCGACATGCATTACGGAATCCTAGATCAATCGAGTGTAACACGAGATAGAACTCCAACGACTGAGTCAGGCAGAGCCTTGACATGCGTTACGGAGCCCTAAATTGATCGTGTAGGGTAACAACATGGTTACAATACTTACAACGAGGCAGAGCTTTGCTTTATAGTGGGTAATATGCCCGGGTATTATAATTGCCTACAGAATATTGAGAGAGAATTCAGAATTTTGAACGAATTCAAATGAACTTGTCGCCTGCTATTTATAGGCCATAATTAAGGCGGCTCGCGCCCTGCGAAAGGAAGGCTAAGGCCTTCGAAGGCCCGCGAGGAATGACGTGTCGTTTATAACTTCGCCGAGTTAGCATATAGGTCTGCCTAGTCACCTACCACGTGGCACCATGCAGTGTCGATCAAGCAAAGGTCCTCGCGCCCCGCGATAGACCAAGGAGGTCTTGGTCGCGCCCCGCGAGAGACTTCTGAACTTTGTTTTTCTTGATTTTTCTAAGTATGAGGGTATTTCAGGCTTGTTTCTCGCGTACGGAGTATATTTTAGGACATTTAGGGGTGTCCAAGTATGTTTTAGGAGGGTTGTTATAAAGTTTGTTTGGAAGAACTGGATTCTGCGATGTCGTTGAACGTTGGGTCTTGAATTACTTCCCCTTCAGGTATTTCCGCTAAGAAATCGACGATTACTTACCCTTTTATTGTTTTTTGTTTTTTGTACTCGATATCTAAGGCCCCTAATTCGATTGCCCATTTTGCTAGTCTTCCCGAAATTTCTGGTCTATGAAGGATCTGCTGTAGGGGATAGTTTGTAAGGATTTATACCCGGTGACCCTTGAAGTACCTTCTAAGACGCCTAGTGGCCTGAACAAGCGCCAGTACGAGTTTCTCTAGCGTTGGGTACCGTGTTTCGGGACCCGCCAGCACCCGGCCGATGTAGTATATTGGCGTTTGCTTACCGTTTCTTTCTACCATCAGCAGTGCGCTTACGGCGTTATGAGCCGCTGCTAAGTATTTTTTCAAGAGCTCATCTGGATACGGTGTTGTTAACGTTGGTAGCTTTTCGATGAAGCGCTTCATATCCTGCAAAGCTTCCTCTACTTCGCTGGTCCATTTGAAGTTGTTTTTGTTTAGACAGACTTTCAACGTCTTTATAAACGGTAGGGATCTTTCGGCGTGTCACGCTAGAAATCTGTTTTTGGCGACTAATCGCCCGTTGAGTGCTTGTGCCTCCTTCAAGTTTCTGGGTGATGGCGTTCGTGTTATTGCTATTACTTTTTCCGGGTTGGCTTTGAAACCATCCCGGGTGACCACCACCCCTAGGAACTTTCATTCTTCTAACCCGAATGAACATTTTTTGGGGTTCAGTTTTAAGTTGTATTCTCTTAGCTTGCGGAAGGTTTCTTCAATGTCTTCTAACATCTGCTTTTCTTCCATACTCTTGATGAACAGATCATCGACATACACCTCCAGATTTCGGCCAATTTGCTTTTCGAAAGCCTTATCCATTAGTCGCCGATAGGTGGCCCCAACATTGCGTAGACCGAAAGGCATCTGGGTGTAACAGAAAATGCTTATATCGATGTGAAACGCCGTTTTTTCTTCGTCCTCTCTCGACATCTTGATCTGATGATATCCCTTGTATGCATCCAGGAAGCACTTGTAGCGGAAAGGGACCAAGGAGTCAACTTTAAACTCCATTTCAGGTAACGGATAGGCGTCTTTTGGACATGCCTTGTTTAAATCCTTAAAATCGATGCACATCCGCCATGAGCCATCAGGTTTCTTGACCATCACAGGGTTAGATACCCAAGTGTGATACTTCGTTTCTTGTAAAATCCCTTCATTGACCAACTTCCGCACTTCTTTGATCACGGCTTCTCTTCTTTCAGGCGCCATACTTCGTTTTCCTTGTGCTACTGGTTTTACTCCTGGGAGCGTACCTAACTTATGCTCCGCCTTGTCTCGAGGTATTCCAGTCATGTCTGAGTGTTCAAAAGTGAATATATCGGCGTTCCTTTTTAGCAATTGTTTCAAGCTGTTTTTAGTTTCAGGAGACAGAGTATCCCCGATTATTACCGTTTGTGCAGGATAGCGTGTGCTTAGGACCCATCTTTCCAGACCGATTGCTCCGGTTGGGCCTTGGCGGCATCTCTTGGTGTCTAAAACCTCTCCTACCTTGTCTCGGTGGACGGTGGCTATTCTTCTTGGTGTCAGAAATTTCATAAATCCCCGCGCCGTGGACACTATGGCGTCTAATTTTCCCAAGGTGTATCTTCCTATGATGACGTTGTGGTACGATTCGGCGCGGACCACAAGGAAAGTAAGAAGTATGGTTCTCTCACGAGGGGCTGGTCTAAAAGTTACCGGGAAAGTTATTTGACCGATTGGGTCAACTTTCTCCCCAGTGAATCCCTTTATAGGGGCGTGAACCGGTTCCAGCAGCCTTTTGTCTTTGGGTTGCATCCTGTTGTAACAATGTTTGTATATTATGTCTTCTGAGCTTCCTGTGTCGACCAATATCCTTCTCATGTTGTAATCGCCAACCGCGGTTGATATGATGAGGGGATCTGTGGTAAGGTTTTAGTCCTCAACACGCGGTTTGACCATCATGGTTGCCAGCATCCAGGGTTCAAGTGTGGAGAAACTCCGTTTTACCCCCTTCCCTTTATCGGTGTATACCATGTTTAGCTCCCGCTGCCTTTTACCCGCCCCTTTTTCACCATCATCCTTGGTGGGGGGCGGGCCTTGCTTTATGTCTCGAAGGACTTGAGCCAATTTTCCAGTTTTCACATAGTATTTGATCTGCTTCTTTAGTTGGTAGCAATCATTAGTTTCATGGCTGTTGCCCTTGTGATATTCACAATATTTGCTTGTGTCTCTATTAGGAGAATCCTTCAGCGCCTTAGGAGGGTTGAGCTTTAAGTTCTCGGAAGCGAGGATCTCAGCTTGTGTTTTGCTCAGATTGGGGTAGTCGGACCTCGGTCTTGAAGGTGGTTCGTTCCTTGAAAAAGAGCTTCTAGACCTGTCGTACCGAGAGTCCGACCGGTCATTCTTTTGGAACCTGTCCCCTCTGTTTTTATCATTCGCGTTCCGCTGTTCCCTATCATCCTGGTTCTTGTGCGCTTCCTTTTTCCTGTTCGTGGCATGACTTGCCGCTACTGTTTTCTCCTGGGCCACGTATACCTTCACAATTCTTAAGATTTCGTCTATTGTAGAGGGTACACCGTCCCTCCCGTACAACATGCTTAATCACTCATCGTCATTGACCCCCTGTAGAAAAGCAACACAAGCCAGGTCGTTGGTGATTCCTGGGATAGCCAGGCTTTCTTTATTGAACCTTACTATGAAACTTTCTACCGTTTCGTTTTCTCGACGACGGATGTGGAGAAGTTCATTTTTGTCTTTTGTGTGGCGTCTCTATTGACTGAACCGCAGTTGAAACTTGGATACAAGATCCTCAAAGCTGTCAATTTCCCCAATAGGTAGGCCATCCCACCAAACGCGCGCTGCTCCTACCAATGTCTGAACGAACATTTTACACAAGATAGGCATTGGCCAGCATGCTACCTCCCCAGCACTTTTGAACAGGTTCAAATGATCGTCAGGGTCACTAGTTCCATCATACTTACCAACCGTTTGAGGCATCTTTGGTTTCTCCTTAATCGGGGCTTCAGCAATTCTTCTCGTAAACTTTGACTTAAACGTAGCATCAGTCGGCTTATAAGGCTTGGTGAGATCATCGACTTCCACATTTATGGGTTGTACATATTGATACGCCCCGTCCAAACTACTCCTTTGACCTGATGAAGTCTGGGATGTTGTAGGAATTGGCTGAGTGTTCGTAACCTCAGTAGGCGCAAGGCGAAGCCTTGAAGTGTTTCCTCTATTGTAAATAGGTTCCGCTATAGGCGGAGCCTGACCATATGTCTGTTGTGGGGTTGGGAATGACCACTAGGGTGGCATGAAAGCCGCGTATGGCGACTGTTGAGTGTAACCCTGTGCTGAAAACTAGGGAGAATAAGCTTGGTTAGGGTATGACGACATATACCCGTAAGGGGGTGAATAGTAGTAGCACGGGAAGTAAGACTAGTTCCCAGGCGTGACTGGGGCATTCAGGACCCTTGCAGGCATGATCACCGGCTGATGGGGTGGTGTTGATAGTGCCGCTGTGAGAGCTGCCGAATACAATGGTGGCATCGAGTGGGTGAAAGGCGGTTGATAGTACTGTGCCGTGCTCATCTGCTGGGTGGCGTTTCCTTGCGTCGCGGACATAATCACTGGCCTGGTGTTGTGATATGCGGTGTGTGTGGGTATGGATGATACCGGGGTGGAGGTGGCGGAGGTTACCGCAGTTGATTCCGCCTGTCTCTGTTGCCATGTAGTGTATGAGAGAGAGTGCTCGGATACCGACCCAGAGGTGATGGCCGGGATCTCCTGAAAACTAGGTGCAACCTCTGCTTCAAATTCCAGGTCAAGAGACCTGGTTACCGATGGTGACGCAGGAGTTGTAGCAGCTGTAGAGATTGTCATGGACGGCGGGTGGCTGGACGTCACCGCCAGGTTTGGTGTTGTTGCTGACGTGTTCTGACCGCTTGCCATTGGGTACAAGTTGTCTGGTGCTACTGTCGGTCCCACGGATGGTGCCAATGAAGAAACACTGACCTGAACGGTTAGGATCCGATAAGTACTTCAACGTTTAGTGATCCGAACAGCTAGCTGCAAAACCGAACACCGTTAGGACTCGTTATAGGAATGAGGTTATTCCTGTAACCACCCTCCGGCGTGAGAATAAATCTCGGTAATTTGGGAATAAGAAAGTATAGAGAGGGAGAAAGTCTGTGAGAGCGGAATGTCCATACCTTTGACGTTTACCTCTATTTATAGTTTCTGGTTATGATTACGGTTTCCTGTATGTTAGGAGTTCATTCGGTAAGTTAGGGATTTGCATGATCTTCCCAGAATATCGGAAATTTAGTTGCTTAGTTTATCCATGCAGAATATAATATTCTAGAATAAACGTGAGTATAGTTGATTATTTATAATAAAATAATAGGCGATGACTGGATCGGGTCAGCCGGTCCGGGTCATACCTCATCAGGTATTATACAAGATCTTCTGATTTTGCGTCAGCAATGGCCTAGATCTTGTAGAATACTTTCGCGCTTAAACCCAAAAACTACATAAAAACGAAAATGTCGAAAGATATATCAATTGCAGTTCAAAAGATTCCTAAGTGGAACACACCTAAGTCGAGCCTTCATCTCTTTGTCTGAACGGTGGTTCTAACCTGAGCTCTCAAGGCCTTGCACTAACCCTGATACAGATATCATTTAGGTATATTCACCTATAAGACTGAATCCATGGTATCTTGATACGGGAGTATATTCTGATGTGGGACACGCGATTAACTTAGTTCCTAAGACATTAATCTCGTATCTTGAATCAATTGAAGTTTGTGTGAAAATTTAAGTGGATGATCTGACAATCTAAGTGAATCGTTTAGAACTTAAAGTTTATATAGATCAACGGTGTTTGTGATTTGTCAAAAACTGATATGATCCTCTAACACAAACTCACAAAAATATGTCTGTAAATATGTTGTTGTTTCATTACAGATAAAATTACAAAAAGATTTTGGGTGTGTTTTAGCATAAAGTTTGTAAAATACAAAAAGATTTTATTTCTGCATTATTTTTCGATAACCGATGTTGGAAAGCTGAATTTCAAAATCTGAATATGCTAAACATGTCTTAATAAAATCACAAGTTCATTAATTTGAAACTTGATTTTGAAAAATGAAAATTTAAAGTTGTTTGAAATTGTCAACCAAGGTCATTAATTTGGACTTGGTAGATAATTGGATAATCAAGGTCGTTAATTTGAACTTAATTATCTGTGAGGGTTATTGAAATTGATCATGCTTAAAAGTCAAATATGATTTGAGTTGTTTATATGTTTGGAAATTTCTCACAAAGTGAAGTCTAAAATGTTTATTTGAATGTGAGAAGTTCATGGTAGGAAGCTAATTGATAGGGGGAGCTTCATAATTAGTGTCAAATGGAATGAAAGCTCAAAGACCAGAAAAAGATGGTGGTGCTAAATTGTCAAATAAAGTTTGCTAAAAGAAAGGGGGAAGATAGCTAAGAGGTGGCGTCTGTGATACAAAAATGTCAAAGATTTAAAGACTCAGAAGGAAATGAAAATTGGCTATGACAAAGCGAGGATTGACTGCGGCAATATCTAAGGGGGAGTCTGTGAGTGCGTTATGTCTATTGCCTTTGTCAATCATGTCTATAGTTGTTAATGTATCGAGTCGTAGTTGATTGTATAGGATTCATGATAGAAAAGATGGGATTGTAATGTTTGTTCCCAGTCGTACGAATGGCCAGTTCGTACGAAAGGGTAGTCCATTCATCCCAGGCCCACTCGTCCTTAAAGTCCCTGTCGTCCTTACATGTTTGGACGAGTGAAGCACGCCTACAAATAGGGGTGTTGGGTCTTGTAATATAGAGAACTTTTGGACTTGAGAGGGGAAACTCTGTCCATTTGGTTTCGTGGTATTGTATCTTCAAATCATCAATAGAAACCAGTTTAATTAACTTGTTCTTGTGTATGTCATTTTCATACTCAGATTCTACACGAGATATGAAGACTTTGTGACCGGTTGCAGCTTTTGGAGACTCGAAACGGTCCTAACAAGCTTCCGACTTTTAGCATCTTATTTTCATTTTATGTTTATTAATTTTTGTTGCTTATTTGCGATTGTTATTATTATTGGTTTTGCTGAATGGGATATCCGAGTACCCATGTCATCACGTGCTATATGTGACTTCTAGGGTAGCTGCTTTAGTTACCTTTAGGATCTTAGTAATGTTTATATATCCTTCGAGTAGTCTTTTATTACTGTTTGCTAAACCCGAACACAAGTTATCCAAGGGAATAAAAGAGAAGACTCAAACAGAAGCTACTAGAACAAATTAAGAGTTGTAAAAGAAGAGGAAGATAAAATCAGAAGAAAGAAAATAGCAACACCAGATTGGACCATTGCAGATTACACAAAGCCATCTTTACCAACTCCAAGCATTATATAATTCTTTAATTTAATTTTGAATAAGGGGCCAATTCTAAATTCATATGTTGAATTCAGTTCAAATCCAAGTTTGGAATTCGGTTCGGATAATCAGCCATTATATTATTTTAATTAACATACTCACTATAAACTTTTTCTTTTTTATTTTTCGTAGTCAACTTTTTATAATCTTACATTATTTCATGTCGTAAATTTATTTCGTATGATTCTTTCATAAATTTATGTCGTAAACATACTTGAATGAACCAAAACAAATTCGAATAACGAATTTGAATTCGGGTTTCAATCAATCAAGTGAAATACAAACTAAAACATTCATGTGAAATAAATTTACAATATGAAATAAGATAAGATTGTAATAAGTTAATTGAGAAAATAAAAAGGAAAATTATAGTAAGTTGGTTAATAAACAAAAGTATGACTGATCATCCGTGTCGAATTTCGAATTAGGCTTTCAATCGAATTCAACCTATGAATTTCGAACACACACCGTTATTCATAAATTGCATTATCTAATTTATGTTTTTTTTGTTATTAATAATCAATGTATGTTTTTATTTAGTTTATATATGTATACACACATATAATCTTTTCTTATTAACCGTTGCTATTTTTGTAGATTAGAAAAATATAAGATGGATGATAACTTATTAATCTCTCTTCATTTCTAGAAAAATAATAATTACATACTTATTTAATCAACCATTCTTTAAATAAAAAAATAAATTTCTTAAAAAAATACAATCTTACTTATCTACTAAAGCATGACATCACTTTGCTTAGGTGTAACCATGCTTTCGTATGTCATTATTTCATCACTTCTATCGACCCTCTATATATTCCGATAGCTTTCCCATGTAATTGTATCACTCATCAATGACATTTTTCTACAATTCACTGGCACCTCTATACCATTATAAATACCATGGACTACATGATTCGGAGGTGTGTACTAGTTTCTTATACCAAAACGCAACCGTATGTCGTCCGGATTAAATCTTCTTCTGAGAATGCCTGTCAATATTTGCTTGCCAAAGATGTTTAAATATGTTGACTTGAAAAGATCCACCATGAGGGGGAATTGTAGACCAACAAAAAAAGTAATAGGAATGAAAGCTAATACACATATAGGAGCAAGCATCCTTAATTTTCCATTGCAAAAGACAAGAAACAGGGTTGCGCTGAAGGCTACCATCATGGCTGTAGTAGAGAGTAATAAAGAGAAAAGTCCAATGAACAATCTGTTTGGCAAACTGAATAGAAAGTCTTTCTCTGCAAAACGTGCTGTTAAGATGGACAAGAACACAAGTAGTGAAGTACTGGAGGCGAATAGAGAGATTGCATCTGATATAGCAAATATAATGAATGCAGGTTCCTTTTTAAATAAGGGGATCCCATTTTGTTGATTGCTACCGCCAGGTACGGTAATTGCAGCTGCAAATACGATTGTGGTAATTAATGCAGCAGTGATACTACATGACTCTGCAGTGGTTTTCATCCACTGTTCTCCATCCTTCACCAATTTCTCATGTTCCCTTGTGAAAACCATATCTGGTGTCTCCTTAAAAATGTTCTCTTGAGTAATATATGTAGGAAACACAAGTTTCTTCACTTCCTATAAAATTAATTGGTTATACAATTAGAAATTAACTTTATAATTCACTTGTCTATAATAGTTTAGTTACTATGTACCTCATGCCATTGAAGTTCTCGTTGTAGTTGTAACGCTGCACCAGTTCTCCGATTGAGTACATTTGAAGGAGCCAATTTTCCGGCCAAGTGCAAGATATTGTTTCCAGAAGAATCTTTATACATTCTATAAAGATTCTTACGCTCACCAATGTCGTAGATAAGATTGTAGATTTTTTCCGAACGGTTTCTTATTGCTAACTGAATAATATCATGCCCACTGTTGTCTTTACTATGAATTGCTTCAGGTGATCTATATAAAATCTCATCAACAACTTTATAAGCATTTTGACATGCAGCCTCAAGAATTGGTAGGGTATAATGGTGGTGATGAGTACCAGGATGCTTCGACTTGTCTATTTCATCACATACCAACTTTAGAAGCTTAGTCGCTTCATCCCATTCCTTCTTTTCGCCCTCTATACGCTTAATGGGTGGAACTGTAAGACAGGATGTTACTAGTCAAGTAAAAATTACCATCTTAGCAACAAATGAATTTACTCCACACTCTTACCAGCTAGCATCTTTGCGATCTTCCACAAGGGGAAATAAAGCAGATTGAATGAGAGAATAACGATCCATACGATGAGGCATATAGAACATGGGACAATTATGAGCATGAACAGAGCTGCATAAGCACAAGAAACATTATTAGGCAAAATACAGCTCATTTTTAGTTCAATTATATATACAGTTAAATAAATCTCAAGTTGTATTTACCTACAAAATAAATTACAATTATAGGCCAGACAACTATTTTTCGTTTTACAGGTATGTCATGTGCAATCTTTGTCATGTGAATAGTGAATTGTTGGATCGTATTTTTGGCTAATGCTTTCATATCTTTCAAAATACGGTCCAGAGGAACTGAAATAGAAAAACCACAATCAATCCTCTTAAAATAGAAGTCCAAATAATAAATATGGAACCCATTTCAAATACAAGGATAGATGAATTCTTCTCCAAAGTTTAGCCCACTCGGAAAGGTTTTAGCTAGAGCCATGAGTACATCATCTCCTTTTGAAGCAAATTTAGGAAGCCTTCGCACCAAGTTTGATGCTAAACCTACAAGCATAAACAATAAAATTATTTCACTGTTCAAAGCAATATGTTTATGTTATATATGCCTGCTTACTGTAATGTTTTGCAGAAATAGCATTAACAAGAAGGCGGACACCAATTTCTTCATCAGGTGTGGAAAAGAACGACTCGAGTTGTTTATTATCATCAATAGCTTTCACCAAACATCCAATGGTATAAAGATGCATATTTTCATAAGCCTTCTTCAGTGGTAATTCACCCTTATGGTCTTCAATTTGTAACAACTTGTTGTTCTTTTTAACCAGGAGATCAGCTGCTTCTTTGTTCCCAACAATAGCAGCAATGTGAAGCGCCGTGCTTCCATCAGAGTCTCTCTGTTTAAGTACTTGCTTATCATTTATATACGAAAACAATTCTTCCACAAAATCATTACGACCTATTGCAACTGAAAAGTGAAGAATTGTGCTGCCATCGTCACTGATTGGCTCTGTTGCTAGGTCCTTATCTTCCTCTAGCAAGATTGCTGTATGAAGCCAGGACCCGTTTATAGTGGCTGCCCGTAATTTCTTATGTTGGATCTTCTTTTTACTCTCTAGCTCGTCTTCATTTTTTGTTTGGGTTTCTGTTGTAACTACTATTTTTGTTGAATATGCATATTCTTCAATTGTGTTTGTATCCGCTGAAACAGAATCTCTGTCAACGTTTTTTTCTGTTTCCGCATCAGATTTTTTTGAAGTTGAATCTGTATACCGTTTGAAGCTTCATCAGTGATAGTGATTACATAGGAAGATATTCTAAACATTCATCTTTTTTTTATGCATGGTTAGATAACATTATACAAAATCACTATTAGGTTTTAATACAAAATTATTGTGACAAAATCATAAATATATATAAATACTTGTTCTCCTTGGAGATGCCGGTTCGACTCCCGGCTGTAGCAAAAGGTGCGGGACGTCCCAATGATGGATCGTTTCCTACCGAGGCATGGTTCGATGCGGAGGGCAACCCGGTTTTACCCAGCTGTTACCCCAACGAGGTTCTCGTGTGGGGGGCAGTATGGTTTCTGGGCGAAGGTCAGTTTGCGCGGCGGCCGAGGCCCGATAGAATATCGCGTCCGGAGGCGGGGCTGACGGGGGATTGTCTTTGACAAGAACCCGGTGACCACTAGGTCCTGTACATAGAAAGTCACCCTTCAAAGAAAAAAATATGGCCAGGGGTGTGGTATACCGCCACTGGCCACATCAGCTCCGTAAGCGCCCTTTAGCGCCCCCACCCCATCTCCTGGACGCCAAGAGGGGGGTGGGGGCGCCATCCTTGCTCCGTCAGCCCACTGACGAGTGTTAATGCGCTGTGTGATCGAGAAAGTTGGTCAAATATGACCGTTGGCAACGGTCGATTTATAAAAAAAAAATAAGTTTTAATTTATAAATTTAACACTATTAATATCCTACCTATTTTACTCAAATATTCATCCATTCTCCATCTAAAAACTTTACAAACTTTATCATATTCACAAAATGTTTCCCAACAATCAAAACCGGTAGGATCCCAACAATCCGTTTTGGGGTAATTTAGCAAACACGCAAGAAAAACGATACCGAAGAGACCCGTGAACGGGTGAGGTTGGGTATTATCCGATGCCACCTACAACCCCAACCAGAGCCGTTCCAACGTTTTTGGAGGCCCTAAGCGAAGAACAAAGTCGAGACCCTTTGAATTGGTATAAAGTAGATGTGTTCAGAATTCGTTTCGAATTCGAAAAATTCAAAATTCGATTAAATTCAAAATTCGATTAAATTCGATTAAATTCGATTCGATTATCAAGAATTCGTTTCGATTAACAGAATTCGAATTCGATTCAATTCGAGTCAAGTAAATCGAATACGAATCGAATACGAATTTATAATTTCAAATTCGATTCGATTCGAAATTCGAATAAAAATTATACATTTTATTTATTATTTTTATATATACATATATAACTTTTATTGGGCTATACTATAAATTATTTTCAAAATTTATTCCAATATTAAAATTACCCATTACCAAACACACTACATTGCCCATAACTAAAACCTAAGTAGTAAATCTATCAAAAGATTTCTAACCCTAAAAATATTAACTTGTAGTGGTTATTCTCGAATTCTCGTTTTGAATGTTAGACTTATGATTCTTTATTTGGAAAATTTTTAATGTGATATCGTTCTTTATGGCTGCTTTAAAATTTATGTTTCATTTTAATAGCTTTTATATGTTTTTAAAGAAACATAATCAAATCGAATTTATTCGAATTCGATTCGAATTCGAGTTTTTAATCGAATACGAATTGGGTTTTTTTATTCGAATACGAATACGAATTCGAATCGAATTGGGTAGGTTTTAATCGAATACGAATCGAATTCGAATTCAAGGAAAAATTAAAATTATTCGAATAATTCGATTCGAATAATTCGAAAATTCGATATTCGATTCGATGAACACTCCTAGTATAAAGAAAACATCGATTCTGAGAGTTGCTACCTAGGTATTTATGTGAGTTGCACTCATATAATTTATCCCCTAATTGGTATAAAGAAAACATCGGGACCCTGGTCGACATTACAGTTCACGAGGTAAATGAAGGTAGGCGTCGACAATGACGGTCCAATTTTAGGCCGAACCAACATTTTATTTGAAAAAAAAAATCAAATTCGTTAAAATTAAACGAGTGAAAGGTGTATGTTGTTTACAGTATACAAATATTGATGTGACGACGTGGATAGTGAAGCTGCAACGGCCTACGGGTTTACCAATATATATAATAGGAATTTAAAATCCATATATAAAATTAATTTCTTTTCATTTACTAAAGTTGTGTTATATTGCATAAGTATAGTAACCATATTCTAAACTATTATAGAAACTATATAAAGGTTTTTCTTTTTACTTTTAGCTATATATCCAAGTTTGCACATATGATGCAATAAAAGCAAGTTTGCATTTTGCACATATAATGCTATAAAAAAAAAACAACACAAAATAAAATAGAGGGATCGAACATGACATGTATTTATTAGATAAAGAATAATTATTATAATTTTTTTAAAATATTGGAGGCCCTATATTTTGGAGGCCCTAGGCCCAAGCCTAGTATGAATAGCCCATAGGGCCGGCCCTGACCCCAACCTTCCCTCATCCGACAAACTTAAGATTTTTACTTTATGCAAGTCTTATATAGTAACATGCAGATAGATGGGTTGTTATATGGTTACACATATAGTGACCATTTTATGTAAAATGGTTAAAACAATATCATGTATACACAACACAAACTACAATTCTCCACTTGAAATTGATGTACTGAACATGCTTTATCAATGTCATCAAGCCCTAACTACAACATGATGTGCCAAAAAGTTGCCCAATGTTATGCTAGCAGGTATGTTCTATAACAACCCTCCAAATTTTTTTTCGACACCCTAAAATATTTAAAATGTCCCAATACGTCTTAAAATACACTCCGTATAAGAAAATAGGCCTCGAATACCTTTATTTTTATTAAAATTAAATAAAAACAAATTATTTGAGACTGTCGCCGCCCGCGACAGACTATGCCTGATCGTTCGCGGGGCGCGAGCACCTAGTCACGAGGCCGCTCCCCCTGCCGCCACGTGTCTGAAGTGTGTCGAACCTACGTGCATGACTGGGAAAGGCTACGCCCTAGACTCCCTACGTCACGGCCCGCGAAGGACCTGCCTTCCTTCGTCACGGAGCGCGACGGACCTGTCGACCAGCCCTATAAAAGGGGCCATCAGCTTTCAGTTTTCGTCGCTCATTTCTTTCTAATTCTCTCTCAATTCTAAAGTTTAGAAGTAATACCCGGGAATTATACCCCCTAATTAACGAAGTTCTGCCTCGTTGTAAGTATCATAACCCCGGTTACGTATTAGATACGCTACCCAATTGATCTAGGGTTCCGTAACGGCTGTCGAGGTTCTGCCCGACGTAGTCGTTGCAATGCCGTCTCGGGGAGGGTATTACTAATGTAAATATTGGGTTATTATACTAACACGTGTGCATTTGTGTAATTAATAGATAATCATCAGGAAATCCTAAAGGAAAACCCTAAGACAGCAATGTGAGTAATCTCCTTTTTGTGAACCTTTTTGCAAACTGTTTTTACAAAACCTCACATGATTAACATTATATTAAACAGTGATTGAGTATTTGTATTCTACAATTATCGTCGGTATGTTGGGGTTTTGTATACAAAATTTGTTACTACATTGTGAGTAGTAACATGACCACAAGTCGAGTTGACAGTACCGTGGGTGGTAATTGAAGTAGATGGAAACAAATGTAATTGCGCGACCACCCTCAATACTGTACAATGGTTTTACTTATCTTGATTAAACTGGGATTCACTCACCAATATTTCCCACTAAAAAAATGTTTTTAAACGCGTTTCAGGTAACAAAATGTGAAAGCCAAATAGAAGCCAGCTGGACAGCACTGAAGGCTTGGAAAAGTGGCTATAAAAGTTACCTAAATAAAGAGATGTTTTATTAAATAAAATAGGGTTTATCCCTATGAAAATGTGTGTACTGAAAACTTGGGATTTTCCCAAGTGTTTAATATTATAAAAGTGTGGTATTTTACTCTGATAAAATATTTCCTAACTACGGTCCGGATGTAATTTCTGCTGCCAAATTGATAAACACCGATACCACTGAAACTGGTTGCGGCCGCCCGTTCCCGGGGTGTTAGGGGACGGGGGTTGCGACAGAAGGTGGTATCAGAGCTAAGCCACTGATTCAGCCACAGAAGTGTTCTGCTGACACCAAGATATTATTCAAAGTGTTAGGTTATAAATTACATGAATATGTGCATATCTGTATATTATTATTGTGTGTTATTTGACTATTTGTTAGTTTACAGTATGAGTGATCAAGGACCCTCAGATGCTTACCGTCAGTTGTCCAGCTCACCTAGGGACGAAGGCACCTCTTCACAGCCTACCCTCTCAGGGTATTCAGCTGACAATGAAGATGGGATATTCGTGTTCAAGGCCTAATCTGAAGAGCCATTCCCTCCTAAGAAGAGAGGATGGTTCAGTAGAGGAGCGCATGAACGTAGGAAAAGAATGAGAAAACTCCAACAAAAGAGTGCTTTAGCAGCCGTTAAGAGAGAAACAGATGCTCACACTCAGGATATGCTTAATAGGAGTCTTGCAAATTTTTATATCTTAGCAACTACAACTGCAGACCCTAATCTCGAGCAACTCATAGCACCCAACCACTACCACTATTTCCCATGCAACCAATGGAAATTGAAGCCAACCCAGAAAACCAAATTCCAATGCATGATTTTAACCCAGGAAAGATACCTAGAGTACCAGCACCCAATCCCTTAGACCCAGACTACGACCCATGGTTTGACGACCATAGGGATTACCAACAACGCTACCCAATACCAGACGACCCCACGCCAAACCTAGCAGCTTATCCAAACCTGGACCCTCTGGACCCCTATTATGATAACGACCAATACATTAGGGAAATTCTAGAGAATCCTTACCCTTACGAAGAACCCATGCCCCAGTTCCCAAACCCAGTACCAGCCCCTGCACCCCTAATGAGTGCAGAAAATGTGCAAGAACTCCGAACCTTTGGTGAGAAGATTTTAGAAGGAAGTGAAAGGATGAGGCAGATAGGAGAACGACTCGTCTGGAAGTGTGACGAGCGTAATATGGAGTTCTGGATGAACCCATACCAGTGATAGTAATAATAATAATAATAAAATAATAATATATAGAGAAAATTTCACTTTTTGTCCTTTAAGTTTGTACTGAATTTTGAAACGTGCCCTTTAAAAGTTTTAGTTTCAGTTTATGTCCAAAAAAAACATGTTTTGTATCACTTTATATCCTTTACACCAAACTGAGTTAAATTACTCAGTTAGGTTTATTTAATGCAAGGGTATAATTGTCATTTCATGGGTGAGTTGAGTATTGTTGTTTAAAAACAAATAAAACCCACAACCCAACCATCTATTTCTCTAAAAGTGCAGACTTTCTTATCTCTCTCATTCTGTCTCTCTCTCCTAGCCATGACCATCACCACCACCACCCCACCATAACTACCCAGCCACCACCACTACTACAACCACCTCCACGCAACAACCATCACCAGCCGGCCACGACCACTACAACCACCATGACGCAACCACCACCACCACGCAACCACCACCAAGCCTGATTCAGTCATTTCCACCACTATAACCACCACCACGGAAACACCACCACTACAACTGTCACACCCCCAAAATCCACCCGCGGAGTACCACCGCTTGGAGGCGTGACATGACCAGGATCAAGCCATCAACCATATCAAACATAGTATTTAAGTGTAAAAGTAGGAAAAGGTAATTCATCTTGACATGACCGATGTTCATAACCAAACATTGTTTAAGTAGCGGAAGCATAATAATGAAAACCCAAAATAAGTTATAAGTTCAAATATCGTCTACGATCCGTATCCCACAACGACCTGCTCCTTCCTGTGCAAGCTCCATATGTACCTAAGGTCCTGCAAGGCATGTAACAGAGAATCAACAACTAGTTGAGCGAGTTCACAGTAAATAAGTTCGTAATTGTAAGTTTGTTTTGTAACATGTGGCGCTACTAGGCCGATCGTATGTTCTATTAGTGGGGGCTTCCCATGTTGCATATACACTAGACTATTTGTAACCATAAGTGTTCTTCACAACCGAGAACAGTAGTACGTGCATAGTTTACGTAGGCTTTACGTAAGTGTCCTTCACAACCGAGGACAGTATTGAGTATAAGTTCACGTAGGTTTTACGTGAGTATCCTTCACAACCGAGGATAGTATTGAGTATAAGTTCACGTAGGTTTTACGTGAGTATCCTTCACAACCGAGGATAGTATTGAGTATAAGTTCACGTAGGTTTTACGTGAGTATCCTTCACAACCGAGGATAGTATTGAGTATAAGTTCACGTAGGTTTTACGTGAGTATCCTTCACACCCGAGGATAGCGAGTAGCATAAGTATACGTAGGTTTTACGTATGTGTCCTTCACAACCGAGGACAATGGTATGGTAGTCTAGTATCCGTGTATGTACGAATCTATTCAACCTTATTCCTTCCATCCCATTCCCCAAACCCTGGGAATCCCATGCCTTAGTAAGGGTGTGAACTCACCTTGTTTTGCTCGGTATGCTAAGTGTATGCTCACAAGTAATCAATCGCGTCCTAAAGTAGGCACGTATGTGAAATCAGTTTGAGTTCAAGTCGTTCACGTATAAGCATGCAACACGTAATCACAGTCATGTACAATATGGTTACACTTAACAGCAGTTAACTAACCCAGTTAACACTTAACAGAATATAAACATGTTACTGTGCAGATTGTGTATACGACGAAACACCCCTGTTTCGTCGTTCTTACCCTTCGACGAAACACCAGTTTCGTCATTGCTCAGATTCGTCGCAGAGGTCTCGACGAAACAGATTCCTGTTTCGTCGTTACCTGCGTTTCGTCGATAGCGATCTGATTCGTCACAAGTCAGTTACGTCACATACAGAAACCCTAATCAACCTAACAGCCATCACAAATATCAGAAATCGTATGGAGATCAATGTGCACCCAAAATCATCATAACTCAATCATCAAAGTATAATCGTCTTAGCATAACCCTAGTTTATGTGAACAACGTATCGATTAATCAAACCACAAACATATCATCGAACCCTATCAAGCTACTAACGTGTTACCAAAATCAGATCATATTAACAACATACAGAACCGAGTATCTGATCGTATTAAGTTTCGCTTATAATTACACATCCGATTAACCATGTATATCGACATCTATATCATCGTGCACATATATTCATAATCTGTTTTGTAAATCAGCAGGTACATATACACATAACAAGAAATCAGAAACATTAACGGAACCGAGTTAACGAACCCGTACTAACCGAGATGAAAGTTTGATCGCACCAAGGTTTCCGGTGGGTTCTAGTTCGCCGTCACACAGCAGAGAGTTCTCTAGGGTTTCTGGTTTGCTAAAATGTGTCAAATGGGATCATTCTACGCAATATAACAAGTCTAACAGTACTGGGCCCGAACTGGGCTTCGGCGTAATACTGGGCCGGCGAAACAGTCTGTTTCGTCGAGATGAGTTTGGCGAAACAGCCTTGTTTCGTCGAGTGTGTTCATGGCGAATCACAACTCTGTTTCGTCGAGTTGTTTCATATGTTCAGTAGTTTATGTTATTTCAAATACACTAAGTCTCATGCTATAATATCAACACATAACCAAGCAAACATAATACTTTTATTATCACACAAAGTGTATCGTTACAAATCAGACGAGTCAATCAACTAGACCGTCAAAGTCAACGTGCAATAAATGCGAATAAAGAATGTCGGAAACTCGAGTTGTCACAACAACCGCCACCACACAACCTAATCCAGCCAGATCCCGTCGAAGTCGCCTGAGCTCGATCCACACTGATTCAACCAGATCCCATCGCCGTCATCAATCCACACTGATTCGACTGTATGTTGTTTATGTTCGCCGCCGCCTGAGCTCGAGATCCCGTCGACCACTCATCGTTCTCTCTATGGGTTTTTCTGTTGGTGGTGAGTAAATATGTGGGGGTTAGGGATCTTTGTTGTGTTTGAATTTGAGGTTTTTGTTGTGTTTGAATTGGGGGTTTCGTAATTTAAATCCGTATTGGGGGTTTGTTTGGGGGTTAGTAGCTTGAATCTAGATTAGGGATTGAATATGGATTTGAATGAATCTGGCTTGGATGTTGCAGGTCTTGAGATGGTGGTGGTGGTTGTAGGATATGAGTCTGTCGCTGGGAAGAGAGAAACGAGTGGTGATTCTTGGTCACCGGAGGTAGGTGGTGATGGTGGTGACCAGAGATCTTGGTTAAGGGATTTGAAACCCTAACCTAATTGAGGAAGAAGATGAAGAAAGGGGTTATAAAGGGGCGATGAGTAAAGTAAAAACATGAAATGAGTGAGCTGAAGGCAATTCTGCAGTCCAGGTTATAAAGGGAGGGGACCGGCGGACGTTGGCCGGAAACAGCCGCTGGTGGAAATACCAATAATACCCTTGCATTAAAAAAAATATAACTGAGTAATTTAACTCAGTTTGGTGTAAAGGACATAAAGTGATATAAAACATGTGTTTTTTGGACATAAACTGAAACTAAAACTTTTAAAGGGCACGTTTCAAAATTCAGTGCAAACATAAAGGACAAAAAGTGAAATTTTCTCTAATATATAATATGTGTGTATGTTGGGAAAAAAATTTAGACAATAGCTACGGATGCCTAATAGTATTGTAATTTCAATTTCAATTTCAATTTCAGTTGTATTGTAATATATATGGATGCATAGTATAAAATAGAGTAAGTCGCAATGTTCGACGATTTTGATCAATATTCGTGTTGTGTGATTGTCTGTATTAAATACTATCTTGTGATATTAATACGTGATAAATGTTTAAAATTCAGATGGACAACGAAGCGAACCAGGAAAACCAGAATAACGATAACCCGAACAACAATAATAATGGAAACCAAGTGGATAATAGTGCCATCCAACACATAGTGGCACATGGGATTATAGACGCAATGCCATATATTATTAAAACAGTTAAGGAAGCTGATAATAAAAGTAACAATGGCAGTAAGCGACCTACTGAACCAGATCACAGCGTAAACAATGGACCAATACTTCAAGTGCCCATTCCCAAAAGAAGAAGAACCATGTCTTATGGTTTTCTTATAAAGAATTCTGGTCTTGTAAACCAATAGAATTCTCGGGTAATGAAGGACCCATTGCAGCTTTACGCTGGATAGAAAAGACTGAAGCAGTCTTAAAAATAAGCAAGTGCGTGGAAGAGGATAAGATAATGTTTGCTTCCAATCTATTTAAGAACTCAGCCTTAGAATGGTGGAACATTATCCTCCAGTCTAGGGGAAGTGACAGGGTTTACAATATGGAATGGGAAAAATTTAAGAAAATGGTAGAAAGGAAATTATGTCCTCCCAATGAAAAAGAACAGATAGAAAATAAATTCTTAAACCTTAGAATGACTGGAGTGGATAGTAAGGGTTACACTACTACTTTTTTCGAATATGCTAGAATAGTGCCAACCCTTGCATCACCAGAACCAGTATTAATCTCCCGTGATATCTGGGGATTAATCGGTGAGATTAGGCATGTAGTCAAGGCAGCTTGACCACCAACTATAGAAGAAGCTGTAGAACTAGCAAATACCTTGACTAATGAATTAGTACGTACACGAGAAGAGGACCAGAGGAGAAACCTAGCTCAAAGGCTTACTCAGGAATTTCGCTACGGTAATTCCAACCGTGGGAAAAATGTAGGTTCTACCTCTGCACCTTACTGTAAGGCCTGCAAGAAGAAGCATTCAGGAAGATGCTCCACTTACTGCAATTTCTGCAAGATACCAGGACACAAGGAAGAAGACTGTAGGAAGAAACCTAATAATGGAATGTGCTTCAACTGTGGGGAAAAAGGTCATATCAAGCCAAACTGTCCGAAACTAGCTCCAACCATGAACAACAAGACTACTAAAAATGCGAGAGCATTTGTTCTGACTGCAGAAGAAGCAAAGATGATTATGGACGTGATTGCCGGTACGTTTTTAGTTAATGATGTTTTTTCTAAAGTATTATTTGACTCTGGTGCAAACCAAAGTTTTATTAATACTTCGTTTTGCAAACTTCTCAACCAACCATTAACTAAACTCCAACAAGAATGTCTAGTAGAGATAGCAAATGCAGAAACCATTAAGATTTCCGAAATCTTGCAGGGAGCAAGAATAGAAATTTTAAATCAAAGTTTTATTGCAAACCTTTACCCAATGAACCCTGTAGGATTTGATGTTATATTAGGAATGGATTTGTTAATAACCAATAAAGCCAATATTTTATGTGATCAAAAGTCAATCCAAGTAAATTCACCAAAAGGTGAAAAGATCACAATTAAAGAAGATAAGCCATCTAGATCCACAAAATTCATATCTGTGATGAAAACAGCAAGTTATGTAAGAAAAGGATCGTTAGTATATTTGATTTCTATAAGCATTATCACTAAATGAAAAGAGTTAAAAGATATCCCTATAGTATCTCAATTTTCATACGTATTTCCAGAAGAATTACCAGGACTACCGCCAGATAGGGAAGTTAAATTTAGAATTCATCTGCTACCAGGAACAACACCAATTGCCAAAGCACCCTACCGTTTGGCACCAGCAGATATGCAAGAGTTAAAGAAACAATTGGACGAATTGTTGGAGAAAGGATTCATACAGCCAAGCTCATCGCCATGGGGAGCACCAATCTTATTCGTCAAAAAGAAAGACGGATCGATGCGTGTGTGCATTGATTACCGTGAATTGAACAAAGTCACGATTAAAAATCGGTACCCATTACCGAGAATCGATGATTTGTTTGATCAATTGCAAGGAGCTCGATTTTTCTCTAAAATCGATTTATGATCAGGATATCATCAATTAAAGGTACAGGAAGAGGACATTCCTAAGACCGCTTTCAGAACAAGGTATGACCATTATGAATTTACTGTCATGCCATTTGGTTTAACCAATGCCCCAGCTGCATTCATGGACATGATGAACCGAATATGTAAGCCATATTTGGATAAATTCATAATTATCTTTATAGATGATATTCTCATTTACTCTAAGAGCAAAGAAGAACATGCAAAACATTTGCACGCACTTCTAAGTTTATTAAGGAAAGAAAAGCTTTATGCTAAGTTTTCAAAATGTGAGTTTTGGTTAGAAGAAGTGCAATTTCTTGGACATTTAGTAAATCATGAAGGAATTCATGTGGACCCCACAAAGATTGAGGCAATTACTAAATAGAAAACCCATGAATCACCAACCGAGGTTAGATGTTTCCTAGGATTGGCCGGTTATTATAGAAGATTTATCCAAGATTTTTCTAGAATAGTCATTCCCTTGACTAAGCTAACCTGTAAATCTGTTAAGTTTGAATGGGGACCAAAACAAGAAGAAGCCTTTAGAATTCTTAAGCAAAGGTTAACCAACGCACCCATACTAGCGCTACAAGAAGGAACTGAAGACTTTGTAGTCTATTGTGACGCTTCTAAGTTAGGTTATGGATGTGTATTGATGCAACGACAAAAGGTTATAGCCTATGCGTCTAGACAACTTAAGAATCATGAAGAAAATTATTTAACCCATGATTTGGAATTAGGAGCTATAATTTTTGCCCTTAAGATTTGGAGACATTACCTTTACGGTAGTAAGTTTACCATTTTCACCGATCATAAGAGTTTAAGGTATGTCTTCGGGAAAAAGGAGTTGAATATGAGATAAAGGCGCTGGATGGAAATTATTAGTGATTATGATTGTAATATCTAGTAACATGCAGGAAAGGCAAATGTGGTAGCTGATGCTTTAAGTCGAAAGTATCATGAAAAGCCAAAAAGAGTGCGTTCTCTTAAATTAAATCTGCAGGTAGATTTAAATAATCAGATTAGAGAAGCACAAGAATCAGTAATCAAGGACGATACTGAGAAATTGAAAGGAATGATTAAGGAATTAGAACAAGGAACATATGGAATTTGGAGATTCCATAAGAAAAGAATGTGGATACCCAAATTAGGAAACCTACGCCACCGTATATTAGAAGAAGCCCATAAGTCTAAGTATACGATGCGTCCTGGAAGTGACAAGCTGTATCAGGATTTAAGAAAGAATTTCTGGTGGATAGGAATGAAAAAGGATATAGCAGCTTATGTTTCTAAATGTTTAACCTGTTCACAAGTCAAAGATGAACATCAGAAACCATCAGGATTGTTGAAACAGTTAGAAATACCAGTTTGGAAATGGGAATTAATAATGATGGATTTTGTTACCAAATTACCCAAAACAAGAAAAGTTAATGATACAATCTGGGTGATTGTAGATAGGCTTACTAAGTCAGCTCATTTCTTACCAATGAAGGAAACTTTCAGTATGGAACAACTAGCTAAGTTATATGTCAACAAAATAGTTTCATTACATGGAATTCCTTTATCAATTGTTTCTGACAGAGATAGCCGTTTTACCTCTCATTTTTGGAAAAGTTTCCAAAAGGCAATGGGAACCAAGATAAATCTAAGCACCGCTTATCATCCTCAAACGGACGGACAAAGCGAAAGGACAATTCAGACAATGGAAGATATGCTTAGAGCTTGTGTAATTGATTTCGGAGGTAATTGGGACGATCATTTACCATTAATAGAGTTTTCTTACAATAACAGCTATCACACAGGTATCAATGCTGCACAATTCGAAGCACTTTATGGACGAAAGTGCCGAACTCCAGTCTGTTGGGCAGAGATTGGAGAAAAGCAATTATCTGGACCAGGGATAGTACAAGAGACAACAGACAAGATTGTTCAAGTCAAGGAAAGACTAAAAGCAGCACGTGATCGACAAAAGAGTTATGCTGATAATAGGCGAAAACCGTTGGAGTTTCAAGTAGGAGACAAGGTGTTGTTGAAAGTTTCTCCTTGGAAAGGAGTGGTAAGATTTATCAAAAGGGGAAAGCTAAGCCCCAGGTATGTTGGACCTTTTGAAATTATTAGAAGAATAGGACCTGTAGCCTATCAGCTACAACTGCCAGAAGAAATGGCAGGAATACATGATGCATTTCATGTCTCTAATCTCAAGAAATGCTTAGCTGATGAATCATTAGTAATACCTCTTAAGGATATAGAGGTAAATGAAAAACTCAAGTTTGTGGAAAGGCCTCTACAAATCGAAGACAGAAAGGTCAAGAATCTTAAACACAAGAGATTAGTTCTGGTCAAAGTGAAATGGGACTCCAAAAGAGGACCAGAATACACATGGGAGCTTGAATCAGAGATGCAAAGGAAATATCCACACCTATTCTAGTAGACCTCAAGGACAAGTTCTAAAACAAGGTGGGGAGGATATAACAACCCTCCAAATTTTTTTTCGACACCCTAAAATATTTAAAATGTCCCAATACATTCTAAAATACACCCCGTATAAGAAAATAGGCCTCGAATACCTTTATTTTTATTAAAATTAAATAAAAACAAATTATTTGAGTCTGTCGCGGCCCGCGACAGACTATGCCTGATCGTTCGCGGGGCGTGAGCACCTAGCCACGAGGCCGCTCCCCCTGCCGCCACGTGTCTGAAGCGTGTCGAACCTACGTGCATGACCGGGCAAGGCTACGCCCTAGACTCCCTACGTCGGCCCGCGAAGGACATGCCTTCCTTCGTCACGGGGCACGACGGATCTGTCGACCAGCCCTATAAAAGGGGCCATCAGCTTTCAGTTTTCGTCGCTCATTTCTTTCTAATTCTCTCTCAATTCTAAAGTGTAGAAGTAATACCCGGGCATTATATCCCCTAATTAACGAAGTTCTGCCACGTTGTAAGTATCATAACCCCGGTTACGTATTAGATACGCTGCTCGATTGATCTAGGGTTCCGTAACGGCTGTCGAGGTTCTGCCCGACATAGTAATTGGAATGCCGTCTCGGGGAGGGTATTACTAATGTAAATATTTGGTTATTATACTAACGCGTGTGCATTTGTGTAATTAATAGATAATCACCAGGAAACCCTAAAGGAAAACCCTAAGACAGCAATGTGAGTAATCTCCTTTTTGTGAACCTTTTTGCAAACTGTTTTTACAAAACCTCACATGATTTACATTATATTAAACAGTGATTGAGTATTTGTATTCTACAATTATCTTCGGTATGTTGGGGTTTTGTATACAAAATTTGTTACTACATTGTGAGTAGTAACATGACCACAATTCGGGTTGACAGTACCGTGGGTGGTAATTAAAGTAGATGGAAACAAATGTAATTGCGCGACCGCCCTCAATACTGTACAATGGTTTTACTTATCTTGATTAAACTGGGATTCACTCACCAGTATTTCACACTGACAAAATGTTTTTAAACGCGTTTCAGGTAACAAAATGTGAAAGCCAAATAGAAGCCAGCTGGACAGCACTGAAGGCTTGGAAAAGTGGCTATAAAGGTTACCTAAATAAAGAGATGTTTTATTAAATAAAATAGGGTTTATCCCTATGAAAATGTGTGTATTGAAAACTTGGGATTTTCCCACGTGTTTAATATTATAAAAGTGTGGTATTTTACTCTGATAAAATATTTCCTAACTACGGTCCTGATGTAATTTTCGCTGCAAATTGTTAAACACCGATACCACTGAAACTGGCCACGGCCGCCCGTTCTCGGGGTGTTAGGGGATGGGGGTTGCGACATGTTCACAAGGACATAATCAGTTAGATCAAACTAGATCCAAAGCTTGATTGATGTAAACGCGGTTCCAAAAACCAGGGCCAGCCCAAGGCGAGGTAATAATCCGGCCCTTTTTCAGTTTTTTTATTTCGTATTTTCGATTTCTATTTGGCACGAAAACTATTAAGATTAAGTTATATAGCTTTTAATATATTTATAAAGTAGATGTTTTCTTAACCAAATGAATCTGATTATCTAAAATACAAATCAAATCAAAGTTAGTTAAGAATTTATTATTGTTTAAAGTTAATTAGACAAAATATTTACTTATTAACTAGAATTAAACGTTTCTATGTACTTTAAGAATAACAAAAACATGGATAAAAATGTTATCCAATTTTATTAGTAGAATCAAAATTATATATATGTGCTTAATAAATCAGAGAGCATCCATGGAACTCGTATTTCAAGGTTTATTAAAAAAAATGGTGAAAAGGGTGGCTTGAGGGACTCAAACCTTGCTTTCCATGAAACCATTATGGATGTATTTCCACCATACCACCATGATGTTACTCCACCATGATGTTACTCCACCATGATGTTACTGATAAACCATCTCTTAGTATCTATATCTATCTATACTTTCTATAAAAAGAGAAATCCCAATGACATAAGAAAAGCTGATGTGTCAGCTGGAGAGGCTGTCCAACAAGGCTTTTCTTATGTCATTATTACATCATCAAGCCTAATATATAAATCACTTTAAAATACATTTAATGTTCTATCAAACCACTGTCTTGTGTATTCCCATGTTAAAGGTTTGGCCCATATTCCAAAGGGCAAACCACTGCCCATCTACAAGAAAGTAGCAGATGGTTCCTTTGGCAAACGTATACCTAGCAGCAGATGTTTTGAAAATGCGGGTAATTTGAAATTCAAAATGCATGGGGATATGTAATTTTCAATTAATGCATGTCACTCACCACTTCAAACCTCTGCCCATATTCAAAATTTAAAATTTAAAATCAAAATCCTGGCTTCAAATTCAAAATTCAAACTACATATGAATCTGCCTCCCTATAAATAACATATATGAATCCTTTATATTTGCGATCATATCTCTCTTACTCAAATGCATAGCTCTCATGATTGAGCCGGTTAATCTTCGGTTACAGTTCTTTGTTCCAATATCATTGTTCCAACATCGTTGTTTCATTGAAGCTCTATTTCACACACTCGCCTTTGACCTCGGCTTTGCATATTCAGTCTGTTCATCTGAGATTACAGCTTTTTGTACTTCACGAAATTTTTCCAACATCATTGTTGCAACATCGTTGAGGGTATGTTTTTTTTCTCTGATTTTGAATCTTAAAATTTGAACTGATCTGTTCTAATTCTCTGTTTATATTTCAACCTAATCAGAGTTGTTTAAAATTCAAACAATCAGTTGCGGGTTATTTTAGGTTTGTGGATTCTTTTAAACTGTTGATATATGTTGATAATATTTATTTTAAGGTGTTGATATATTTCAGCTTTTTTTTTTTTCCGAGCGAGCAGTGGGGAGTTCTTCTGCACTGTTTTTGAAGTCTGAAGTGCAGAAAGTGGAGTACTTCTTTATGATAAATGAAGAAGTTAATGGTAATTATGAGAACCTGTTTTTTATTTTTATTTTTTGTTCTTTCGGTTTCTTGATATTTAACTTTTTACTACGATTATTATATCCTTCTTTTACATGAGACTTGAAGAAATATACAAGTTAAATAACATATATGAATTTGGCTCCACATTCAAGAGTTAAAAATGTCATCATACCCTTCTGTAGGTTCTTATGATTTAAAGTATCGCTTTATCAAGCAAGTTGAGGATCAAGTATATGAGGATAGGGCTACTGTTCAAGAGCTGAAGAGGTGTTTTGATGGACTGCATCTTGGTCTGTTTACGAGAGACCAAGTGTCCAGAAACCCGATGGTCATGTCTTTCTGCACTTCAGACTTCAAAAACAGTGCAGAAGCTTTTCATCACGTTTTACTACCATTATATCCTTCTTTTACATCAGAGTTGAAGAAATATACAAGTTAAAAATGTCATCATATCCTTCTGTGGGTTGTTATGATTTAAAGTATCGCTTAATCAACCAAGTTGAGGATTAAGTATATGAGGATAAGGCTACTGTTCAAGAGCTGAAGATTATTAAATTTTGTTGTTCAGTTCTCAATGTAATTGTTGATCTATCGTCATATGTGATATGTAAATTTTAATTCTATTAATCTTTGTAGAGCATTTTATTTTAACTAATTTGAGCATCAATAGTTGTTAGTGTTGATACCTGCTATTGTAAATGTTGAATTGCTACTGTTGCCAACATCTGTTATTCCCAACAGCAGTTTCCAAAGAATTGTCAACCATTAACACAATAGAAGTTCTGAACATATGTTATTGCTCAACAGATGTTTGTAAAGCATCTTTAAATGAAGAGGTTTTTTACCACTGTTGATTTACCACTGCTCATTAAATGTATTTTAAAGTGATTTATATATTAGGCTTTATGATGTAATAATGATATAAGAAAAGCATTGTTGGACAACCTCTCCTGCTGACACATCAGCTTTTCTTATGTCACTGTTGATTTACCACTGCTCAACAGTTCTGAACATCTGTTATTGCTCAACTGTTGATTTATCATTGTTTACAACATTTGTGTCCGATCAAGTGGTAGTAGCCTTTGTTTGCCATGTAGATTATTGTTGGTCTTTAAATGAAGAGGTTTTTTTTTTTTAATTTTTTTATGGCAGAGGTTTAAAATTTGTCCTTTCAGTTTCTTGATATTTAATTTTATAGTTTTCCCATGAAATTTATTTTTTAAATGTTTTGCATTAAATGGCTGCTGATATTTAATATCAATTTATTCGTTTATATTAAAAGTCTGTTGAAAGGACTGCTGACTTACTATTGTTGTATAAGATCTGTTGTTGCCCAACAGTGGTTTCCAAATACTGCTGAAGGGTATTGTCTGTTCTCATAGGTTCTGTTTAATCTGAGGACTGTTGAGTTACTAATGTTGCCTAACATCTGTTGTTGGCCAACAGTGGTTTTCAAACAACTGTCATCCATTATCAGAGCAGAGGTTGTGACGTGGACAGATGTTAGCCATCAGATCTTTCTAACTTCTGACACGTCAGCATTCACCTTTTCACTTTATAAACCCCTGTTTCCCCAAACAGAGGTTTTACTTTCGTCTCGAGTTTAAAATTCAGCAGAGCGGTTTCTACCTTCTTCTTCAACACTTCTTCGTCAACCTCTTGCAACTTTCAATTCCGATCATGACTTTGATGATGAAAAATTCGCATAACTACCTGGCTATTTTTCAGAAAACCGAGAACAATACTCTCTATCATTCAATGATTGATGTTCTTACATCATCAAAATATAAGGTCATTCTTACCGCCGATGCACCCATTTTCCAAGAGACGCTTCGTGATTTTTGAGCTAGTGCGAATATTGAAGAACAAAACAATGTGGCCGTAAGTATAACTTCAAAAGTCGGAGGTGAATCGGTTGCTATTACCCCCAGCACCATATCAACAACATTTGAGGTAAACGACTTGGCAGGTAAGACCTTTTTGCCGAAAAATGAGATTCAAACATACTTGATTGGGAGGGGATATGTTGGACAGTTGAATCAGGCAACTATGTTTAAAGGTAATTTTCCACCATCAATGAAATTCCTGTTCCATACTCTCTTAATCTGTCTCTCAAAGAAAACTACTTCTTTTAATGAAATACCTTTGAAAATTCAGTCATTGGGGTATGCAATTTTGACAAATACTGATTTTAACTACTCGCAAGCACTGTTTGTTGATTTGGTTGCAAATTTAAAAAACATTAAAAAGGGCAAAATTGCTGCTATTAAAAAGGGAAAAACTGTTGCTATTAAAAAGGGGAAAACTACTGGTTTTCTCATGTTTCCTAGACAATTAAGCTACTACCTGCAAAAACATGTTTCTCAAAAAGCTTTTGAAAAGGTGAAGCTATTAAAATGAATAGTCTAACATCTGAAACATTTACTCGCCTTATGGCTAAAGAGTCAGATGTTTTCAAAACTGAAGCAGAGGGGAATGAGGAAATTTTAGATGAGTTCACAACTGCTCCTCAAACGTCTGTTGCTGAGCCCACTGCTCTTGGTGATCACAGCACTACAACCACTGCTGTGAAACCCCCACCAACAAAACTCAAAAAGACCAAAACAAAATCCAAAAAGCCCACCGAAACCAGCAAAACGGGTCCTCTGAAAGATGAGATCCCAGAGGTTAACCTCGTGACAACACAGATGTCACTACAAACCACTGTTGCTACTTCCTCACAACATGTGGAAAGATCTCAACCCATAAACCAAACTCCTCATGATTCCTCACAAAAGGAACATGTTGTATTCACAGGGACACCACAATATGATGTCATACCCTCATATGAGAGTATACTTAAAAGCCCTTCTCTCGCGGCAATGTCTCTTTTGACAGCAATCCCTTCATCTTCCATTCCACCAAAGTTTGTAACACTGCTTCAAGCTATTGACATTCAGACTGATAGCAATCCCTCTCACGAACACTTTACTGAGAGTTTAACTTCAACAATAGCTATGTCGGAACCTTTTCAATTACCTAACCCAGAAATAGTTTAGGAGGCTACACCTCTTGAATTTTAGCAAATTCTTGATGGTATTTCAAGTGGAGAAGCTACTACAAATGTCAAATCCACTGATTTACATTTGGACAGTAGTTTCATCAGTCAGACTCCCTTGAAGGCAACCACTGCTGTGTCTATCAAGGTATCCACTGGTGAGTTCAAGTTAACCACGGGTGAGATCACTAAGGTAACACTGATGCAGAGGGAAGTCCCCAGAACCAAGAACAAGGGGCATCTGCTAATCAAAATTTGGAGATACCTCCTCTTTCAAAAGTAGATACAACCACCTCTGGTGGGAATTCAGATGATCCTATTAAGTTAGGTGATGGATTAAAATACCAGGATTTGACGGACATGATATCTAACTTGGAAACAACTGTTGCTGATATGAAATATCAATTGAAGCAGTCGGTGGATGCTTTCAAAAGTCGACCTTCTCATCAGCAGTTATGCCAAGAGCTTTGGAATTCGGTACAACCCATTCTTGCAGCTCAAAGGGAACTGGCTGAGATTCAACTTAATTCCCACATGAAGCTAATTAGAGTTATGGTTGAAGCAAGATACAAAGACACACAGGCTGACATCAAGGGCATAAAAGAATGCATTGGAAAGTTAACTGGTACTACCCCTGCACCTGTGTTTGAAAAAGACGATGAAGATGATGCTGAAAAGAGGGAAAAGGATTCCATGAAAAACTTTAGCAAACCAACACCAAGGAATCAGCCAAAACAAAATCCAAAGCCTGCCAAGCAAACTTCTGCAAAATCTCCTGGAAAATCTGATACTGGTAACAAAAAGGGAATTGATGATTCCGTTAACAAACATACAGATAACGAGATTGAACGAAAGCAGAAGAGGAAGTATAGAAAATAGGAAGATGAAGTGCTCAACATTGGAACTTCAAATAGAAGAAAATCACACAAAGACAACGAATCTCCTATTGTCATATTTCCTAAACCAATATCACCACCAGAAAAACCAACCACTGCTGCGAAACTCAAAACCACTGCTGAACCTAAGAAGTCAGACTCTGATACACCTAAAACAAAACTCTCACCAGAAAAAACCACCTGTCAAAAAGCAGAATACAAAATCCTCATCACCACTGCCAACCTCCACTGAAACAATTGTTGATGCAACATATGTTTCAGCATATGTTAAGACAACAACGGTTGAGACACCAGTTGTTTCAACAGTTGTTAGTCAATCCACTGATTCTACCCAATTTCAATTTCCATCACAATCAACCCTTACAGTCATAGCACCGTTTTCTTCCCTAACTTCTCCTTCTTCAAAATCTGTTTACACAAGAAAGAGAAAATTCATGGTGCATGAAGAAGAGAAGGAAGAAAAAGATATACCCGCACCAATTCCGTTATCAGCTACTCCGTTCATTCAAACTTCACCCAAACCATTCGTCCCACCTCCATCAACAAAGATCAACCCATTGGCAGTAACTTTCCCTCTGGAACTGCTTGAAGTTCAAGATGAAATGACTCAATTTTACACGGAGGATGATCCATCCAAAAGAACCTTCCCATCTCTTCAGGGATTCGAAACTCCAAATAATATTTATGAATATCTGAAGCTAAAGGGCAAGCAAGCAGAAGATAAGGTAAATGAAGAGTGTAAAGGGCTAGGAGACATTAAGTTATCAGCTCGCATGCAACATTGGCTTGGTGAAGTCAAGAAGTTGGAAGATTTTGCTAGAGACCTGAGTAAGAATATGTCAAATCTGTCACCAAATGCTGAGCTAGAAAAGACATTAAGGAATGATTTCTTGAACACTATCATGGAAATCAAGCCCTACGAAGCCTACAGGTCTGATTTCAAAGACTGGCCCCTTGAGGCTCTTAATGAGGAGGTTAATAGAATTGAAAAGATGAATAAAGATCCTCAAATGCCAAAATCTGCTCCCAACTGGAAATAATACAAAAAGGTTGAAGTGGATGAAGTGTTGAAGTATAAGAGAATGAAGGCAGAACTTGTAGCAGCTAAGGTTGGGACTGCTAGACAAATTGGAAAATGGACTAGGAAGTCTATTGATCGAGCTTACAGTAAGTTAGAAGAGCGAAGAAAGACAGATCCATCCCTTCCTAAAAAGCCAGTATACAAAGATGAAACGACTGTTATACGTCGGCAGACCGTTACATCTAAAAAGCTGTTCTCATCAGCAGATGTATCCATCGCTGCGTTGAACCAAAGAAAAAGACAACAACTGGTGGATGAGGAAGATGAAAATAGGTATGCTGAGTACAGAAAAGAGTCTATCGGAAATCAGTTACGATATGGATTGGATGATGCTTCGTTGCAACTACAAGCTCAATTTGCTCAATCATTTCAGAAGTTGGAAAGCAGGCCTCAATCGCCAAACTCCTCTCAAATAAAACTTCTCCCAAGAAACCCATCAGATCCAAAAATAGTAAAGTGGAAGTCTGACAAACAGACCCATGAATTGACTTTGATCAAGTCTGATGGTAGTGTTGAAAAGATATCAAGGGAGAATGCACTTGGTCTGAATCCAGTTGACCTCCAAGATCTTTTTAACCTTCAGCTTGATAGGGATGAAGATGATACTGATTCCTTGGATTTTGAGCTCCAATTCAAAGGGCAAATCCGGGAAATGTTGATGAGAGAATAAAGATCTGCTGATTTCTAAAATCTGCTGATTCTTTGATTTAGTTTTGCTGAAAGTTGTTGAGGCAGGTGATTGTGTGTTTGTAGTTAACGTTTGTTGATCCTTAAGTTGTATTCAAATTCTATTAAGTACGTATGTCTATAAACAATTTATATTGTCTTTTTGGGTAAACAGTTAAATTGTATGTAACTGATATATTAACCGATAATTTATGTTTATAGCTGTCTTTTAGCTATAATAGATAACATGTTTTGGTACAATATCTATGCACGTATCTATATGTTCTATTAATATGTGTTATGAATGCTTGTCTAAGAAACGACCCGTGTTTGCAGCTCTCATTTTTAATGAGAGTACTAAATTCTTTGTTAATAACATCATTCTCTTAACATCTGTTTACTAACCTTTGTAATTTCTGTTGACTGACCTTTTTAACATGGGTTGACTAACATGCATATCTGTTTACTATCTATCCGTCTTGCAAGCTCTGTTGGGGATAATGGATAACAGTTTTTAGGAAAGTCTGTTGGAAAGCAATAGAGGTTTTTAACAGTTAATAGACAACAGTAGATTGCTATCAACATAATGGAATTGCTGTTGAATAAACCTATTGACCATTAGTGTATATCAATTTTATAAGTCTGCACTAATTATTTTTTTACTATCTGTCAATATGGGCTATGCATGGTTTCTAATAAACAACCCGTGTTTGCACACGGGTCTTACCGCTAGTACTATATAATAAAAAAAACCACTTTAGGGACACTTGTCATCATATTAGACCATCTCTTATAGATAATTATTATTTTAGTTTAATCTCTTCTAATTAATTATAGATAATCCTCCTACTAAATATTATTTAGTTTAATATCTTATATTATAGATAATCGTCCTTCTAAATATTATTAGTTTAATATCTTATTGATAATTATTATTTAGTTTAATCTCCTTCTCATTTATAATATTATATTTATTTGAATTAATTATAGTTGGACGTTTTGTTTAGTTTGGTATCAAATATATTTTACGAAACTTAAAATACAATTAACTAATATGATTTATCATTTATACATTTACGGAGTTTTAAATAAAGGGTTAAATTTTTATCACGAAAACCAAACTTTGTATTATATATTAAATATTTTTATTTTCACTATACAAAATTACATTTACTCGAACCATGTAATACATGAGGTTTTTTAAGATATAACTTTTTATTATTTGATATATAAAATTAGGTTTATTTAATTCATACAAGACACGGGTTTTTTAAGTATATATATTTTTATTATTATTTAGTACAGAAAATTACATTTTTCAAACCGTGTAATGTGTATATTTTTAAAGATGTAATTTTTTTATTATTTGGTATATAAAATTACATTTATTCAACCCGTGTAATAAATGAGGTTTTTAAAGATGTATTATTTTATTATTTGGTAAAAAATATTACATTTATTCAACCCCTATAATATACGTGGTTTTAATGATATAACTTTTTTATTTGGTATATAAAATTAAATTTATTCAACCCATACAATATGGTTCTTATATATATAACTTTTTATTATTTAATATATAAAATTATATTTATTCAACCCGTACAATAAATGAGATTTTTAAAGATATATCATTTTATTATTTAGTATATAAAATCTATTTATTCAACCCCGTGTAATACACGGGGTTATAACCTAGTATTTAATATACAAAGTTTTTTTATATATACATTTATAAAAAGAAAATTGGAGGCCCAATTTTTTGGTAGCTCTAGGCCCGAGCCTTACCAAGTTATACTATGGGTCGGCTCTGGTGGGGTGGGTGGGTGGTGACGATGCAGGCAGATGGTGGCGATGATAGAAGGTTGTGATGGGGTGGGTGGTGGGAGGTGGTGGTAGCGGTCGATGAAAATGACAAAAATACAAAAGTCAGACACTAAAATAGCAAAAAACAAAACTATTTGAAACTAAATGACGGATTAAAGTGACAATTTTGATTAAATCTCAGGAACTAAAATGACAATTTATTCTAAAATAAACATAACTAGTAAAAGACCATACTTAATTAACTTGTAACTAAAGATATTATATGATTGTGGCGTACCTTCTTGCAAACATACAGGAAGATCATAAATGGATTTTAATTTATCCCAAACAGCTTTAGCGGAATCCAGATTGTGGACAACTGCAAGTACACCTTCACTAACTGAACCGAAGATCCAACCTCTAGCAAGACTGTCGTATTGTCTCACTATGTTTGTGTCCGAATTTGTTGGGCCGACAAATGTGGAATCCACAATTCCACCCATATTGTTACTGTCCAACAAGCAAAGCATTTGCGACTTCCAAACATGATAATTATTGTTGCCTGAAAGTTTCACTGAAACAAAGTTGGATACATTAGCAATCGATGCATATAAGTAGTTAAGGTCTTGTGCTCCTGCTGAAGCACTCATATTAGCGTTACACCACAACAAAGCTTATAGATTTTTGAAGTATATGAGACGTGAGAGTGTGTGTGTGAGAAAGAGATACATTTAATCACCTGCACTCCTTTTTTTATAGGACAGGGAGGGAAGGGATAATTGCTTTCACTTCTAACAAGCAATCACCTTTTCTTACAGGAGAGGGAAGGGATTATAGGACAGGGAGGGAGGGATAATTGCTTTCACTTCTAACAAGCAATCACCTTTTCTCACAGGAGAGGGAAGGGATAATTGCTTTCGCTTTTAACAAGCATTAGGGTGTAGAGGCGTCCATCACTCACTCACAACTTCCAACAAGTTTCGTCATGTTATCAAGCATTATTCCATCACTAGTGATGGATTTTAGTGGAAATGGTCATCACTTGTGATGGAATTCCATCACTCACAAACTATTTTTTTTTTGTTTTTAAATTATAAATTAACAATAAAACACTAAAATTATAGATTATAAATTTCATTTGAATAAAACCTAAATCACATACTAAAAAAAAAAAAAAAAACTAAACATTGCAAATAAAAAAACCTAAAAAATAAGGCATCTCCCACCCCCACTTTTCACATATCACGCGTTTTCGTTGAATTACGATCGTCTTAAACGGTTCGTCGAGATTGTTGTGCGGCTCTAACTAGACTTCTAAATCATTATTTTTTTCTTTTTCGTTCAACTGTCGAATATACGCCTCCTCATGTTTAAGTTTTGTTGCCACAAGTTTTTCTCTTCTATCAGTGGCTTTGGTTATTTCCACCAATTTAGCCTCTTTGATTTCGGAGATGGACACCGCCACCGATTCCTTTCCTTTACTTGACGAATCACCACTTTTCTTGCGGCGCGGCCTTGTCGGTGTATCGTCTTGAATGGGTTCGTCAACGGGGTCGTCGTTCAATTTCATTTGGGGCATGTTACCCGACTCGGAAGTCGTGTAGTTACCCGACTTGGAGGTCTTTGATCTTTTGGGACCTCCTCTTTTTTTGGAGCCGTCGGCCCAACCATGTCGACCAAATCAACCGGTACCCACTTAGGTTACCTTTCGCAACCTCCCATGCCGCTAAGTGTGGAAAATTCTTCTTTTTGTATAGTCGGCAATAGTCATTGATGGCGGTTTTCATGATAGTCGCCCCGCTCACTCCACTTTGTGGATTTCGTTTCTACAAAAAATATAAAAATATTTAAAACTGTTTTTCTGTTTTTTATAAAAACTATTTGCTGTTTTTATAAAAATAGTTTTTCTGTTTTTTTTAAACAAACTGTTTTTATATAATCTGATTTTCTGTTTTTATTTTTATAAAATCCGGTTTTCTGTTTTTTTTTTTTTATAAAAACAGTTTTTCTGTTTTTATAAACAGTTTATCTTTTTTTTTAAACCGGTTTTCTGGGGTTTTTTTTTATAAAACAGTTTTCTGTTTTTATAAAACCAGTTTTCTTTTTTTTTAATTAAAAAAACAGTTTTATGTTTTTAAAATTAAAAAAACAGTTTTAAATTTATAAAAAAACGTAGCACTTAAATGAAACAACCGCTAAATTTACTCATTTTCCAGTTAAAATCGCCCCACTTCGAAGTCATTTGATCCATGTTTCGTTCCGTTGAACCGGGAAGTTGCGAAAATGAGCCATGACTCGTCTCCAAAACAAGTCTTTTCTTTGCTCGTTGGAATGTTTCTTGTTTTCGGAGGTGTGCAAGTACGCCTTGACCAAGGTGACCTCCTCCTCGCTCCTCCATTGTATCCGAGCGGATGTTGGGACAACTTCAACTTCTTGAATGTCTTCGTCTTCTTCTTCTTCTACTTCTTGAACGTCATCATCATCTTCATCGTTATCGAGATTTTGTTGTGGTTTGCGGTACGCACGTACGAATTGTTGGATGAGGGTGTCATTTTCTTGTGGGTCGACATGGTGGGATTGGGTTTGAAAGTGTGGAAACGGTTGGGTTTGAAATTGGTGAGGTTGAAATTGTGGAACGAACGGTTGGTTTTGATACGGTTGTGCTTGAAAGGGTGGAAATTGTTGGGTTTGAAAGGGTGAAAAGGTTGGGTTTGAAAATGTGGGATTTGGTCGGGTTCGTCTTGCAACCGAAATCGCGCCGGCTCGCCAAGATTCGCTTGAACCTTCGGTCGTACGGGATTTTTCTTCGAACCCGAACCTCTTTTGCTCGAACCCGAACCTCTCTTGCTTGAACCTTCCATCTTTGTATTTTTGATGTTTGAAAGAATGTGTTGAAAGAAAGAATGCTGGGATTGAAAGAAGGTATGGTAAATAAAATTTATATTGTGGGTGTATATATATTTCGTAAAAAAACGGTAACATGAGAACGGTCAAGATGTGACATTTGTGTCGTTTAAACATTGTACAACTCCGAACAATTCATTTATCGTTGAAACATTGTGTTTTGATCCCAAGATTTGTTTATTTATGTATGACATTTGCACGTTTTAATTCTTATTCGATTTCAAACTCTTAATCTTTTTCTGGAAAGTTATGCGTAAACTATTACGTAAACGTAATCAGTTTTACGCAACGTACACTCCGGAACAATGAAATAAGCTAAACATACCCTAAATACCTTTTACATAACTTAGAAATAAGTTTTGAAGGGTTCCGTATGGCAAAAACATGATTATTCATGCATAGGGACTATTTGCGTCAAACTTCGAAAGTCTGCCAATTCACGTATTTCTATATACAGACCATATACGCACATTCAAAAATTTTTTTAATCATTAAAATGTTGTATTTTAGTGAATAGAACGCAAAAATATCCATCGTTACGCAATTTGAATCGTTTTCGCGTTAGTTAAAGCGTTCGTCGTAATTAAGCAAAAAACGCAATCGTACAGCCGAACGAACAGGCATCCATGACATTGCCAAGCATATTTTAAGTCCCCTATACTTTAACGTCCTTATAAAGGCTGAAATGTGGCTTAACGGAGGTTAAATACGTCAAAAACAAGTTTAAAAGGCTACAGGGACTAAAACTGCGAATCTGTGAAATCTGCTTGTTGCCTCTGGCGGGGCGCGACAGGAGACCCCTCCTGGGTCGCGGGGCACGAGAGAGGTTGCTGGCAGAATGTTTCAAAACAACAACCGCCCTTGTTTTCTTTCATAGTTTTTCAATATTGTGGGCAATTTGAGTGATCTCCAAGACTTGTAATCTGATCCTAACACTTGTCTTGATCTTATTCATCCTTGGGCAACTCACAAAACATGTAGCATGATCTTTTAGCTCCTAAAAAACTATAAATAGCAAGGTTTTCAACTCCACAACTTGCTCATTCCTTTCTTTCTTCTTCATATGCTCTATTGGAGTGCTACCATCTTATTGGAGGCCTCCTAACTGAGTTATCTTTCATCCTAGAACACAAGTAAGTGTTCTATCCAGTCTTGTTTATTTATTTCATCTATTTTAAGCTGAAAGTCAAACAGTTTGACTACCGTTTGACTTTCCGTTTTGACCATGAATGGTTTCAACCAGGAAGAGAACTTCACTCGGTGAAGATGGAACAACCCGTGTAGAGGGAGGTGTCTGAAACTGTTGTGCATCCTGTGTTGCCGGTGCGACCTGAAGTCCGTCCGTATTGGTGGAGCAGCTGCTTACTCCGGGAGTAGCCGGAGGGCTAGACGGAGGCAGGGAAGTGCTCGAAACTTCCTTCGGATGATGATCCTTACCGACCATAATATAGGTGATAACTTAAGAACAGGGCTGGACCACCAGAAATACTGCTCTAAGTAGCGCATCCCCACGATGGGCGCCACTTGTTAAACCAACAAGAGTATGGCAGGGGGAAGGTCCAGGATCAACTCCAAAAGATAACTCCATGTTCAGAATCTGCAATCAAAGAACACCGTTAGCCTTAACGCGAGAGGTGGCCTCCCGCGTTTGGACTACGGCGTGAGAATCAATTGGTAGTTCTTAAGAGTGTTAGCGAAATGGTAGGATAAGAATTGAGGTGAAAATGAGAGAAGTGAACTTACTTGAGGTTGAACAAGACTCCCATTTTATAGACAAATTGCTCTGCCCAAAAGAGCCTTGTGCCAGCTCATACCTTCTTGTCTTGGTAAGCTTATCCTCCCTTGACGTTGCTTGCAGGGTTAATCTTGCCTCTTTGGGTAAAATTCAGGTTTGTATGTCTCGAGCACACCTTTATGTGTTTTAGGGAGAAGTCTAATCAATTTGACCTGTTGAGTTCAAGTTCCAATTTAGCTCCCTGTCACCGGCTATTGGTGTATCAGCTTCTCGTTGGGAGCTTCCAGCTTCCAACTTTCAGTTTCTTATTTTCAGTTTATGTTTATTATTCTTTGTTGCTTATTTGCGATTGTTTTTATTCTTGGTTTTGCTGATTGGGATTTCCGAGTACCCACGTCATCACGTGCTATATGTGACTTCTAGGGTAGCCGCTTTAGTTACCTTTAGGATCTTAGTTATGTTTATATCACCTTCGAGTAATCTTTTATTACTGTTTGCTAAACCCGAACACAAGTTATCCGAGGCAATAAAAGAGAAGACTCAAACAAAAGCTACTACAACAAATTAAGAGATTGTAAAATAAGAGGAAGATAAAATCGGAAGAAAGAAAATGGCAACACCAGATCGGATCGGACCAGTGCAGATTATACAAAGCCAGCTTTACCAACTCCAAGCATTATATAATTATTTAATTTAATTTTGAATAAGGGGCCAATTCGAAAGTCATAGCTTGAATTCGGTTCAAATCCAAGTTTTGAATTCAGTTATGATAATCAGCCATTAGATTATTATTTTAATTAACATACTCACTATAAACTTTTTATTTTTTCATTTTTCTCAGTAAACTTTTTATATTCTTACATTATTTCATGTCGTAAATTTATTTCATATGATTCTTTCAGAAATTTATGTCGTAAACATACTTGAATGAACCAAAACATATTCAAATAACGAATTTGAATTCGGGTTTCAGTCAATCAAGTGAAATACAAACTAAAACATTCATGTGAAATAAATTTACAATCAAGTGAAATACAAACTAAAACATTCACGTGTACTAGTTTCTTGTACCAAAACGCAACCGTATGTCGTCCGGATTAAATCTTCTGACAATGTCTGTCAATATATGCTTGCCAAAGATGTTTAAATATGTTGACTTGAAAAGATCCATCATGAGGGGGAATTGTAGACCAACAAAAAAAGTAATAGGAATGAAAGCTAATACACATATAGGAGCAAGCATCCTTAATTTTCCATTGCAAAAGACAAGAAACAGGGTTGCGCTGAAGGCTACCATCATGGCTATAGTAGAGAGTAATAAAGAGAATAGTCCAATGAACAATCTATTTGGCAAACTGAATAGAAAGTCTTTCTCTGCAAAACGTGTTGTTAAGATAGACAAGAACACAAGTAGTGAAGTACTGGAGGCGAATAGAGAGATTGCATCTGATATAGCAAATATAATGAATGCAGGTTCCTTTTTAAATAAGGGGATCCCATTGTCTTGATTGCTTCCGCCAGGTACGGTAATTGCAGCTGCAAATACGATTGTGGTAATTAATGCAGCAGTGATACTATACTACATGACTCTGCAGTGGTTTTCATCCATTGTTCTCCTTCCTTCACCAATTTCTCATATTCCCTTGTGAAAACCATATCTGGTGTCTCCTTGAAAATGTTCTCTTCAGCAATATATGTAGGAAACACAAGTTTCTTCACTTCCTATAAAATTAATTGGTTATACCATTAGAAATTAACTTTATAATTCACTTGTCTATAATAGTTTAGTTACTATGTACCTCATGCCATTGAAGCTCTCGTTGTAGTTGTAACGCTGCACCCGTTCTCCGATTGAGTACATTTGAAGGCGCCAATTTTCCGGCCAAGTGCAAGATATTGTTTCCAGAAGAATCTTTATACATTCTATAAAGATTCTTACGCTCGCCAATGTCATAGATAAGATTGTAGATTTTTTTCCGAACGGTTTCTTATTGCTAACTGAATAATATCATGCCCACTTTTGTCTTCACTCTGAATTGCTTCAGGTGATCTATATAAAATCTCATCAACAACTTTATAAGCATTTTGACATGCAGCCTCAAGAATTGGTAGGGTATAATGGTGGCGATGAGAACCAGAATGCTTCGACTTGTCTATTTCATCACATACCAATTTTAGAAGCTTAGTCGCTTCATCCCATTCCTTCTTTTTGCTCTCGATACGCTTAATGGGTGGAATTGCAAGTCAGGATGTTATCAGTCAAGTAAAAATTACCAATTTAGCAGCAAATGAATTTACTCCACACTCTTACCGGCTAGCATCTTTGCGAGGGAACAAAGCAGATAGAATGAGAAACGAATGATCAATATGATCAATTCGATGAGCCATCTAGAAAAAATGGCAATTAGGATCATGAACATTACTGCATAAGCACAAGAAACATTATTAGGCAAAATACAGCTCACTTTTAGTTAAATTATATATACAGTTAAATAAATATCAAGTTGTATTTACCTACTAATGCAATTACATATATCGGCCAGATAACAATTATTACACATAGGTCAACTTCTTTGAATTTCTTTAACATGTACTTAATGGCTTGTTGCACAATTTTTGGAATCCATTTCATAACTTCGGCTAAATATTTCATACCTTTCCAAATACTGTCCAGAGCTGAAATAGAAAAACCACAATCAATCCTCTTAAAATATAAGTCCAAATAATAAATATGGAACCCATTTCAAATACAAGGATAGAAGAATTTTTCTCCAAAGTTTAGCCCACTCGGAAAGGTTTTAGCTAGAGCCATGAGTACATCATCTCCTTTTGAAGCAAATTCAGGAAGCCTTTGCACCAAGTTTGATGCTAAACCTACAAGCATAAACAATAAAATTATGTCACTGTTCAAAGCAATATGTTTATGTTATATATGCCTGCTTACTGTAATGTTTTGCAGAAATAGCATTAACAAGAAGGCGGACACCAATTTCTTCATCAGGTATGGAACATAACAACTCGAGTTGTTTATTATCATCAATAGCTTTCACCAAATGTTCAATGGTATCAAGATGCATATTTTCATAAGCCTTCTTTAGTGGTAATTCACCCTTGCGGTCTTTAATTCGTAACAACTTGTTGTTCTTTTTAACCAGGAGATCAGCTGCTTGTGTATTCCCAACAATAGCAGCAATGTGAAGCGCTGTGCTTCCATCAGAGTCTCTCTGTTTAAGTACTTGCTTATCATTTATATACGAAAACAATTCTTCCACAAAATCATTACGACCTATTGCAACTGCAAAGTGAAGTATTGTGCTGCCATCATCACTGATTGGCTCTGTTGCTAGGTCCTTATCTTCATCTAGCATGATTTCTGCTTGAAGCCAGACCCCCTTTATAGTGGCTGCCCGTAAGTTCTTATGTTGGATCTTCTTTTTACTCTCTAGATCGTCTTCATTTTTTGTTTGGGTTTCTGTTGTAATTACTATTTTTGTTGAATCTGCATCTTCTTCAATTGTGTTTGTTTCCACTGAAACAGAATCTCTGTCGACGTTTTTTTCTGTTTCCGCATCAGATTTTTTTGAAGTTGAATCTGTATACCGTTTGAAGCTTCATCAGTGATTACATAGAAAGATATTTTAAACATTCATCTTTTTTATGCATGGTTAGATAAGACTATACAAAATCACTACTAGGTTTTAATACAAAATTATTGTGACAAAATCATTGTTAAAAAATATATAAATACTTGCAAAACGATAAAGCAACACAATGATATATAAACTAACTATAATATATCATTGTGACAAATATTCTATTCTATGTATGGAACAAAGAATTAAAAACCTATACATCTATGTATCGAGACAAAATTAGTCTCTTTTTATATGCAAAAATTCCGGACTTATGCCTACTCTGATGGGTAACCACATAAGGATACGGTCCTGACCTGAATCGATCTACATATCTAACTGGTCCGATCTAGTTTTTAGCTCGCAAACACCCCATTTCCAACAAATCCGATATCTTTAAAGAATTAGGTTACACTTTGAGAAATACGTACATCTTATTAAACAGCACAAGGGAAAACAGGTTTTTTTTTTTTAATGGTGAGAATCTTTAACGTGTTTGTTGTGAGAGAGATCTCACACCCTCAACTTGTGAAAGTCTAAAAGACTTTAATTAACTTGTAACAAAAGATATTATCTGGTTGTGACTTGTGAGTAAAGTAACATGCTCAAGGTGTACCTTCTTGCAAACATATAGGAAGATCATAAATGGATTTTAATTTATCCCAAACAGCTTTAGCGGAACCCAGATTGTGGACAACTGCAAGTACACCTTCACTAACAGAACCTAAAATCCAACCTCTAGCAAGACTGTCGTATTGTGTCACTATGTTTGCGTCCGAATTTCTTGGGCCAACAAATGTGGAATCCACAATTCCACCCATATTGTTACTGTCCAACAAGCAAAGCATTTGCGACGTCCAAACATGATAATTATTGTTGCCTGAAAGTTTCACTGAAACAAAGTTGGATACATTAGCAATCGATGCATATAAGTAGTTAAGGTCTTGTGCTCCTGCTGAAGCACTCATATTAGCGTTACACCACAACAAAGCTTATAGATTTTTGAAGTATATGAGACGTGAGAGTGTGTGTGTGAGAAAGAGATACATTTAATCACCTGCACTCCTTTTTTTTATAGGACAGGGAGGTAGGGGTGTGCAATAACCGAACCGTTAACCGAAACCGAACCGAAAACCGACAAAACCGAACCGAAATTAACCGAAACCGAATTAACCGAAAGGCGGTTAACGGATATTTTTTTTACCATCGGTTAACCGAAATTAACCGAACCGAACCGAACTATTTATTTTTTTTATATATTTCTAGCTTTTATACCTCTATTTCATGTATTTCATGTTTTATACTTTTATTTAATATAATAATACATCTATTTCATTTATTTATGCCTTCATTTTATTTATTTATACCTTCATTTCATTTATTTAAACATCTATTCATGCATTATACCTCCATTTCATTTATTTATACATCCATTTAATGTATTTATACATCTATTTCATGTATTTATACCTCCATTACATATATTTCTAAGCAAAAAAATTAGCCCATGTTTGAATTGGTTATTAACCGAAAATTAACCGAACCGAACCGAAAACCGACAAATTAACCGAATTAACCGAACCGATTAACCGATGACTTCGGTTACGGTTACGGATAATGCTAATAACCGAACCGAACCGAACCGTGCACACCCCTACAGGGAGGGAAGGGATAATTGCTTTCACTTCTAACAAGCAATCACCTTTTCTTACAGGAGAGGGAAGGGATAATTGCTTTCGCTTTTAACAAGCATTAGGGGTAGAGGCGTCCATCACTCACTCACAACTTCCAAGAAGTTTCGTCATGTCATCAAGCATTATTCCATCATTAGTAATGGATTTTAGTGGAAATGCTCATCACTTGTGATGGAATTCCATCACTCACAAACTATTTTTTTTTGTTTTTAAATTATAAATTAACAATAAAACACTAAAATTATAGATTATAAATTTCATTTAAATAAAACCTAAATCACATACTAAAAAAAAAAAAAAAAAAAACTAAACATTGCAAATAAAAAAACCTAAAAAATCTAAGGCATCTCCCACCACCACTTTTCACATATCTCGCGTTTTCGTTGAATTACGATCGACTTAAACAGTTCGTCGAGATTGTTGTGCGGCTCTAACAAGACTTTTAAATCATTATTTTTTTCTTTTTCGTTCAACTGTCGAATATACGCCTCTTCGTGTTTAAGTTTTGTCGCCACAAGTTTTTCTCTTCTATCAGTGGCTTTGGTTATTTCCACCAATTTAGCCTCTTTGATTTCGGAGATCGACTCTGCCACCGATTCCTTTCCTTTACTTGATGAATCACCACTTTTCTTGCGGCGCGGCCTTGTCGGTGTATCGTCTTGAATGGGTTCGTCAACGGGGTCGTCGTTCAATTTCATTTGGGGCATGTTACCCGACTCGGAAGTCGTGTAGTTCCCCGACTCGGAGGTCTTTGATCTTTTGGGACCACCTCTTTTTTTGGAGCCGTCGGCCCAACCATGTCGACCAAATCAACCGGTACCCACTTAGGTTACCTTTCGCAACCTCCCATGTAACAACCCGCACGTTCGTGCGTTGTTACTACTCGCTACACTCGTTACGCCTAGCGCCAGAGATTTGGATCATAATGTAACTATATCACATACATCGCTATTTCGCAGTATATTCACATATTTCGCATATTTTATCGCTATAACGCCTCACATCGCATACACTAACACTCATGATGTCATTGAGTGAGGACCTATTCTACCCTCTTCGATAGCCGTGATGTGTCACGACGCAAACATTAATGCTAACGATGACTTCTCGCGTGAGTACTACCCCATCGGTCATCGTGATGATGATGACAATACGAGCGAGTGGTACCCCCGTCAGTCATTGTGGCACAACGCATCGCAAACTCGAAAGCGCACCCACAATCACGCGCAACTCGATTATCGCACCGTGTATTTGAAAGTGTGGATACGTATATACGACCTTTTGTGATTAATTATAATAATAATAAATATATAAAGGTGTGGAAATGTGTAACCAATCTATTGCAGCGCTCAACAATCGAAACGGAACGCCAAAACTCAGCTCGCCGGAGGCGTTTGATCGAATGGCACTTCGATCGAACGGCCATCCGATCGGACAGCCATCCGATCGGACAAGCCATCCGATCCGACTCACTGCACCACCTCCTCTCCTCTCTTGCCTATAAATACCCCCACTCTCACATCAATTGCCTTGATGCGACAGCTCCCACTCGAACAACACGCTTTTAGGCTATTTTCTCTCGATTACTCGCGATTCTTGTAAGTTTCCAACACAAATCCTGTACTTCTATGATCTACACGCACTTCTTCATCATTTCCTCTTCTAAATCTTAACTTTTAACCGTGAAATCAATGGAATTGAGGTGTTCTAGAGTGATGTCATCACGAAGTTCTTATGAACTTCAAGTGTTGGCCTCATTCCACCAAGAACAACTCAGATCCGAAGGATTTCCACAAGAATAAACAACATTTTCACACAAATCTACACATAATCATGAATAAAAGGATTGAAAGATGGTTTTCCAACTTTCTTTCAACTCTTTTACACTCAATGCACTCAAAACCGATGGAATCGGAGCTTATACCGACCTTCTACTCACTCTTAGTGTCGTGTTGGTTCAAGATCTGATTTCTAACAAAGAGACGACCGATTTCGGGTTAACCAAGAACAACCATCGCGAATCAGTATACTGGTCAGATTTGGGTGATTCCTGTCCGATCGGGTCCCTTGGTTCGAGATGGGGTTTCTCTTGTTTAGCACGTCACAACACCGTCTCGATCAAAACCGCCAAAAACCTTCAAAGTTAGTCAAGTACCAAGGACGACTAGATTGTTTGGACGGATTGCCGTCCGATCGGACAGTCATCCGATCGGACAGGCTGTCATCCGATCGGACAGGCTGTCATCCGATCGGTCAGGCATCCGAACGGACTGATTTCACCGTGGGTCCTACACTTGACTTTAATTTCAACAATTTAGAGTACTGTCCGATCCATTGACACCTTGCTCCGTTTAACGCACTATCCAACGCTTACGCTATCGATCTGTAATCAGGGTAATCTCAGACGCGCTCCCTTCAATCCAACCAAGTTGTAGTTGCTTGCCGAACACCAACTGTGAGTATACTTGAACCCTTTTTGCTTTTGCACTTTTGGGTGTAACATACGTTGCTATCAAATCGAATCACATCAAATGCTTAAACTATTTATCACTTGCGAATGACTTACTTGCATTGTTATACGTGATGCTAGTTACATATGTGCTAGGACTTATACTCGCGACGTCCCACCATGACTAGTATAGTACTATTGCGCCCGACGGGGTCTAGTTTGCCATCGCGTATTCGAGCATCGAGGACTTAGCTGGTAGTATCGGTTTTGTGAGTATATATGTCGTGTATCCCGTTTATGTATGTAGGAATTCGCAGCACTTTTAATCTATTATGCTATTACATATCAAACCTGTATACTCGCCAATACTTTTGTATTGACATTATTTTAACGTATGTTGCAGGTTAGACCACAAGCTACATCAAATCAAGCTAGGAAGTCTAGAAACTCACCTAAAATCTAGGTTGTCGGATTTGTATTGTTCGAGAGGACAAGAAATCTGTGATAACTTATGTGATTGTACTGATTGTTAGTATGGGATAACAAATGTAATAAATACTGTCGCAATATAGTTGTTATGGATTCTCTTGAGCAATCTGATTCGCCTAGTACCGTGCCCCGATGATTCCTCCATCGGTTGGGGTGTGACATCCCATGCCGCTAAGTGTGGAAAATTCTTCTTTTTGTATAGTCGGCAATAGTCATTGATGGCAGTTTTCATGATAGTCGCCCCGCTCGCTCCACTTTGTGGATTTCGGTTCTACAAAAAATAAAAAATATTTAAAACTGTTTTTTTGTTTTTTATAAAAACTATTTGCTGTTTTTATAAAAATAGTTTTTCTGTTTTTTTTAAAACAAACTGTTTTTATATAATCTGATTTTCTGTTTTTATTTTTATAAAATCCGGTTTTTTTGTTTTTTTATAAAAACAGTTTTCTGTTTTTATAAAAACAGTTTTTCTTTTTTTTTTTAAACCGGTTTTCTGGTTTTTTTTTTATAAAAACAGTTTTCTGTTTTTATAAAACCAGTTTTCTTTTTTTTAATTAAAAAAAATTTTATGTTTTTAAAATTAAAAAACAGTTTTAAATTTATAAAAAAAACCTACCACTTAAATGAAACAACCGCTAAATTTACTCATTTTCCGGTTAAAATCACCCCACTTCGAAGTCATTTGATCCATGTTTCGTTTCGTTGAACCGGGAAGTTGCGAAAATGAGCCATGACTCATCTCCAAAACAAGTCTTTTCTTTGCTCGTTGAAATGTTTCTTGTTTTTGGAGGTGTGCAAGTACGCCTTGACCAAGGCGACCTCCTCCTCGCTCCTCCATTGTACCCGAGCGGATGTTGGGACAACTTCAACTTATTGAATGTCTTCGTCTTCTTCTTCTTCTTCTACTTGTTGAACGTCATCATTATCTTCATCGTTATCGAGATTTTGTTGCGGTTCACGGTACGCACGTACGAATTGTTGGATGAGGGTGTAATCTTCTTGTGGGTCGACATGGTGGGATTGGGTTTGAAAGTGTGGAAACGGTTGGGTTTGAAATTGGTGAGGCTGAAATGGTGGAACAAACGGTTGGTTTTGATACGGTTGTGCTTGAAAGGGTTGAAATTGTTGGGTTTGAAAGGGTGAAAAGGTTGGGTTTGAAAATGTGGGATTTGGTCGGGTTCGTCTTGCAACCGAAATCGCGCCGGCTCGCCAAGATTCGCTTGAACCTTCGGTCATACGGGATTTTTCTTCTAACCCGAACCTCTTTTGCTCGAACCCGAACCTCTCTTGCTTGAACCTTCCATCTTTGTATTTTTGATGTTTAAAAGAATGTGTTGAAACAAAAGAATGTTGGGATTGAAAGAAGGTATGGTAAATAAAATTTATATTGTGGGTATATATATATTTCGTAAAAAAACGGTAACATGCCAACGGTCAAGATGTGACATTTGTGTCGTTTAAACATTGTACAACTCCGAACAATTCATTTATCGATGAAACATTGTGTTTTGATCCCAAGATTTGTTTATTTATGTATGACATTTGTACGTTTTAATTCTTATTCAATTTCAAACTCTTAATCCTTTTCTGGAAAGTTATACGTAAACTATTACGTAAACGTAATCAGTTTTACGCAACGTTGTAGGTCCGTTTTCGGATCGCCGGACAACTACGAGATCTTGTTTCGAATGCCGTAACGAGTGCGGAATCCACGTTACGATACAAACCGAGAGAGAGATAGACACAACACAAATATATACCGTTTAACGATTGTATATTGATACCGATAGAGTTTCGTTACAGAAAGATATTACAAGAAATACAACTAAACTCTCGGTTCTCTCTCTCTCTCTATGTCTCTAGCTCTCTATTGCCTTCTGTCTCAGTTGCTGTTTATATAGGCCAGGGTCGACGAAACCTCAGTCGGCGAAACCTTAGTCGACGAAAGCTTCAAAGTCGATGAAACTCTCAAGGTTTCATCGACCTGCATGTTGAATTATGGGGTTCGGCCCAAATGCCAAGTTGATTGGCCCATGTGATAATGGTTTCGGCCCATGTGAGTGGCCCAAAAACCATTCTTATACGTACAGAATTCTCAACATGCATACTGTAAAGTTTGGACAACTTGTAACATCATCATGACATCATCATGATGATGTCATGATGATGTGTCATCGGGAATAGGTTCGCGGCTCTCCGTGCTTCGCGTGTCGAACTCTGGGGCGCACGCTGGAGGAATGTCGCTACGTCGGGCTTGAGCCGAACCTAACCGGGTCAAATCGAACCAAGTCGAACTAAGCCGAGTCGCGTCCACATAAAGTGTATCAACAAACTCCCCCTTGGACGCTACTCGTGATGGTTCGTCTTCCATGTTTTTTGTGTCGGAGGATCTTCAAAGGTCTTCACGTGACACAATCAGGGAGTGTATCAACAAGCTCCCCCTTGAATGTTGCTCGTGAATCTTTTGAACTTCAAAACTTTAGATCCTTGTGGTGTTGATGAGTGATCAACTGCAACCTGATCATCTTGATCTTCTGATTGCATCAACATCGTGTCTTCACTTTACGGCTTGTCATCTGACACGTTCTCTTCGCCTTTAGCTGATTCTGATGTCGCATCTGCACATACAAGAAAGCTAAACACGTAATGAGAACAACCGCTTGGAATATAGACAAATTAAACAACGACACATATGAGATCAAATCTCAATCAAACACCGACCGATAACAGTTTGAAAGTTTAGAAAATGATCAATTTTAATCCTTTCACTTTCAAAACTTGTTAACTTCGACTGTTTATGAAGATGCAATTGTTTTCCAGCTTACAATCAGGATTTTGGGTAGGATAGACTCGAGTTCCAACATCGGTCAATCAAAAATAAACTAGAAGCAAAATCTTTTTGGCTTTTATAAAGTTTATATTAAAACACACCTAAAATCTTTTTGGTATTTTCCATTTTTCAAAAGTAAAGACTGAAAGCAATAAATAAATATATACGAAGATGCAGAAACTGAAAGCAGTAAATAAATATTTACAGACATCCTTTTTGCGAGTTTCGAGGGTAAGAGAATCATATCAGTGTACGGTCACGCCAAAACGTTCTTTTTGTTCAATTAGTTAACATTTAGATAAGCATCCTATAACAATTATCGGTATTGTTGTCCACATAAGCTCAACTTATCAGATGTAATCATGGCGAGGGGATACGTTAAGGTATGATTTATACATACCGACCGGTGTTCATCCACTCACGACACATTCCCGTATCAAGGTATGCACGAGAGTTCATCTTACCGATGAGTATACCACTTATCATCCGTTTAACCGTATAAAAGATGTGAGAAACTCACTTATTTGATTTGAAAACAAGCCCTATGTGATAGAATCACTTATTGATGAGGAACTTGATTTTCATATGCATGAAGGGCACAGGAGAAAGTCCGTGAACAGGTCAGTACTTTCGTACAGCAAAGAGACGAACTTGACTCCCGCAAAGAATCTGTGATAATTTATCACTTATTTTGTTTGGACATGTGATTGTTGATCACTTATTGAGGTCGAATGCAATATGTACACGTATGTATGGTATCATGGAAGATCTAGACTTCGTCTCCGTTTTGTTTCGGTAAAAGAAACAACCATGATACCGAGATGATAAGACAGCATAAAGACCGAATATCTCAGAACCTCGGCAATCTCTCAAACGAAATTTCGGTACTAAGACCATATGCCAATGAGCGGTTCCCACCTGGTCTTCAGTCGATTTAAGATTTATATCACCCTGCACACTTTAAAATAATTGTGAGCCTACCGATACATATTATATAGAGCTGCTTATCGTTTTTCCATTTTTAAGTTCATTTCGAAGAGGTTTGGACAGACCACTGATGTACTATCATTTTCTCTTTTTCTCGCCAGGAAACTCATTTTTGTTTTTCTATTGTTTTTGCGTTTTGAAATTTTTCGATGTTTTTGAATTTTCAAATTTTGAATTTACTCCCCCTAAAATCAACAAACTAAGATAAATTTAAAAGACACAAAGATATTTACAAAAAGGATTTCCCGAGGTCGGTTAACTCATGTTTTACCTCAGTGCCGTTTACCAAAATTAATTTTAATCAGAAAAGATTTATCGAATTTTGGAAAAATCAGTTGGCATGTCGGTAAGCGGTGCGGACCATGACAACATTGACGAGTTTCTTATTGAAACAATCACGTGTGAGGTGATATTCGAGATCAACGTGTCTGGCCAAAGAGTGCTGTACGAGATGATATAATTCATAAAGCAGCTTAAATATCGACGAGTATAGGAGAGATTAGAAATTCAAAACCGTATCCTGCAACTGTTTCATGCATTGCCAGGAATCTGAGCGCTTTCCTAAACTGGATATCCACCCAGTGTGGATTTCAAAGTCGATTTTGTAGCTACTTCAATTAATCTGAGAAAATTCTTCACAGCAATAAGATCATAAACCTTTTGGGTCCGACTGGTCTTCCATATTGCACCAGCGAAGGTCTTTGACTTTCTCTTTGAGAAGTAGTGTGTGGTTGTTCAATCCACGCCAAGGCATCCGCACACCTGGTTGGTTTGTTAAACAAACACATTTTCTTCAATCACACCGCGAAGAAATGTACACTGCACGTTCATCTTGTTGATTTTGAACTTCAGACGTGCTGCAGGTGCGTACATTTTGATTGAATCTATCCTGGGGACCCGATCAAAGCCTTTAACAATCAAACTTTGTAATGATTTTCATTTTTTCGAAGCTTTCAATTTCTTTCATCTGACATTTCTTCTTTCCTTTTTCTTCTCTCCATCAAAGGCAACAACTCCTAGATGTAACAATGTTCCGGAGCCTTAAGTCGCCTATCTTGTGCATGAACACTCCACTATCAACAATCTAAGACAATCGATAGTTCCTCCTGGAACATCCTGCACACTCACTTAGAGATTAGTTGGAGAGGGGGACCCAAACCTTCATAGACTTGGGTCGTCCATCATCATCAAGGATTATGACTTCGATTTCCAGATGATTCGGAATAGATTGAGCTCCCCCTGAAACAGTTACCGTTTTTGGTTTCCAAATCTGTTTTTGTTTTTCTTTTTTAATTTCTAACTTAACAGACTGTGTTTGGATAACCTCTGGTTTCAAATCCTTTTCAACTTCTTTTCTTTGTTTCTTTTTCTGTTTCTTTTCTCGTTGTTTAACAAGACGAGGGTCCTGTCTTGGTGAAACAGACCTTTTATAGTTACTGTTACTACGGGGGGCATCAACTTTTGCCTTTCCTTTTGTGAGATATGGACAGTTTCTGACAATGTGTCCATTCTCACCGCATTTAAAGCATGATCTCCGCTCAACAAACCTCGGAGTATCATAACTGTAAGAGCTTGATGATGAACTTCGTGATCTTGAGGTACTTGGTCCTATATCACAACCGTTTGTGTGTTGTGTGTAATTGTTTTGACTGTTTCTTTTCAAAATTTTAACTTGTTAAATCCGTGTTGGCTTTGTTTTCGAAAGTTTCAATTTTATCAGTCCCTCTTGATTTCACGAAGTTGATCTTCTGAACCTTTTTCTTGTAACAAGCTCCCTTTGTTTCCACCCTCAGTTGTGAAATTTTGGGCTTTTGAGCTCGTTGTTCCTTTTGTTTACCTTTAGAAGCAATATGTTGTTGCTTTGTCGGTTGTTTTTTATTTCCAAATTGTTTTCTGATTTCATTTTTAGGAATTAGATCACATTGAGTTACAACAACTCCTGGGATCGTTTTTCCCAAAAACTTGCTTGTGTTATCTTCAAAAACTTTATCAATCAAAGATGGATTGACATTTTTAATTGGAAAATCGTTGTCTGAATAAATTTTAACATCTCCGACCAAAGTATACAACAAGTTATTGCTCTTAACAGCAGACACACATTCCTTTTCATCCTTGACAGGATCTATCACTTGGTTGGTAACAGGTTGCACTGCAGGAGTAGGAGGATCACAATGAATATGATTCTCAATCGGAATTTCTACTCCCTTCATCTTATCAAGTGATTCATCCCGATCACTCACATCTGATTCATCATCAGACGAATCATAGTCCTCAATGATTGGAGGACGTTGTTCCATAACTGATGGCTTTTCTTTCCTATCAGATGAGCCCTCCGAGGAATTGTCCGGTTTGAACCCTAATCCTGTAGTAACTTCCTCATAATCAAGAGGTACACTTGGTTCAAACCGAGGCATTTCCTCCTCATCGGGCATTCTGGTATAGTTGTGTCTCAAAGGAGGCGGACACAACTTATACCCAACGCCTTTCACGTTCCCTTTCAGCTTTTGAACGTCTATGATGTGATCAAGCACATATCGGGAGTTTGAGTAACTCTCCAATTTGAGCTTGATCGCATCATGCTTGCATTTGGCAGCGGCTAGCTCCTTTTTGGTTTCCTCGATGATATTAATGTAATTGTTAATACCAATTTGTTTTTTAAAAACAGTTTTTGTTAATTCGGAAACACTATTCTTTAAAGTTTCGATTACTGATTTGAAATCCTTTTCATTTCGAGCTAAGGTCATGTTTGCCTCTTTGCATTTTGACAGTTCAATAACCAAACTCTGATTGTGACTATGAACAGTTTCAGATTCACATTTCAATTCAGCACATTCATGTTTCATATCAGCACAATCACTACATATGCTAGGAGTTTCAGATTTTATCTGACTTGTAGAAGCTGTGACATTAGCCATAAAGGCAGTCTGAGAAGAGAAAGATCCATCTTCAGTGAGAATCTTCTCCATTTCTTCTGATGTAGCATCAGCTTTCTTGACCAAGACATATTTCTGACACTTTACCTCCTCAGCATCATTCAACAAACTATCACCTTCAGAATCAGTTCTTTCATTCATATCCGATTCTTCATCCGAACTATCATCATCTTCAGAGAATTCTTCTTTTTGCACATGCTTGATGTGACTGATGATCTTCGCATAACATGCAGTTTCTCCTACCAAATGTACAGACCAATCACATCCCTCATCGGCTTGTACCACTAATGCTCGATTAGTATTAGATGGCACTGACTAGTTTGTTTGGTTGTTAGCAGCTACTATGCCTCCTTCGTTGTTAGCTTGATTTGAAGTACTTGTTTGATTTTGGAAGGGATTTTGGTTGCCTTGTTTGCTCGGTCGCGTGCATTCACGTTTGAAGTGATCCTTCTCACCACAATTGAAGCACGTCACGACATCCTTATCAAAACCGTACTTCGTATCCCGATTGCTTTCCAAGCTAGTCTTCCTGGTTCTCCTCATATAATCCTTGGCTCGTCTAATCGCGCTCGCAAACGCCCACTTGATATCCATTAACTCCATTTCGTCCCTGTCTATCTGCTGATAGTCTTCGTTTGTCAAATTAATGTTGCCAATTTGACTTGCGACTAGTCCGCAGTAGGCATTGACCATGGTGTTAAGAAGTTCCATAGTTTCCCTTGCAGTCTCCACATTGACTTTGGATAAGTTTGCTTGTTGCTGTTTGGATTGAGGTTGTGGTTGGTCTTGTGACGATGTTGGAATATAGGCATTTGGATCAAATTGAGGTTGAGTGGGAGGAACTTGTGGTGGAGGTTGGGGTTTAGGTAGCCATGCACTTGCATCAAATTGAGGTTTTGAGAAAGCATGAGCTTGAGCAATCATATGCGCTGGCGGATGATAAACACTCGGATCGAAAACCGGTGGAGGAGCTGACTGTGGAAACGGAAAAGAACTTGTGTTGGACATAAACGCCGTCTGTAGCTTCGGTTGCTGAACGAAACTAGAACTAGCTGAAGGAGCAAAACCAGGCAAATACATTTCTGTGTTTTGAGGAGCTGCAATCCTTTTAGCTTTCCGAATTTCCTCTTCGTTCTTGTGTTCCAACTTCTGAATGAATTCATAGATATTGACCGTATCTAGAACGCCCGTATGCTTTAGAAGCTCAATGAACGGGCTCCACTTTGGAGGTAGAGCATCAGCAAACCGTGCAACCATTTCTTGTTGAGTTGCAGTAACATTATAAGAACACATTTCACTAATCAAATGATAAAAACGAGTAGTCATATCATTTAGGGTTTCATTTCCAAGAAATGAAATGATTCGAATTCCTTCTTCAACAGATCATGGTGTGTCTTTCTTGTCGCTGCATTTCCTTCACCTCTTGCTACCAATGCATCCTATAAAGCTTTCGTGCTCGTACAATAAGAGAATTGATGATAGATGTTTTGTGGAGTGCTTGCGTAAGAATAGCAAACGCCTTCTTCTCTAGATCATACGCTTTCTTGTCGTTTTCAAGCATATTCGCCAATGTAGCCGCACTTGACCCTGCTTCTTCGAGGTCTTGATTATACGGCGAAATGAAGCACGTCCATAATTCGGTGCTTTGCCCTAGAACGTACGTGTGGAAACGACCTTTCCATGTCGGATATTCGTTCATGTGATTTAACTTTGGCGGGCGGTTATTGCTACCCGTCTCACTCTCACTAAGCAATAGATTTTGAATGCTTTGATTTTGATTCGACACCAATGCCCATTGACTTGCACTTATTGATTGTTGAGGCATGGCATTCATTAACAATGCGGCCATCGAAGTCTGATCTTGACCTAGTCGTGGGTCCGTATTCCAATCCGAAGGGCTAGTACAACTCATGATTGGTGTATGAAATTGAAAACCTGGTCACACACTTAATAACATACTGTTAAATCACTTTTGCAAAGCCTCTGTTAAAAACTTTAACAAGTTTCGACGAAACCCAAATTTTGGCGAAACTCTCAATGATGAAACTTTAGCTCGACGAAACTTGTGAATTATGGCGAAACTTGTTTGACTAATGTTGACCGACGAAACCTTAATTGTTTATTTGTGATCGACGAAACTATATTTGGACGAAACCTTGGATGATAAACACTGTTATGACTGATCGACGAAATCCTCTTGCTTGTAATGTCGACGAAACTTGATTAATATGTGATGAACGACGAAACTCAGTTATGTTTGATGAATATGCGACGAAACTCATGAATGTCCGACGAAACCTATCTATCATCGACGAAACTTCTGAATTATGTTGACTCGACGAAACCTTTTGACGAAACTCAAAGGGGCTTTCGTCGCTTATGCTTTCGTCGACAAAGGGATAAGATCAAAGAGTGGGTGAGATTTGGTGGGATTTTTCAACGTGATCTTATCTTATGTCTGACACAAGACATCATTTTCAAACTTTAGAGCATACCTACCATACCAACCGATAAGGTCACCCATATTTTAATCAAACTTCTAATTTTCAATGCACCAACAACTTGAACAGTACATTTAGAAAGGATCAAAAAGTTGATATCATGAAGAACACTTTGAAGGTTCTTTGAAGAACACTTGAAAATTTGAATTTTCCGGCCACTAACGAATTTTCCGAACAACAGATTTTGACGTAGAAACTCGACACGACTTGTACCTTCGATAATCTTCAACACTTTTCAACAAGTTTTGAACAGAAACGACACCAAACAACACCGATTTTCGAGTTTTAATCCGTATTTTCAGAAAAAAAAAAAGAAACTGGGTTTATGATTTTTGTCCAAGAAAAGCTCAAAAACCACTCGAAAATCGCACCGGTAACTCGGTTTTCAACAAGAAATCGAGCCTTACGCTCTGATACCACTTGTAGGTCCGTTTTCGGATCGCCGGACAACTACGAGATCTTGTTTCGAATACCGTAACGAGTGCGGAATCCATGTTACGATACAAACCGTGCGAGAGATAGACACAACACAAAGATATACCGTTTAACGATTGTATATTGATACCGATAGAGTTTCGTTACAGAAAGATATTACAAGAAATACAACTAAACTCTCGGTTCTCTCTCTCTCTCTCTCTCTAGCTCTCTATTGTCTTCTGTCTCAGTTGCTGTTTATATAGGCCAGGGTCGACGAAACCTCAGTCGGCGAAACCTTAGTCGACGAAAGCTTCAAAGTCGACGAAACTCTCAAGGTTTCGTCGACCTGCATGTTGAATTATGAGTTTCTGCCCAAATGCCAAGTTGATTGGCCCATGTGATAATGGTTTCGGCCCATGTGAGTGGCCCAAAAACCATTCTTATACGTATAGAATTCTCAACATGCATATTGTAAAGTTTAGTCAACTTGTAACATCATCATGACATCATCGTGATGATGTGTCATCGGGAATAGGTTCGCGGCTCTCCGTGCTTCGCGTGTCGAACTCTGGGGCGCACGACGGAGGAATGTCGCTACGTCGGGCTTGAGCCGAACCTAACCGAGTCAAATCGAACCAAGTCGAACCGAGCCGAGTCGCGTCCACATGAAGTGTACCAACAAACGTACACTCCGGAACAATGACATAAGCTAAACATACCCTAAATACCTTTTACATAACTTAGAAATAAGTTTTGAAGGGTTCCGTATGCAAAAAGATTATTCATGCACAGGGACTATTTGCGTCAAACTTCGAAAGTCTACCAATTCGCGTATTTCTATATACAGACCATATATGCACATTCAAAAATTTTTGTAATCATTAAAATATTGTATTTTAGTGAATAGAATGCAAAAATATACGCAATTTGAATCGTTTTCGCGTTAGTTAAAGCATTCGTCGTAATTAAGCAAAAAACGCAATCGTACAGCCGAACGAACATGCATCCATGACATTGCCAAGAATATTTTAAGTCCCCTATACTTTAACGTCCTTATAAAGGCTGAAATATGGCTTAACGGAGGTTAAATACGTCAAAAACAAGTTTAAAAGGCTACAGGGACTAAAACTGCGAAACTGTGAAATCTGCTTGTTGCCTCTGGCGGGGCGCGACAGGAGACCCCTCCTGGGTCGCGGGGCGCGAGAGAGGTTGCTGGCAGAATGTTTCAAAACAACAACCGCCCTTGTTTTCTTTCATAGTTTTTCAATATTGTGGGCAATTTGAGTGATCTCCAAGACTTGTAATCTGATCCTAACACTTGTCTTGATCTTATTCATCCTTGGGCAACTCACAAAACATGTAGCATGATCTTTTAGCTCCTAAAAAACTATAAATAGCAAGGTTTTCAACTCCACAACTTGCTCATTCCTTTCTTTCTTCTTCATATGCTCTATTGGAGTGCTACCATCTTATTGGAGGCCTCCTAACTGAGTTATCTTTCATCCTAGAACACAAGTAAGTGTTCTATCCAGTCTTGTTTATTTATTTCATCTATTTTAAGCTGAAAGTCAAACAGTTTGACTACCGTTTGACTTTCCGTTTTGACCATGAATGGTTTCAACCAGGAAGAGAACTTCACTCGGTGAAGATGGAACAACCCGTGTAGAGGGAGGTGTCTGAAACTGTTGTGCATCCTGTGTTGCCGGTGCGACCTGAAGTCCGTCCGTATTGGTGGAGCAGCTGCTTACTCCGGGAGTAGCCGGAGGGCTAGACGGAGGCAGGGAAGTGCTCGAAACTTCCTTCGGATGATGATCCTTACCGACCATAATATAGGTGATAACTTAAGAACAGGGCTGGACCACCAGAAATACTGCTCTAAGTAGCGCATCCCCACGATGGGCGCCACTTGTTAAACCAACAAGAGTATGGCAGAGGGAAGGTCCAGGATCAACTCCAAAAGATAACTCCATGTTCAGAATCTGCAATCAAAGAACACCGTTAGCCTTAACGCGAGAGGTGGCCTCCCGCATTTGGACTACGGCGTGAGAATCAATTGGTAGTTCTTAAGGGTGTTAGCGAAATGGTAGGATAAGAATTGAGGTGAAAATGAGAGAAGTGAACTTACTTTAGGCTGAACAAGACTCCCCTTTTATAGACAAATTGCTCTGCCCAAGAGACCCTTGTGCCAGCTCATACCTTCTTGTCTTGGTAAGCTTATCCTCCCTTGACGTTGCTTGCAGGGTTAATCTTGCCTCTTTGGGTAAAATTCAGGTTTGTATGTCTCGAGTACACCTTTATGTGTTTTAGGGAGAAGTCTAATCACTTTGACCTGCTGAGTTCAAGTTCCAATTTAGCTCCCTGTCACCGGCTATTAGTGTATCAGCTTCTCGTTGGGAGCTTCCAGCTTCCAACTTTCAGCTTCTTATTTTCAGTTTATGTTTATTATTCTTTGTTGCTTATTTGCGATTGTTATTATTCTTGGTTTTGCTGAATGGGATTTCCGAGTACCCACGTCATCACGTGCTATATGTGACTTCTAGGGTAGCCGCTTTAGTTACCTTTAGGATCTTAGTTATGTTTATATCACCTTCGAGTAATCTTTTATTACTGTTTGCTAAACCCGGACACAAGTTATCCGAGGCAATAAAAGAGAAGACTCAAACAAAAGCTACTACAACAAATTAAGAGATTGTAAAATAAGAGGAAGATAAAATCGGAAGAACGAAAATGGCAAAACCAGATCGGATCGGACCAGTGCAGATTATACAAAGCCAGCTTTACCAACTCCAAGCATTATATAATTATTAAATTTAATTTTGAATAAGGGACCAATTCGATGTCGGAAAGAAGGAAATTAATAGTATAGGGTCTAGTTTGTAACTTGGTGTTCTATATAAGACACCTTTTAGTTGTAACCCTAATTAAGATGTTCAATACAATTCTTGATCAATACAATTCAAACCCTAGTTCATTCTCTATACCAATCAACATGGTATCAGAGCAGTGTTGATCCTTGAACACGTTGCTCATCATCAATCCAATCTCAAACCAGAAAAAAAACCAAAACCAAAATCAAAATCAAAGTTCCAAAAATCGAACCTGCAAGTTTCTTTTCAATCCATCAAACAACAACAGCAGCAGCAACCACCGATATCAAACCAGTAGCGCCGCCGCCGCACAAAACCCTAAAAGCTCCAACGAATCAGTTAGTGAATCCGCTCAACTCAGATCTTCACTCAGTTCCGGCGAAGTTCCGGCGAAGCTCTCAACAGACGGCTCTCAACAACCTGTGTGTGGTTATTCGATAGGATCTGACAAACATCAGAACCTGTCTTAGCTTCACGACTTCAGTCGCACAACAGTCCCATTGATCTGCAGAACCCTAAATTCGATCCTGATAAAAACAGTCCCGTTGATCTCCTTTGAATCGCTACTTCTCTGCAAAACCCTAATTTCCTTTTGAGAAATACGCGGTCCTTAAATTCGCCATCCTTTGTGATAACCCTTAATTCGCCACCTTCTTTTTGCAATAAATACGCCCGAATCTTGGAGTTTCTTTTGTGATAAATAAATACGCCCATAGCGGTTTGTTTAAATCTTGAACGCGATTTCAAGTCACCGGTGAATTTCGATAAATTCGCCGGCTGAGATAGCTTCGCCTCTTAGCGGAGTTATTCCGAACCTAAATCTTAAACGCGAGTTCAAGTCGCCGGTGGATTGTGATAAATTCGCCGCGTGAGATAGCTTCGCCATTTAGCGGAGTTATTCCGAACTTATTTTTTGAACAAGATTTCGGCGTATTTGACTGTTTATTAAATACGCTCGATTTATTTATTGTCTTCAAAAAAAAAGGAAAAAAAAAAGGGAAAAAAAGGAAAAAAAAGGGAAAAAAAAAGAATGAAAAAAAATGGAAATCAATCATGCCAGTTCGTGGATATTCGATTCTGGAGCCACTGACACCATGACTTTTGATCCATTAGACATACAGTCATTGTCCAATCCTAAAAAAACTCAAATCCAGACCGTAAACAATGGAATGATGCAAGTAGAAGGAGGAGGGACTGTTGAAATTTCACCAACTATGAAATTATCAAATTGTCTCTATGTTCCATCATTATTACACAAACTGCTCTCCATCAGCCACATTACCAAGGAGCTGAATTGTACTGTACTAATGCACCCTAATTTTTGTCTTTTACAGGATATCAGGACGGGTGTGATTATTGGACGTGGTACTGAGCGCCAAGGATTATACTATGTGGATGAAGTGGCTCAATAGGGTACTGTGATGTTAGCACATGGAACCGAAAACCGGGAAGCCTGGCTATGGCATAGATGTTTGGGACACCCATCAGTTAGCTACTCGCATCTCCTGCTTCCAAAACTCTTCCCGTCGAAGGGAAAAATTGATTGTGAAACCTGCTTTCGTGCCAAAAGCCATCGACAACCATTCAAACCTAGCAATACAAAAGTTGCTTCACCTTTTTCACTAATCCACTCTGATGTGTGGGGTCCTGCTCCTGTGATGGGGGGGGGCAAGGCCTTCGGTACTTTATACTATTCGTGGATGATTGCACTCGCATGACATGGGTGTATTTTTTTAAAAAACAAGGCCGAAGTTTACGAGAAATTTATAACATTTTATGCTATGATTCAAACTCAATTCCAAACTCAAATTCAAATCCTTCGATCCGACAATGGGGGGGAATTTGTCAATACATATATGAAACAATTCTTTAAAACCAAAGGATTAATTCATCAAACTTCTTGTGCTCATACCCCCGAACAAAACGGTGTTTCCGAACGGAAAAACCGTATTATTCTTGAAATGACTCGGGCCCTTCTAATTGAATCTCAGGTACCCAAATCTTTCTGGCCGGAGGCAGTTGCAACCTCCGTGTATCTCCTAAATCGGCTCCCAACCAAAGCTCTTAAGTTTAAGACACCCCTAGATTGTCTGTCTAAGTCTGCCAGTATTCCCCACCCCCTTACACTTGAACCTCGAATCTTTGGGTGTACAGCATTCGTCCACATACCCAAAACCAACCGAAACAAGCTTGGCCCATGTGCCGAGAAATGTGTATTTGTCGGCTATGGGATTGATCAAATAGGGTACCGATGCTATAATCCAACAACTCGTCAAATGTTCACCACAATGAATGTTGACTTTCTTGAAACAAAATACTTTTATACTACCCAACTCAGTGGTCAGGGGGAGAATGACAGTATAGACACTCTGAGTTGGTTAGCCCAATTTCCCTCATCTGAAGAAGTAACAACAGAAAACCATCACAATGCTTCGAGTCCTTCAAACACAGCCGTACAATCGGAGGAGCACAGTACCACTGAAGATAGTCCATCCAACGTGATACCAGAGGTAAGAAATACTGAGAACCCTGAATGTTCTACGTCTTATAACTATGAGATAACATGGGAACCCACAGAACCAACAACAACAGAGCATACAGAACATGTTGATCCAGTTGTTGAGCAGGTTGAACCAGTTGTTGAACAGGTTGAACCAGTTGCAGCAGAGACAACCGGAAGGTATTCCCTCCCTCCAAGAGAAGATAGAGGAGTTCCTCCTAAGAGATACTCCCAGAAAAGGTGGTTCCAAGGTCTAGGTACCCTGTGGCAAACATTGTCACTGGAAACTTGTCTAAGGAAGCTAAAGCTTTTACAGCTGCCTTGTGCTCTGAACAAATGCCATCTACAACACAAGAAGCCTTGAAATCTGAAGAATGGAAAAAGGCAATGGAGACCGAAATGGAAGCTCTCAAGAAGAATAACACATGGGAGAAATGCATCCTCCCTCCAGGAAAGAAACCAGTGGGATGTCGGTGGGTGTTTTCAGTCAAACACAGACCTGATGGAACAATTGAACGATACAAAGCTCGGCTGGTTGCAAAAGGTTACACTCAGACTTATGGAATCAACTACTCTGAAACCTTCTCTCCAGTAGCCAAAATTGATACAATCAGAGTCCTGTTTTCTATAGCTGCCAATAAAGGTTGGCCTCTTCATCAATTTGATGTAAAAACGCCTTTCTTCACGGGGAACTGAACGAGGAGGTCTATATGGATGCTCCACCAGGTTTCAATGAGAATTTCAAGGCTGGAGAAACATGTCGGTTGAAGAAATCTCTGTATGGGCTTAAGCAGTCTCCTAGAGCTTGGTTTGGGAGGTTTACCCTTGCTATGAAAAAATATGGCTTCAAACAAAGCAACTCAGATCATACCCTATTTTTGAAACGTAGGGGCAGTCTTGTGACCTGCTTAATTATCTATGTTGATGACATGATTCTTACGGGAAACGATGAAGAGGAAATGTCAATGTTAAGAGATAAACTGTTTTCGGAATTCGAGATGAAAGATCTGGGAAGATTGAAGTACTTTCTTGGAATTGAAGTTCTGAGATCTAAACAAGGGATTTTTATCTGTCAAAGGAAATATGTCCTTGATCTGCTAGCTGAAACCGGAATGATTGAATGTAGACCGGCGGACACCCCAATAGTGGTTAATCATGGCTTACACATGGAAGATGGAGCAGATCTAGCAGATAAGGAGAGATATCAACGAATGGTGGGAAAACTGATATACCTCTCCCCATGGTTGTAAAACAAGGTTTCCAAGTCCGAGTACTCTCCGAGTAATCCCACCAAGGTAGGTTGCCGAGGCGACTTTCTTCAACGCCGCCTAATTGCCCGGTATTGACCAAACGCAGTCAACCTCGGCCAAAATCGGATCTAGTAGGTCAATTCAGGTCGAGTTTGACTTAAAAAATAAATAAATCATAGTTTCTATGTCTATCATATTAAAGAATATTAATGAATGAATATCATTTTCACGTATTTTGTTATAATTATTAGTAAATTTATGTTATTTGACATATATTTAACTTTCGAAAACTAATTTCTTTATAATTTTGCATGTCCGAGTACTCCCCGAGTACTGTCACACCCCAACCGATGGCGGAATCATCGGGGCGTGGCACTGAGCGAAACAGATTGTCCAGAAGTTTCCATAACAACTATCATTACCATTTAATTTAAATGATACGTCCCATACCGTATCTTAAATAGTTAAACAAGTTGTTACAAATAACATCAAGACAAATATTCTGTTCCGACAACTCAGATTTAAACATAACAAATTATTCGTTGGTTTCTAGGACTCCAAATCCTAGCTTCGATTTCATCACAGCATGTAGTGCATACAAGCAACCTAGGCACCTGTCACATACGTTAAAATAAAGTCAATACATAAAATGTAAAGGTGCGCATACAAGTTTAATAATAGCATATAGAGTTCGAATTCGTTTACGCATAACCAGCACGTACACATAGTGAAATGAAGCACGTTAGTTATCGACATAGATCCATCGATACCAATGACTGCGGGTTGACTGCCCGAGGCAGTTCGCAATACACGATTACCACTGTAATCCATGCAAGTAAAAGATCCTTAACAACCCCCGTGTGAACGGGTGCTGAGTCCAAACTATAGTACTATCGTTGCTAAGGCAGGTAGACAGCATTCCATGTGTAAACATAACAAACAAGCATTCATAAGCCACGTATAACATGCATAAATGGTTTAGCGTTAAAATAGCTTGAGTAGTGTGATAGTTGTAGTTTGAATATTCGTAACGTATGTAACACCCAAAAGTGCTAAAAGCAAAAAGGGTTCGAGTTTACTCACAGCAATTATGGATTGAAGGGAGCGCTTGTTACGAGTACGGTTAGCCTGAATAGATTCGATAGCATAACGATAAGTGGTACGTTAAACAGTACGAACTGGGAGTGGGTAGGATGACTACTCGTGCGGATTAGTTATCCGTGCGAGTGGGTAATCCGTGCGGATGGCATTCCGTTCGGATTAGTTACTCGTGCGGATTAACTATCCGTGCGGGTGGAAGTCTGTCCGGATTGGTTATCCGTGCGAGTGGTAATCCGTCCAGATTGCTTACTCGTGCGGATAACTTGCCCGTACGGACAACTTACTCGTGCGGATATCCTTTCGAGTGGATTGTTTCTTCCTAAGTGTGAGATGTGTTTGTGTATGATGGCTTGTGCTTTGAAGTTTTCGTTGTAGCATTTAGAAATCATCTAAGTATTTCTACCCTTCAAGCCGGCCGCGCGGACAACAATCCGTCCGGATGGCAGTCCGTGCGGACGACAGCCTTCAAGGTGAAATAGGTAATCCGTTCGGATGGTAATCCGTGCGGATTGTGGCAACCCGTACGGATGGCTCACTCGTGCGGATAGTGACCATCCGTCCGGATAGTCTGTCCATACGGGTAACTTGTCCGTGCGGTGAACATGTTTGAATTTGTTTTAAGGCCTAGTATCTCATGATCCGAAGAGTAATCCATTCAGAGGTCGTCCGTCCAGATTGCTCGTTTGTCTATACTCAACCTCGTTTGGGAAGTGGGTCCCAAGTGTAGCTCGTCCGGGTGACAACTCGTCCGGATAACTTGTCCGTACGGATAGCATTCCGTACGGACAACTTATCCGCGCGGATAGCATGTCCGTGCGGACAACTTATCCGTGCGGACAGTCTTCCGTCCTGGTTGTTCTGTCCGTTACACTTGGTTTCTGTTGTCGTTTGTCGAGACGTTCTGATTACGTGGCAACCACTTGGAATTGTATTCTCACCCGCATGACTAGACCGGTCAGGAACCACCCTAACTTGGCCTGTCGGCGACTCAGAACGGTCATTCCGGTTGACCCCGGAATCAGGTGTCTGCGGTTAGAATCCGGATCTAGGACTAATGTATCACTATTAACGAGTAGAACATTAGAACCGATCAGATTCGTACCGATTCTAAGGGAAAAGAAGGAGAGAACTTAGGTTTATTTCTTTCAACCCTTTTATCCTTAGAAAAGTTTAGATCTAGGTGAAGTTGTGGTGAAATCTTGTAGAAATCGTTTAGATCTGAGCTATTTTTGGTGAAATGAGGTCAAGCTTGAAGTTCATAAGAACTTCAAGATGACGTCACCCGAGAATACCTCAAATCCGGATGATTTCATGGTTAAAAGTGAAGATTTGAAAGATGGAAATGTGTAGAATTGTGTAGTGATCAAAGATGTATAAGAATTAGTGCAAGATCTTACCTGGATTGAGGGAAATCTGAGAAAAAGGGAAGAATACGCGCGGGTCGGACGTCACTTGCCAAAAGTGGAAAGTTAGGAGAGTGACCCGGGTATTTATAGGATGCTAAAAGAGGAAAGGGGTGATCCGTGCGGATTGCACGTCACCCGGATAGGGTTATCCGTGTGGATAGGTCATCCGTGCGGATTGGCAATCCGTGCGGATTGACAATCCGTGCGGATAGACCATCCGTTCGGATGTCGACTGTTTGGCGCGTTCGGTGCGATGTTGCTTCGGTTTCGATTTGCGAGCGATTCGATAGGGTTTCCTAGTCAAATTACTTTCAGTCCCAACTACTTCTTATATGGTTCGACTCGGAATTTGGGTTCGGGTTCGTTTTCATTCGAGTTAGACTTCGAGTTCGATTGAGTTCGCTTGATTATCATAACATAAAATAAACATGCACAGGTAACACGTAAGGCACACACACACGTATAAATGACAGTAAAATACATAGCTTGAGTTACGATTTGATGTCGATTCGATTAGTATAGCTTGATTAACTTTATCGCATTGTTACTTCCTGCGATTCACAGCCGCGAGTCGATTGATTAATGATTAACACGATTCGATTATTTGCAAGTAACAACACTTACTCCACATAATCTAAATATAATAGAAACAATTCTACGAGTCAAGTCACGCGAAATCGGTCGTTGACTTTGACTTTGACTTTGACTTTCACTCGTGAAAACACGGGGTGTTACAGCCTCCCCTTGTTTAGGGAATTTCGTCCCGAAATTAGCTGAAAGCTGTAACTAAGTCGTGAATCACGTGTGAGAGTTGCTGATTTTTGGATATGTTGTGCGAAAGTACTTAATCTAAAAGCCTATAAAGTTTCAGATTTCGATTCGCAGCCGTTTGGAAGAAATTTAGATTTTTGTTAAAAAGTTGAAGATTGTTGCTCTTGTTCATCGTACGAATAACAAATCCGCTTTGACTATTGTTGACTCCGAATCGTGCGGAATCCGTTTCGATTGCGAACCGACAGTGCGATATGCGGAATCCGTACAAGATTTGATCAGATTTAGAGCCAAAATCATACAGATTTGTTATATTTCTTCACTTTTTCTTATTTTCACGTTTCTAACTGATTTTGTCAATTTAAACAGGTTTCTATGGTTGCAACACTAGAGTCACCATACTACCTTCTCTATCTAGACTTTCTCTTTCTAGTTTCACTCTTTAAACAACTGCGGGTACTTAGCCTTCATGTCGCTTTCGAGTTCCCAAGTGAACTCCGCGCCTCGTTTGCCTTCCCATCGGACCTTCACGATAGGAATGTTTGAGCGCCTGAGTTCTTTGGTTTGGCGATCCATGATTTCGACAGGTTTTTCCACGAAGTGTAATGTTTCGTTCACTCGTAGATCGTCTAGAGGAACATGTAAGTCGTGGTCGGCGACACACTTTCGGAGGTTTGACACGTGGAAAGTCGGATGGACATTGCTAAGTTCCTCCGGTAATTCGAGTCTGTAGGCGACTTTTCCGATCCTTTCCAGAATCTTAAAAGGTCCCACATATCGAGGCGCGAGTTTCCCCTTTTTGCCGAATCGGACTACACCCTTCCAAGGTGACACCTTTAGGAGTACGTAGTCACCAACGCCATACTCACGGTGCTTGCGCTTTTTATCGGCGAGAACTTTCTGTCGATCCCGAGCCTTCGCTAGGTTGTCTCGGATTTGGAAAATTTTGTCTGTCGTTTCTTGTAGCAGCTCCGGACCGGTTAGTTGCGAGTGACCGATCTCGTTCCACACAATAGGCGATCGACATCTTCTTCCGTATAAGGCCTCGAAAGGTGCCATCTGAATGCTAGCCTGGTAGCTGTTGTTATACGAGAATTCGACTAATGGAAGGTGTCTATCCCAATTACCACCGAAGTCTAGAACACACGAACGGAGCATGTCTTCAAGTGTACGAATCGTTCTTTCAGTCTGACCGTCGGTTTGTGGGTGGAACGCAGTACTTAGATTGAGCGCTGTACCGAGTGCCGTTTGAAACGTTTCCCACAATCGTGAAGTGAACCGAGCATCCCGATCAGAGATGATGTCACGAGGCGTCCCATGTCGACAAATGATCTCGTCGGTGTAGATTCGGGCTAATCGTTCTACCTTGTAGTCTTCTCGTATCGGTAGGAAGTGAGCTGATTTAGTCAAGCGGTCAATAACAACCCAAATGCTGTCATGACCTGATGACGTGGTTGGAAGCTTGGTTACGAAATCCATAGCTATGCTCTCCCATTTCCACATGGGAATTGGTGGTTGTTCGAGCAAGCCAGAGGGTCTTTGATGTTCTGCCTTGACTCTAGCACAAGTCAGGCATTTTCCAACGTAAAGAGCGATATCCCGTTTCATACCCGGCCACCAGTACTTGTAATGAAGATCCTGGTACATTTTGTCTGCTCCGGGATGAATAGAATACCGAGATTTGTGGGCTTCGTCCATTATAATCTGTCGTAAATCGGTTCGCCTGGGAATCCAAATTCGGTCCAAGAAGTGAAATATTCCGTTCGATTTGTTCACAAGCTGGGCTCCATCGTGGTAGATTCTTTCCCATTTCAGGGTGCGTTCGTTAAAACATGCATGCTGGGCGTCGCGAATAAGAGCTTCGAGGTTATGCTGGGCTTGAACATTTCGAGTGCTAAGCAAATAGCTCCGTCTGCTAAGTGCGTCGGCAACAACATTTGCCTTGCCTGGGTGATAACGAATCTCACAGTCGTAATCGTTGAGAAGTTCTACCCATCGGCGTTGACGCATATTGAGTTCCCTCTGATTAAAGATATGTTGTAGGCTCCTATGATCGGTGAAGATCGTACACTTGGTACCGTACAGGTAGTGTCGCCAAATCTTTAATGCAAAAACAACTGCGCCTAGCTCGAGGTCATGGGTTGTATAGTTCTTATCGTGGATTTTGAGCTGACGAGATGCGTACGCTATAACCTTGTCTCGTTGCATGAGGACACAACCGAGACCAAGGTTGGAAGCATCACAGTAGACAATGAAATTATCGTTTCCGTCGGGTAGTGTGAGAACAGGAGCATTGCAAAGCATGTGCTTAAGGGTTCGAAAGGCAGACTCTTGTTTGGTTCCCCAGACAAAAGGCTGGTCCTTATGAGTGAGCGAGGTAAGTGGTACTGCAATCTTCGAGAATCCTTCGATAAATCGTCGATAATAGCCCGCTAGCCCGAGGAAGGAGCGGACTTCAGTCGGGTTCTTAGGCGTAACCCAGCTCTTTACTGCTTCTATCTTCGCAGGATCGACGTGAATGCCCTGACTATTTACGATGTGACCCAGAAACTGAACCTCCCCCAACCAGAATTCGCACTTGGAGAATTTGGCGTAGAGTTGGTTCCCCTGGAGTAACTCGAGAACCAAACGTAGATGTTGCGCGTGTTCGGCTCTCGTTTTGGAATAGATCAAGACATCGTCGATGAACACGATGACGAAACGGTCAAGATACGGTTTACACACGCGATTCATTAGATCCATGAAAACCGCTGGTGCGTTGGTTAGGACAAAAGGCATGACAACGAATTTGTAGTGGTCGTAACGAGTTCGGAACGCGGTTTTGGGTATATCCTCCTCTTGTATACGCAGCTGATGATATCCGGAACGTAGATCGATCTTCGAAAAACACGTAGCGCCTTGTAGTTGGTCAAACAAATCGTCGATTCGGGGAAGAGGATAGCGGTTCTTGATATTCAACTTATTCAATTCCCGGTAGTCGATGCACATCCGGAACGATCCGTCCTTCTTTTTGACGAAAAGGACTGGAGCGCCCCAAGGAGAGGTGCTCGGGCGAATAAAGCCTTTTTCAAGCAATTCCTGGAGTTGGGTTGCGAGTTCGCGCATTTCGGACGGCGCGAGTCGATAAGGAGCTCTGGCGATAGGATTGGCTCCAGGAATGAGATCAATTCGGAAATCAATATCGCGCTTAGGAGGTAGTCCGGGAAGATCCTCTGGGAGAACATTAGGAACCTCTCGAACCACGGGTACGTCTTTCACTTCCTTATTCTCTTTCTTTTCCTTCTCCGCTGCTACGACGTTAGCCAAGAAAGCCCTGTATTCCTTGCGGAGATACTTGCTAGCTTGGAGGCATGACATAAGTTTGAGCCCTTTTGAAGTAGTATCTCCGTAAACACATAATAAATCACCATTCGCGAGCGAAAAAAATGAATCATCTTGTCGAAGCACACAACTTCAGCATGGTTTTCCCGAAGAAAATCCATACCTAATATGACGTCAAAACTTCCGAGTTGCATCGGAATAAGATCGATTGGAAAGATGTGATTGTTGAGCTCTAGAGTACAATCACGGATAACGGAATTGACAGCGACGGTTCTTCCGGTAGCGACTTCAACATCGAATGCAGAGGAGAGTCGGGAACGCTTACGACTAAGGAGTTTCTCAAATTCGAGTGACACAAAGCAATTATCGGCTCCAGTATCAAACAAACATGAAGCATAAATACCATTCATAAGGAACGTACCATTGACCACGTTGTTGTCGGCCTGGGCTTGACGCACGTTGAGATTGAAAGTTCTGGCGCGTGCTGCCTGTTGTTGCTGCTGTGGCGGCTGCTGTTGCGGTTCTTGTTTCACTACCCTGTTCGGGCACATGTTGGCGAAATGGTTCGGGTCGCCACACGTGAAGCATGCTCTGGCTTTGACTGCGGGTGCCGGAGGAGCTTGTTGTGCCGGTGGGGCAGTGAGTAGAGCTTGATTGGCAGGGGCTTGACGTATACGGCAGTTAGCAGTAAAGTGGCCGTAAACATTGCAGTGAGCACAGAAGCGGCATTGAATAGCGGTCGGGTGATGATAGGTGCAAGTAGGGCAGAGCGGGTGTGGCCCAGTATATGCACGCTTTGCAGGCGGTGCATTGGCCACAGGCGCCACTGCCTGACGCTGTTGGGCAGGTACGGCTTGAACTGGTGCAGCAGTAATCGCACAGTTCTTGTTGGTGGAGCTGTTCTTTCTCTTGTTCTTTCGCTTGTTGCTTGATGAGGTGGCTTCAGCAGTTGGTGCAGCAGTGGTGGCTTGATGCAGGTGCTTGGAGGTCTTATCCCACACCCCAGCCTTAACCCTTTTGTCGTTGATCTCAGCGGCCAGCAGGTAGGTTTCTTCGATCGTGGTAGTCTTAGCCGCTTGCACGAAATCAACAACGCAGTCGGGCAAAGCTCGAATGTACTTCTTGATGGTCATATCAGGAGTCTTGACCTGGTCGGGACAGATAATGCTGAGCTGTTTGAAACGAGCAGTAAGACCAGCGTTGTCTCCATCCCTCTGATGTATGTGCCAGAATTCATCTTCAAGCTTTTGACGCTCGTGAGGAGGGCAGAATTCCTCCAGCATGACTTCCTTGAGCTCATCCCACGACAACCCGTAAGCTGCATCATTCCCTCTCTTGTTCCTCTCGGCCGTCCACCAGTCCAAGGCACGGGACTGAAAGACGCCGGTAGCGTTCAGAGTTCGAAGGTCATCAGGGCAACCACTTTGTCGCAGAGTAACCTCGATAGAGTCAAACCAGTGGAATAGCGCAGTAGGACCTCCTTCGCCTGTGAATTCTTTCGGCCCACATGACTTGAATTGCTTGAAACTGAATGGTCTCGCGACAGCTCTAGGACCTTCAGTCCTCGACTCCTCGGATGATTTGCTGGCATTCTCATAGGCATCGCTCACTGCCTTTGCTACAGCTTTAGCGACGATGGAAGCGAGACGTCTGTCTTTCTTTTCCTGGCGAGAGAGTGGATGGCGAGATCCAGACGACATTGTCTGCAATAGACATCGCCACGGAACTCAACACATTTTATTCGAATCTCACCTCACACGTCTACTATTACTAAAGCTCAGTAACACGTACCATGTAAACGTATATAGTCACAAAATCACAGACTTGCACAAAATCACATAAACACATAGAGCACATAATCACAATATCCCTAAACAGATAAGCACAATAGCAGAACACACATAACTTAATCACTAGAGGTACCTACAAGCATACAAAGCATTTTGACTGACCCTATATATGCTCTACCGACAATAGAGGCAGAATGGCAGTGCGAGTCGTGCGTGTTGATCAAAATGAAGATAAAATCGAGTAAGTTCCAGAATTTAAACACATAACAGACAAAGGCATATCACACATAAAATCAAGGGAGAGAGATTGTCTGCGGCTAATAGACTTCGACTAACCAAGGCGGTTCAATTATTCACAGGGGACCTGTTATGCACCTTTAACCTTCAGGTTCGTGCCTCGGCCTCGATTCTTGGGCGTTTGGCATAGTTCCCGTTAGTCTTATTGTGACTACAGATCGTCTGTTACGACCTTGGTGAGAATTTTGTGAAAAGCGCGAGACGATTTACCAAGGTTAGGGTTTCACCCCTATCTTAGCAACTTCATCCTTGCTTTAGTAAAATTGAGGAGATTATTCATAAAAATATGGATTTCACTCCCCTCGTTTGTAGTTAGAATGAAAGTTGATTAAGCAACTTGAATCGAGAGTTTGCGGTTTTCACACCTATTCTCGACCTTATTTCCTGATCATAGTTAAAATATCGAGTGTAGAAATAGTGTACTATAAGCAAAGGTAGGGAGGAATAAGCATGTACAGTTCCCTACTAGGCGTATCTGAGTTGGTCTGTTGGTTCCTAACTATAGACTAGGTCTCTAAGACTTCGACCCGGACTAGGTCGAGTCTTGCCTAATTCCCTATAGTTATGGCTCTGATACCAATCTGTCACACCCCAACCGATGGCGGAATCATCGGGGCGTGGCACTGAGCGAAACAGATTGTCCAGAAGTTTCCATAACAACTATCATTACCATTTAATTTAAATGATACGTCCCATACCGTATCTTAAATAGTTAAACAAGTTATTACAAATAACATCAAGACAAATATTCTGTTCCGACAACTCAGATTTAAACATAACAAATTATTCGTTGGTTTCTAGGACTCCAAATCCTAGCTTCGATTTCATCACAGCATGTAGTGCATACAAGCAACCTAGGCACCTGTCACATACGTTAAAATAAAGTCAATACATAAAATGTAAAGGTGAGCATACAAGTTTAATAATAGCATATAGAGTTCGAATTCGTTTACGCATAACCAGCACGTACACATAGTGAAATGAAGCACGTTAGTTATCGACATAGATCCATCGATACCAATGACTGCGGGTTGACTGCCCGAGGCAGTTCGCAATACACGATTACCACTGTAATCCATGCAAGTAAAAGATCCTTAACAACCCCCGTGTGAACAGGTGCTGAGTCCAAACTATAGTACTATCGTTGCTAAGGCAGGTAGACAACATTCCATGTGTAAACATAACAAACAAGCATTCATAAGCCACGTATAACATGCATAAATGGTTTAGCGTTAAAATAGCTTGAGTAGTGTGATAGTTGTAGTTTGAATATTCGTAACGTATGTAACACCCAAAAGTGCTAAAAGCAAAAAGGGTTCGAGTATACTCACAGCGATTATGGATTGAAGGGAGCGCTTGTTACGAGTACGGTTAGCCTGAATAGATTCGATAGCATAACGATAAGTGGTACGTTAAACAGTACGAACTGGGAGTGGGTAGGATGACTACTCGTGCGGATTAGTTATCCGTGCGAGTGGGTAATCCGTGCGGATGGCATTCCGTTCGGATTAGTTACTCGTGCGGATTAACTATCCGTGCGGGTGGAAGTCTGTCCGGATTGGTTATTCGTGCGAGTGGTAATCCGTTCGGATTGGTTATCCGTGCGAGTGGTAATCCGTCCGGATTGCTTACTCGTGCGGATAACTTGCCCGTACGGACAACTTACTCGTGCGGATATCCTTTCGAGTGGATTGTTTCTTCCTAAGTGTGAGATGTGTTTGTGTATGATGGCTTGTGCTTTAAAGTTTTCGTTGTAGCATTTAGAAATCATCTAAGTATTTCTACCCTTCAAGCCGGCCGCGCGGACAACAATCCGTCCGGATGGCAGTCCGTGCGGACGACAGCCTTCAAGGTGAAATAGGTAATCCGTTCGGATGGTAATCCGTTCGGATGGTAATCCGTGCGGATTGTGGCAACCCGTACGGATGGCTCACTCGTGCGGATAGTGACCATCCGTCCGGATAGTCTGTCCGTACGGGTAACCTGTCCGTGCGGTGAACATGTTTGAATTTGTTTTAAGGCCTAGTATCTCATGATCCGAAGAGTAATCCATTCAGAGGTCGTCCGTCCGGATTGCTCGTTCGTCGATACTCAACCTCGTTTGGGAAGTGGGTCCCAAGTGTAGCCCGTCCGGGTGACAACTCGTCCGGATAACTTGTCCGTACGGATAGCATTCCGTACGGACAACTTATCCGCGCGGATAGCATGTCCGTGCGGACAACTTATCCGTGCGGACAGTCTTCCGTCCTGGTTGTTCTGTCCGTTACACTTGGTTTCTGTTGTCGTTTGTCGAGACGTTCTGATTACGTGGCAACCACTTGGAATTGTATTCTCACCCGCATGACTAGACCGGTCAGGAACCACCCTAACTTGGCCTGTCGGCGACTCAGAACGGTCATTCCGGTTGACCCCGGAATCAGGTGTCTGCGGTTAGAATCCGGATCTAGGACTAATGTATCACTATTAACGAGTAGAACATTAGAACCGATCAGATTCATACCGATTCTAAGGGAAAAGAAGGAGAGAACTTAGGTTTATTTCTTTCAACTCTTTTATCCTTAGAAAAGTTTAGATCTAGGTGAAGTTGTGGTGAAATCTTGTAGAAATCGTTTAGATCTGAGCTATTTTTGGTGAAATGAGGTCAAGCTTGAAGTTCATAAGAACTTCAAGATGACGTCACCCGAGAATACCTCAAATCCGGATGATTTCATGGTTAAAAGTGAAGATTTGAAAGATGGAAATGTGTAGAATTGTGTAGTGATCAAAGATGTACAAGAATTAGTGCAAGATCTTACCTGGATTGAGGGAAATCTGAGAAAAAGGGTAGAATACGCGCGGGTCGGACGTCACTTGCCAAAAGTGGAAAGTTAGGAGAGTGACCCGGGTATTTATAGGATGCTAAAAGAGGAAAGGGGTGATCCGTGCGGATTGCACGTCACCCGGATAGGGTTATCCGTGCGGATTGACAATCCGTGCGGATAGACCATCCGTTCGGATGTCGACTGTTTGGCGCGTTCGGTGCGATGTTGCTTCGGTTTCGATTTGCGAGCGATTCGATAGGGTTTCCTAGTCAAATTACTTTCAGTCCCAACTACTTCTTATATGGTTCGACTCGGAATTCGGGTTCGGGTTCGTTTTCATTCGAGTTAGACTTCGAGTGAGTTCGCTTGATTATCATAACATAAAATAAATATGCACAGGTAACACGTAAGGCACACACACACACGTATAAATGACAGTAAAATACATAGCTTGAGTTACGATTTGATGTCGATTCGATTAGATTAGTATAGCTTGATTAACTTTATCGCATTGTTACTTCCTGCGATTCACAGCCGCGAGTCGATTGATTAATGATTAACACGATTCGATTATTTGCAAGTAACAACACTTACTCCACATAATCTAAATATAATAGAAACAATTCTACGAGTCAAGTCGCGCGAAATCGGTCGTTGACTTTGACTTTGACTTTGACTTTCACTCGTGAAAACACGGGGTGTTACAAGTACTCTCCGTCTAGACCGAGTACTCTCAACTCCCCACTCAACCGACTAGGGAGCGCCTAGCGACTTTTGCAACCATGAGACACTCGTCCAGATATAGCCTCTGCAGCTGGAGTGGTGAGTCATTTTATGCACCAGCCCCAAGCAAGCCATATGGAAGCAGTATTAAGAATCATCAGGTATCTCAAGGGAACAGCAGGTCATGGTATTCTGTTTAAATCAAATGGGCACTTAGAAATCCAAGCTATTACAGACGCCGACTGGGCAGGGGATAAAGGAACGAGAAGGTCAACCTCAGGATACTTCACCATGGTTGGAGGAAATCTTGTTACATGGAGAAGTAAAAAACAAAAGGTAGTCGCCCTATCTAGTGCAGAAGCTGAATTTCGAGGGGTTGCTCGTGGCCTAGCAGAGGTTCTGTGGATTCGCAAGCTCCTAACTGAGATTGGCTTTCTTCCTACTACAACAACCAAAATCATGTGCGACAATAAAGCTGCTATACAGATCTCAGAAAATCCAGTCCAACATGATCGAACAAAACATGTAGAGGTAGATCGGCACTTCATTAAGGAGAAATTGGAGGAAGGTATCATAGAGCTCCCATATATAGCCTCGAAAGATCAACTTGCAGATATTCTAACAAAGGCAGTCAACGGAAACGCGTTTAGTAGATGTTTGAGCAAGTTGAGTATTGGTGACCCCACTACTCAACTTGAGGGGGAGTGTCGGAAAGAAGGAAATTAATAGTATAGGGTCTAGTTTGTAACTTGGTGTTCTATATAAGACACCTTTTAGTTGTAACCCTAATTAAGATGTTCAATACAATTCTTGATCAATACAATTCAAACCCTAGTTCATTCTCTTTACCAATCAACATTCGAAAGTCATAGCTTGAAGTCGGTTCAAATCCAAGTTTTGAATTCCGTTATGATAATCAGCCATTATATTATTATTTTAATTAACATACTCACTATAAACTTTTTATTTTTTATTTTTCTCAGTAAACTTTTTATATTCTTACATTATTTCATGTCGTAAATTTATTTCATATGATTCTTTCAGAAATTTATGTCGTAAACATACTTGAATGAACCAAAACAAATTCAAATAACGAATTTGAATTCGGGTTTCAGTCAATCAAGTGAAATACAAACTAAAACATTCATGTGAAATAAATTTACAATCGAGTGAAATACAAACTAAAACATTCATGTGTACTAGTTTCTTATACCAAAACGCAACCGTATGTCGTCCGGATTAAATCTTCTGAGAATGCCTGTCAATATTGGCTTGCCAAAGATGTTTAAATATGTTGACCTGAAAAGATCCATCATGAGGGGGAATTGTAGACCAACAAAAAAAGTAATAGGAATGAAAGCTAATACACATATAGGAGCAAACATCCTTAATTTTCCATTGCAAAAGACAAGAAACAAGGTTGCGCTGAAGGCTACCATCATGGCTGTAGTAGAGAGTAATAAAGAGAATAGTCCAATGAACAATCTATTTGGCAAACTGAATAGAAAGTCTTTCTCTGCAAAACGTGCTGTTAAGATAGACAAGAACACAAGTAGTGAAGTACTGGAGGCGAATAGAGAGATTGCATCTGATATAGCAAATATAATGAATGCAGGTTCCTTTTTAAATAAGGGGATCCCATTTTCTTGATTGCTTCCGCCAGGTACGGTAATTGCAGCTGCAAATACGATTGTGGTAATTAATGCAGCAGTGATACTACATGACTCTGCAGTGGTTTTCATCCACTGTTCTCCTTCCTTCACCAATTTCTCATCCACTGTTCTCTTCCTTCACCAATTTCTCATGTTCCCTTGTGAAAACCATATCTGGTGTCTCCTTAAAAATGTTCTCTTGAGTAATATATGTAGGAAACACAAGTTTCTTCACTTCCTATAAAATTAATTGGTTAACTTTATAATTCACTTGTCTATAATAGTTTAGTTACTATGTACCTCATGCCATTGAAGCTCTCGTTGTAGTTGTAACGCTCACTAGTACAAAAACATTTTTTAGCAGCGTTTGAAATTTTTTTATTAAAGCGTTTTTATAAACAAACGCTTCAAAAAACAAAGAAGAATTAAAATATTATCATAACCCTAATACTTCCGCTGCTAATATAAAGATTCCTTTTTCTTGATAAAAAGTTTATATGTTAAACAATATTTTTTAACTGAAACGCTACTAATAATCTCAAAAGTTATATTTTAATTCATTTAAATTCAATTAATTAAAAGTTTATATTTTAAATAATATTTTAATACTGAAACGTTTCTAACAATCTCAAAAATAATGTATTTATTCAATTAAATTCAATTAATATAACACACCCAGATACTCTTTTGGTTTAAACGAATTTAATCTCTATCTTCAATAACTAATTTAAAATAAATTAACCATTTTCAAAAACTCATTTAAATTTCAATTTTTTAGATAAACCGACTCCTAAACATAATAACTACAGCCCTATTATATTAAAATATACCCTAAAATAGTCAATCGTCTCTAACCTCATAACAAAGCGCTCTTCATGTCGCAGGTTCTAAAAATTTGATTATCATACATACATATACGATTATATAATTTCGGGTATTGTACTTGAGTAGGAAAATGTGTTGTTATAGATTTACTTTTTTTTTTAAAGTTAAATACTTAAATTAATCATGGGGCAAATTGTCGATGTTTTTTGCTCAAGTTATTTTTTTACTATCATAATAAAGTGTATAAAGAAAAAAACGGTTTAATATTGTTATGGGTAAATCACACTTTTCGTCCTTTATGTTTGTATCGAATTGCAATTGATAGCATTTTCAATAAGTACAGGCACAATCCATTATTTGGAAAACCCACTACAACATACGTCATTTAGCATTAACCTGATTAAAATTTTCAGTTAACTTTAGTCACATAAGGGTAATTTAGTCTTTTTACCAATTACCAAATCATTTAAGAAATATTTTAATAAACAACACAAAATTAATACCTAAAATCCATTCTCTCCTAAACACTATAAGTCTCTCTCTCTCTCTCTCTCTAAACAACTGGCAATACCACCAAACCCCACCACCACCATATAAGAACCCTAGAACAACTCTCTATAACAATCCCAAATTTGATTTCTTTAATCATAGTTGGGCATGAAGATGTCGGGGCTTTTGATAAGAAGATGAAGACGAGTATGTTGGTGCAAGAATTACGTTGAATCTGTGCAGTCAGAGGCTATGGCTGGAGCTCACACCAGCGCCGGCGGCGATCTCCTTATGGTGGTGCTTTGATATTTGTTTATGCTTTGCTGCTTTTAAACTGTCACGAAGTTCATCTCCAGTGGAGCGCCACCATCGTTGCACCTCTGCAATCTACTAACATCATCTTCGATTTCTCCATTCAAACCTTGTTGATACAGGTCTGATTGTTGACGGTTTCAAGGGTTGAAGAGGGTGAACAAGGTTTCAGATTTGAGGCAGTCATGTTGGTGACAATGTTGAGGATATCGGTGTTGGGAATTATAATCCGGCTCCTAGTATGGAATCCGTGTTGGTTTTCCCTAAAAGCTTTGCGAAATGTAAGTTTAATACTTCTTGTTTCTTGTAAGCATCAAAATTCTTGTTACGGGATTTGAATTCCAATAGTCGTTCTTTATTTCTACAATGGTAGTAGCAGGGCAAGAACTGAACTTTTGATTGGATTGAAAAACGAAGGTAAGTTGTTGTTGGTTTGTTACCTTATGTTTGTTGTTCATTGCATCTGGAGAAATGTTGTTATATGATAATTTGATATTGTTGATGAACAGGAGAAATGTGTGTTTAGAGATGTGTTTGTGGTGACCGGATCCGATGGTGGTGGGGGTTGGTTGCATACGGCGGCTGGTGGTGGGGCTCAATTCGGTGGTGGTGGTTGGGATACGGTAGTGGTGGTGCGATCAGTCACTCCTTGCTTAATTATTGATTGTAATCTTTGACTTAGTAATCGATCTCTCTAATTTGTGTACTTTAGTTGTATTATGTGGAGTAAATGCTAAGAATCGCAGTATAATTGCAATTTATCGCTAATCGCATCGCAAACGCGATTCGCGTCGCAACCTGAATCGTAAGTTCTGGATATTGTTTTACGTGTGTGTGCTATCTATGTGTTACCTGTGCATGTTTATTATATGTTTGTGGTGATTAATCGAAAACGCAATCGCAACTCTATCGCAACGCAATCTCATCACGAACAGGAAACGCAAGTTTATTTATGTTGTTGAATGTTAGTTATGTTATTTGTGTGACTCCTACTTAAGTCAATCGCATCGCTTAATCGACACTCGCTTAAATGCATCGCAACGTTCAACGCACGAAATGAAAAGTCGAAAACCAACTCGCACTAACCATCCGATCGAAGGACCATTGGATCGAATGGTCATCCGTCCGGATGACCATCCGATCGGATTGCCCTCCGATCGCACATGTACACCGCCTTTCTCACCCTTTCACCTATAAATAGCACATGTCACATCACTGTTCAAGTGATGTGACAGCTCTCGTTCGACCAGCACGCTTTTGGCCCTATTTCTCTCGATTCCTCGCGATTCTTGTAAGTTTCTACCTCAAATCTTGTACATTCTTGATCTACACACACTTCTCCATCATTTTCACCATCAAATCTTAACTTTTCACCATGAAATCGGCTAATTTGGGATGTTTTAGGATGATGTCATCATGGGTTCTCATGAACTTCAAAGTGTGACCTCATTCCACCAAGAACAACTCAGATCTAAAAGATTTCAACATGTTTAAACACTGATTTCACCTAAATCTAAACATTTTCAAACCGATTTAAGTTTCTTTCAATTCTTTTACACCAATGCACTCAAAACCGATAGAATCGGAGCTCATTCAGGCCTTCCACTCATTCCCTAGTGAAGTGTTGGTCTGAGAACGGATTCCTATCGATGAGATAACAGACTTAGCGGGTTGAACATGAACAACCGTCAAGAACAGTTAACTGATTGGACAGGGTGATTCCCATCCGATCGGATGGCTTGGACTTGGTGGAGTTTCCGTTGCTTAACACGTTGCCATACCGTCTCGGTCAAACCGCAAACTTTCTAAACTTAGTAAATTTTTCAGATATCAAAACGAGCAGGTTACCAAACGGACTGCCGTCCGATCGGATTGCCATCCGATCGAACGCAATCCGATCGGATGACTTATGGTCACAAATACTTAAACAATTTACAAATTTTCAATATAGGTCAGCAACCAAACGAATGGTCATCCGATCAGACGACCATCGGATCGAATGACCATCCTACTGGACTCGTTTTTGTGAAATGTCTCACTTGGAACAGATCGCCATCTGAGCGAACAGCCATCCGACCGGTCGTCCATTCGACCAGACGACCTGAAAGGTAGAGATACTTCTTTTTTATAAAATGCTACAACGAAAACTTCAAAGTCACATCATACACAAACACGTCCATCTCAAACGAATGACAATCCGACCGAATGGCCATCCGACCGGATGACCATCCGTCCGAATTGTCATCCGATCGAATGACCCTTCGTCACTCAGTTCACGCGACACCGTTTTACGCACTGCTCATCGCTTATGCTTTCGTAATGTAATCAGGCTAACTTTCCAGCGCTCCCTTCAATCCAATCCAAGACTGTGTTATTTACTTAACACGATATGTGAGTATACTCGAACCCTTTTTGCTTTATGCACTTTTGGGTGTTACATACGTTACCTATATTAAATCACAATCGACACACAACGCAACCACTTTTATATGCTGACCGTTATTGCATGTTATACGTGTTATTCAATGAATGCTTGTATGTTATGTTTACACCGTAATTGTTGTCTGACACCTTAGCAACGATAGTACTATAGTTTGGACTCAGCACCTGTCGTGGACGGGGGTTGTTAAGGGTTTTACTTCACGTGTCACAGTGGTGATATGTGTTGCGAATTCTACAACTCGCAGTCATGTCTGTGCATATTTCATTGTCGATAACCTACTAGCTTCACTTTGCTACATGTTACATGCTGGTTATGCGTAAACCGATTTCGCTATCTATTATACTATTAAACTTGTATACTCACCTTTACACTATGTGTATTGACCCCTATTTTAACGTATGTGACATGTGTTTAGGATGCTTGTGCTATGCTTGCTGTTCAAGAATCAAGTAGGGGAGTCTAGAAACAAAATAACTAATATTTCAGTTGTCGAAACTATGATTTGTCTTTGAGATAACTATGTATGTATCAACTGTTTTATTTTGATATGTTATGGTATGGGACATAATATTAAATATCTGGTAATTTAGTTGTTGTGGATTTCTCCTGGATAATCTGTTTCTCTCAATGTCGCGCCCTAATGATTCCTCCATCGGTTGGGGTGTGACAATGTGGTGCTGGCGGAAGGATGAGGTGGTGGCGGCATGATGAGGTGGCGGTGACAAGATGTGGTGGTTAGGGTTTTAGGGTTAGGAAATTAGGGAAGATGAAATGTATATGCAATTTTTTGGTTTTATTTATTAAACATTTAAATAAAAACATGAATTGACAAGAATACCTCTTTAAGTGAATAAATTCAACTGAAATTTTAATCTGGTTAGTGCTAAAGGACGTAAAGTGTAACGAGTTTTGCAAATTAAAGACTGTAACTATAATTATTGAAGTTAAAGACTATCTGTTGTAATCTGCCACAAACATTAAGGACGAAAAGTGTAATTTATCCTATATTATTATTATTATTATTATTATTATTATATGTTAAAATGTAATTTGAATTTTGATATTAATGGCTTATCCACAACAAGAAGTTCAAGAATGCATAAGAGAAATATAAGGTATACGTGGGCACCGAACATTTAAACCGCCAATGTTTAGCCTAAAATGCCTAACCGCGCGAAACAAAATATTCACTTTACTTTTCATCTCCCGCTCGTTCACAGTTAGGGTTCTTGACGAAGGCAAATTCTTCGCGGCTTTTGCTCCAAATATCAGTTTGGGTTCCTTCAAAAGCGCGATATCTTCATAGATTTGCTCCAAATCGGAGTTAGGTTTTTTCTTAGCTGCAATTTCATCCACGAAATCCAGTTCAAATTGGTGATGTTATTCTACCCTCTATTATACATGTCATATGCTTTATGTGAGTTTGTTTGTATCTGATGAGGATTTCATAGGGTGAGTTTGTCAGGGTTTATTTCTTAATTTTTTTAAACAAACAAAAAGCAAGATTCTTTGACCCATATCCCAAATACAATTATTTCTTTTCGATAGAAAAATTACGAAAGGATGGCAGGTAAACGGGCAACAAATTGCGCCGCAACCCCTTTTGAATAGCAAATCCAGTTCTACTGAAAATAGAACTTTGGTTCTTTAGCATCAAGAAATTGATGTGCACGACCCTCGGCACTCTGTCAATCGCCTTTTTATAATGATTATTTCACCTTGCCAGAGTGGTGTTGTTTTTGCTCTATTGTTATTGTTGGTTTTGGAATGTGGTCCCTAATTTTTAAATAGTTATCGAATATTCAATAAATTGCACTTGTAAGTATGTGTATGATGCTGGTCCCATTTGTAGTTTATTAATTTTAGCTAGTATGAATTGCACATGTACGTATACATACATGTATTTGCAACTATTAACAATTGTTTGTTGATTTATGCGTAGAAAAGAAGTGCCAAAGTAAAAGCAAGTGCCCTAAAGAACAAAGACTTCCACTGCACTAGACGTAACGGATATAGGAGTGTGAAGGATAATTTTGATAATAAATGGCAACAACTTTTGGCAGGTAATTCATCTCTTGAAAAGTTACAAGATCCACATACTCGAGTGTGGGCCGTAAGTAGAGCAAAACGAAACAAACAAACTCGCTTGTATGAAGTCAAATGATATATACGAAAGACTCAACGAATTGGTAAATATATATATGATTAGTCAAATGTTTAACACACACATAATTCATCTCTAATAACTAATCGGCTGACCACACTAAAACCAAATGTTTGCTATTTTAGCTTTTGTGTGTGTTATAACCAAGTGTTTTGTTATTTTAATGGGCGATACCGATAGTCCATGAAATTCTACGGCAATAAAATAAAGAATCGGTTTAAGAAAAACAAGCTTGCAATGTAAAGAGTGTTTTGAATGTAATAAAAGAAAGACCTGCACGGATTCAAAGTATGGTTAGTGAACTAGAAAAGCGTGTTGGTAATCATCATCTATCTCCTGTTCCAATCAAGTATTTACATGCCTGACAGGATGTATTCCTACAGCTTAAATGACATTATTGAAATTGAGGCGTTGTTACAAGTATTTGCATGGTTGGGTTGATACCACCATCATACATTGGTTTGTGGCGTAAGTTGTTTTGAGTTTTTTATTTGGTACAATAACATTTGTAGATAGTTGAATTTATTAACTCATTGTATTTATTTTTTCTTGATTTAAGGCTTTTCTATACGATGTCCAATGATGGTGAAGGAGACAACCCATGCGCTTTCTTTGGTCCGAACTCAATCAATGGTGATATGTGCTGACGTAAGCTCGAATAAGTTAAAGGTCACATCTTGGTGTATACAAGCTTTATATGAATAAATAGTACTTTCTTGCAAGATTTTTAGCTAGGGTAATATATCTTTTTGCTTCTTAGTCTATTATTAAACTAACCTTTTTTTATTTTTTTCTAAATCTAACCTTTTATTTATTTACTTTTTTTAGCTTTTAGATTTGACGGACAACAAGAGTTGCTAAAGGATATTGACGAGTTACTTAAGATCAGTATGCTTATCCTTTTTGTGAGATTGTTTCAAATTGGAGCTTTTCTTTTAAATAGATTTGGTGCTAATTCTCTTTATTTTCTTATAGATTATATGTGTATTGTTGGATTTGTAAACACAGTTAATGTCAGTGGCTGCAGATACAGGTTTAAAAGAGTTGTACGGTACCCAACAGTTTGCAACACGACTGCTAGGAAAGAGGCTTTAGTTATGGACTGTTACAGCAAAAGCAGAGTAGACTTTGTTTGGGATTGGGAGTGGGAGTGGTCATCGTTTTCACAGCAGCTGGAAGCCTTGGAGGAACACTCTAATCTGATGGAAGTTTTAAGGAACATAAAGCCAACTGAAAGGGAAGACTTGTGGGAATGGAAGCTGGAGGAGAGCACCTGTTTTACGGTTAAACTTGTGAAATTAAAAATTTGAGGCGGCAAACCAGAGTAACACAGGAAACGTCAACATGAATTGGTGCAATTGGGCTCCGCTCAAGGTCAACACTATGGTTTGGAGAAGTTTAGACGCCAGAATTCCGGTTCGAGTGGAGCTAGCAAAGAGAGGGGTGCAGATTGGAAGTGAAGACTGGCCGTGTTGCGGCTAAATGGCAAAAGCGGCAGACCATATCCTAGTAACTTGCCTCCTAGCGACATCCATTTGGTGGGTGATAGGCGTGTGGCTGTGGGTGCCGGATCTGTTCTCATGCACAGCTGTTAGAGAGGCGGTATTGCCAATGAGACGATCTACAATGTCAAAGAAACAAAGAAAGGCAACCTTAAGCATAGTAATGGCCAATATATGGGCGATTTGGATTTTGGACAGACCGAAACAATAAAGTTTTCAATGGAAGGCCTTTATCTGCACTAGAATTGTGGAAGAAATAAAGGAAAGTGTATGTCTGTGGATCAGTGGATGAAATGTAGAGCCAAAATGGGGAAGTCATATCTTTAGAAAATTGGTATAGATGTGGAGCAAAACGTGTAATGTAAGAAATCTTTAAATGCTTGTACCTGTTGCCCTCTAGTAACTTGCTAGAGGCTTTGTTTGTGTGGAATGAAATTGGCTCCCCTTTATGTTAAAAAAAAAAACTTGGTGTATTCGTGGATTTGTGTATTAAATTCCAGGTTTTAGCATTGATTTGCGTTGGGAATACAAAAATGCAGCTGATATTATAGCCAATAGTTTTATTTTTATGTAAATATTTAACCCATTAAAATGTTTTTGTAATAATAAACATATTATTATTTATTTTAAACTAAACCACCGCTGCTAAAGCTATTCTTTTTTCTTTATTTTTATATTTTTATCAACGCTGCTAAAGACCTTTTGAAACGCTTCAAGAAACATACTATTTTTTGAGGCACTATTTATTGAAGCGTTCAGAAAACGCTGTTAAAAACCAATTCCACCGCTGCTAAAAATTTGTTTTGTACTAGTGGCTGCACCCGTTCTCCGATTGAGTACATTTGAAGGCGCCAATTTTCCAGCCAAGTGCAAGATATTTTTTCCAGAAGAATCTTTATACATTCTATAAAGATTCTTACGCTCACCAATGTCATAGATAAGATTGTAGATTTTTTCCGAACGGTTTCTTATTGCTAACTGAATAATATCATGCCCACTTTTGTCTTCACTCTGAATTGCTTCAGGTGATCTATATAAAATCTCATCAACAACTTTATAAGCATTTTGACATGCAGCCTCAAGAATTGGTAGGGTATAATGGTGGTGATGAGAACCAGAATGCTTCGACTTGTCTATTTCATCACATACCAATTTTAGAAGCTTAGTCGCTTCATCCCATTCCTTCTTTTTGCTCTCGATACGCTTAATGGGTGGAATTGCAAGTCAGGATGTTATCAGTCAAGTAAAAATTACCAATTTAGCAGCAAATGAATTTACTCCACACTCTTACCAGCTAGCATCTTTGCTACCTTCCACAAGGGGGAACAAAGCAGACTGTATGAGAAACGAATGATCAATATGATGAGGAATATAGAATATAAGGCAATTGTGAACATGGACATGAACATGAATGATACTGCATAAGCATAAGAAACATTATTAGGCAAAATATAGCTCACTTTTAGTTCAATTATATAGACAGTTAAATAAATCACAAGTTGTATTTACCTACGAAAATAATTACTAATATCGGCAAGACAACTATTTGTAGTGTTACAGGTCCAATTTCTTTAAATTTCTTTATTATTTGATTAATGCCTTGTTGCATGATTTTTGGAATCCCTGTCATAGCTTCGGCTAAATATTTCATACCTTTCCAAATACCGTCCAGAGCTGAAATAGAAAAACCACAATCAATCCTCTTAAAATATAAGTCCAAATAATAAATATGGTGTCACACCCCTTTCTGCGGCGGAAGCACGAGGTGTGATCATGAAAGGTTCTCATTGCATACGAAGAGTAAACATACTACATGCTCAAAAATATCTTCAAATATTACATTACTGAAAACATATGTCAAGTGTTTACAACACGAGATAACATATTGTCTTAAAAGTCACAACTTTATTTAAAGATAAACAAAGCGACATCCACGAGCATGAGTAAGACCACGCGCACATCCATCCTAGTTACCTGAAATACATGTGAGTTTTGGAAAAAAAACGTCAACATAAAGTTGGTGTGAATTCATGCAATTTTTGTATTTCACGTTTGTATACTTTGTATGAAAACATAATTTGTATTTTGTATAAAGGGAATATGCTATAGAATAGTAATGAAGTTTTAGGAGTGTTCCAATTAGGTCACTAACAAAATTTATTGTTCCAATTAGATCATTCTACTTTATTTTGGTGTTCTAATGCTAGATATTTTACCTGAATAACAAGTTATAGTCCTACATGACATTTATTTATGGTTAGTTGTTTATCTTCTTTTATGACTATAATTTTAATGCTTTTGGTGTAAGAGTAATTAGTACTTTCTTTCATTAAAAAATTACTTACATCTAACTATTTTTCATGATTTTATAAAAAATTTGATAACTTTTTAGATATTTTGAAAAAAAATGACATTTTTTAATTTTTTTTTCGCATTTTTTTTTCTAACCCATTTGGCATTTATGTGCCATGTCAACAAAATTTTTAAATAAAAAACCTAAATAAATGCCATGTAAGATGGATGACCTTCTATTTAGGTAAAATATCTGGGATTGAAACATCAAATGAAACTTGAATGACCTACTTGGAACAAAAAAAATTATGAGTGACCTAATTAGAACACTCTTAAAACTTGGTTACTATTATACAAAGTTAACCCTTGTATAAATCAAGTCTTTTTGTGTAAACCACGTACTCATGTATAAGTCAAATATTTCTGTATGTATCAAGTGTTAATGGGTTGCAAAGCCATTAAATTGTGACACGACATAGGAAGTCACCAAACCATAGGCATTTTTCTGTAGTCGATTCACGACTGAGACACAAAAACACTGCTTGGTAAAAGAGTGGCCAAGAGTGGGGCTGCCCGGAACCCATTAGATCTAACCTTTTGTTCTGTGGTCTTAGTATGTACACGATTAATGGTGCTTATGGTACCCTATTCGTGACACAATTTCTCGTATCATTCCTCAATTTTTGTATCCATCATATCATTTGTAAACATTCAATATTTGTAACATGTATTTCACCCCCGAAGGTATAAAACTGAAAACAGTTAAAAGAAAAGGGGGAGCATGAACTCACAACTTTGCGTTCCTGTGCGTCGTAAACTTCACCGGATTTGCTTAATTAACGTCGTAACCTATACGCGTTTTCTTAATGTTAGTCACTAGACTTGCGTCGCACAAGTACAGTCACTCTCTTTTGTATTTGTATTGTTGTGTTAAAAATATTTCATATTTTTAACTACGTATCTTACTTATATTATTTTCTCAAAAATAATTATAAGCTTTTTGTATTTTGCACTTTGCACCCGAATTATGTATCTTGTATGTTGTATGTGTATTTTTATGTTTATACTCCTCATGAGTATTTAGTGCATTTTTAAGTCTTAATACACTAGCACGTATAACACATACTATATACACTTAGCACAAAAGTTGGTGATAAAATAATATATATTTTTCTCTCAAAAATATACATACTTATATCTATTTTATTCTGAAGAAATCCTCATTTCTTATCACCAAAAATTAGGGAAACCTTGGTACTACTTTTAAACACATTTTTAGGGAATAAGTTTCTCAAAAACTTATATTTTTTCTAAGTGTCAAAATTTATAAAATTTTGACAGAGTTTCCCCTAAAAATGGAGGTTTCCCATGTTTTCAAAACATGTGTTTATTTTCTTTTAAATCGTCAACAATTTCCTTATTCAACAATAAACAATATGCAACTAGTTAAAATAGATATAATCGCAGAAATACATGAACTTGTGGTTTTCCAAAATAGGTAGTATCTTTCCATTATTTTTAGTGGATCTTTGTATAGATCAACTTCGTTTCTTGAAAGTCTCGTTTTTAAAGAAGTTACATCTTTACAACTTCCGGTCAACATTTACAAAAATAGTTATTTTGTCGAAACTTTGTGTTACACAAGTGTTTACACACTCGTGTGTTTGCTAAAATCATTCTTTTTCATGTGAGATCCGGCTTTAGAAAATATGATTTCTTGGACACTTGGTCCTTTGAAAGTACCGCTTGTAGATCCGTAGATCTACTAGTTTTGAACACCATTTCATAAGTAAAATCGATTTTACACAAGTTCAAGTTTGATGTGTGGTAGAGTTTCATCACCTAACCCTTATTACACTTAAACAAGCTTTATGTCATAATCCATGATCATGACCAATCCGGGTTAAACGATGATCCGAGCTACCACAACATAGATCGGGTCCAAATAATCACACAAATCAAATACTACATGATTTACACAACATATGAGCTTTTAACCACCATTTTTAGTGTTTTTAGTAGACTTTTATGCTTCATCTTGTAAGATTACGAGCTTTAACCGTTACAAATCATATTAACCACTTTAAAATAGTTCGAGAAGGTGATTTAAGTAACATACCACTAGCTCGAGGCTAGGGAAGAATCTAAGCGCAAATAGGGTGGATAAAAGCAAAGTAGAGAGGTCCTTCGCCTTCCGATTGCACCAAGCTTCTTCGTATGAGATCCTTATCACTTGTAGATGATTGGAATGGCTTGAACTAAACTCGAAATCGGGTGTATGTGGGGAGGGGTGTTCGGCCGTGAGCTAGGTAGAGGGAGAGAGAGTGATCAAGTGTTGTAAATTGTGATGAATGTTATGTTGTGTTATACTTGGATCTTATAGACAATTCACAAGATTAATACACAATGGTCACTATGCTTCCTAGATATTAAGCATACTTAATATAATAATCACAAATAGGACAAGTGTGTCCCCCTCATGGGGACGGTTTGGTTAAGGGGGGGGGGGGGTCTAATTCGAATCCAACTAGATAGTTAGGCACAAAGTTAGGTTAAGTAAGTTAGTTAAGTGCTTAACCCGGTTAGTTGTGTGTGGAGTGTTACAACCGGTGTTAGGGTATTCAGGGACCCTAACTGGCTCAGAAAAAGATAAATAATGAGAATAACAATATTTTCATGTTTCGGGTAAAGTCCGGTTGTTCGGTTACATACCGATTCATTAAAGTGCTAAATTGCACATTTTAGTGTTTAATAAGTATCTTTTTTATAATACTATCGATTCCCAACACTTAGGGAAATATTCTGGATAATAAAACGACATTTCTTCATAATATTTATATGTCTAAATGCTGATTTATTGCTGAATTATGTAAATTCTGCACTTAAAGTGCGTTTCGGGTGCTTTTTAGTGCTTGTTTTTGCTTCCGTATTGCATATATAATAAACCCTTGTATGTACTCTTGGGTTTTAATGCACTTTTGTCGTCGGACCTACACCTAGGCCTCAATTTTATTGTCTGACTGCTTTCTGCAGTTCTGTTGACACAGTGTGTCTTACCGGTGAGTTTACTAGTATTTTTGACGCAACGCTCTCGTTTATGCATAAAGCAATATTTTGTAGTATACAACGTGCATGAATTCACTTGTTTAGTATGTGTTCAGACATTGCTGACAATTAAGCACATAATTGCAGTCATTAAGCAATGATTAATGTGTAGGGAAATTACCGGGTTGGGCCAGTTGTCACATATGGAACCCATTTCAAATACAAGGATAGATGAATTTTTCTCCAACGTTTAGCCCACTCGGAAAGGTTTTAGCTAGAGCCATGAGTACATCATCTCCTTTTGAAGCAAATTTAGGAAGCCTTTGCACCAAGTTTGATGCTAAACCTACAAGCATAAACAATAAAATTATATCACTGTTCAAAGCAATATGTTTATGTTATATGTGCCTGCTTACTGTAATGTTTTGCAGAAATAGCATTAACAAGAAGGCGGACACCAATTTCTTCATCAGGTATGGAAAATAACGACTCGAGTTGTTTATTATCCAATGGTATCAAGATGCATATTTTCATAAGCCTTCTTCAGTGGTAATTCACCCTTATGGTCTTCAATTCGTAACAACTTCTTGTTCTTTTTAACCAGGAGATCAGCTGCTTGTTTGTTCCCAACAATAGCAGCAATGTGAAGTGCCGTGCTTCCATCAGAGTTTCTCTGTTTAAGTACTTGCTCGTCATTTAGATACGAAAACAATTCTTCCACAAAATCATTACGACCTATTGCAACTGCAAAGTGAAGTATTGTGCTGCCATCATCACTGATTGGCTCTGTTGCTAGGTCCTTATCTTCATCTAGCATGATTCCTGCTTCAAGCCAGAACCCCCTTATAGCGGCTGCCCGTAAGTTCTTATGTTGGATCTTCTTTTTACTCTCTAGCTCGTCTTCATTTTTTGTTTGGGTTTCTGTTGTAACTACTATTTTTGTTGAATATGCATCTTCTTCAATTGTGTTTGTATCCGCTGAAACAGAATCTCTGTCGACGTTTTTTTCTGTTTCAGCATCAGATTTTTTTGAAGTTGAATCTGTATACCGTTTAATAATATCCTTTTTTGAAGTTGAATCTGTATACCGTTTGAAGCTTCATCAGTGATAGTGATTACATAGGAAGATATTCTAAACATTCATCTTTTTTATGCATGGTTAGATAAGATTATACAAAATCACCATTAGGTTTTAATACAAAATTATTGTGACAAAATCATTATTAAAATATATATAAATACTTGCAAAACGATAAAGCAACACAAAATATATAAACTAACTATAATATATCATTGTGACAACTGTCACAACCATTCTATTCTATTCTATGTATGGAACAAAGAATTAAAAACCTATACATCTATGTATCGAGACAAAATTAGTCTCTTTTTATATGCAAAAATTCCGGACTTATGTCTACTCTGATGGGTAACCACATAAGGATACGGTCCTGACCTGAATCGATCTACATATCTAACTGGTCCGATCTGGTTTTTGACTCGCAAACACCCCATTTCGAACAAATCCGATATCTTTAAAGAATTAGGTTACACTTTGAGAAATACGTAGCACAAGGGAAAACAGGTGAAGTTAAAATGTAACATAACTAGTAAAAGACCATACTTAATTAACTTGTAACCAAAGATACTATCTGGTTTTGACTTGTGAGTAAAGTAACATGCGCAAGGCATACCTTCTTGCAAACATATAGGAAGATCATAAATGGATTTTAATTTTTCCCAAACAGCTTTAGCGGAACCAAGATGGTGGACAACTGCAAGTACACCTTCACTAACAGAACCGAAAATCCAACCTCCAGCAAGACTGTCGTATTGTCTCACTATGTTTGTGTCCGAATTTGTTGGGCCGACAAATGTGGAATCCACAATTCCACCCATATTGTTACTGTCCAACAAGCAAAGCATTTGCGACTTCCAAACATGATAATTATTGTTGCCTGAAAGTTTCACTGAAACAAAGTTGGATACATTAGCAATCGATGCATATAAGTAGTTAAGGTCTTGTGTTCCTGCTGAAGCACTCATATTAGCGTTACACCACAACAAAGCTTATAGATCTTTGAAGTATATGAGACGTGAGAATGTGTGTGTGTGTAAGATACATTTAATCACCTCCAGTCCTTTTTTTATAGGACAGGGAAGGGATAGTGAGAGTGTGTGTGTGTGGGGGAGAGATGCATTTAATCCCCTCCACTCCTTTTTTTATAGGATAGGGAAGGGATAATTGCTTTCACTTCTAACAGGCGTTAGGGGCACATCCAAGGGCGGACCTAAGCCCAACCTAAGGTGGGCGGGCGCACCCCCGGAAAAAAAAAATTTAGTGCTAAGTTCCGTCGAAAATCTCGTTTGCACCCCTTGGAATTTTTCGTCCGCACCCCATGGAATTTTCTGTCCGCACCCCTTGAAATTTTTCGTCCGCACCCCTTAGGTAAAAAGTGTTATCAATTTATATTTTAAAAATATTTTTTAGTAAACTCTTATTTTATAAAAAATACTACCTAAATGATATTACGTTTAATACCTAAATAATTAAACCCAAATACCCAATACATTTAACTAGCCCACCACTAAGTCTTAGCCCAATAAACAAACCCAACAAATCAACAATATTTCAAACTAAAATAAAATAAAGAAGCCCAAAACCCTTACATATTCTATCCTGCTCTCTTTATCGTCCTTGCACGCCAGCGATCAGAACATCAACATCGACAACAGTGAACAGTCAGTAGTCGCATATCACCGTAATCAGCCACCATACCACTGCAGATCAAACATGGGTAAGTTTCTTTGTTATTTTTGATGATTTTTGGTTGATATTATCCACCTCCAGCAGCCTATTATAGCCGCATACTAACCGTAGTTGACATGTGCTTCGTTTTGTTTTCATTATGTTATGGTGGGTTATATTTTGTTAGTGATGATATTTTGCCTTTTTTAATAGCCGCATACCACAATATGTTTGACTTTTTTTTAGTGAAGAACGTTTGGCATTTTTTATGGTGTGTATGTTGTTTAGATGATTTTTATGGTGATTTACATTATGATATTTAGGTCTTGAATAGTTAATACATTATGGAATATGTTATGGAGCCATGAACTTTTTTATGGTGATTTACATTATGATATTTAGGTCCCCTGTCGTTCTAACCATCACAACCTCTGATCACTGGGCTGCAACCCAGGATCTAGCCATGAACTTATAGATCAATTTGTTTGTGATAACCGATAGGAACAATGAGCAGGGACATTATGGCGCGATTTCTCAAGAGGAAAGTTGATACGTCTTCCGGATTCGTTGATGTGGATACTTGCGTAATCGGATTGGCGATGAGAATTTAAGTGAAGGTTGTATATGTTTTATAGAGAAATAATTGCTTAAGAAAGTAGGTTTAGATGATGTTTTGGATAGATTTCAAAAAAAGAAAACCCGTAGGACGACGTTTTATTTATGTTTGTAACAAGGTTTGACGTTTTTTTGATGATTATATAAATTTAGTTCTTTTGTTTCACATGACCCAATACGAACCGATTTTTTATTTATATACCATGGGGCCTAAAATTTTTAAAAATGTTCCGCACCCCATAGAAAATTTCCTGGGTCCGCCACTGGGCACATCAACAAGCTTTGCGCGTATGTAGGAGATAATTTCTTTCACTTCTAACAAGTGTGTGTGTGGGAGAGATACAAAAACAACCCTGGTGACTTCAAAATGTGTAAAAATGACCTTTTGCTTTTCTTTTTACCCAAATGTGTGTTGTCCGAGACCTTCCTAGGGGCACATCAACAAGCTTTGCGCGTATGTAGTATAAGGTAAGCTAATTCTAGTTTTGGCCGGGTGATAGAGGTCTTTGCCTTTTCGAAAGAAGACCACGATTCAATTCTTGATATGAGGTAGATTATGACTAATTAAGTTGGTGTAATTTAAAAGTAGAAGTATAGTAACATTCGCCGTTAAAAAAAGGTAAGCTAATTTTTGTTTTTATTTTCTACTTCTAAAATTGAAGCTCTAAAATTTTTATATACAAGATAAATTATAATTTTAGTTGAAAGTTTATTATTGGTAGAGTCAGGGGCGGAGGATTGAAGGGGCGGGGAGGGGCGCCCGACCCCCCCAACTTTTCGCTTCAGTAGTGTTACGCATGTACTTTTCGTATAGAATTTTTTAGGTATATACGTTTTCGACCCCCCCGGTTTTAAAAAAAAAATAGGTATATACGTTTTCGACCCCCCCGGTTTTAAAAAAAAAATAGGTATATACGTTTTTGACCTCACGGTTTTACAAAAAAAAAATTATTTATATAGCCCAAATAAAATATTTAATTAAAAAAAAACTCAAAATCAGATCTATTCAATTTCAGCCCAAATCAGATTGTTATGTTTATTATAGCCCAAAATTAAAAGCCCAAAATCTCTTGATTGGGGATTACCACCATACAAAAAAAGAAAACCCAGCGCTGAGAACAGGAACAAAAGAAGAACGGCTGGGCTACTTGGTGTTGTTCGACTTCGGGGAGACGAGGAAGAACCGGCTAGGCTCGCTACTTGTGGTCTTGTTCGACTTCTTCAATCTTCAAGGTATGTGTTTCTTATCTTTAGGTTTAATTTAGGGCTTCAATTTATGTGATTTGGGTTGAAATTATGGGTGAAATTGGTCCGATTTTTTGCCCTAAACTTGTTGAAACTTGTTAAATCTTGTGAAATTTAGGGTGATTTGTTTTGTTAACTTGTGTTATTAGATTATGCTATGGGGAAGAATAAAATCATAACTTCTTTGTTCAATTGTTTGTTAAATAATGTTTACGTTTTAATGTTTGAGAACGTTTTTTATTGGATATTAATGTTTGACCCGACCCGAACATAGAATTTTTTTTTATGTCCGGTGCCTTCCCGCCCCCCCCCCCCCCCCTCCCGAACTTTTTTTTCAAGCTTCCCACTGGGTAGAGTTGCTTTCAAATTATTGTTTTATCTTTATATAATAAAACAAACATAAAAGACAACCAATATGGAGATAAAGATTAAAGATATAAAAAGCCATGTATGGAAAACATGTCTGGCTATAATTATTAATGTTCTTACTCACTACAAATAATTGTAGTTGGTGCTTTATTAGACCGGTGGGTATGGTTTGGATAGTCTCTTGGAGACTACCCGCCACGTAGACGTCACGTCATCACGAGAGGAGGAGCATCCTCTTGGGGACCACCCAATCATTAATAATATATTAATATATATATATATATATATATATATATATATATATATATATATAAGGGAGGAGAGGGAAGTCAGATGGGGGCCCACCAGTTAGCCCCGTCTCCATCGTCACAATTGCGACGAAACTGCCGAGCCGAGCCCCTTGGGGGCGGTGTGCTACGGGCCTAAAGGGGGGGGGGGGGGGGGGGGGGACGGCCCGGTGCCGAGCCCCATACCCAATGGTCTTAGAGGTCAATGATGGCATCCATTGCAATGACAGTTATGCCCTCGATACACCATTCAATTTTTTTTTTCACTTTTGTTGGCATGGCCTACTATAACAACTCTCCCAAAATTCTTAAAACCCTTAAACATGTCCTATATGTAGGGCTGTAAACGAACCGAACGTTTAGCGAACAGTTCGTGAACCGTTCGGCGGGAAGTTCGTTTATGTTCGTTCGTTTAATAAACGAACGAACATGAACAAGAAATTCCGTTCGATTTGTTAAATGAACGAACATTAACAGAGGTCTCGTTCGTTCGATTGCGTTTGTGAACGTTCGGTATGGTGTTCGTGAACGTGTTCGTGAACATTCGTTGATTTGCATTCGTTTATGTTCATATGTTTGTGTTTTAATTGAAGATCTTTGTACTTTCTTATATTTTATTTGTACTTTTTATATTATTAAACTTTTATTTATTTTATTACCCTAACAATTAAACTAGGAAACCCACTTTCACGTTATTTATGCATCGTTTCCCTTTTATTTCTCATTATTTACATCGGCGAATACGATCGACCTCCGTTCCACAATAAGGGATTCAAGTTCGAGTGCTACTCTCTGGGCCATCTATCTATATCCTTCATCGCGTTCGCCAAATTTATTTGTGTTCGTGAACCGTTCGCGAACACGCTCATTTCCTTAATAAACGAACATGAACATAAAATCTCGTTCGGTAAGTGTTCATGAACCGTTCGTGAACACATTTATTTCCTTAACGAACGAACACGAACAAGACATTGTTCGTGTTCGTTCGGTTCGTTTACAGCCCTACCTATATGTCTTAAAACACACCCCGTATACGAAAAACGGCCACGAAATACCTTTATTTTGTTAAAAATCAAATAACAACAATATTTTAAGTCGCTCGCGGGGCGCGACAATGTTAAGGCAAGTCATCACGGGCCGCGACCCGCTGACACCAGGTGTAACCCTAGGCTGCCATGTGTCCCTGTCGTGTCGAGCCTATGCCGCTGATTCGCCAGGCCTATAACCCTAGTCTAGGGCCTCTCGGGCCGCGAAAGCCCCTCTTGTTTCTCTCGCGGGGCGCGAGAACCCCTGTTCCAGCCCTATAAATAGAGATTTCGACGTTCAATTTCACATCGTTCAAATCAATTTCTTTCTCTCGAATCTCTAATAGTGAAAATAATACTCGGGTATTATACCCACTAAAAAGCGAAGCTCTGCCTCGTTGTAAGTATTATAACCCCCGGTTACGTATTAGTTACTCTGCCCAAGTGATCTAGAGCTCTGTAACGCATGTCAAGGCTCAGCCCAACTCAGTCGTTGGAGTTCTGTCTCGGGGGGGGGGGGGGGTATAGCTAATGTAAATTGGGTAATTATACTAACGCGTGTGCATTGTTTAATTTAATAGATTATAACCCGGAAGTCACTAGGAAATACCTAAAATAGCAATGTGAGTTAATCCTCTTTTTGTAAACCTTTTGTGAGTTAATCCTCTTTTTGTAAACCTTTTGGGAGTTAATCATCTTTTTGTAAACTGCTTTTACAAAACCTCAAATGTTTTAAATTATATTTTACAGTGATTGAGTATTTGTGATTCTACAGTTACTGTCGGTATGTTGGGGTTTTGTATATAAAACTTGTTACTACACTGTGAGTAGTAACATTGCCACAAGTCAGGATTGACAGTACGGTGGGTGGTAATTAAAGTAGATGTAAACAAATGTAATTGCGGGTTGCCCTCAATGCTGTAAAATGATAAAACTTGTTTTGATTAAACTGGGATTCACTCGCCAGTATTTCTTGCTGATAAAATTTTTTTAAACGCGTTTCAGGTAACAAAATGTGAAAGCCAAATAGAAGCCAGCTAGAGAACACTGAAGGCTTGGAAAAAGTGGCTATAAAAGTTACCTAAATAAAAAAAAGTTTTATTTCAATAAATTAGGGTTTATCCCTATAAACAGATTGTAATGGAAACTTGAGTTTTTCCCATGTATTTATTATTATAAAAATGTGGTGTTTTACTCTGATAAACTATTTCGTAACTACGGTCCTAATGTAATTGTCACACCCCGACCGCGTTAAAACAACAAACCACGGCGGAATCGTCGAGGAGTGTCGTAACAGAATCATTGTTTCACAACACATGGATTGAAATTTCGTTTTATTGAATTAAGTTTATTACATTATCTTGAAATCAAAAGCAAAACATATAAAAATTGTCCTTCATTGTTATTAAGTCACTAAGGCCTCGTCCATCTCTATGTGAGTATGCATCATAATCATCATCAAACATCATCAAACAATGGTACCTGAAACATATGTGAAAGTACGTCAGCATAAAAATGCCGGCGAGTACATAGGTTTTGTGAGTATGTTAGATTCATGGCCTTGAGTTCATACTGCAATACCTCGTCCAACTACGAGAGTTGTCGAGGGTGTACTTTGTAAACAAAAGAGTTTGATATTGCAGTATGTTTCTATCAACTTTTACAGGTTGATATATGCGTAAAACAAAACCATTGTAGCCATGAATCTTAACTGAAAACATTTGTGTTTGTAAAACAAGTAGAAATTCGTTGTTGAAAGAAAACATTGTATGGTTTATATCGTTAAGAAAACCTTTTAGTGTAACTTCGTTTTGAAAACATTCGTCCAAGTGATCTAGATAACGCAACGCCATGTAATGTATTAAAAGCACTTATATATAGGAAGTACCAACGGCGTATCCACCATGCTTTTATCACATTACACCCGCCCCGTTACCTAATCACTTACCATAACCCAATCGTTCAATAGTTCAAATAGTTCCAATCGTTCAGATAGTTCAAATAGTTCACATAGATCAAATAGTTCCAATGGTTCAAATAGTTCATATAGTTCACATAGATCAAATAGTTCCAATGGTTCAATTAGTTCACATAGTTCAATAGTTCCAGTGGTTCGTGTTTAAATTGTGAAAACTAACTTTTGGTCGTTTTATTGAATACATTCAAACCTGTGTGACTCGTCCTAATCGTTCAACTCGTATTAACAAACCACCAAAGGGTAAGTTAACAATTATCAGGTTCTGTCGTTACCCACATTACCCCCTTAACCATGGTGAAAGTCTGATAACGGGATTTGTCAGATCCTATGGTATCATAATATCCTATGGTACCATAACGTATTACTGGTCGGCTTAAAAATAGTTAATGAATTTCATTCAATTGTCTTTCGACCAACGCCCCAACAAGTTTGTTCATATAATTGAAATCGTTGTGTTTAATATAAACCATAGCATTCGTTTTAGAAAACTCGAAATCGTTTAGCACATATGAATCACCCCAAAACATTTGAAAACGGTAAAAGAGGGGAACTATGTACTCACATTGAATTGCAAAGTATCCTCGATTAAATGAACTTAGCTAAGCTCGGGCAAACCAAGGAAATCAAGTGGTACCTAGTGATCAGATCGCTAAGTTAATAAATCAACACCTAAATCGGAAGATCGGGTAGAATGAGGTTTCGTAAACCAAATGAGTATTGAAACTCATGTGATATGGTTTAACAAAGCCTACATTCTAAATGGGAACATATCCTAAGTGCTTACGACCCGTTATGACTCGCTAAGGTAGTCTACGCTACTTTAATGCGTCATTCGCGCAAACGCGCGTTCGAGAAGCCTAACTAGTCCTATGACAAGTATTATATGCCCTAACATGTTTAAATATGTTGCATAATCAGTTTAAGTGACAAAATTTAGGTTACATATGCTTAAATACAAATTATGCATGAAAAGGGCATTTTGGTCATTTTCCTACGGCATATAAACTACCTATCATACAACTAATTAAACTAAGTGACCATAAGGTATAACCTCAGAAGGTTATTCCCTATAAAACTATGGTCACAAAATATGCTTGGTCGGATCCTAACGATCGACCAAACGGGTCGGGTTCGAAAGTCTAAGCAGTTGTTTAGACCGCTTATCTTACGACCCTAAACAAGCACTAGACTAAAAGTGACGAGTTAAACATGTTAAAACATGTTTAACTAAGTTAGAAAACAGATTGATATCAAAACAAAGTGTTTTGATACTCGAAAATAGCTTTGTTGCAAAATGCGCGTAAATACGCATTTTGACCGAAACTTTGACTCGTCACTTCGACTAATCAACGTGGTAATCAGTAGGTATAGTCATAAGGGACTATAATGATCGTGATTACGCTCACGTTGCAAAGTTCAAACGAACTTTGTGTTGACCAATCATGGTCAAAGCAGAAAGTCAAACATTATTTGACTTTCACGCTTGAAAAGCATGAACAAGCATGAAAGAACCTTACAAAAGGTCCAAGCAAGGGAGAATTGATCCAAAAATACTCAGGTATGAAGTCTTAACTTCAACTTAGAGTAGATTTTGAATCAATGTGTGAGGAATGAATGATGAACAAGGTGGGTATTTAGAAGAAGTTTGGATCAAGGAGATCATTCCATGTGTTAGGTGGTTAAATCTTGACTCCACACTTGTGGAACATGGTTTCTAATACAATGGGAGCTTAAAACCAGTCCATAGTATTGAGAAACAATGTTTAAAACCAAGGAAATCAGCTGCTGGTTGCTGAAACAGGTTTCTGCACAGGGACTGCTCATGCGTGTCGTGACAGAGGACACAGATCATGTCGCGTATCGCCTGGCTTGCCAGCCAGAAGTTTCAGTGTTTGACAGTTTTGGTCCCTGCATGCTTCAAACTTGTTTTTCGATGCGTTTAAGCCCCGTTAACCCCATTTCAAGGCTCTATAATGAAGTTAAAGTATAGGGAACATGAAATATGCTTTAAAACATCTCGGATGTCGGTTCGTTCGGTCGTACGGTTGCATTGTTCGGTTAATTACGATGAAAACTCGAACGGACGCAAAAACGATCCAAATTACGAGACGAATGGTATTTTTGCACTCCAATCACTAAAATAAAGTATTTTAATGATTACAAAAATTTTTGGATGTTCGGATATGTTCAGAACGTAAGATATGCGCGTAAATGCAAACTTATGCACTTTTTGACGCTTTTAGTCCCTATTGATCAAATAAGCATATTTTCGCATAACGAATCCCTCAAAGCCTATTTCTAAGCTATGTGAAGGATATTTAGGGTATGTTTAGCTTATGATCAAGTTCCAGAATGTTCGTTTCTATACGAATCGGTATAGTTTAACAGTTTGACGCGAATAGTCCCTGCGATCGAACAAACTTGTTTTCGACACACCAAACCCTCAAAAACTTATTTCTAAGTTATGTAAAGGTTATTTAAGGTATGTTAAGCTTATGTCACTGTTACGGAGTGTTTGTCGCGTTAAACTGATTACGTTTACGCATCGGTTCGCGTATAACTTTCCAGAAAGCGATTTAAAGCTCGAAATTGAACAAGAATTGATATGCGCAAATGATACACATATTTATACAAATCCCAAGTATGAAACACAAGATTTCATTGGTTTTGTATTCTTATGATGGTCGTAGAGGTACAGATGTCACAGTCTCCCCTACTTAAGGAAATTTCGTCCCGAAATTTATTCGTAGGAGTCTGTCTGTATCGTTGTGTTAAACAATTGTCTTGCATGGAATCTAGGGTGTTATCTATTTGCATAGAGTAACCCATCAAAGATTTCCATGTAAGGCATAAATTTATCATTCCCCTGTGGATATACTTTGAAGCGAAAATGAATGGATGATTCATTCTCTCCAATGGATTCTTCGTCAGATGTGTAAATGAAAGATGAATAGGTTATTCATTTCGAGTGGATATTTCTTCAAAAGCGGAATTGAATAGGTAATTCATTTTCTCAATGGATGCTTTTATCAGAAACGGAAATGAAGGAATGGATAAGCTGTTCGTTTCTCAATGGTTATTCTTTCAGAAGCGAAAATGAATGGATAATTCATTTTCCTCAATGGATGCTTCGTCAGAAGTAGAAATGAAGAGTTGCTGAATAAGATATTCATTTCCCTGATGGATATTTCTTCGGAAGCGAAAATGAACAGATGATTCATTTTCCTCAGTGGTTACCTCGTCAGAAGTGGAAATGAAAGGATTGTCGCAAAGAATATTCATTTCCCCGATGGGTTTTTCTTCAGAAGCGAAAATGAATGGATGATTCATTTTCCTCAGTGGGTACTTCGTCAGAAGTGGAAATGAAAGATTATTGAAAAGGGTATTCATTTCGCCGATGGATGTTTCTTCGGAAGTGAAAATGAATGGGTAATTCATTTTCCTCAGTGGGTACTTCGTCAGAAGTGGAAATGAAGGAATCGATACAGGATTATTCATTCCCCAGTGGATTTTTTCTTTAGAAGTGAAAATGAATGGATGATTCATTTTCCTCAGTGGATACTTCGTCAGAAGTGGAATGGATTTATTTATTTTCCTTAGTGGATATTTCTTAAAAAGCGAAAATGAACGGATGGTTCATGTTCCTCAGTGGGTACTTCATTAGAAATGAAAATGACAAAATTAATGCAGGATTATTCATTCCCTCAGTGGGTATTTCTTTAGAAGCGAGAATGAATGATCAATTCATTTTCTTCAGTGGGTACTTCGTCAGAAATGGAATGAATTTATTCATTTTCCTCAGTGGGTATTTCTTCAAAAGCGTTAATGAACGGATGGTTCATTTTCCTCAGTGGGTACTTTATCAGAAATGAAAATGAATTTGTTCATTTTCCTCAGTAGGTACTTCATAAGAAACAAAAATTAACATGGTTCATGAATAGATTATTCATTTCCCTCAGCGGATATTTCTTTTAGAAGCGAAAAATGAATAGCCAGTTCATTTTTCCTCAATGGGTACTTCATCAGAAACGGAAATGAATAGAGTTAACTTTAGTTTCTTGTTTATGTTGGTACATGACAAAACTTGCTGTGGTTTCTGTGCACTAAATTCCATAATTATGTATGCATCCATAATTACGTAATTCCTCGCACAGTCCGCACAGTTTGTTTTATAATGTGTAGGGGATAGAATTTGTCGAACAATCTTGAGATAACTTTGACTTAGATTACCATAGAGTTTCTTTGATTAGGTCAACACGTAAGCACATAATAGTCACACCATTGTTCACTTGGTTTTCAATTCGTTATCAGTTTGTTATTAACTTGTTATTAACTCGTCGTCGATTTGTACATGTGCATTTAAAGTATACCAGGAATCCAATCAATGGAGTTCAACTAGCACTTTAAACATCCTCAAGAATCTATCTATAAAGATAGGATGATCTTATAAGGATTCGATTTCGTTCACAAAGAATCGTAACATTCGTATTAAAGCACACAGTTAAGGACTTTGATTTTGTGCTTTGAACATCCACAAGGATCTAATTATGAAGAAGATCCTATAAGGATTTGGAATTCGTGTAGCGGAAAAAAAAGTTTAGGAACTTTGTACTAGGTATGCTAAGACCACATACGAAGTATAGTGTTTATGGAATCAAGGTGCTAGATATGCTAAGACAACATATGAAGCAAATGGATCCTTGAAATTATTGTTCTAAGCATGCTTAATCAACATACAGGCAGATTGTTTTTGAAAGCTATGCTTGGAATCGTTAAAAATATGTTTTTGAAAACCTTTTTAATGTTTTTGAAATCATGCACTAAGTATATTAGGTAAACATTTTTATGAAACGTTTTAAAACCATGTGAGACGATTTTGAAAACATGTGTGAGGTTTTTGAAAACATGCATAATCTTTTGAAATCATATGCTGTGTAAAATATCGTGAAGTCAGGAAGATATGATATGTAAGACCAATCAAGGGCTTACGGGAGTACCCTTGGGTATCCTATTAAGGTTTTAAAGTGGTACTTTGGGTATTCGTCCAGAGTTGTAACTTGTACCTTGTACTTTGTTTCTTAGAAGGAACGAGTACTTGGGATTTTCGTTGAAGATCGTGAATGATCATAAAAATGGGAGAACTATGAAAGTAGTTTGTTTTGCAAGGAACACAGTTCCTTGGTGTCGGTATCGAAGGGATATGTCGTTCATACACGTAACCACACTTGTTTTTATACATCGTAATGCAAAAAAAAAAAAGATTTATTGAAAAACCAAAATAACTGTTTCATAGACTTGGATAACAAAATAAAATAGTACATAATGTTCGATTGTTTCTAAACAGCATCGTCTTCCAGCCAGTCGAATGCTTATCCACGGGCTGGATTTGCATTAACGAGCTTTGGGCAATTGTTTCTGAAATGGCCCATCTCGCCACAGTTGTAGCAAGAACCTGGTGGAAAAAGAGCTTATGCTGGGTTGTTGTCAACTTGATTTTGTGCAGCTGCAGCTCGGCAAACCCTAGCTGTATGACCAGCAAGTCCACAATTTAGGCATTTGCGGCATTGCACACTAGCATGATGATGAAGGTTATATTGGTTGCACATAGGTGCAGTTCCGTTGTATGGATTCTTAGCAGGGGGTTGAGCTGGTTGGTTAGGGATAGCTGGATTGTTTTGAGCAACCAAGGCGAAGTTCTGAGAAGCCTTACACTTCTTTGGCTTCTTGGAGGATTCAGTCTGCTTACCCTTTGGCTTCGTTTCATCGGTTGGTTTCTTATCGCCTTTTCGGAAAAATTTACCCTTCCTGATCTGAGATTCAGTCAGGGTAACGGATAGCTCAATGGCCTATCTAACTGTGGTAGGGTTGCTACCAGTAACAATGTCTTGTACTGAGTCAGGGAGGCCATCAATATACTTTTCAATTGCCTTATCCAAAGGAGTAACCATGGTTGGGCATAACAGACTCAGCTCCTCATATCGGTCAGTGTAGGCTCGATGCTCATCGCTATCTTGCTTAAGATCGTCGAATTCCCTTTCGAATACCCTGATTTCATGACGAAGACATAATTCCTTCATCATTAGAGCTCGAAGCTCTTCCCAGGTTTGAGCCAGTGCCACATCGGCACCCCTATCTCTCATCATGCCATTCCACCATGTTAATGCTCGTTTCTCAAAAACACTAGACGCGAATTCAACTTTTCGCTCATTTGGACACTGAACATGTCTGAATGTGCTTTCTAGACTCTCGAACCATTGTAGAAGTGTGATTGCTCCTTGAGACCCAGAAAATTTCAGTGGTTTAGCCGAAATGAACGTTTTGAAATTACACTGAGTATTGTTATTGTTGTTATTGTTGTTCGCTTGGTTTATCTGGGTAATGAGGTTCGGAATCACAGCAGCCATCTGCTGAACGATTGTAGCTGCGAGGGCAGCATTCTCAGTTTGGTCGCGTCTAGGAGGCATTTTCTAAAAAGAACAAGAAAACATGAGAAACGAGTGAGATTAACATTTGAATAAACCAAAGAGGTATTGAAGATGTCGACGGAACAAAAGGAAGACGAACATTCGTTCGTTATCCCGGACAAACAAACGACGCACAGTGGCTGATCAAGGTAAATAGGTCTTTATAATGTATCGTGAAGACATGCTTTAGCCTATAAGTGGATACTCACCCCAAGAGTTCCCAGGTAAGAGTGATTGGTCCGATTATGTGGATTTGTACGAACACTCTAGCCTTAGACAGAAAACTCGGGATACAGGCACCCACCCTTCCAGATTGCAAGTGTTCACATTAATAAGACCCAAACTTTGACGAGATTTTGAAAACTTTGAATGTTCAAAACCTTATAATAAATCATCTAAGGAGAGATGATTAGTTTTCAAGTCGGATTCGTATTTCGTGTTCTTGTTGTAGTTGTCACCTAAAGATAGGCAACGGTATTGTTTTAAGACTAAACGCAAGTAAACTCGCGTTAGGGTCCTAGGAAGGTTATATTCTAGGTCAAAGCATTACTAATAACCTAATTCTCTATAACCATGAGCTCTGATACCAACTCTTCTGTCACACCCCAACCGCGTTAAAACAACAAACCACGGCGGAATCGTCGCGGAGTGTCGTAACAGAGTCATTGTTTCACAACACATGGATTGAAATTTCGTTTTATTGAATTAAGTTTATTACATTCTCTTGAAATCAAAAGCAAAACATATACAAATTGTCCTTCATTGTTATTAAGTCACTAAGGCCTCGTCCATCTCTATGTTTGTATGCATCATAATCATCATCAAACAATGGTACCTGAAACATATGTGAAAGTACGCCAGCATAAAAATACCGGCGAGTACATAGGTTTTGTGAGTGTGTTAGATTCATGACCTTGAGTTCATACTGCAATACCTCGTCCAACTATGAAAGTTGTCGAGGGTGTACTTTGTAAACAAAAGAGTTTGATATTGCAGTATGTTTCTATCAACTTTTACAAGTTGATATATGCGTAAAACAAAACCATTGTAGCCATGAATCTTAACTGAAAACATTTGTGTTTGTAAAACAAGTAGAAATTCGTTGTTGAAAGAAAACATTGTTTGGTTTATATCGTTAAGAAAACCTTGTAGTGTAACTTCGTTTTGAAAACATTTGACCAAGTGATCTAGATAACGCAACGACATGTAATGTATTAAAAGCACTTATATATAGGAAGTACCAGCGGCGTATCCACCATGCTTTTATGACATTACACCCGCCCCGTTACCTAATCACTTACCCTAACCCAATCGTTCAATAGTTCAAATAGTTCCAATCGTTCAGATAGTTCAAATAGTTCACATAGATCAAATAGTTCCAATGGTTCAAATAGTTCATATAGTTCACATAGATCAAATAGTTCCAATGGTTCAATTAGTTCACATAGTTCAAGAGTTCCGGTGGTTCGTGTTTAAATTGTGAAAACTAACTTTTGGTCGTTTTATTGAATACATTCAAACCTGTGTGACTCATCCTAATCGTTCAACTCGTATTAACAAACCACCAAAGGGTAAGTTAACAATTATCAGGTTCTGTCGTTACCTACATTACCCCCCATAACCATGGTGAAAGTCTGATAACGGGATTTGTCAGATCCTATGGTATCATAATATCTGATGGTACCATAACGTACTACTGGTCGGCTTAAAAATAGTTAATGAAAGTCATTCAATTGTCTTTCGACCAACGCCCCAACAAGTTTGTTCATATAATTGAAATCGTTGTGTTTAATATAAACCATAGCATTCGTTTTAGAAAACTCGAAATCGTTTAGCACATATGAATCACCCCAAAACACTTGAAAACGGTAAAAGAGGGGAACTATGTACTCAAATTGAATTTCAAAGTATCCTCGATTAAATGAACTTAGCTAAGCTCGGGCAAACCAAGGAAATCAAGTGGTACCTAATGATCGGATCGCTAAGTTAACAAATCAACAACTAAATCGGAAGATCGGGTAGAATGAGGTTTCGTAAACCAAATGAGTATTGGAACTCATGTGATATGGTTTAACAAAGCCTACATTCTAAATCGGAACCTATCCTAAGTGCTTACGGCTCGTTATGACTCGCTAAGGTGGTCTACGCTACTTTAACGCGTCGTTCGCGCAAACGCGCGTTCGAGACGCCTAACTAGTCCTATGACAAGTATTATATGCCCTAACATGTTTAAATATGTTGCATAATCAGTTTAAGTGACAAAATTTAGCTTACATATGCTTAAATACAAATTATGCATGAAAAGGACATTTTGGTCATTTTCCTAAGGCATATAAACTACCTATCATACAACTAATTAATCTAAGTGACCATAAGGTATAACCTCGGAAGGTTATTCCCTATACAACTATGGTCACAAAATGTGCTTGGTCGGATCCTAACGATCGACCAAACGGGTCGGGTTCGAAAGTCTAAGCGGTTGTTTAGACCGCTTATCTTACGACCCTAAACAAGCACTAGACTAAAAGTGACGAGTTAAACATGTTTAACTAAGTTAGAAAACAGATTTGATATCAAAACAAAGTGTTTTGATACCCGAAAATAGCTTCATTGCAAAATGCGCTTAAATACGCATTTTGACCGAAACTTTGACTCGTCACTTCGACTAATCAACGTGGTAATCAGTAGGTATAGTAACAAGAGACTATAACCATCGTGATTACGCTCACGTTGCAAAGTTCAAACGAACTTTGTGTTGACCAATCATCGTCAAAGTAGAAAGTCAAACATTATTTGACTTTCACGCTTGAAAAGCATGAACAAGCATGAAAAAAGCTTACAAAAGGTCCAAGGAAGGGAGAATTGATCCAAAAACACTCAGGTATGAAGTCTTAACTTCAACTTAGAGCAGATTTTGAATCAATGTGTGAGGAATGAATGATGAACAAGGTGGGTATTTATAGGAAGTTTGGATCAAGGAGATCATTCCATGTGTTAGGAGGTTAAATCTTGACCCTACACTTGTGGAACATGGTTTCTAATACAATGGGAGTTAAAAACCAGTCCATAGTATTGAGAAACAATGTTTAAAACCAAGGAAATCAGTTGCTGGTTGATGAAACTGGTTTCTGCACAGGGACTGCTCAGGTGTGTCACGACAGAGGACACGGATCTTGTCGCGTGTCGCCTGGCTTGCCAGCCAGAAGTTTCAGTTTTTGACAATTTTGGTCCCTGCATGCTTCAAACTTGTTTTTCGATGCGTTTAAGCCCCGTTAACCCCATTTCAAGGCTTTATAATGAAGTTAAAGTATAGGGAACATGAAATATGCTTGAAAACATCTCGGATGTCGGTTCGTTTGGTCGTACGGTTGCGTTGTTCGGTTAATTACGACGAAAACTCGAACGGACGCAAAAATGATCCAAATTACGCGACGAATGGTATTTTTGCACTCCAATCACTAAAATAAAATATTTTAATGATTAAAAAAATTTTTGGATGTCCGGATATGTTCAGAACGTAAGATATGCGCGTAAATGCAAACTTATGCACTTTTTGACGCTTTTAGTCCCTATTGATCAAATAAGCATATTTTCGCATAACGAACCCCTCAAAGCCTATTTCTAAGCTATTTGAAGGATATTTAGGGTATGTTTAGCTTATGATCAAGTTCCAAAATGTTCGTTTCTATGCGAATCTGTATAGTTTCGCAGTTTGACGCAAATAGTCCCTGTGATCGAATAAACTTGTTTTCGACACACCAAACCCTCCAAAACTTATTTCTAAGTTATGTAAAGGTTATTTAAGGTATGTTAAGCTTATGTCACTGTTCCGGAGTGTTTGTCGCGTTAAAATGATTACGTTTACGCATCGGTTCGCGTATAACTTTCCAGAAAGCGATTTAAAGCTCGATAGTGAACAAGAATTGATATGCGCAAATGATACACATATTTATACAAATCTCAAGTATGAAACACAAGATCTCATTGGTTTTGTATTCGTATGATGGTTGTAGAGGTACAGATGTCACAGTAATTTCCACTGCCAAATTAATAAACACCGATACCACCGAATCTGCGTGTCGCGACCGCCCGCCTCCCGGGGCAGGGGTCGGGGGTTGCGACAGAAGGTTGTATCAGAGCTACAGCCACTGATTTCAGCCACAAAAGTGTTCTGCTGACACCAAAATTTTATCATTTATGTTAGGAAATAATCTATGTGAATATGGGTATACCTGTATATTATTGTTTTGCGTTATTTGACAATTTGTTAGTTTACAGTATGAGTGATCAAGTTCCGTCTGACGCCTATCGTCACCGATCTAGTTCTTCTAGAGATGAAGGAACTTCCTCCCAGCCTACTCCTTCGGGGTATTCTGCTGACACTGAAGAGGGAATCTTCATATTTAAGGCGCAATCCGAAGAACCATTCCCTACGGAAAAAAAAGGATGGTTTAGTCGGGGAGCACATGAGCGCAGGAAGCGAATGAGAAAATTGCAATAGCAAAGAGTGTTAGCAGCAGCAAATAGGGAGATGAACGCCCAGACACAAGACATAGTCAATAGGCGATTAGCAAACTTTCACATACTAGCCACCACTGCCGCAGATCCAAACTTAGACCAAATCATTGCACCACAGCCATTACCACTGTTCCCAACCCAACCAATGGAGATAGAACCTAACCAAGGAGATCAGGTTCCCATACCAGCATTCGACCCAAACGAAATCCCTAGAATCCCAGCACCCAATCCTCTCGCTTATGATCCATGGGAGGATGAACATAGGGATTATCGAGAACTCTATCCATAGGGAGAACCAATACCAAACCCTATAGCACAATATACCGACCTTAACCCTCTAGATCCATATTGGGATAACGACTAGTATGTTCGGGAAATACTAGAAAACCCATACCCATATGGAGAACCGATACCCCAGTACCCAGTACCCTGACCCAATACCCGCACTACCACCACCCATGAGTACCGAAAACGTGCAGGAACTCCGCACATTTGGTGAGGAGTTAGTGGATGAAGGAGAGAGAATAAGACAAATAGGGGAAAAGCTCGTGTGGAAATACGACGAGCGAAATATGCAATACTGGATGAACCCCTAGTAATAATAGTAATATATATATATATATATATATACCTATATAGGGTAAGGATAGTGTAAAAAGGGCCTAAAGTGTGAGAAGTGTATTATAACACTATATATAACACCATATAAACACCGTATAACAATATGTAACACCATATAATACCATATAACACTATGTAACACTATATAACATTATATAACAAATATAACACTATACATCTATCAGAGACATGCTATCAGACAACCTATAGTATTATATTTGTTATATAATGATATATAGTGTTACATAGTGTTATATGGTATTATATGGTGTTACATATTGTCATACGGTGTTTATATGGTGTTATATAGTATTATATATAGTGTTATAATACACTTCTCACACTTTGAGCACTTTTTACAGGATCCTCTACCTATATATACATATATATATGTATATATATATATAGAAACGGGATCAGGAGAAAACACTCAAAAGTGTGAGAATGGTGAGAACGCATCCTGGCGTAACACGTGTCACGCGGTATAGAAAAGGGCGGAGGGGCTTTTCTGTCCTTTTATCTTCTCCTTTTCCAGTTTCGTTTTTCACAATATTGTTTTATTTTTGGCGTTAAAATGTTTGGCGTTAACCAAATTCAATAATTAATGGCGTTTAATGGTTTCATTGTATTAACATTTTGGCGTTTATGGCGTTTTTCAAAGCGTATGCCATTGGAACCCAGGGGATTAGGAAACCTATTTGAATGGCGTTTTTCAAGGCGTTTTAAACAAGATGGCCCATTGTTCTATTATCTTTTATATACATTTTGGCGTTTGTGGTAACTTGGCGTTTTACAATTGAAAAATTATATTACAACCAGATGGAAAAAAATTGAAGCGAAGAAAATAAATTAAAAATCCTAATCGGATCTCTCTTCATAATCTTCACTATCATCAGTCTCTCTCTTCTTTAATACTACAAGAACTGTCACCAAAATATATGGCGTTTTATGTAAAACTTAACAAACCCATCGGTTTGATTATTTTGCCTACTCGTTTGTTGAAGTGGCTTTTTGTGTATGTTTGGGGACTTAGATCTACGACGTGTTTCGTGGGATTTTTGCTTTGTTCTTCAACTTGATCTTCATCTTTATAATCATCCCACTCTTCAGTGTCATTGATCTCTTCTTCTCATCCAAGCCTTCTTCAAGAACAAAGAACACAAAATAACATATGACTGTCATCAGTATCTTTTTCTTGAAGATTTGTCCATCTCATGCAGCAAAATCTTACTGAGTTACTCCCCTCAGCTAACAATCCATTCAGTGAAACTTCACGAAGAACAATACTCAATATCCAAGAAAGCATATTAGCCATCTTTGATTTTTTTAATTTTTTGGCGTTTTACAGTGAGTGGTATTTAGTAGCGTTTTGGCCTTTTTTTTTGTTTGATTAAATGGAAGTTGCTGAGAGTTATTATTTTATAGGATTTCTTTTTGGCGGTGTAGGTTAGGTGGTGCATTATTATAATAAACTATTCGTCGTTTCAATTACTGTTTGTAATTATTGTTTTTGATAAGCTTTTATCTCTGAAGTCTGTAACACGTCCCGTCTTTCAAGTTTGGCGTTTTAGATTCTAATACAATAAATTTTCCATCTTTTCATTTTTACTATTTTCTAGTTACTATTTCTAGTTACATTTTAAAGTTTGGTTTTTAAATTTAATTTTTATGGGTTTTTTATAATACTTTTCCTAAGTAAATTTCTTATAGTTTAGGAGTTTTTGTGGCGTTTTATGGCATGATAGCGTTTTAACAAACATTTGGTTGTCTGGCGTTTATATTATATACGGCGTTTTTATTATATAACAATCAACTAAAAAAGAAAATTAAAAAAAATATATATAAACAATTGATCTTCCAAATCTTCACTGTCACCAGTCTCTTTCTTCTTTTTTGAATCATCTTAACTGGCTGGTTCGAATTGCGTATGATTGATTTTGTTTTTTTGTTTTTCAAGTAGTTTTATTTGTCGCCGTTTGGAAGCACAAAGTCTGACATCAGCATCTTTTTCTTGAAGATTTGTCCATCTCATGCAGCAAAATGTTAATGAGTTTACATCCTTCAGCCAACAATCTTGAATTTTCCAATGAAACGATGTTTGATTTTTTAATTTTGGCGTTTTACCGATAAAAAGAACGCTACTAAATAAAAGCATCTTAAACCTCAAATTTTGATCATGCTAAAATCAATAATGTTTTGCTGTATGAGATGGACAACATTATTAATCCTCGGTTAAGAAAGATATCTGCCAATGTTGTCCACCCCATACAACTAAACTTTATTGACAACAAACCTCAATAACGTTTTTATATGTTTTGGCGTTATAAATTTGATGGAAGTTGAGGATAAAGTCAATAAGATTTTACTCAATGAAATGGACAATATCCTCACTTAAGGATATTGTCCATTACATTGAGTGAAACCTTACAGACAACCAAACTGAATTTCAAATAAACGTTTTGGTTTAGAAGATATTTGATGTTTGGGTTTTTTGGCGTTTCTAAGAAGAATGGTATATATTAAATATGGCGTTTGGGGTTTTGTGTGTGTTTTTAATTAAAGGTCTCAGATATTGTATATATAGGATTTTTTTGGCGGTTTTTTTAGGCGGTATTTTATTATAATTAAGTTTGCCATTTTATATCTAATGGCGTTTTATAGCTAGAATGGTGTGTGCTATTTGTTTGGCGTTTTATTTCATGAGATGGCATTTTGTGTGTAGTAGTCAAAAGACTTTTTTACCCTTAATGAATCGTGTCCACGTAATAAAATTGATGTTATTTACGAAAATGTCACCGCGTCAATCTAGTCCATAGATTGTTTTGATCGGACGATTCATAAGCGTTCTCACCGTTCTCACACTTTCTACCGTTTTCTCTCTCTCTGTATATATATAGAGAGGATCATGAGAAAACTACATCTAAATGAGAAAACTAGAAAACTAACTAAAAAACCTAAAAAAAAGCTAAAAAACATACCAATTTTTTTTTTTACAATTTTTTATAAAAAATCGCTATTTTTTATATATAAAAAAATTTCAATTTTTTTTTTTGTTGTACTGCCCATGTGCATTATATGTGCATTATATGTGTACTACACATGTGCACTATATCCATAATAGTGCACATGTGCAATACAAGAAAAAAAAAACTTTTTTTTTGATAATTTTTTTCCATGCATAAAAACTAGCGATTTTTTAAAAAAAATTTGTAAAAAAAAATTGGTATGTTTTTTTAGGCTTTTTTAGTTAGTTTTTTGGTTTTCTCAATTAAACTAGTTTTCTCATGATCCATCCCCTATATATATACGTGTAGTTTGAAAAAAAATCAACTAAAATAGATAACCTAATACCTACTGATGCATAACTAGTAGTGTATTTTAAATTCCAGTTGCAGCTTGTAATATATATATATATATATATAGGATGAGGATCATTACAGAACACTACATATTGCGAGAACAAAAAGAACAACTCTAAATCACTAAATTTTGGGATTTAAAGTTGATATTTTTTTAAATTTTATGTTTCTTACATTCATATGTGTATTACATATACATAAAAAAACCATATATTTTTACTTACACATAGCCTACATACATGTAGGTAATTTAGCCTACACATAACCTATGTATGTGTAGGTTATATAAAAACTGAAAATTTTCCGTATTTTATTTTGAATTCTAATGTGAGAAACAATAAATCTTACATTTGTAACATTTTCATTTACTTTTGAAGTTTTTAGGATTGAAAAAATGAGTAATTCATTTTGTTCTGCGTGTTCTCGCAATATTTAGTGTTCTGCATAGAACCTTCCCCTATATATATATATGAAATAGAGTAAATGTCGCAATGCTCGACGATTTTGACCAATGTGTTGTTTGTGTAATTGTTGGCATTAAATCTTGTTCTGTGATATTAATACCTGGTAAATATTGTAATCCAGATGGACAACGAAGTGAATCAGGAAAACCAGAATAACGATAATAATGGGAACCAAATAGATAACAGTGCCATCCAACACATAGTTGCACAAGGGATTATAGACGCTATGCCATATATTATCAAGACTGTTAAAGAAGCAGAAAATAATAAAACTAAAAGTGGAAGTAAACGACCACCTACTGAACCCAGTCACTGTGTGAATAATGGACCGTTACTTCAATTGCCTATTCCAAAAAGAAGAAGAACCATGGCATATGGTTGTTCTTATAAAGAATTCTGGTCTTGCAAACCAATAGAATTCTCTGGCGATGAACGAGCCATTGCAGCTCTACGCTGGATAGAAAAGACTGAGGCAGTCTTAAAAATAAGAAAATATGCAGATGAAGATAAAATTATGTTTGCTTCCAATCTTTTTAAGAATGTAGCTCTAGAATGGTAGAATACGATTCTCCAGTCTAGGGGAAGTGACAAAGTTTATAATATGGAATGGACTAATTTTAAGAACATTGTCGAAAGAAAATTTTGTCCTCCCAATGAAAAGGAACAAATTGCTAATAAGTTCTTAAACCTTAGAATGACTGGAGTAGATTGCAAGGTTTACACTACCGTATTCTTCGAATATGCTAGAATAGTGCCAACCCTAGCCTCACCAAAACCAGTATTAATCTTCCGTTACATCAGGGGATTAATCAGCGAGATTAGACATGTAGTCAAGGCAGCTAGACCACAAACCATAGAAGAAACTATAGAACTAGCCAATACCTTGACTGATGAATTGGTTCGTACACAAGAAGAAAACCAGAGGAAAAACCTAGTCCAAAAGCTTACCCATGAATTTCGCTACGGTAATTGCAACCGTGGGAAAAACATAGGTTCTACTTCTGCACCTTGCTGTAAGTATTGCAAGAAGAAACATTCAGGAAGATGTTCCATATACTGCAACTTCTGCAAAACACCAGGACACAAGGAAGAAGACTGTAGGAAGAAACCCAGTAATGGATTATGCTTCAATTGTGGAGAAAATGGGTATATCAAACCGAACTGTCCGAAACTAGCTCCAGCCATGAACAACAAGACTACCAAGAATGCTAGAGTATTTCTTCTGACAGCTGAAGAAGCCAAGATGATTCCGGATGTTATTGCCGGTACGTTTTTAGTTAATAATGTTTTTGCTAAAGTATTATTTGACTCTGGTGCGAACCAAATTTTTATTAATACTTCATTCTGCAAACTTCTCAATCAACCATTAACTAAACTTCAACAGGAATGTTTGGTCGAAATGGCAAATGGAGAATCCATTAAGATCATTGAAATCTTGCAGGGAGTAAGAATAGAAATTTTAAACCAAAATTTTATTGCTAACCTTTACCCAATGAATCTGGCTGGATTTGATATCGTGATAGGAATGGATTGGTTAGTAGCCGATCGAGCCAGTATTCTATGTGATCAAAAGTCAATACAAATAAATTCATCAAAGGGTGAAAAGATCACAATTAAAGGAGATAAGCCATCTAGGTCCACGAAATTCATCTCTGTGATGAAAACAGCAAGCTATGCAAGGAAAGGATCACTAGTGTATATGATTTCTATAATCATTGACACTAAAGGAAAAGAATTGAAAGATATTCCCGTAGTATCTCAATTCTCAGATGTTTTCCCAGAAGAATTACCGGGACTACCGCCGGATAGGGAGGTCGAATTCAGAATTCACCTACTACCAGGGACAACACCGATTGCCAAGGCACATTACCATTTGGCACTAGCAGAAATGCAAGAACTGAAGAAACAGTTGGACGAACTTTTGGAAAAAGGTTTCATATAGCCGAGTTCATCGCCATGGGGATCACCAATCTTGTTTGTCAAGAAGAAAGATGGATCAATGCGTATGTGCATTGATTACCGAGAATTGAACAAGGTCACGATAAAAAATCAGTACTAAAAGTGCAGGAAGAAGACATTCCTAAAACTGCTTTCAGGACAAGGTATGGTCATTATGAATTTACAGTCATGCCATTTGGTTTAACCAATGCCCCAGCCGCATTTATGGACATGATGAACAGAATATGTAAACCATATCTGGATAAATTCATAATTGTCTTTATAGATGATATTCTCATTTACTCTAAGAGTAAAGAAGAGCATGCAGCGCATCTGCATACACTTCTGAATTTGCTGAGAAAAGAAAAGCTTTATGCTAAATTTTCAAAATGCAAATTTTGGTTACAAGAAGTGCAATTCCTTGGACAACTAGTCAATCATGAAGGAATTTATGTGGATCCCACAAAGATCGAGGCGATTACGAAATGGAAAGTCCCTGAATCACCAACGGATGTGAGAAGTTCTCTTGGACTGGCAGGTTATTATAGATGGTTTATCCGAGATTTTTCTAGAATAGCCATTCCCTTAACAAAACTGACTTGAAAATCAGTTAAGTTTGAATAGGGACCAAAACAGTAAGAAGCCTTTAGAATCCTTAAGCAAAGATTAACCAACGCACCCATACTAGCGTTACCAGAAGGAACTGAAGACTTTGTAGTCTATTGTGACGCTTCTAAGTTAGGTTATGGATGTGTGTTGATGCAACATCAAAAAGTTATAGCATATGCCTCTAGACAACTTAAGAATCATGAAGAAAATTACATAACCCATTATCTAGAGTTAGGAGCCATAATTTTTGCCCTTAAAATTTGGAGACACTATCTTTACGGTAGCAAGTTTACCATTTTCACCGATCACAAGAGTTTAAGTTATGTTTTCGGGCAAAAAGAGTTAAATATGAGACAGAGACGCTGGATGGAAATTCTTAGTGATTATGATTGTAATATCCAGTATCATGCAGGAAAGGCTAATGTAGTAGCTGATGCTTTAAGTCGAAAGTATCATGAAAAGCCAAGAAGAGTACGTTCTCTCAAACTAAATCTGCAGATAGATTTAAATGAGCAAATTAGAGAAATACAGGAATCAGTAATCAAGGACAATACTGAAAAATTAAAAGGAATGATTAAGGAATTAGAACAAGGAACAGATGGAATTTGGAGATTCCATAAGAAAAGAATTTGGACACCTAAGAAAGGAAACCTACGCCACCGAATTTTAGAAGAAGCCCATAAGCCTAAGTATACGATACATCCCGATAGTGATAAAATGAAGAATTTCTAGTGGATAGGAATGAAAAAGGATATAGCAGCCTATGTTGCCAAATGTCTAACCTGTTCACAAGTTAAAGCTGAACATAAAAAACCCTCAGGTTTATTTCAGCAACTAGAAATGCCAATATGGAAATGGGAATTGATAACAATGGACTTTGTTACCAAATTACCCAAGATGCGAAAAGGAAATGATACAATTTGGGTGATTGTAGACAAATTAACCAAGTCTGCTCATTTCTTACCGATGAAGGAAACTTTCAGTATGGAACAATTGGCCAAGTTATATGTAAATGAAATAGTATCATTACATGGAATTCCTTTATCTATTGTTTCTGATAGAGATAGCCGTTTTACTTCTCATTTTTGAACTAGTTTCCAAAAAGCAATGGGAACCAAGTTAAATCTAAGCACTGCTTACCATCCTCAAACGGACGGACAAAGCAAAAGGACAATTCAGACAATGGAAGATATGCTTAGAGCTTGTGTAATTGATTTCGGAGGAAATTGGGACGATCATTTACCATTAATAGAGTTTTCCTACAAAGCAATCATACCAGTATCAATGTTGCACCATTCGAAGCACTTTATGGACGAAAGTGCCGAACTCCAGCATGTTGGGCAGAAATTGGAGAAAAGCAGCTGTCTGGACCAGAAATAGTACAAGAAACAACGGACAATATTATTCAAGTCAAGGAAATACTAAAAGCAGCACGCGATCGCCAAAAGAGTTATGCTGATAACAGTCGAAAACCATTTGAATTTCAAGTAGGAGACAAGGTATTACTAAAAGTTTCTCCATGGAAAGGATTAGTCAGATTTATTAAGAGAGGAAAGCTAAGCCCCAGGTATGTTGGACCTTTTGATATTATTAGAAGAATAGGACCAGTAGCTTACCAGCTACAACTGCCAGAGGAAATGGCAGGGATACATGATGTGTTTCATGTATGTAATCTCAAGAAGTGCTTAGAAGATGAATCGTTAGTGGTACCTCTTAAGGATATAGAGGTAAATGAGAAACTTAAGTTTATAGAGAAACCCCTACAGATTGAAGACAGAAAGATCAAGAATCTCAAACACAAGAGACTAGTTCTAATCAAAGTAAAATGGGATTCCAGAAATCAGAGATGCAAAGGAAATATTCACACCTGTTCCAGTAGACCTCGAGGACGAGTTCTAAAACAAGGTGGGGAGGATATAACAACTCTCCCAAAATTCTTAAAACCTTAAACATGTCCTATATGTCCTAAAACACACCCCGTATACGAAAAACGATCCCGAAATACCTTTATTTTATTAAAAATCAAATAAAAACAACATTTTAAGTCGCTCGCGGGGTGCGACAATGTTAAGGAAAGTCATCGCGGGCCGCGACCCGCTGACACCAGGCGTAACCCTAGGCTGCCACGTGTCCCTGTCGTGTCGAGCCTATGCCGCTGATTCGCCAGGCCTATAACCCTAGTCTAGGGCCTCGCAGGCCGCGAAGGCCCTTCTTGTTTCTCTCGCGGGGCGCGAGAACCCCCTGTTCCAGCCCTATAAATAGAGATTTCGACGTTCAATTTCAAATCGTTCAAATCAATTTCTTTCTCTCGAATCTCTAATAGTGGAAATAATACTCGAGTATTATACCCACTAAAAAGTGAAGCTCTGCCTCGTTGTAAGTATTATAACCCCCAGTTACCTATTAGTTACTCTGCCCCATTGATCTAGAGCTCCGTAACTCATGTCAAGGCTCTGCCCGACTCAGTCGTTGGAGTTCTATCTCGGGGGAAGGGTATAGCTAATGTAAATTGGGTTATTATACTAATGCGTGTGCATTGTTTAATATAATAGATTATAACCAGGAAGTCACTAGGAAATACCTAAAATAGCAATGTGAGTTAATCCTCTTTTTGTAAACCTTTTGTGAGTTAATACTCTTTTTGTAAACCTTTTGTGAGTTAATCCTCTTTTTGTAAACTGCTTTTACAAAACCTCAAATGTTTTAAATTATATTTAACAGTGATTGAGTATTTGTGATTCTACAATTACTGTCGGTATGTTGGGGTTTTATATACATAACTTGTTACTACACTGTGAGTAGTAACATTGCCACAAGTCAGGATTGACAGTACCATGGGTGGTAATTAAAGTAGATGTAAACAAATGTAATTGCGGGTTGCCCTCAATCCTGTAAAATTATAAAACTTGTTTTGATTAAACTGGGATTCACTCACCAGTATTTCTTGCTGATAAAATTTTTTAAAACGCGTTTCAGGTAACAAAATGTGAAAGCTGTTGATGCAGATTTTGTGTCCGATGCTTGTCGAATATATTAGTTTTATTTTACGCTGAATTTGTAATAGTTAGTGAAACGGTCTATCGAACGTGTATAGACCCGCTCGTTTGAAGTGGTCAAACGAGAGGGTTATTCGGTTGACCGTGTGTGTTTGCAAGACAAGGGGTGTGACTATAAATAGAAAACCCTTGCCATTTGCAACACTTGGAGTTTTTAGGAGAGTTTTAGGAGGTTTGAGACCTCACCGGGAGAGATCACCACTTGGTCTCTCCCCGGATGTGTACTCCTTTGGTATTAGTTCGGTTATCTTGTAATCGGGCCGATTTGTAACGTTTTACTACCGGATTAATACAAAGTTGTTTGTTTATCATGTCTAATCTCTCCCGTCTTGAACCGATCTCACTCGAATCACGGTTTCGGTCACGAAACTCGGTCCTACAATTGGTATCAGAGCCATGGTGCCCGATTTAGTAAATCTAACAGTTTACTAAGTCACATGTGCTCTAGATCTGTGATTTTCGTGAGTTTTGTTCAAGATCTAAAAATGGTGAAATGAAGAAAAACTCAGATCTGGACCCGAATATTCAGATCTGTGCTGAAACGAGTGTTGGGTTTTATGTTTTTCACCTATATAATCAAGTTATCATCATCAAAAATCAAAAATACAATGTTTTCGTCAAAGATCTGCGGTATGAACAGTAGCTGTGTTCTTGATGTTCTTGGCGGCTGCTTGAAGATTCGAAGGATGAAATTTGATCGAAAGATGTTATTTTCCTCGAAAGATGAAAGGCCTTATCGAAGGATACTAAGCTTTTCGAAGGATCTGGGTTCGACCTGATATCTTTCGACCTGCTGTTGATTGTTCACCGAAGGATAACTGGGGTTTCTTTACCAAAGGATCAAGATCTGGATCGAAAGATAATCAGTTCGAAAGATGATCAGTTCGAAAGATGATCAGTTCCAAACAACTTCGAAAGATGATCAGTCCCAACATCATCGAAGGATACATCTTTCGACCTGATATCTTTCGACCTGGATGTCTGATGTTGGTATCGCAGGAAGAAGATGAAGGCTGCTGTTGTTTGTGTATATCGGAGAAGAAGAGGTCTGTTGATTGAAGGGAAGTTTTCGGGGGTTTGATGTTGATTGTTCTTCTCGGCTGATGTTTGAACTGTGTATCGATGAAGAGATTTGGTGTTAGATTATGTATGAAATTTTTGGATTTGGGATTTGATTGAGGAAATAAGAATGAGATTTGGGGTTTTGGATAAGGAAGATGATGTATGTTTGTATGATTGTTTATCGAAGGAGAGAGAGAGACAAGAGAATTTGGGAAATGAAATTGGGGTTTTGACTTATTCAACAAGGAGAGGTTGATGTCGGAAGAGAGATAAAGTAGGTGATCAAAAATTGGTGGATGACTTATTTTTTTTCTCACTTGGGCCAAGTCAAGTTCTCCATTTATTTATTTTGGGCTTGTTAAATTTGGATGATGGATCTAAATGATTTAAAAAAAAAAAAAAAAAAAAGGATCTATTGGACCAAATGGTTTAGATGAGACACAAAGTTTGGTCGGGTATTCGCGGAGTTGATTTGAATCGCGCTTCTAAATATCAAGGTCAAAATTCGTACGGGTTCGGGAGCGCGCGGGATGATGAAGCTTGATGAAAACAAGAGATGATGAAAACTTGATTATTTGAAAAATGTGGGGTAGTCACGGTTACCGATGCAAATGTCAAAAATGGTGACGCGACTATTATGGGCCAAAAACAAAACGGTATGTTCACTTCCGCACGTCAATGTTTATGATTGTTATCGGTTATTCGAAAATGTTCGAAAGCATTTTGTTATTTGTCATATTCTCGCATTTGAAGACGAACGTATGAACCTAGAACGTCAATACCGGTCCTAACGAGTTCACAAAGTCTTTGGAGGGATACAAGTCGGATCCTACGGGGTACTAGGCGATATTTCCTTATCAACTAGAATATGCAACGAAGAAATTTGTTTTTGTTTATTGTCATATTCTCGCATTTGGTAACGAATGCATGAACCTAGAATGTCAATACCGGTCCTAACGAGTTCACAAAGTCTTTGGAGGGATACAAGTCGGATCCAACGGGGTACTAGGGGACGTTCTTATTCAACTAGCATATGCAAAGAAGAAATTCGTTTTCGTGATTTTTCGAAAAACCAAGAACATTCAACGGAGATTGATGACAGTTCCGCTTAGTGGAGGGAACTGGTGAACATTTGACGACAGTTTCTTTGAAGTGGAGAGAATCTGTTAAGGTTTAGAGATCTTACCAAAGAAATAGGGGGAATAAAAATTTTCATATGTTGAATTTCTTCGGTAAATTTCTAAACGCAATCACAGGTGGTAGAGTTTGTGATTTTCTGGTGATACCAACGGTTCGGCGTGGAATGTTTTGCACATACACATATTTGAGGATTTTAATTAATTCTCCAGCCAGCGTGAAGGGTTTTGCACGGAAAAATACAGGTTTCTAAAGTCTACAGTAGTTACAAAAGCGCTGTTCACTGAAGACCTGGGGAATCTTTCTGAAAGCTGATAGTTCAAGACTGAAGACCTGCAGGATTCGGTTTTGGGTTTGATGTTTCTTTGGGATTTTACAGGGATCTGGGGGTAACTCAATTCGTTGAGTTTGCAAACGATGTACTTGGTCAAGCTGACTTCCTTAGTACTGATGCTGAAGATCCGTAGTGCATTACGTGGTCAACTTCACAAAGGCGAGACAATGAGATTTGGATGTAGTTCAACTAAGCATGTTGGTTGAGCTTGCAAGGGATACACTTGGTCTAGCTGACTTTCCTGAGTGTTGATGCTGAAGATTAAAGTGCATTACTTGGTCGATTCCACAAAGACGGTTTACAGAAGACAGTTCACCAGAAATCTCTATCAATGTAGTATGCTTGTATGAAATAGAGTTCTTATGACAAGATCAAGACTTGATGCAGTTCTTAAAGATTGGAACCCTTATCAAATGCCGGTTGGAGTATTGGAAGATCAGCGGAAGATCGGTCAATTGAGGAAATTGCACAACACCCAACACGGATACGCGTACTTTAAGGGGGAAATATTTTACAAGGAGCGTCAAGATACTACTTACCTGGATCATCGGTCAAGGGGGAATTTGTTAACACAGAGAAGATGAATACTTGACTGAAGATCGATTGCAGTTGCATTTTCAGCATTCGACAGCAACGGACAAGGGGGAATTTGTTGATGCAGATTTTGTGTCCGATGCTTGTCGAATAGATTAGTTTTATTTTACGCTGAATTTGTAATAGTTAGTGAAACGGTCTATCGAACGTGTATAGACCCGCTCGTTTGAAGTGGTCAAACGAGAGGGTTATTCGGTTGACCGTGTGTGTTTGCAAGACAAGGGGTGTGACTATAAATAGAAAACCCTTGCCATTTGCAACACTTGGAGTTTTTAGGAGAGTTTTAGGAGGTTTGAGACCTCACCGGGAGAGATCACCACTTGGTCTCTCCCCGGATGTGTACTCCTTTGGTATTAGTTCGGTTATCTTGTAATCGGGCCGATTTGTAACGTTTTACTACCGGATTAATACAAAGTTGTTTGTTTATCATGTCTAATATCTCCCGTCTTGAACCGATCTCACTCGAATCACGGTTTCGGTCACGAAACTCGGTCCTACAAAAGCCAAATAGAAGCCAGCTGGAGAGCACTGAAGGGTTGGAAAAAGTGGCTATAAAAGTTACCTAAATAAAGAAGAAGTTTTATTTCAATAAATTAGGGTTTATCCCTATAAACAGATTGTAATGGAAACTTGGGTTTTTCCCATGTATTTATTATTATAAAAATGTGGTGTTTTACTCTGATAAACTATTTCCTAACTACGGTCCTGATGTACTTTCCGCTGCCAAATTAATAAACACCGATACCACCGAATCTGCGTGTCGAGACCGTCCGCCTCTCGGGGCAGGGGTCGGGGGTTGCGACACCTACTTAGGCTTTTTTTAAGTTAGTAGTGGGAATGCCGCATGTTGTCGCGGGTATTTATATTTGGAAATAGAAATTGGTTTTGTACCAGAACTTGTTTTGCTAAAAAGGAACGGACTTCTCGTTCAGAATGTTAAACATATCAGCAGCACCAAACATTCTCCATGCTTCACCTGAAGGAGTATATCACTATCATCATCATCATCATAATCGCCTTCATGTTGAGATTTTATGGATCGTAACACTTTTTGAAATTTAGTTTTTGTTGCAAGCATCTTCACTCATTCATGGTGTGAGATTTCAGTAGTCGTGCCATTGTCATCGTCTACTGGGAGAGGTTGTTTCCAAGGTTCCGCGTCCATCCGCATATATGTGCAGTCTGATACACCCTTTATGGAACTGAAATCTTACTCAGTGTATCTACATACCAAAAAAAATCAATTTATTTTTTAACTAAATGGTAAATACCCATTCTACAATTTTTTAACTTACATAACTTGTGTAACTCAGGTCCCATGTCCCTTCGGTGCACGCAGAACGAGCCCATGACATGCATCTCTGCATCCAACTATCTCTAGAAGTCCGTCATCAAAATATGGTGTTTTCAAGTTCTAAAAGAAAACATTATACTAATATGAAAATGTTCTACAACCGCGACCATTTATTTGAAACACCTTGAATTAGCTACAAAGAGATTAGTTTGTCTTTTATTTATCTAATTAAAAACCAGTTAAAGTACACATTTTGACAAACAATCCATATGTAATTGATATTCACTTCATAAATGGGCGGATGTTATGAATGAAAAAGGTCCAGAAAGTCAAAAGAATGAAACGGGTATGGTGGGACCAGGCGAGCTAAGAAAGAGCACTCGGGTGAGGAAATTGCCCGTGAAATTGAGGGCCTAGATCATTTCACGTCAGCTTAAGGGAATAACTAATTGGAATGAGACCTTAATAAAGAGCATGTAAGGAGTGTGATAGAGTAGATTGAATTTGTACTGTGTTTCTCTTTTCTCATCTTCGTCTGTAACTCTATTTCCCATCTCATTCTGCTCTTAAGTTTTGAATAAAGTTCTTCCCTTGTTGCTGCTTATTATTGTTATCCTCTGTTCAATTAGTATACATTCCACTAGTGCTTTCATCATCATTAGCTATGATGGCTGACGGTACCCGATTGAAAACCCTAGACGAAGGATTGAAATCCGTCCAGGATTCGCAAGAAAAATTACAACAACAGTTGAATATCTCCCACTCCTAATTACGTGGGGATGTTGATGCTATCTCTGTGTCCTTGGAAGATACGAAGAAATTACTTCACAAGGTTTTGGCACAATTCTGGTCCGGAGAAACCCAAATTCCAGGATGATGGTTCTTCTACCTTCGTTTTTAGTGAGGGTTCTTCGATTGTGGGCAGACACAAACCTACACCTATTAATATTCCTCGATTCACCGGCTCTAATCCTGAGTGGTGGGTTTCGCAGGCCGCTCGGTATTCGACTTCTACTCGATCTCTGTTGCTGACCGTTTAACAATAGCTTCGTTTTACCTGGATGACGAAGCAGCGGATTGGTATGATTGGCAATTTCGGAATTCCCCTTTTTTGTAGTAGGACAGATTTTACTAACAGATTGATTCAGCGTTTTAAATCTAAGAACCTGGAAGCACCGGAAGGCCTCCTTGCCAAACTTACTCAAACAGCAACGGTGGCCGATTACCGTCATCAATTTGAGGAAATCTCTAATCATGCTATGGTATTACCTCCTCCTATTTTTAATTCGCTTTTTTTATATCTGGAGTCTGTGCCGACATCTAACAGTCGGTGTTAATCCACCAGCCAACTACCTTAGAGGAGGCCATGACGTTGGCCCAATCTCATGAAAATCGAATCCAGTTGGAAAAGGTCTTGGGTTGTATCACTTTGGGATCTTCTAAGCCCATTTTAAACAGCCCAAAAACACCTCATCCTTTTCCGTCTTCCCCAAATTTCACCCCATCACAGCCAAACCCTAAATCAACGCCTAATTCCATCAGTTTTCGTCGCCTCACACCCACTGAATTAGGTCATAAACGAGCTCAAGGACTGTGTTTCCATTGTGATGAAAAATACACTTGGGATCATAAGTGCAAATCTCCACCTCAACTCTTATTTTTTGATGATGAACTGTCACACCCCGACCGCGTAAAACAGCAAACCGCGGCGGAAACGTCGGGGAGTGGAGCAACAGAATTATTGTTTCACAACCATGGATTCAAAAGTTTCGTTTTATTTAGTTATTAAACATTAAACATTGTCTTGAAATTGAAACAAACAAGTTCACATATTGACTATCATCATTATTAAGTCACTAAGTCCTCGTCCGATCCTAAGTGAGCATGCATCCTAGTAGTAATCAACATCATCAAACACCACCTGAAACATATGTAAAAACAAAGTCAGCAAAGAAATACCGGCGAGCACATAGGTTTTGTGAGGGTGTCGGATTCATGGCTCGTTTACATGTTGCAATACCTCGTTTGACTACAAGAGTCGATAATTGAAAACCTTGTTTTGAAAAGTGTTTTGTATTGCAACATGAATAATCAACTCAAAAACAAATTGATTATAATTTATAAAACTTCGATGCCATGAATCTTAACCCAAAACATTTGTTTATGTAAACCAAATTGTAAATCGTTCTCGTAATAAAACTCGTATGGTTTATATCGTTTAGTAAACATCGTTGTGTATCATCATTTTGAAATCATTCGTACAAGTGAACTAAATAACGCTACGGAATGTAATATGATAAAAGCATTTATATATAAGAAGTACCAGCGGCGTATCTACCATGCTATTATCATGTTACACCCGTCCCGTTATCTAATCACAACCAAAAACCAATCGTTTAATTCGTTAAACTCGTTTGTGTTAAAAACCATCGTTCAATCATTCAAATCGTTCAACTCGTTCATATCGTTTAAATCATTCAAATCGTTCCAATCGTTCAAATCGTTCCAATCGTTCAAATCGTTCAAATCGTTCGTGTTTTAATTGTGAAAACTAACTTTTGGTCGTCTCGCTTAATGCATTCAAACCTTCATAACTCGTCCATCGTTCAACTCGTATTAACATACCACCAAAGGGTAAGTTAACAATCATCAGGTTCAGTCGTTACCCACATAACCCCCATACATAACCATGGTGGCAGTCCGATAACGGGATTTATCAGATCCTATGGTACCATAACCTAATACTGGTCTGCTTGATCATTGTTAATGAATGTCATTCGTTATGTAAATACGATCCAACAAGTTCGTTCACATTATCGAAATCGTTATGTTTAATATAAACCATAGTATTCATTTTTGAAATCATCGAAATCATTTAACACATATGAATCACCCCAAAACAATTGAAAACAGTAAAATAGGGGAACTATGTACTCACTTGAGATTGTAAGGTATCCTTGATTAAAGTGAACTATCAATGCTCGGGTAAATCAAGGAATTCAAGTGGCACCTAGTAATCGGATCGCTAAGTTAATAAATCGACACCTAAATCGGAAGATCGGGTAGAATGATGTCTCGTAAACCAAATGAGTATTGGAACTCATGTGACATGGTTTAACAAAGCCTATATTCTAAATTGGAACCTATCCAAAGTGCTTACGACCCGTTACGACCCATTAAGGTAGTCTACGCTACTTTAACGTGTCGTTCGCGTAAATGCGCGTTCGAGACGCCTAACTAGTCCTATGACAAGTATTATATGCCCTAACATGTTTAAATATGTTGTGTTACACCCCCAAAAAAATCCACCATGCGGAGTACCACCGCTTGGAGGCGTGACGTGACCAGGATCGAGCCACCAATCATATTGAATAACACAATTAAGTAAATAAAACCAATCCATAATATGATTGGTGACCAAAGGAAAGTAAATCGACTTTAAGTTAACCAAGTTCAGATTTAAGCAGCGGAAGCATAAAACGTGAAACCAAAACATAAGTTCCATAGTTCATAAGTTTAAAGTCCAAAACGTAGTTTAAATAAGTTCATAAGGTTTAGATTTTTAGTACGGGACATAACAATCCATATTTCACAACAACCTTCTCCTCGTGCAAGCTCCAAAAGCATCTAGCGACCTGTAAGGCATGTAACAACGAGTCAACAACAAAGTTGAGTGAGTTCACGTTTGGTTGTTTAGTTTTAAGTTGTTTCTAAAAAACATGGTTTGACTTTCGTTGGCGTATTTGCCGTGGGCGTTACCCCGTAGTTGAAAGTATGTTTAACCAGTTCCTTTTCATTACCCAAACCATATCCATAATTAGTGGGGGCTTCCCCATGTGAACTACTAGACGGTATGATATCGACTACTAACGAAAGTAAGTTGTGCCCTAAGTCAATGTCTATTAGCATTGACCCTTTGCCATAGTCCATTAGTACACGCCCGTTCGAACGACACGGTGTGAGGTTTGTTAAACCTAATAGCGCTATTAACTAATGACCCGCTCGCCATCGGCCTCGGCGATTAAGTCGATATAGAATGAGGGACTTATGATTGAGTTTTGTCTAGTAAGTTTTAAGGTTGTTGTCCTACCCGAGGAGGACAAACGTACGTAGTTCTCCCAAAGAGAATACGCAGGATTAATATTGGCGTCCTACCCAAGGAGGATGGCCGTACATATCCTACCTAAGTAATATATGTAGATTCCGTTTTAATTCTTTAACCCATTCCCAAACCACCGGGAATCCCATGCCTTAGAAAGTGTGTGAACTCACCTTGGTTTGCTCGGTTAGATCCTCAAATATAGCTAACAGTCAAGGTCGGTCAATCACGTCCTAATATGATTACGAGTTAGCCATTTAGTGATTTTCAAATAGAGCACAAAGTTTCTACACGTATCTATCACATAACATGCATTACTTTAACTGTTTATGCACATATAAACTTCCCATCTATTCCCGTTCATAATTAAACATACGATATTGCACATAACACTTTTATTGACACAATATCATGTTAGATCATTCACAGATAGCATACTCGACATTTAGACACGCAAATTACAACTTATGTCGTTTCAGCATAAATATTCAAAACCGGGCTGGTTTCGGACATTTTAATAAAATAGTTAACTTATTCCAAAAATTCCCAAATTTTTACAGAATGTCTTAAACGATCCAAATATTATTGTGTAATAATATCGGGGTCCAGTTCAATACCAATATTTTATAAAAATTCATTTTCCGGACTGAAATCAGATTTATCTTTTTCTGACTGTAGTCCACGGAATAATTTATTTAAAATTCATCGAGAGTCTGATTTAATAAATTCCAGTGAGATAATTACAAATACATCGGTGGTCATCTACCGTCCAAATTTCATGATCTAACCCTACACAGAACTCAAGTTATGACAGAAAACAGAACGCATATTTTCAGCCGCAAAAATGCAGCTCTAGCTGCTGTTACGAAACGACACTTTAAAAATAGTGAACGAAGTCCAAAAATTATGATTCCAGTGCCATTAGAACCGTATTTAATAATACATAAACCTAGACTTCAGAAAATACATTTTTCGTTAAGTTACGGTCCTGTTACAGCCAACTGAAGTTGGCTGTAATCACTAAACAGCTTTCTGTTTTAAGTCTTTAACCTTCTAAAGCGCGTTCGATTGATTCCGTTAGCATGTTTAGTGATCACAACAACATCAAACATCAATATTAACCAGCAAATCATCAGGAAATCAATCAAGAATCATAACAACACAAGATCTACATGATTTACACACATAACTTCTCTTTATCCATCTTTTATTCCTTATGTTCAAGACTTTAAGTTATGTTCATTGGTGTTCTTTAACATTTCACCATTTAATCATCTATTAACCACTAAAATCAAGAACAAGATGGTGATTAGAAGCACTTACTACTAGTACAAGGCTAGGGAAGAAACAAGGTGTAAATGTGGTGGATAAAAGAAATCTAGAGCGGTTCTTGAACTTCCGAGAGCACCGAGCTTGTTTGTAGGACTCCTTGCTTCTATGTATGTATGAGAAATGGTTGTATGGAAGTTGGATGATGGTGAGATGGTGGTTGATGTTGGCGGCCGTGAGGGTGTAGGAGGGAAGAGGAGAGCAAGTTGTTGTTGTGGGTTTGATGAAAGAGATGGGTTAACTCTTGAACATATTTATAAACCAACTTTACTATTATCCTCCATGCAATGTGTTCTCTAGATAACCAACATTAGTGATTAAAATAATCAAGGAAAGACAAGGGGTGGGTCACCCCTTGTGACCGTCAACATGGGGGGGGGGTAGGGGTTGGGTGGTGATGAAACTTGGTTACTAGTTAGTTGAATTGTAATGGGTTTGGTTAGGTTATTAGTGTGTTTATTAATATAAAGGGTGTTAGGGTGTTCGGGGACCCTAACTAGCTCAGAAAAGTAAAAACAATGTTTTGGCAATATTTTTATGTTCCGGGTAAAGTCCGGTTGTTCGGTTTGACACTGTTCCGTTAAAGTGCTTAATTAATCCGTAAGGCGTCCTATATCTATATTTTTGTAACGTTTTTAATTTTCAACACTCAGGAAGGCATACCGGACTATTTAGTAACTTTTCTGTATACTACTAGTATGTTAACAAGTACATGTAAGTATAACACAGTAATCAGAGAGCAGTTAAATGATTCAGCACAGTCATCAAGTAATTTAATTAACATTAATAGATTGTACGGAATACATGTAAATTTGAGGGTTGTCACATTCTCCCCCTGTTAAGAGAATTTCGTCCCGAAATTTAGCGCGTGGTTACTGAGGAAGCTAGTTATGTTGCGTTGGTTTCCTGGTTTCCTGGTTTTCTTGGGGTGTCACATCATCCCCCTGTTGGTTTGGAATTTCGTCCCGAAATTCTGAAGTAGCTTCAATCTCAGTAGTGGTTGCACTTTTCTCGAATTGCTGGGGATACTTGAGTTTCATTTGGTCTTCTCGTTCCCAAGTATACTCTGGGCCTCGACGGGAATCCCAACGAACTCGGACAAGAGGTATCCTGGTAAGCTTGAGGATCTTAACATCTCGATCCGTAATCTCTACTGGTTCCTCGACGAATCGCAGCTGGTCGTCGATTGTGAGTTCCTTGAGAGGAACTATGAGGGTCTCATCTGACAGACACTTCTTCAGATTTGACACATGGAATACGTTGTGAACTCCGCTGAGTTCTTCAGGTAGGTTCAGCCTGTAAGCGACTTTGCCAATTTTCTCAGTGATTTCAAATGGTTCGACATAACGTGGGTTGAGTTTGCCTCGTTTTCCAAATCGAACTACACCTTTCCAAGGTGAGACTTTGAGTAGCACTCGATCCCCAACCTGGAACTCGAGTGGTTTTCTTTTCTTATCAGCATAGCTTTTCTGACGGTCACGAGCTGCCGCCATTCGTTGCCGTATCTGGGCAATCTTCTCGGTGGTATCTACCACAAGTTCTGGGCCAGTGATTTGGCTGTCACCAACTTCTGCCCAACAGAGAGGTGATAGGCATTTGCGTCCGTACAATGCCTCAAACGGAGCTGCTTGGATGCTGGTGTGGTAGCTGTTGTTGTACGAAAACTCCACTAACGGAAGGTGTTTTTCCCAGCCATTTCCGAAGTCGATTACGCATGCCCTAAGCATGTCTTCATGGGTTTGGATGGTGCGTTTAGATTGCCCATCCGTCTGTGGGTGATAAGCGGTGCTCATATCTAAACGTGAGCCAAAAGACTTGTGCATAGCTTGCCACAGTTCAGAGGTAAAACGCGCGTCATGATCAGATATAATAGAGGTTGGCACTCCGTGCCTTGACACCACTTCTTTTAGGTAGATGTCTGCTAAAGTAGAAAAATTATCCGTTTCCTTGATTGCCAGAAAATGAGCAGACTTGGTCAGTCGATCTACGATCACCCAAATGGTATCGTTTCCACGTTGAGATCTAGGCAGACCAGTAACGAAATCCATGGAAATCTGCTCCCATTTCCATTTCGGGATCTCCGGTTGTTGAAGTAGGCCTGATGGTTTCTGATATTCAGTCTTGACTCTCGCACAAGTCAAACATTTGCTAACGTAGGTTGCTATGCTGGCTTTCATACCAGGCCACCAGTATGTAGTCTATAGGTCGTGGTACATCTTATCCGAACCAGGATGTACTGAATATCGAGACTTATGTGCTTCATCCATCACAAGCTCGCGTAAGTTGCCATAAAGTGGAATCCAGATGCGTCCGTTAACATAGTAGGCGCCGTTTTCCTTTTGTTCTAACCGCTGCCTCGATCCTCGTAAGGACTCAGCCCTGATGTTCTCTGCTTTCAATGCTTCAACCTGAGCATCGCGAATCTGAGCGGGAAGGTTAGATTGGATGGTAAGCTGTAACACACGTACACGCTTAGGTATAGTATCCTTTCGACTGAGGGCGTCGACCACAACATTGGCTTTGCCCGGGTGATACTTGATTGCACATTCGTAATCATTCAAGAGCTCGACCCATCGACGTTGTCGCATGTTTAACTCCTTTTGCTAGAAGATATGCTCGAGACTCCTGTGATCGGTGTAAATGGTGCACTTGGTACCGTACAGGTAATGTCTCCATATCTTAAGAGCGAAAACAACTGCTCCCAATTCCAAGTCATGCGTAGTGTAGTTCCTTTCATGAACCTTAAGTTAGCGCGATGCGTAGACAATGACCTTGTCACGTTGCATCAACACGCAACCAAGTCCTTGGATGGAAGCGTCGCAATAAACCACAAAATCATCTGTGCCTTCAGGCAATGAGAGAATAGGCGCGCTACAAAGTCTATCCTTTAGGTGCTGAAATGCAGATTCCTGTGCATCACCCCAACGATAGGTGACACCTTTCTGAGTCAGTGAAGTGAGAGGTTGCGCAATCTTGGAGAAATCTTTGATAAACCTTCTGTAATACCCTGCCAAACCCAAGAATTAGCGGATTTCTGTTGGTGTGCGGGGTGCAGGCCAGTTCTTGATCGAGTCTACCTTGGATGGATCAACATGAATCCCATCCTTGTTTACCACGTGGCCTAGAAAGTGGACTTCGCGAAGCCAGAAGTCACATTTCGAAAACTTGGCATACAACTGCTCTTTTCGAAGAAGTTCCAGCATAAGTCGTAGATGCTGCTCGTGTTCCTCTTGACTCTTAGAATATATCAGGATGTCTTCGATAAAAACAATAACGAACTTATCCAGGTAAGGTTTGCACACTCGGTTCATGAGATCCATGAAGACCGCAGGTGCATTCGTTAATCCGAAAGGCATAACCAGAAACTCGTAATGACCGTAGCGCGTTCTGAATGCTGTTTTGGAGATGTCCTCCTCCCGGAGTCTCAGCTGATGGTATCCCGATCTCAAATCAATCTTAGAGTAATAGCTCGACCCTTGCAACTGGTCGAATAAGTTGTCAATGCGTGGAATAGGATAACGATTCTTCACGGTCACCTTGTTAAGTTCGCGATAGTCAATACACATTCTGAAAGTACCGTCTTTCTTCTTCACAAATAATACTGGAGCTCCCCAGGGCGAAGAGCTAGGACGTATAAAACCCTTCTCCAAGAGTTCTTGTAGTTGCGTGGACAGTTCTTCAAGTTCTGACGAAGCTAGTCGATAAGGTGCACGAGCTATGGGCGCTGCTCCAGGAGCTAGCTCAATTTGAAACTCAACTTGACGATGGGGCGGAAGACCAGGTAATTCCTCAGGAAATACCTCAGGAAAATCGCGCACAATAGGAATGTCTTCTATCTTCCTTTCTTCCGAGGATGTATCAGAGACGAGGGCTAGAATAGCAGTGTGGCCCTTTCGCAAACACTTCTGGGCCTTAAGGAAAGAGATGATGCCCACAACAGCACCACTCTTGTCACCATGAATCACAAGGGGTTCCTTACCAGAACGAGGAATGCGGACGATTTTCTCCTTGCAAACAATCTCCGCTTGCTGATGAGATAACCAATCCATCCCAATAACAACATCAAAACTACCAAGTACAATAGGAATAAGATCGATAGAGAAGGTCTGACCAGCTAAGACGAGGTTACAACCTTTAATTATGTGTGTGGCTTCAAGACTTTTATCGTTAGCTAGTTCTACCGTGTGTTTGGTGTTTAGAAGTGTTGGAGTGCGCTTAAGCATTTGGCCAACTTTTAAGGACACATAACTAGTATCGGCACCCGAATCGAATAAAACAGTAACAAAGAAGTCGTCCAGAAGAAACTTACCCATCACAACGTTGGGATCGTTCCTTGCATCACCCTGCCCCTGCACGAACACACGTCCCCTGGCACCATTGCCATTATTGTTACCCCCGTTGTTGCCTCCATTGTTGTTCCCATTGTGGTTCCCGTTTCCTTGGTTGTTGTTGTTCTGATTCTGGTTCAGTTGGGGGCAGTTCTTCTTAAAGTGGCCCTCAGCGCCACACTGAAAGCATCCTTTATTGCCCTGCTGTCGTTCCTGCTGGTGGTTCTGTGGAGCTTCTTGTTGTGGGTGATTCTGATTCGCAGGACGCGGGCTCCTGCAATCCTTAGCTTCATGACCCAGCTTGTGACATCTCTGACAACGACCTTTGTTGCACTGTCCACTGTGATGCTTGTTGCACCGGTTGCACTTGGGGTGGTTCCCTCGGTATCCACCCTGTCCTTGACTACCGGAAGATTGCTGACCAGGACTCTGGTAGTCATCAATCTTTCGCTGCTGAGACTGAACTGAAGTTGAACCCTTACCGGAATTCCCATCCCATTTTCGCTTGTTTTCATTGGGAGCGTCAGTAGTAGCAGCACCAATACGCTTGGGCAGTTTGTTTTGTTCCACTGCCTGGTCGGTGAGACGGTGAGCCAACTTGATGATTTGCTGAATGGTACCCAAGTTAGCTGAAGTCACGTGAATTTGAATCTCTGGTACAAGGCCCTTGAGGTACAGCTCAATATGTTTGATGGGAGGGTCCACCATAGTTGGACACAAGATGGCTAGCTCGTTTGACCTCTTAGTATACGCCTCAATCTCAGACCCCGTCATCTTCAGATTGAAAAATTCCACCTCTAGCTTGTGGATGTCATCCCGACTACAGTATTCTTCTTTGATCAGTTCTTTGAAACCATTCCAGGGGGTGGCATTAGCAACTGCCGCCCTAGTAGTTGAACCTGTGCTTTCCACCAGGTTAACGCAGCACCTTCAAGTGTTCCGGTAGCATATTTCACCCTACGGTCTTCAGGGCATTCACACATCTCGAAAATGGACTCAAGCTTTTCAAACCAGTGAAGAAGGCCTACTGCTCCTTCTGTGCCACTGAAAGTAGTAGGTCGGCAGTCCATGAAGGTTTTGAACATGCACACAGGAGGCTGAGCATGTTGACCTGTTGCGCGAGAATAAAAGATAAGGTTAAGCACGAGGGTTGGTTTGCGAAGGTAAAGATCTAAATGTCCTAAGATGGGTTGATATGGCAGGTTATACCTCCTGCTGGATTTGCTGCGAGTACCTCAACAACTCGTTCGTTGATCAAAGCCGTCAACTGGGATTGAGTGAGGTTGATACGTCCTCCGCGTCCGCTCATGATCTTCACAACGAAGCAACGTAAGTGAGAAAAGTGTCGTGAAAGTGCGTAAGTGTGGGACGATAGTAGGGAGTAAGCACACAAGGTCCAAATAGCAATTATCACATTAACCAATGCACAGTGTGAACTATCTAACCGACAATATAACATAAATCATACCACCTATTGTGTCTAGTCTTGCACGTGGAGCGAAGCGTCGTTGTGGATTGTTGAGCACTGTACAAATTATAGTCTGGTTTTATCAAAAAGCTTTTCCCCTTTTTAAAACCAAATTCACTATAACCAATGGCTCTGATACCAATCTGTCACACCCCCAAAAAAATCCACCATGCGGAGTACCACCGCTTGGAGGCGTGACGTGACCAGGATCGAGCCACCAATCATATTGAATAACACAATTAAGTAAATAAAACCAATCCACAATACGATTGGTGACCAAAGGAAAGTAAACCGACTTTAAGTTAACCAAGTTCAGATTTAAGCAGCGGAAGCATAAAACGTGAAACCAAAACATAAGTTCCATAGTTCATAAGTTTAAAGTCCAAAACGTAGTTTAAATAAGTTCATAAGGTTTAGATGTTTAGTACAGGACATAACAATCCGTATTCCACAACAACCTTCTCCTCGTGCAAGCTCCAAAAGCATCTAGCGACCTGTAAGGCATGTAACAACAAGTCAACAACAAAGTTGAGTGAGTTCACGTTTGGTTGTTTAGTTCTAAGTTGTTTCTGAAAAACGTGGTTTGACTTTTGTTGGCATATTTGCCGTGGGGGTTACCCCGTAGTTGAAAGTATGTTTAACCAGTTCCTTTTCATTACCCAAACCATATCCATAATTAGTGGGGGCTTCCCCATGTGAACTACTAGACGGTATGATATCGACTACTAACGAAAGTAAGTTGTGCCCTAAGTCAATGTCTATCAGCATTGACCCTTTGCCATAGTCCATTAGTACACGCCCGTTCGAATGACACGGTGTGAGGTTTGTTAAACCTAACAGCGCTATTAACTAATGACCCGCTCGCCATCGGCCTCGGCGATTAAGTCGATATAGAATGAGGGACTTATGATAGAGTTTTGTCTAGTAAGTTTTAAGGTTGTTGTCCTACCCGAGGAGGACGAACGCACGTAGTTCTCCCAAAGAGAATACGCAGGATTAATATTGGCATCCTACCCAAGGAGGATGGCCGTACATATCCTACCTAAGTAAGATATGTAGATTCTGTTTTAATTCTTTAACCCATTCCCAAACCACCGGGAATCCCATGCCTTAGAAAGTGTGTGAACTCACCTTGGTTTGCTCGGTTAGATTCTCAAATATAGCTAACAGTCAAGGTCGGTCAATCACGTCCTAATATGATTACCAGTTAGCCATTTAGTGATTTTCAAATAGAGCACAAAGTTCCTACACGTATCTATCACATAACATGCATTACTTTAACTGTTTATGCCCATATAAACTTCCCATCTATTCCCGTTCATAATTAAACATACGATATTGCACATAACACTTTTATTGACACAATATCATGTTAGATCATTCACAGATAGCATACTCGATATTTAGACACGCAAATTACAACTTATGTCGTTTCAGCATAAATATTCAAAACCGGGCTGTTTTCGGACATTTTAATAAAATAGTTAACTTATTCCAAAAATTCCCAAATTTTTACAGAATGTCTTAATCAATCTAAATATTATTGTGTAAAAATATCGGGGTCCAGTTCATTACCAATATTTTATAAAAATTCATTTTCCGGACTGAAATCAGATTTATCTTTTTCTGACTGCAGTCCACAGAATAATTTATTTAAAATTCATCGAGAGTCCGATTTACGAAATTCCAGCGAGATAATTACAAATACATCGGTGGTCATCTACCGTACAAATTTCAGGATCTAACCCTACACAGAACTCAAGTTATGACAGAAAACAGAACGCATATTTTCAGCAGCAAAAATGCAGCTCTAGCTGCTGTTACGAAACGACACTTTAAAAATAGTAAACGAAGTCCAAAAATTATGATTCCGGTGCCATTAGAACCGTATTTCATAATACATCAACCTAGACTTCAGAAAATACATTTTTCGTTAAGTTACAGTCCTGTTACAGCCAACTGAAGTTGGCTGTAATCACTAAACAGCTTTCTGTTTTCAGTCTTTAACCTTCTAAAGCGCGTTCGATTGATTCCGTTAGCATGTTTAGTGATCACAACAACATCAAACATCAATATTAACCAGCAAATCGTCAGGAAATCAATCAAGAATCATAACAACACGAGATGTACATGATTTACACACATAACTTCTCTTTATCCATCTTTTATTCCTTATGTTCAAGACTTTAAGTTATGTTCATTGGTGTTCTTTAACATTTCACCATTTAATCATCTATTAACCACTAAAATCAAGAACAAGATGGTGATTAGAAGCAGTTACTACTAGCACAAGGCTAGGGAAGAAACAAGGTGTAAATGTGGTGGATAAAAGAAATCTAGAGCGGTTCTTGAACTTCCGAGAGCACCGAGCTTGTTTGTAGGACTCCTTGCTTCTATGTATGCATGAGAAATGGTTGTATGGAAGTTGGATGATGGTGAGATGGTGGTTGATGATGGCGGCCGTGAGGGTGTAGGAGGGAAGAGGAGAGCAAGTTGTTGTTGTCGGTTTGATGAAAGAGATGGGTTAACTCTTGAACATATTTATAAACCAACTTTACTATTATCCTCCATGCAATGTGTTCTCTAGATAACCAACATTAGTGATTAAAATAATCAAGGAAAGACAAGGATTGGGTCACCCCATGTGACCGTCAACATGGGGGGGGGGGGGTAGGGGTTGGGTGGAGATGAAACTTGGTTACTAGTTAGTTGAATTGTAATGGGTTTGGTTAGGTTATTAGTGTGTTTATTAATATAAAGGGTGTTAGGGTGTTCGGGGACCCTAACTAGCTCAGAAAAGTAAAAACAATGTTTTGGCAATATTTTTATGTTTCGGGTAAAGTCCGGTTGTTCGGTTTGACACTGTTCCGTTAAAGTGCTTAATTAATCCGTAAGGCGTCCTATATCTATATTTTTGTAACGTTTTTAATTTTCAACACTCAGGAAGGCATACCGGACTATTTAGTAACTTTTCTGTATACTACTAGTATGTTAACAAGTACATGTAAGTATAACACAGTAATCAGAGAGCAGTTAAATGATTCAGCACAGTCATCAAGTACTTTAATTAACATTAATAGATTGTACGGAATACATGTAAATTTGAGGGTTGTCACATGTTGCATAATCAGTTCAAGTGACAAAAGTTAGGTTACATACGCTTAAATACAAATTATGCATCAAAAGGGCATTTTGGTCATTTACCTAAGGCATATAAACTACCTATCATACAACTAATTAAACTAAGTGACCATAAGGTATAACCTCGGAAGGTTATTCCCTATACAACTATGGTCACAAAATATGCTTGGTCGGATCCTAATGATCGACCAAATGGGTCGGGTTCGAAAGTCTAAGCCGTTGTTTAGACCACTTATCTTACGACCCTAAACAAACACTATACAAAAAGTGACGAGTTAAACATGTTAAAACATGTTTAACTAAGTTAGAAACCCGAAAATAGCTTCGTAGCAAAATACGCAAAAATACGTATTTTGACCGAAACTTTGACTCGTCACTTCTACTAATCAACGTGGTAATCAGTAGGTATAGTCACAAGGGACTATAACTATCGTGATTACGCTAATGTTGCAAAGTTCAAACGAACTTTGTGTTGACCAATTCATGGTCAAGGCAGAAATTCAAACACTGTTTGACTTTCATGCTTGAAATGCATAAACAAGCATGAAAGAAGCTTACAAAAGGTCCAAGCTAGGAAGAATTGATCCAAAACACTCAGGTATGAAGCCTTAGCTTCAACTTAGAGCAGATTTAGATCAATTGTGCAAGGAATGAAGGTTGAACTTGGTGGGTATTTATAGGAAGTCTTGAGTTAATAAGATGATTACAAGTGTTTTTGAGCAAATCAAAGCATGATCTCAACCATACACTTGTGGCACATTGTTTCTTATACAATGGGAACTAAAAAACAATCAAATGGTATCCCAAAACCATGTTAGAAATGCAAGAAATCAGCTGCTGTGACCAAATTCAAAGGTTCTGCCCGGACATTGTCGTCGCTTGGCGCGACCACCTGCACCAGAGTTACAGAAAAGTTCAATTTTGGCCCCTGCACATACTTTAATGCATTTTCGACGTGTTTAAGCCCCGTTAACCCATTTTCAAGGCTCAATAATGATGTTAAAGAATAGGGGACTTGAAATATGCTTGAAAATATCTCGGATGTCGGTTCGTTTGGTCGTACGGTTGCGTTATTCGGTTAATTACGATGAAAACTCGAACGGACGCGAAAACGATCCAAATTACGCGATGAATGGTATTTTTTGCATTCCAATCACTAAAATAAAATATTTAAATAATTACAAAAATTTTTGGATGTTCGGATATGTTCAGAACGTAAGATATGCGCGTAAATGCAAACTTATGCACTTTTTGACGCTTTTAGTCCCTATTGATCAAATAAGTATATATTCGCATACCAAACCCCTCAAAGCCTATTTCTAAGATATGTAAAGGATATTTAGGGTATGTTTAACTTATGATCAAGTTCTGGAATGTTCGTTGCCATACAAATCGGAATACTTTCGCAGTTTGACTCAAATAGTCCATGCGATCGAATAAACTTGTTTTCGACACACCAAACCCTCCAAAACTTATTTCTAAGTTATGTAAAGGTTATTTAAGGTATGTTAAGCCTATATCACTATTCCGTAGTGTTTGTCGCATTAAACTGATTACGTTTACGCATCAGTTTGCGTATAACTTTCCTAAAAGCGATTTAAAGCTTGAAATCGAACTAGAATCAAAACGTAAAATCGTCAAACACAAATACACAATTATTGACACCAAAACACATCGTTTTATTGATAATTGATATTGTTTTACATCGTACATCGTTTGCGGAGCATAAGTGTCACAGTCTCCCCTACTTTAGGAAATTTCGTCCCAAAATTTTAACTAGAGGAAACTCGTGAAAAACAAATGTGGATATTTCGCTTTCATTTGGTCCTCACATTCCCAAGTAAAATCTGGGCCATGCTTGGACTCCCAGCGAACCTTGACTAATTGTATTCGCTTGTTCTTCAGTCGCTTGACTTTACGGTCCATTATCTCCACGGGTTTCTCGACAAAGTGCATCGTGTTATCAACTTGAATTTTGTCGAGTGGAATGTGAAGATCAGTATCGGCTAAACATTTTCGCAAATTGGACACGTGGAATGTTGGGTGAATATTCCCAAGTTCAGGAGGTAGCTCTAGTTGGTAGGCAACCTTTCCGATTCTTTCAACAATCTTGAATGGTCCAACATATCGTGGTGCAAGTTTTCCTCTCTTTCCAAATCTCACCACTCCCCTCCAAGGTGACACCTTGAGTAGGACATGGTCTCCGACTTGAAATTCCAAGGGCTTGCGTCGCATATCCGCATAACTCCTTTGAAGGCTTCTAGCTGTCAGAAGATTATCGCGAATTTTCTTAATTTTATATGTCGTTTCCAGAATGAGTGTAGGTCTAGTAAGCTGAGCTTCACCGATCTCATTCCAACAGACAGGTGAACGGCATTTTCAACCGTATAAAGCTTCTAACGGTGCCATATTAATGCTAGTATGATAACTATTGTTGTAAGAGAACTCGATCAACGGTAGATGAGAATCCCAAATACCACCAAAGTCTATCACACATGCTCTAAGCATATCCTCCATTGTTTGTATCGTCCTCTTGGATTGTCCATCTATTTGGGGATGATAAGCAGTGCTCAGATTTAATTGAGTTCCCATTGCAGATTGCATGGTCTTCCAAAAGTGAGATGAAAATCGAGCATCACGATCAGATATGATATCCAAAGGAACACCATATCGAGATACAATCTCATCAACATAATCTTGGCAAGTTTATCAGCAGGTAGATCCTCGCGAATCGGTATAAAATGAGCTGACTTCGTTAATCGATCAATGACTACCCAGATGGCATCATGACCTCTAGATGTGCGCGGTAACTTAGTGATGAGATCCATCGCAATGTTCTCCCACTTCCATACCGGTATCTCTGGTTGTACAAGCAAACCAGATGGTCGTTGATGTTCAGCCTTGACTTTGAGACAAGTTAGGCATTTCGATACATACAAAGCAATAACCTTCTTCATACCAGGCCACCCATACTGAGTACGAAGATCCTTGTACATTTTGTCAGCACTAGGATGGATTGAATATCGAGACTTGTGAGATTCGTCCATCACTAAAGTGCGAAGATCGTCTTGTTTCGGAATCCACAAACGATTCTTGAAGTAGAGTAACCCATCGTCTTTTGTTTCGAGTTTAAGCTCTAATTGACGTGGTAATTCCTTACCCATCAAATCTTGTGAAACACAAGTATGTTGAGCTTGAGAGACAAGTGATTGGATATTGGTTAGAGTGCGAACAAAATGAAGCTTGACTCGTTCCTTTCGGCTTAGCGCATCGGCTATGACATTCGCCTTACCAGGATGGTAGCGAATCTCGCAATTGTAATCGTTCAAGAGTTCAACCCATCGTCGTTGTCTCGTGTTCAGCATCTTCTAATCGAAAATGTGCTGGAGACTTTTTGTGGTCTATGAAAACCACACATTTCGTGCCATAGAGATAGTGTCTCCAGATTTTGAGAGCAAAAAGCACAGCTCCCAACTCAAAATCACGACTCGTGTAGTTCTTCTCGTGAACTTTCAATTGTCTTGACGCATAATCTATGACTTTACCTCGTTGCATGAGAATACAACCAAGGCCTAGATTCGACGCGTCATAATTAGACAACGAAATCATCGTTTTCATCGGGCAAAGATAAGACAGAAGCATCACATAGTTTTCTTTTGTCATTCTTATTACTATAGTTCTTACACATGACAAAACTTGTTGTGGTTTCTGTGCACTGAATTCCATAATTATGTATGCATCCACAATTACGTAATTCCTTGCATAGTCCGCACAGTTTATTTTAAAAATGTGTAGGGGAAAGAATTAAACGAAAAAGTCTCGTGATGATTTGACCAGTCCACCATAGGGTCTCTTTATCTTAGGTATAGTACTTTTTAAAATCCAAGGGTCTTAACTATTGCATAGAAGCCCATTAAGGATTTAAGATAGTACTTTTAGATATCCTTTAAAAATTCATCATAAGAAGATATGGAGGATTTTACAAGGATTTGGATAGCGAGCATTCGGATCACTCAAGAACATAAAAACACATAATCACACAATTGTTAACTCGGTCATTAGCTTGTTATCAACTTGTTATCTGTTTGTTATCAATTCGTTGTTATCTTGTCATCGATTTGTACATGTGTATTTAAAGTATACGAAGAATCCAATCCATGGACCTTAATTAGTACTTTCAACATCCTCAGGAAATCTTACTTATGAAGACAGGAAGATGTCCTAAGGATTTTAGGATTCGTGTAGCGAGAAATGTTTCGAAACCTTGTGCCTAGGTAGGTTGAGTTAATATACGAAGCAGAGTGTCCTTGAAAATCGTGTATTATGTATGTTAAGTCAACATACAAGCAGTATGTCTTTGAAAACCATGCATGGGATTTTTTGAAAGGATGTTTAACGTTTTTGGAATCATGTAATAAATGTTTTAGGCAAATATGTGTATAAATGTTTTAAAACCATGTGAGATGATTTTGAAAATCGTGTACGAGGTTTTTGAAAACACGGATGCTTTTTTTTTTTTGAAATTATGTACCAAGCATATTGTTATGAAAACCAGAATATAATGATCTATACACAGACACATCGCATAATACCAATTAAGGACCTATGAAAAAGTACCCTTAGATATCCTAGCAGGGATTTAAAGTGGTACTTCGAGTATTTGTCGAGTGATATAACTTGTACCTTGTACTTTGTTTCTTTAGAAGAAACGAGTACTTAGGATTTTTGTGAAGATCGTGAGCGATCATTAAAATGAAAGGACTACATAAGTAGTTTGTCTTGCAAGGAACATGGTTCCTTGGTATCGGTATCGTAGGGGCATGCCATACATACATGTGTTTACATTGATTATGTAAATAAAATGGAAACGACCCAATTTATTTATGGAATAACCAAAGTGTTTCAAGATCCTTAGAAAGGAAATAGAAAACATAAAAGTTCAAGTGTTTATCCAGACTTCAGCACAAGCTTTAATATTGCCAGCGTTTATCCTGTGCCTATTTGTTGGGTCTTCATCTGCCAGCCAAGTTATTTGAAGTGGTTTGGACAACCATCTTTGAAGTAGGTTCCTTGTGGGTAGTTAGGTAAAACATGTATTGCATCAGGAGTCGCAATAGGTTGAGAAGGAACTGCTATAGCTTTGTTTGGCTTGGCGGCTGAACGACAAAATTTTGCTATATGACCAAAACATCCACAGTTCATACAACTTCGGCATTGGACACTGGCATGGTGATGAAGGTTACCTTGATTGCACAAAGGAGCCTTTCCTTTGGATGGTTTCTTAGCTAGTGGCGATGCCACTTGGCTAGGTCCTGCTTGATTTAGAGCAATCGTTGCAAGCTTCCTTTTACGCTTCCTTGACATCCTCGAAGACTTGGCTTTTATCTTCTTAGGCGCCTCTTGAGTAGTTTCATCCTTGAGATGAGACATGGCAACAGCTAACTCAATGGTCCCACGAAGTACTATGCTTAGCTGTTGGGCAATTGTAGCTGTCAGTTCGGACCTATGAGTATTGGTGCGATGCGGAGGCATCCTATAGATAGCGAAGAATATAGGAGAAAACAAACGAGATGTTATCGGACAATCAAAACTGAATGTTTAAGAAATATATCCGAAACATGAGGATTGTGGCCATTTATTTGTTAACTAAAATAAACAAACGACACTGTGACTAATCAAAGTAAGCGGGTCATAATAATGTATTGCGAAGACATGCTTTAGCCTATAGGTGGACACTCATCCCAAGAATTCCCAGGTAAGAATGACTGGTCTGATTATGTGGATTTGTATGAACACTCTAGCCTTAGACAGAAAACTCGGGATACAGGCACCCACCCTTCCAGATTGCACATGTTCACATTATAAGACCCAACCTTTGACGAGATTTTGAAAACTTTGAAGGCTCAAAACATTATAACAAATCATCTAGGAATAGATGATTGATTTTCAAAGAGGGTTTGTTATTGTGTTCTTGTTGTCGTTGTCACCTAAAGATAGGCGACAGTATTGTTTTAGAATCTAAACGCAAGAAACTCGCGTTAGGGTCCAAGAAAGGTTATAGTCTAGGTCAAAGCATTACTAATAACCTAATTCCCTATAACCATGAGCTCTGATACCAACTCTTCTGTCACACCCCGACCGCGTAAAACAACAAACCGCGGCGGAAACGTCAGGGAGTGGAGCGACAGAATTATTATTTCACAACCATGGATTCAAAAGTTTCGTTTTATTTAGTTATTAAACATTAAACATTGTCTTGAAATTGAAACAAACAAGTTCACATATTGACTATCATTGTTATTAAGTCACTAAGGCCTCGTCCGATCCTAAGTGAGCATGCATCCTAGTAGTAATCAACATCATTAAACACCACCTGAAACATATGTAAAAACAAAGTCAGCAAAGAAATGTCGGCGAGCACATAGGTTTTGTGAGGGTGTCGGATTCATGGCTCGTTTACATGTTGCAATACCTCATTTGACTACAAGAGTCGATAATTGAAAACCTTGTTTTGAAAAGTGTTTAGTATTGCAACATGAATAACCAACTCAAAAACAAATTGATTATAATTTATAAAACTTCGATGCCATGAATCTTAACCCAAAACATTTGTTTATGTAAACCAAATTGTAAATCGTTCTCGTAATAAAACTCGTATGGTTTATATCGTTTAGTAAACATCGTTGTGTATCATCGTTTTGAAATCATTCGTCCAAGTGAACTAAATAACGCCACGGAATGTAATATGATAAAAGCATTTATATATAAGAAGTACCAGTGGCGTATCTACAATGCTTTTAACATGTTACACCCGTCCTGTTATCTAATCACAACCAAAAACCAATCGTTTAATTCGTTAAACTATGTTTGTGTTAAAAACCATCGTTCAATCGTTCATATCGTTCAACTCGTTCATATCGTTTAAATCGTTCAAATCGTTCCAATCGTTCAAATCGTTCAAATCGTTCCAATCATTCAAATCGTTCCAATCGTTCAAATCGTTCGTGTTTTAATTGTGAAAACTAACTTTTGGTCGTCTCGCTTAATGCATTCAAACCTTCGTAACTCGTCCATCGTTCAACTCGTATTAACATACCACCTAAGGGTAAGTTAACAATCATCAGGTTCAGTCGTTACCCACATAACCCCTATACATAACCATGGTGGCAGTCCGATAACGGGATTTGTCAGATCCTATGGTACCATAACCTAATACTGGTCGGCTTGATCATTGTTAACGAATGTCATTCGTTATGTAAATACGATCCAATAAGTTCGTTCACATTATCGAAATCGTTATGTTTAATATAAACCATAGTATTCGTTTTTGAAATCATCGAAATCATTTAACACATATGAATCACCCCAAAACAATTGAAAACAGTAAAATAGGGGAACTATGTACTCACTTGAGATTGTAAGGTATCCTCGATTAAAGTGAACTATCAATGCTCGGGTAAATCAAGGAATTCAAGTGGCACCTAGTAATCGGATCGCTAAGTTAATAAATCGACACCTAAATCGGAAGATCGGGTAGAATGATGTCTCGTAAACCAAATGAGTATTGGAACTCATGTGATATGGTTTAACAAAGCCTATATTCTAAATTGGAACCTATCCTAAGTGCTTACGACCCGTTACGACCCATTAAGGTAGTCTACGCTACTTTAACGTGTCGTTCACGCAAATGCGCGTTCGAGACGCCTAACTAGTCCTATGACAAGTATTATATGCCCTAACATGTTTAAATATGTTTCATAATCAGTTTAAGTGATAAAAGTTAGGTTACATATGCTTAAATACAAATTATACATGAAAAGGGCATTTTGGTCATTTACCTAAGGTATATAAACTACCTATCATACAACTAATTAAACTAAGTGACCATAAGGTATAACCTCGGAAGGTTATTCCCTATACAACTATGGCCACAAAATATGCTTGGTCGGATCCTAATGATCGACCAAATGGGTCGGTTCGAAAGTCTAAGCGGTTGTTTAGACCGCTTATCTTACGACCCTAAACAAGCTCTATACTAAAAGTGACGAGTTAAACATGTTAAAACATGTTTAACTAAGTTAGAAAACAAGTTTGATATCAAAACAAAGTGTTTTGATACCCGAAAATAGCTTCGTAGCAAAATACGCATAAATACGTATTTTGACCGAAAATTTGACTCGTCACTTCGACTAATCAACGTGGTAATCAGTAGGTATAGTCACAAGGGACTATAACTATCGTGATTACGCTCACGTTGCAAAGTTCAAACGAACTTTGTGTTGACCAATTCATGGTCAAAGCAGAAAGTCAAACATTGTTTGACTTTCATGCTTGAAATGTGTAACACCCCGAAAAATGCAAATCATTTATTTAAATATAAAGTTGATAAATAAACTAGTTAATTAACTAGGATTTTAAATAACCCAATTAGGTGAAAGCCTTGTAGTAACCTACAAATGGGTTAAAACGCTAAATTAGAACCAAAGGAAAGTCTAGGGACCAAATGTGTTCAAAATGAAACTAACATTAATAAAATCTAAATAAATAAAACACAAACATTTTTGTCTGTGTTTTGGTGGAGATCGACCAGGAGCGACCCAAGCTCCATCAAACCCTAGTTCAGCATAAAAACTCTAAATTGAAGGATCAAACTCAGTCCAAATCAAAATCCGAATATAGATTACTGATCCTCATCATAAGAGGATTACAAGGTATGTAACTTGACCCGTTACATTAAGTAAATTTTGATGATTATCATATGCGTAGTTGAATTTTAGAATAAAGGTTGTTTTGAATTAAAGCGGTGATTACGCTATATTGAGTAATAGGTCAAAATTTGGTTAGAACTCGTTGGTAGTCGTCATAAGGGAGGATTCCTTAGACGAGCCAAACGGGTCGAATAATCAAATAAAGCATGGACATTGCTTCGTAATATGATTGATTGGTCTTTTGTCATCGATTGATAATTGACATATTAAAATACAAGAATTTGGTATGTTGGTTGTTAGAATAAAAGATTTGAGAAATTGGTGTTGGCAAAACAAACAAAACAGTCAAAACATGCATTTGCAGAGTCTACCGTAAGTTACGGTACCACCGTAACTTACGGTAGAGGCCAAAGCCTTACGGTGGAATTCTTCTGAGTTACGGTGGACCAGTTTATTAAAGTGACTACCGTAACTTACGGTAGGAACCGTAAGTTACGGTAGAGCCTGAGATTTTTTTTAGAAATTTTGTATAATTATAACTAATCGAATCCACTTTGATCGTAGTTTCGATTAAGTATTATTTCTAAGTATTCTAATACTAATGTTTTACGTAAACATTTCAGTTTTTAGGTATTCAAGGATTATGGATGATGATCAAGCAAAGTTTTGAAGGACCGAACACTATTTACAAGCTTCCGCAACGTTTTAATCTTACATAGACTTTGTTTTTGAGTTGTAAACAAATTGTTAAACAACTTTTGAATGTTTCAACTTAGTCGTTAGTTGACTAAGGTTTACGCTACTTATGAACTTGACCTATGAATCTTATGTTAATTTGGTATTTTTTGTATAAGAACGACAAAAATTATTATTAAATTCAAGTAAAATTAGACGGGTGTTACAAGTTGATAATCAGAGCTTAAGGTTGACAACGAAGTGTTCGGTTCAAGCTTGATCAATCGTCCGGTAAGAATTAACTTATTATGTTAACAAATTATGTCTTATGTAAGAATGAGAAAAGTATTGACGTGCATGGGAAGAGCGTGTTAACACACTCAAACCCGGAAAGTGCACCAAATGTGAAAGGTTAAAGCAAGTTAGGAACTTGGCTAAACCGAAACAAATGAAGCAAAGTTATGAATGAAATGTTTAACGTTTAAATGTAAACATTTCAGTTTCAAGATGTCGAAAGGAGGTAATAATGATCCGGTGCCGACAAGCACCGAACAAATGAAAGAGATAATTGCCGAAGAAGTAGGAAAGGCAATTGAAGGCAGTCTATCCGGGTTTATAGACAAAATTCAAAGCACAGTATTGTCGCTTGTGGAAGAGCGAGTTAAAAGGTTGGAGGATAGTGTCAACCTTATGAAAGCTAAAACGGGAGAACGCAAGGGATGTTCGTATAAAGAATTCATGGCGTGTAAACCGCCAATCTATAACGGGGAAGTTGACCCGATAATTTGCCAAAGATGGTTGGGCGACATTGAAGGGGTATTTGAAAGGACCCATTGTGACGAAAGTGATTTCGTTGCCTACGGAACGGGTAAGTTGAGAGGACAAGCCAAGGATTGGTGGGATAATAAAAAGAATGAAATAAGGGCCGAAGCGGCAAGGTCCATGACATGGGAAGAGTTTAAGACACCATTTCTTAAACATCATAGTCCCAAGGCTGTCATCAATAAAATCAAGGAAGAGTTCATGCAACTTAGGCACAAGGGTGAAACCATAGACAAGATTACGGCGATGTTTATGGATAAAATGAAGTTTAGTAGTGAATTGGTGACAAACGAAGAACAGAAAATATATTACTACTATAACATGTTGAGCGCTGAATATAGGGAGTTTATGACTCCTTCAAAATACGAGACCCTTACCGAGATCGTAAACGTTGCCCGGGAGCGGGAAATTTAGTTAAAGAAACAAGTTGAAAGGGGCGAGCGGAGGGCACAAGATGTGAATCCAAGCCCTACAAAGAAAGCTAGAACTGCTGAATCAGGGAATAAGGTAGAGGCTAAAGGCGGGTCGCCAAGTTGTAAAGTATGTGGAAAGGGGCACAAGGGTGAGTGCCGTTTCAAAGACAAGCCGTGTCCGGTATGTGGGAAAACGGGGCACACTGCATCGCTATGTCCCGGAAAAGTTTCCGTTTGTTACAAATGCTATCAACCCGGCCACAAAAAGTCAAAATGCCCCGAGTTGGTTGGAAAAAGAGACACAAAAGAGTCTCCGGCAGAAGCTCCCAAAGCGAAGGCTAGGTCCTTCCAACTTACCGCGGCTGAAGCGAAAACAGAACCCGATGTGGTCTCAGGTATATTCACAATTAACTCTATTCCAGCATGTGTATTGTTTGATACGGGTGCGAATAAATCCTTCATTTCGCATGGATTTATTCGACATCCTTCTTTTGTATTAACAAAGTTATCTGTGCCCTTAGAAGTAGAAATAGGGGATAACAAAAGTTTTATAGTTTGTGATGTTTGTCGAGGCTGCAAATTAAGCATCGGCGATGAGGAATACTTGATAGACCTAATCCCGATGTCAATGGGGGAATTTCAAGTAGTCGTTGGGATGGATTGGCTATCTCAGCACCATGCAAAGGTCGTGTGTTTTCGTAAAGAGATAAAACTAACATCTCCGAGCGGGAAACACGTCACTATCTATGGCGAAAAAGGAGGCAACCCTATAGTGTGCTCAATGTTGAAAGCTCACAAGCTTATGAAGCGAGGATGCAAGGCATTCATGATATACGCAAATGAGCCCGAGAAAGAATCACGGAAGATTAGGGATGTACCGGTAGTACGAGACTATGAAGATGTGTTTCCGGAGGACTTACCGGGGATACCGCCTGAACGGGAAGTAGAGTTCGGGATCGAATTGATTCCGGGCACAAAACCCGTAGCAAAAGCTCCGTACCGACTCGCACCGTCGGAATTACAAGAGTTGATGTCCCAAATTCAAGACCTGCTTGACAAAGGATTCATAAGGCCGAGTGTGTCTCCTTGGGGCGCACCGGTATTGTTCGTAAAAAAGAAAGACGGAAGCATGCGTATGTGTATCGATTACCGGGAGTTAAACAAAGTCACGGTCAAGAACCGATACCCGCTTCCGAGGATAGATGATTTGTTCGACCAATTACAAGGTGTGAACTGGTTTTCAAAAATTGACCTTAGATCGGGGTATCACCAACTAAAGGTCAAGGAGGAAGATGTGCCGAAGACGGCTTTCCGCACGCGATACGGACATTACGAATTCCTCGTGATGTCATTTGGGCTGACCAATGCACCCGCGGCTTTCATGGACCTCATGAACCGGGTTTGCAAGCCAATGTTGGATAAGTCGGTCATTGTGTTTATCGATGATATTTTGGTGTATTCAAAAAGCGAAGCTGAACATGCACACCACTTACAAGAAGTGCTAGAGACACTTAGACGAGAAAGGCTGTATGCGAAATTCTCTAAGTGTGCCTTTTGGTTACGAGAGGTACAATTTCTTGGCCACGTCATAAGTGCCGACGGAGTATTGGTGCATCCGTCAAAGATAGAGGCTGTGTCAAAATGGAATCCCCCGAAGAACCCTTCGGAAATTAGAAGCTTTTTGGGGATTGCGGGATACTACAGGAGATTCATTCAAGATTTCTCCAAGATTGCGTCACCGCTAACAAAGCTAACTCGAAAGAAAGAAAAGTTCATTTGGGGTGTCGATCAAGAAAGAGCGTTTCAAACGCTAAAAGAAAGGTTAACTCAAGCTCCGGTACTAACATTGCCGGACGGAGTCGAAGACATGGTGGTTTATTCGGATGCTTCACTAACAGGGCTCGGATGCGTTTTGATGCAACGGGGCAAAGTTATAGCTTATGCCTCGAGGCAATTGAAGATACACGAGAAGAAATATCTCACGCACTGTCACACCCCGACCACGTATAACATACAAAACGTGGCGGAAAACGTCGGGGAGTGTTGTAACAGAATTAATTGTTTCATAACCATGGCATACAAAGTTGTATTTTATTTATCAACATAAGAGTTACATTGTCTTAAACAGGAAATAAAGAGTTCAGAACATAATCAAACTAAGTCTATCTTCATTTTATGTCTCTAAAGCACAGGTCCGCCCTAGTGTCACGATCATCATCCTACGGAAAAGCTCCTGAAAACACATGTGAAAATAGATACGTCAGCATAAAAATGCCTGTGAGATACATAGGTTTTGTGAAAAGAGGATTCATGACTTAAGTATAAGAAAATGTTTAATAAAGTTTAGTCATGAACCCTGTAATTTGATTTGTCTTGTAAATCGTTTGAAAAACAATAAGTTCAGATGATAAGTATAAGTAAGAGAATAATGTATGGTTAAATGAATAACCAAGTAAAATGAATTGTATAAAATAAGTTATTTGTAAAGCAATGTCTTGTGAAAGATATGTTATTTGTATAAAATGTTATATGTCTAAATTGAAATGATTCATATAACGCTACGAAATGTAATACCATACAAACACTTATATATAGGAAGTACTAGCGGCGTATCCACCATGCTTGTATCATATTACACACGCCTCGTTACTTAAATCACTTAAACAAACCACCAATGTATAAAGTCCATGTTTAACCCAATTGTCAAAAGTCCTTGTATAAGCCATGTCAATATGTTTAATAGTCCAAATGTAGTCAAGTAATGTGTGACAAATGTTATGTATTGTAAGTAAAGTATTGTCACATAGTCCAAATGTAGAAATGTACAAAACAAAGTATTTTGAATATATCAAAAAGTTATGTTTTGAAAAGTAATGCATGTTACATTGATACAAACATTTATGTGGTAAGTTAACGCATACATTCAAGCCTTGAGACAGTCGGATAACCCTTTCAGTCAAGGTTATCAAAAGAAATGTTTTCGGATTCAGTCATTCCTTACATCCAAACAAACCCGAGATGTCAGGAATGGGATTTGTCAAGTCCTATGGTACCACTACTTACTCCCGAGCGGCGTAGCAAATGTTAATGAACGTATAAAAGTCTCGTTTGTGCAAACCAAATGTTATAGCAATTGCATACATGTCATATGAAAACAATGTACTAAGTATGCTAAGTTAACATACAAAGCAGAAAAGTCATGTAAATCAATGTGCTAGCATGCTATCAGTCAACACACATAGCAGAAATGTAATGTAAAACAATGTACTAAGTAATGCACACAATGGGCATACATAGCATGAAATGTAATGTAAAACGATGTACTAAGTACGCACACAATGGGCATACATAGCATGAAATGTAATGAAATCATGTACTAAACCATATTACACGAGTCTCCACACTCGTTTGGTTTACGAACCATTACGACCCGTTTAGGTAGCTTATGCTACTTTAACGCGTCGTTCGCGTGAAACGCGTTCGGACCGCTTACCTAGTCCTATGACAAGTAATATATGCCTTAACATGTCTAATATTGTCGCCAAATCAGTTTAGATGTCAAAAGTTATGTCACATATGTTTAAAATGAATTTTGGCATTAAAGGGGTATTTTGGTAATTTACCTAAGGCATATAAACTACCTATCATACAACTAACTAAACGTCGTGACCATAAGGTATAACCTCGGAAGGTTATTCCCTATATACTATGGTCACCTAAAGTGTTTGTTCGGATCCTAATGATCGACCAAGTGGGTCGGGTTCGAAGGTATAAGCGATTTATCAGATCGCTTACCCTTACGACCCTAGACAACGTGGTAATCAGTAGGCATAGTCACAAGGGACTATAACCATCGTGATTACAATCACGTTGCGAAGTTCAAACGAACTTCGCATTGACCATAAACTGGTCAATGCAGAAAGTCAAACAAAGTTTGACTTTCGGACTCGAAAAGAAATAAAATAACGAAGGAACACTTACAAAGGGTCCCCGAATGCTAATCTAGATCAAAATAGCTCAGGTATGAAACAAAGGTTTCAACTTAGAGCACATTAGATCAGATTCTTGTGAATGAGTGAGAATGTGGTGGGTATTTATAGATTTCGGTTCACCGTTAGGATCGTTTCTTGGAGAAAGGGAATGATCTAGCCCGTACACTTGTTGGAATGTTGTGGTAACTGAATTTGGCCACCACAAGAGATTAACATGTGGCACTTGGCCTTTGGGGAGTGTTTAAGGGCTGAAACAGGCTGGAAAAATGACTTTTCTGATTCTGAAGGGGCCTCGCGTGACGCCAAGACCCCTAGCGTCACGCCTAGCCCTACTTTTGGCAGAAATGGCAGATTAGGTCCCTGCACATTGTTTCGTTGCGTAACATCACTTCTAACACCCGTCAAACCCAAATTCAAGCTCCAAAAGGATGCCTAAACATTGTGGACATGAAACATGCTCAAAAATATGTCGGATGTTGGTTCGTTTGGTCGTACGAACGCGATGTTCGCTTAATTACGACGGTATGCGCATAAGCGCGAAAAACGATCCAAATTGCGCGACGAATGGATTTTTCTCATGCCAAACACTAAAATAAAATATTTTAGTGCTTACATAAATTTTTGGATGTCTGGATGTATTCAGAACGTAAGTTATGCGCGAAAATGCAAACTTGTGCACTTTTTGACGCTTTTAGTCCCTGAATGACCCAAAAGTTTATGTTAGCACACCGAACCCCTCAAAGCCTATTTCTAAGCTATGTAAAGGATATATAAGGTGTGTTTAACTTATGGTCATGATCCGGAATGTTCGCTACAGTTCAAATTGGCATACTTTCGCAGTTTGTCAAGTTTAGTCCCTGTAAGCGAATTAACTTGTTTTTGCCATATCAAAGCCTTTAAAACTTATTTCTAAGTTATGTAAAGGTTATTTAAGGTATGTTAAGTATATATTGATGTTCCGGAGTATTTGTCGCATTAAACTAAGTACGTTTACGCACCAGTTTGCGTACAACTCTCCAGAAAGTGATACAGAGTTTGAAATTGGATAAAAGTCAAAACATGAAAAATGTAAAACACAACCAAAAAAACATTAGGATCAAATAACATTGTTTTATTGATAATAGAACTGTTCACAATGATTACAAGCACATATGTTACAGTCTCCCCTACTTGTGGAAATTTCGTCCCGAAATTTATTTAGAGGAAACTCGTGGAAAAAGATGCGGATATTTCGCCTTCATTTGGTCTTCGCGTTCCCAAGTAAACTCGGGTCTACGTTTAGCTTCCCAGCGAACTTTGACCAAAGGAATGCGCTTTCGTTTAAGCCACTTGACTTCACGTTCCATGATTTCCACTGGCTTCCCAACAAATTTTAGTGTTTTGCCAACACGAATTTCGTCAAGCGGTATGTGGAGGTTCTCATCAGCTAAACACCTTTTGAGATTGGACACGTGAAAAGTTGGATGAACATTTCCAAGTTCAGGAGGTAACTCAAGTCTGTAGGCTACCTTACCGATTCTTTCGACGATCTTGAATGGTCCAACGTATCTAGGTGCAAGTTTTCCTTTCTTTCCAAATCTGATCACACCTTTCCAAGGTGAGACCTTAAGTAATACTCGATCACCGACTTGAAATTCCAAGGGTTTGCGTTTTGGGTTCGCGTAACTCTTTTGACGGCTCATAGCTGTCTGAAGGTTATCACAAACTTTCTTGACCTTATCAGTTGTCTCTAAAATGAGGGCTGGTCCAGTAATCTGAGCCTCGCCGATCTCATTCTAGCAGACTGGTGAATGACATTTTCGACCATAGAGAGCCTCGAAAGGAGCCATTTTGATGCTGGTGTGATAACTGTTGTTGTAGGAGAATTCAATTAACTGAAGATGTGAATCCCAACTACCACCAAAGTCGATCACACAAGCTCTAAGCATATCCTCCAGAGTCTGGATTGTTCTTTCAGATTGACCATCCGTTTGCGGATGATAAGCTGTACTCAGGTTAAGTTGGGTCCCCATAGCAGATTGCATGGTTCTCCAAAAATGAGAAGTGAAACGAGCATCTCTGTCAGAAATGATGTTCAAAGGAACACCATGTCGAGCTACAATTTCATCCACATAGATTTTTGCAAGTTTGTCAGCAGGAAAATCCTCACGGATTGGCAAGAAATGCGCTGACTTAGTAAGACGATCAACGACTACCCAGATGGCATCATGACCTTTCTTTGTGCGTGGAAGTTTGGTAACAAGATCCATAGTAACGTTTTCCCATTTCCAAACTGGGATCTCTGGTTGCACCAATAAACCCGAAGGACGTTGATGCTCAGCCTTAACCTTAAGACAAGTAAGGCATTTTGATACGTATAAGGCGATGTCTTTCTTCATACCAGGCCACCAATAATGAATACGAAGATCCTTATACATCTTATCTGAGCCCGGATGAATAGAATAACGAGACTTATGGGCTTCATCCATAAGAAAGGTACGAAGATCATCCTGGCTTGGGACCCACAAACGGTCCATGAAGTAATACGATCCATTGTCCTTCAGTTCCAGTGCAGGTGTTATGTGATAGGGAAATTCCTTATCCATTAAACCTTGTGAAACACAAGATTGTTGAGCCTGAGAAATGCGTGTCTGGATATCGGATCGAGCTTGGATAACAGATTGAACACGAACACAATGAAGCTTAGTACATTCCTTACGACTCAATGCATCGGCTACGACATTCGCCTTACCAGGATGGTAGCGAATTTCGCAGTCATAGTCGTTTAGGAGCTCGACCCAACGTCGTTGCCTCATGTTGAGTTCTTTCTGGTTGAAGATATGCTGAAGACTTTTGTGGTCCGTGAAAACCACACATTTTGTACCGTACAAATAGTGTCTCCAGATTTTAAGAGCGAAGACAACTGCACCCAACTCAAGATCATGAGTGGTGTAGTTCTTCTCATGTATCTTCAACTGCCTCGATGCATATGCTATGACTTTGTTCCTTTGCATCAGAACACAGCCAAGACCCAATTTAGACGCATCGCAATAAACGACGAAATCATCATTGCCCTCAGGCAAAGTCAGAACAGGCGCGTCACAAAGTTTCTGCTTCAAGTTTTGAAAAGCTTCTTCTTGTTTGAATCCCCAATCAAAGGGCTTGTTCTTCTGAGTTAGAGCAGTTAGAGGAACTGCAATCTTTGAGAAGTTTTCAATGAAGCGGCGGTAATAACCCGCAAGTCCAAGACAAGAACGAACCTCAGTAGGAGTAGTAGGCGTATCCCAATCCTTGATCGCACTGATCTTGGAGGGATCTACATGAATACCTTGTTCGTTGATAATATGTCCTAAGAATTGAACCTCTTTAAGCCAGAATTAACACTTGGAGAATTTGGCGAAAAGTTGCTCTTTCTTTAGGAGTTCCAGAGTAAGACGAAGATGTTGCTCGTGATCAGCTCGCGTCTTAGAGTATATCAAGATGTCGTCAATAAAAACAATGACGAACTGATCCAAATAAGGCTTGCAGACCCTATTCATCAAGTCCATGAATACAGCAGGAGCATTAGTCAAACCGAATGGCATGACTGTGAACTCATAATGCCCATATCGAGTGCGGAACGCTGTCTTGGGAATGTCTTCTTCATGCACCCGAAGTTGATGATATCCCGATCGCAGATCAATCTTTGAAAAATAAGAAGCGCCCTGTAACTGATCAAAAAGATCATCGATGTGAGGTAGGGGATATCGATTCTTGATGGTAAGCTTGTTAAGCTCACGATAATCGATACACATCCTAAATGATCCATCCTTCTTCTTGACAAAAAGAACGGGAGCACCCCAAGGTGAGAAGCTAGGACGGATAAAACCTTTGTCAGAGAGCTCCTGAAGCTGCTTAGACAACTCTTGCATCTCAGACGGTGCAAGACGATATGGAGCTCTAGCAATGGGATTTGCACCAGGTACAAGATCAATACGGAACTCGACTTGGCATGCTGGGGGTAGACCAGGTAACTCTTCAGGGAAAACTTCAGAATAATCCCAAACAACATGAATATCTTGAATAGATTTACCTTTTCCTTTATCTGCTGTGACATGTGCCAAGAAGGCCACATAATTCTTTCGCAGATACTTCCGAGCTTTAAAACAAGACATGAGTTTGAGACCACCGGCAGGTTTCTCACCACGAACCTGTAGGATCTCGCCTGTCGAAAGCGGCACACGAACAATCTTCTCAAAACAGACTACCTCTGTGCGATGCTTGGATAACCAATCCATACCCACTATAACGTCGAAGCTTCCAAGTTGCATAGGCGTGAGGTCAATAGGAGAAAGATGGTCGTTAAGGTTCAACTGGCAGTTACGAAGAACAGAATCAAGAACAATGGGTTCACAACTAGCAACCTCTACTATCAAAGGTTTACCTAGTTTCGTTCTAGACACGCGAAGCATTGGCTCAAAAGACAATGACACAAAACTCTTATCGGCACCCGAATCAAAAAGAACAGTTGCAGGCTGATTATTAATAAAGAACGTACCGTTCACCACATTATCGTCCGCCTGCGCCTCTTGGGCATTCAAGTTAAAAGCCCGCCCTCGAGCCTGAGCTTGATTCTGGTTTGCATTCTGATTCTGGTTAGCCAGCCTTGGGCACCGGTTCCTGTAGTGGGTCAGATCCCCACAATTGTAGCACGAACCAGGAGGAAAATGAGGTCGTGCAGCTTGACCTTGTTGCTGAGCAAGAGGCTGAGCAACTTGTTGGGCTTGGTTTTGAACTGCCTGGTTCTGGTTAACAGGAATGCGACAAGTAGCGGCAAGATGGCCAATTCTCCCGCAGTTAGTGCAATGACGACACTGGAGGTGTGGTGGATGATGGCCGTTACACCTGTTGCACAAAGGTGCATTGCCAAGATAAGGCTTCTTGGCTAGTGGCTGCGCAGGCTGATTTGGTGCAGCTTGGGCCTGTGCAGTAACGGCATAGTTTTGGGAAGCCTTTCACTTCCTTGAACCCTTTGAGGAACCAGAATTCTTCCCATTCTTGTTTTGACCTTTCTTGCTATCCCCCTTGTCAGACGCCTGCTTCTTACCCTTTTCACCCTTTTTATGCAGCTTTCCCTTTCGAACCTGCGACTCAGTCAATGTCGCTGCTAACTCGATCGCCTGACGGAGTGTGGCAGGGTTACTACCAGTAATGATGTCTTGTACTGAGTCAGGTAGGCCGTTGATGTATCTTTCGATAGCCTTGTCAAGTGGGGTAACCAAAGTTGGGCAAAGCAGACTCAACTCCTCAAACCTATCAGTATATGCCCTGTGCTCGCCACTGTCTTGTTTCAAGTCATCAAACTCTTTCTCCAACGCTCGTTGTTCATGACGAGGACAGAACTCCCTCATCATAAGAGCCCTAAGTTCGGCCCATGTTTGTGCTAGAGCAACTTCTGCACCACGGTCTCTCATAACCCCATTCCACCATGTGAGAGCCCTCTTCTGAAACACACTCGAAGAAAACTCGACCTTGCGATTGTCAGGACACTGCACGTGGCGAAAAGTATTCTCAATGCTCTCGAACCATTGAAGAAGCCCAGTCGCTCCTTCAGAACCACTAAACTTGAGTGGTTTAGCCGAGTTAAAATCCTTGAATTTGCATGGAGCATTGTTGTTGTTGTTGGCTTGGTGCCATTGAGCAAAGAGATTTGGGAATTGAGCAGCCATCTGCTGCGCAATGATTTCTGCCAGTTCCGCAGTCGCTATCTGGTTTTCGCGTCGAGGAGGCATTCGAAAAGAGGAAAACATGAAAGGAAACGAGTGAGATGATTGGATGCAGAGAATGAGATGAAACAAAATTAACAAAAGAAAAGATGGTGGTCATTTTTCCGTATTACCAAGCAAACAAACGACACACAGTGACTAATCAAAGTAAATGGATAAAAAATAATGTATCACGAAGACATGCTCGCCTATAAGTGAACACTCATCCCAAGAATTCCCAGGTAAGCACTACTGGTCTCGCGTCTGATGAGATATATACGAAGTGCTTGCCTAGACAGAAAACCCAGAATACAGACATTCACCCTTCCAGTTTGCACGTGTTCACATTATTTAAAACCCAAAACTTTAACGAGATTTTGAAAATTCAGAAGGCAATAAGCCAAAAATTTTAGTTAAACTGGAAGGGTTCAAAACCTTACAAAAGAGGGTTCAAAACCTTGTAATAAATCATCCAAAAACAGAAGATTGTTTTTCAAAAATCGTTTCGGAAAATTGGGTTCTTGTTTTGATAATCACCTAAGGATAGGTGATGTGCATGTTTTAAGATCTAAACACAAGATAACTTGTGTTAGGGTCCTAGAAAGGTTATAGTCTAGGTCAAAGCATTACTAATAACCTAATTCCCTATAACCATTGGCTCTGATACCAACTCTTCTGTCACACCCCGACCACGTATAACATACAAAACGTGGCGGAAAACGTCGGGGAGTGTTGTAACATAATTAATTGTTTCATAACCATGGCATACAAAGTTGTATTTTATTTATCAACATAAGAGTTACATTGTCTTAAACAGGAAATAAAGAATTCAGAACATAATTAAACTAAGTCTATCTTCATTTTATGTCTCTAAAGCACAGGTCCGCCCTAGTGTCACGATCATCATCCTACGGAAAAGCTCCTGAAAACACATGTGAAAATAGGTACGTCAGCATAAAAATGCCTGTGAGATACATAGGTTTTGTGAAAAGAGGATTCATGACTTAAGTATAAGAAAATGTTTAATAAAGTTTAGTCATGAACCCTGTAATTTGATTTGTCTTGTAAATCGTTTGAAAAACAATAAGTTCAGATGATAAGTATAAGTAAGAGAATAATGTATGGTTAAATGAATAACCAAGTAAAATGAATTGTATAAAATAAGTTATTTGTCAAGCAATGTCTTGTGAAAGATATGTTATTTGTATAAAATGTTATATCTCTAAATTGAAATGATTCAAATAACACAACGAAATGTAATACCATACAAACACTTATATATAGGAAGTACTAGCGGCGTATCCACCATGCTTGTATCATATTACACACGCCTCGTTACTTAAATCACTTAAACAAACCACCAATGTATAAAGTCCATGTTTAACCCAATTGTCAAAAGTCCTTGTATAAGCCATGTCAATATGTTTAATAGTCCAAATGTAGTCAAGTAATGTGTGACAAATGTTATGTATTGTAAGTAAAGTATTGTCACATAGTCCAAATGTAGAAATGTACAAAACAAAGTATTTTGAATATATCAAAAAGTTATGTTTTGAAAAGTAATGCATGTTACATTGATACAAACATTTATGTGGTAAGTTAACGCATACATTCAAGCCTTGAGACAGTCGGATAACCCTTTCAGTCAAGGTTATCAAAAGAAATGTTTTCGGATTCAGTCATTCCTTACATCCAAACAAACCCGAGATGTCAGGAATGGGATTTGTCAAGTCCTATGGTACCACTACTTACTCTCGAGCGGCGTAGCAAATGTTAATGAACGTATAAAAGTCTCGTTTGTGCAAACCAAATGTTATAGCAATTGCATACATGTCATATGAAAACAATGTACTAAGTATGCTAAGTTAACATACAAAGCAGAAAAGTCATGTAAATCAATGTGCTAGCATGCTATCAGTCAACACGCATAGCAAAAATGTAATGTAAAACAATGTACTAAGTAATGCACACAATGGGCATACATAGCATGAAATGTAATGTAAAACGATGTACTAAGTACGCACACAATGGGCATACATAGCATGAAATGTAATGAAATCATGTACTATAATGTACTAACAAACATAGCAGGTATATGATGTGAAAACAGGAAAGCATGAAAGTAACAAGTAGGCACATGTGTTTCACCCCAAAATAGTTTGGAAAACAGTAAAAGAGGGTTCTATGTACTCACTTGAGATTGCTCAGAAGTCCTAAGATAACCACCAAGCAATGCTAGAGATCACGGGAATCAAACAACACCTAATATAGGTAACTATGTTAATAAACCGGACCTATTTCGGTAGATCGGATAGAATGAGGGTTCGTAAACCAAATGAGTGTGGAGACTCGTGTAATATGGTTTAACAAAGCCTACATACTAAATGAAACCTAACATAAGAGCTTACGACCCATTACGACCCGTTTAGGTAGCTTGTGCTACTTTAACGCGTCGTTCGCGTGAAACGCGTTCGGACCGCTTACCTAGTCCTATGACAAGTAATATATGCCTTAACATGTCTAATATTGTCGCCAAATCAGTTTAGATGTCAAAAGTTATGTCACATATGTTTAAAATGAATTTTGGCATTAAAGGGGTATTTTGGTAATTTACCTAAGGCATATAAACTACCTATCATACAACTAACTAAACGTCGTGACCATAAGGTATAACCTCGGAAGGTTATTCCCTATATACTATGGTCACCTAAAGTGTTTGGTCGGATCCTAATGATCGACCAAGTGGGTCGGGTTCGAAGGTATAAGCGATTTATCAGATCGCTTACCCTTACGACCCTAGACAACGTGGTAATCAGTAGGCATAGTCACAAGGGACTATAACCATCGTGATTACAATCACGTTGCGAAGTTCAAACGAACTTCGCATTGACCATAAACTGGTCAATGCAGAAAGTCAAACAAAGTTTGACTTTCGGACTCGAAAAGAAATAAAAGAACGAAGGAACACTTACAAAGGGTCCCCGAATGCTAATCTAGATCAAAATAGCTCAGGTATGAAACAAAGGTTTCAACTTAGAGCACATTAGATCAGATTCTTGTGAGAAATGAGTGAGAATGTGGTGGGTATTTATAGATTTCGGTTCACCGTTAGGATCGTTTCTTGGAGAAGAGGGAATGATCTAGCCCGTACACTTGTCGGAATGTTGTGGTAACTGAATTTGGCCACCACAAGAGATTAACATGTGGCACTTGGCATTTGGGGAGTGTTTAAGGGCTGAAACAGGCTGGAAAAATGACTTTTCTGATTCTGAAGGGGCCTCGCGTGACGCCAAGACCCCTAGCGTCACGCCTAGCCCTACTTTTGGCAGAAATGGCAGATTAGGTCCCTGCACATTGTTTCGTTGCGTAACGTCACTTCTAACACCCGTCAAACCCAAATTCAAGCTCCACAAGGATGCCTAAACATTGTGGACATGAAACATGCTCAAAAATATGTCGGATGTTGGTTCGTTTGGTCGTACGAACGCGATGTTCGCTTAATTACGACGGTATGCGCATAAGCGCGAAAAACGATCCAAATTGCGCGACGAATGGATTTTTCTCATGCCAAACACTAAAATAAAATATTTTAGTGCTTACATAAATTTTTGGATGTTTGGATGTATTCAGAACGTAAGTTATGCGCGAAAATGCAAACTTGTGCACTTTTTGACGCTTTTAGTCCCTGAATGACCCAAAAGTTTATGTTAGCACACCGAACCCCTCAAAGCCTATTTCTAAGATATGTAAAGGATATTTAAGGTGTGTTTAACTTATGGTCATGATCCGGAATGTTCGCTACAGTTCAAATTGGCATACTTTCGCAGTTTGTCAAGTTTAGTCCATGTAAGCGAATTAACTTGTTTTTGCCATACCAAAGCCTTTAAAACTTATTTCTAGGTTATGTAAAGGTTATTTAAGGTATGTTAAATATATATTGATGTTCTGGAGTATTTGTCGCATTAAACTATGTACGTTTACGCACCAGTTTGCGTACAACTTTCCAGAAAGTGATACAGAGTTTGAAATTGGATAAAAGTCAAAACATGAAAAATGTAAAAAACAACCAAACAAACATTGGGATCAAATAACATTGTTTTATTGATAATAGAACTGTTCACAATGATTACAAGCACAGATGTTACACGCACGATCTTGAGTTGGCTGCGGTGGTATTTGCCTTAAAAATATGGAGGCACTACTTATATGGGGTAAAGTGCACCATATTCACAGATCACAAGAGCTTAAAATACTTCTTCGATCAGAAGGAGTTAAATATGCGACAAAGGCGATGGTTAGAAACGGTGAAAGATTTCGACTGTGAAATACACTATCACCCCGGAAAGGAAAATGTGGTGGCGGATGCTCTGAGCAGAAAAGCGGACTATGTCCCAATACGAGTAAGGTTGATGCAGCTCGTGGTGACCTCGGGCTTACTTGAACGAATCTGAGAGGCACAAGATGAAGCAGTAAAGACGGAAAACTGGAGAAAGGAAAGGATTGTTGGCCAAGTTAAGGATCTCGAAGTAGGAAACCACGGTTTGAAAACGCGTTTCAATAGAATTTGGGTTCCTAACACATGTGGAGTTAAGAAGCTTCTACTTGATGAAGCTCATAAATCTCGATATTCCATCCATCCGGGAGCAACCAAAATGTATAATGACTTAAAGCAAAACTATTGGTGGCCTGGAATGAAAAGAGATGTGGCGAAGTACGTGGAAAAATGCTTGACATGTTTACAAGTCAAGGCGGAACACCAAAAACCATACGGTAAACTTCAACCGTTGGAAATTCCTGTTTGGAAATGGGAACATATTACGATGGACCTATTAACCAAACAACCAAAGACAAACCGCGGTTTCGATGCCATATGGGTAGTGGTGGATAGATTGACGAAAAGTGCTCACTTCATTCCGATTCGTGAGACTTATACGTCAGAAAAGTTGTCGGAAGTTTATACTAATGAGGTAATAGCACGTCATGGAGTACCGGTATCCATCGTGTCTGACAGGGATACCCGGTTCACTTCAAATTTCTGGCGAGATTTCCAAGAGCAAATGGGAACCAAATTGTTCATTAGCACTGCGTACCATCCTCAAACAGATGGACAGAATGAAAGAACAATACAAACATTGGAGCATATGCTACGAGCGTGTATAATCGACTTTGGAGGAAGTTGGGATGTTTACCTACCGTTAGTCGAGTTTTCGTATAACAACAACTACCACGCTAGTATTAAGATGGCGCCGTACGAAATGCTCTATGGTAGGAAATTCCGAACCCCGGTATGTTGGGGTGAAGTGGGTCCACGTGAACTCGCCCACCAAGATATAGTACAAGCCACTAATGAAAAGATTGATGTGACACCTGTGTCACTTCAGCCATCAAACAAATTCCAAACCAATGAAACATTTTATTTCATACTTTGGACTTGTATAAATATGTGTATCTTTTGCACATATCAACTCTTGTTCGATTTCAAGCTCTAAATCGCTTTCTGGAAGGTTATACGCGCACTGATGCGTAAATATAACCAGTTTAATGCAACGAACACTCCGGAATAGTGAAATATACTTAACATACCTTAAATAACCTTTACATAACTTAGAAGTAAGTTTTGAAGGCTTTGGTATGGCAAAAACAAGTTAATTCGCTTACAGGGACTAAAGTTGACAAACTGCGAAAGTATGCCAATTTGAACTGTAACAGACATTCCGAAACATGACCATAAGTTAAACACACCTTAAATATCCTTTATATAGCTTAGAAATAGGCTTTGAGGGGTTCGGTGTGCTAAAATAAACTTTTGGGTCATTCAGGGACTAAAAGTGTCAAAAAATGCACAAGTTTGCACTTTCGCGCATAACTTACGTTCTGAATACATCCGGACATCCAAAAATTTATGTAAGCACTAAAATATTTTATTTTAGTGTTTGGCATGAGAAAAATCCATTCGTCGCGCAATTTGGATCGTTTTTCGCGCTTGTGCGCATTTCGTCGTAATTAAGCGAACATCGCGTTCGTACGACTAAACGAACCAACGTCCGGCATATTTTTGAGCATGTTTCATGTCCACAATGTTTAGACATCATTTTAGGGCCTTAAAGTTGGCTTTACGGGCCTTAGAAGTGTCGGAAATGGCCTTAAACACCAACATGGACTGAAACTGTCATTATGCAAACTTTATTCTGATCTGACATGGCCAGGCGGCCCGCCTGAGTTTATGTGCATCCTGAAGCGGGCCGCATCAGCCTTCCAGACTAGATTAACTGCATTTAACAGCAGTTTCCAGCTGTTTAATCCACAACCACACACTCACACATGCTTAGTCAGCTGATAAGAACCAATATTTAATCACCATAACTTGCCAACAAGTGTACGCACGATATTCGATCACGTTATTCAAGAAACGATCCTAACGGTTCGGGTATTCCTATAAATACCCAACCCACTTAACTTCAAAACCCACTAGAATCTGATCAAAAAGACTCTAAGTTGGAACCATTGTTTCATACCTGAGTTATTTTGATCTAGATTAGCATTCGGGGACCCTTCGTAAGTATTCTTTCGTTCTTTTGTTTGACTTTCTGCGTTTACCAGTTTATGGTCAATGCGAAGTTCGTTTGAACTTTGCAACGTGATTGTAATCACGATGGTTATAGTCCCTTGGGACTATGCCTACTGATTACCACGTTGACTAGGGTCGTAAGGGTAAGCGATCTGATAAATCGCTTATACCTTCGAACCCGACCCATTTGGTCGATCATTAGGATCCGACCAAACACATTAGGTGACCATAGTATATAGGGAATAACCTTACGAGGTTATACCTTATGGTCGCTTCGTTTAAGTAGTTGTATGATAGGTAGTTTATATGCCTTAGGTAAATTACCAAAATACCCCTTTGATGCCAAAATTCATTTTAAACATATGTAATATAACTTTTGACATCTAAACTGATTTGACAACAATATTAGACATGTTAAGGCATATGTTACTTGTCATAGGACTAGTTAGGCGGTACGAACGCGTTTCACGCGAACGACGCGTTAAAGTAGCATAAGCTACCTAAACGGGTCGTAATGGGTCGTAAACACTTAGGTTAGGTTTCATTTAGTATGTAGGATTTGTTGAACCATATTACACGAGTCTCCACACTCGTTTGGTTTACGAACCCTCATTCTATCCGATCCTCCGATCTAGGTCCGGTTTATTAACATAGTTACCTATATTAGGTGCCGTTTGATATCCGCGATCTCTAGCATTGTTTGGTTGTTACTCAAGGACTACTAAGCAATCTCAAGTGAGTACATAGACCCCTCTTTTACTGTTTTCCAAACTGTTTTGGGGTGAAACACATGTGCCTACTTGTTACTTTCATGCTTTCCTGTTTTCACATCATATACTTCCTATGTTCATTAGTACATTTATAGTACATGATTTCATTACATTTTCATGCTATGTGTGCCCATTGTGTGCATTACTTAGTACATCGTTTTACATTACATTTCATGCTACGTGTGCCCATTGTGTGCATTACTTAGTACATCGTTCTACATTACATTTCATGCTATGTATGCCCATTGAGTGCGTACTTAGTACATCGTTTTACATTACATTTCATGCTATGTATGTCCACTGTGTGCATACTTAGTACATTGTTTTACATTGCATTTCTGTTGCATATGCTCATCCAGCATATGAACACATTATACTACATTTTGAACCGTTGTAACTATTTGACTATGTGAACCGTCGTAACCCTTTGATTCTATGAACCGTTTGTAACCGTTGAACCATGTGAACCGTTTGTAACCGTTGAACCGTGTGAACCGTTTGTAACCGTTGAACCGTGTGAACCGTTTGTAACTGTTGAACCGTTTGTATCCATTGACATGATTTACATTTGACAATAGACATTTGACTATACATAAACATTTCTACAATTGTTAAACATTACATCTTGATGGTTTGGTTTGTGTAAGTGATTTAAGTAACGATGCGTATGTAATATGATACAAGCATGGTGGATACACCATTGGTAGTTCCTATATATAAGTGTTTGTATGGTGTTACATATTGTAGCTTTATTTGAATCATTTCAATTTGAGACATAGAACATTTTATACAAATAACATATTTTTCACAAGACATTGATTTACAAACAACTTATCTAATACAAACTCATTTTACATGGTTATTCATTTAACCATACATTATTCTCTTACTTATACATATCATCTGATCTTATCGTTTTTCAAATGATTTACAAGACAAAGCAAATTACAAGGTTCATGACTAAACGTTTTCTCAAACATAAGTCATGAATTCTGTTTTCACAAAAACCTATGTATCTCACAGGCATTTTTATGCTGACGTACCTATTTTCACATGTGTTTTCAGGAGATGATGCATAGGACTTATCAAGACATACTTAGGCGGACCTGTGCCTTAGTGACTTAAAACGAGACAAGAACTAGTTAATTTATGTTATGTACTCTTTAGTTCTTATTTAAAACAATGTAAACTTTCATGTTTGATTAATAAAACGAAACTTCAATTGCCATGGATTTGAAACAATTAATTCTGTTACAACACTCCCCGACGTTTCCGCCACGTTTTGTATGTTCTACGTGGTCGGGGTGTGACAGAAAAGATGGTATCAGAGCCAATGGTTATAGGGAATTAGGTTATTAGTAATACTTTGACCTAGTCTATAACCTTTCTAGGACCCTAACGCGAGTTTATTTGCATTTAGTCATAAAACAATACTGTCACCTATCCTTAGGCGACGACCACAACAAGAACATAAATTTCAAAACCGCTTTGAAAACTAATCATCTGTTCTAAGATGATTGATTACTAGGTTTTGAACCCTCTATTGTAAGGTTTTGAACCCTCTGTTATATGGTTTTGAACCCCTTTGAATTTTCAAAAATCTCATCAGAGTTTTTGGTCCTAAATAATGTGAACACGTGCAAACTGGAAGGGTGAATGCCTGTATTCTAGGTTTTCTGTCTAGGCAAGCACTTCGTATATATCTCATCAGACGCGAGACCAGTTGTGCTTACCTGGGAATTCTTGGGATGAGTGTTCACTTATAGGCGAGCATGTCTTCGCGATACATTATTTTTGACCTATTTACTTTGATTAATCACCGGGGTCGTTTGTTGCTTTGTAGTAACAAACAAATGACCACTATCCTTGCTTTCATCAGATTTGTTTCATCTCATTCTTTTCGTCTAATTCTCTCACTCGTTTCCTTTCATGTTTCCTCTTTTAGAATGCCTCCTCGACGCGAAAACCAGATAGCGACTGCCGAACTGGCAGAAATCATTGCACAGCAAATGGCTGCTCAATTCCCAAACCTCTTTGCTCAATGGAACCAAGCCAACAACAACAACAATGGTCCATGCAACTTCAAGAGTTTTAACTCGGCTAAACCACTCAAGTTTAGTGGTTCTGAAGGAGCGACTGGGCTTCTTCAATGGTTCGAGAGCATTGAGAATACTTTCCGCCACGTGCAGTGTCCTGACAATCGCAAGGTCGAGTTTTCTTCAAGTGTGTTTCAGAAGAGGGCTCTTACATGGTGGAACGGGGTTATGAGAGACCGTGGTGCAGAAGTTGCTCTGGCACAGACATGGGCTGAACTTAGAGCTCTTATGATGAGGGAGTTTTGTCCTCGTCATGAACTGCGAGCATTGGAAAGAGAGTTTGATGGTTTGAAGCAAGATAGCGGTGAACATCGAGCCTACACTGATCGATATGAGGAGCTGAGCCTGTTGTGTCCTACCATGGTTACGCCTTTGGATAAGGCGATCGAAAAATACATTGATGGTCTCCCTAACTCAGTTCAGGACATTGTTACTGGTAGTAACCCCACTACGGTTAGGCAGGCCATTGAGCTATCTGCAACCTTGACTGAATCTCAAATCAGGAAAGGTAAACTTTTTCGAAAAAGTGACAAGAAACCAATTGAGGAATCAAAGACCATGGATGTACAGATAGGATCCCCTAAGGAGTCAAAGAAGAGAAAGGCTTCTCAGAACTTCGCCATGGTTACTCACAATGATCAAGCCATCCCCAACCAACCGGCTCAACCCCGTGCTAGGAAGCCATACAATGGAACTTCACCCTTGTGCAACCAATGTAAACTTCATCATCATGCTAATGTGAAATGCCGCGAATGCCAAATTTGTGGACGTAAAGGTCATACAGTAAAAGTTTGCGTAGCAGCAGTAGCACCAAATCAAGCTGACAACAATCCTGCTCAAGCTCGCTTTCCACCGGGTTCTTGCTACAAATGTGGCAAGATGGGTCATTTCCGAAGAAATTGCCCAAAGCTTGCTAATGCAAATCCAGCGCAGGGATGAGCATCGGACCAACCAGAAGACAACATCGCTTAGAAATAATCACATCTTATGTATTATTTTCTTTTGTTGTCAAGGTCCATGAAACAGTTATTATCATTGTTTATAAATAAATCTTTTATTTACATTGCAATGTATTTATGTGGTTGTATGTATAAACAACATATCTCTTACAATACCGACAATCAAGGAATCGTATTCCTTGTAAAGCAAACTACCCCGTAATTTCTTCCATTTTATTATCTCTTGCGTTGTCCACGAAATTCCTAAGTACCCGTTTCTCCCAAGGAAACGAAGTACAAGTCGCAAGTTACAACACTGGACGAATAACAAAAGTACCTCTATAAATCATTAATAGGGTACCTAAGGGTGTTTCCGTAAATCCTAAAAATTGTTGTGTTCCTTAAATTCGAATATTACGTTTCTTTGAAAACAAAATCGAAATTTTGGGAGATCTTCCTATCTTTTCAGATAGATCCCAGAGGACATTGAAGTTCATCGACTGGTTTCCATATCCATTTTCAATCGATAACAAGTTAATAACAAATTAATAACCAAGTTAAACAACTATGTGATTATGTGCTTATGTGCTCCCTTTTATGTTTTTGGTATAATCCAAGTTTTTGTTATCCAAATCCTCGTAGAATCTTCCATATCTTCGTATAAGGGATTCATAGTAGGATATCCAAAGGTACTATATTAAATCCTCAATGGGCTTTTACGTAATAGTAAAGACCCTTGGATTATATTGTACTATTCCATAATTAGACCCTTTAGTGGTCTAGTTAAACAGATTGATCCAAAAATCTGGTTAGGAATATCAGGTGATGATATAGCTGAAAGGACTCCTTGGTGGCCTAATTAAAAGGATCAGTTGTCGATCTAATTAAAAGGACCCTATGGTAGTCTAGTCACACTCATCACAGGTTTGATTTTCCTCCCCTTCACATTACAAGTCAAATTGTGCGGACTGTGCAAGGAATTGCGTAATTATGGATGCATACATAATTATGAAATTCAGTGCACAGAAACCACAGCAAGTTTGGTCGTGTGTCTAGAAATGACTCGTTCCGTTCATTTTCGTTCCTGAAGAAGTTGTGGAAAATGACTCGTTCCGTTCATTTTCGTTTCTGAAGAAATTGTGGAAAATGGCTCGTTACGTTCATTTTCGTTCCTGAAGAAATTGTGGAAAATGACTCGTTCCGTTCATTTTCGTTTCTGGAGAAATTGTGGAAAATGGCTCGTTCCGTTCATTTTCGTTTATGAAGAAATTGTGGAAAATGGCTCATTCCGTTCATTTTCGTTTCTGAAGAAGTTATGGAAAATGACTCGTTCTGTTCATTTTCGTTTCTGAAGAAGTTGTGGAAAATGACTCGTTCTGTTCATTTTCGTTCCTGAAGAAGTTGTGGAAAATGGCTCGTTCCGTTCATTTTCGTTTCTGAAGAAATTGTGGAAAATGGCTCGTTCCGTTCATTTTCGTTTCTGAAGAAATTGTGGAAAATGGCTCGTTCCGTTCATTTTCGTTTCTGAAGAAATTGTGAAAAATGGCTCCTTCCGTTCATTTTCGTTTCTGAAGAAGTTGTGGAAAATGACTCATTCTGTTCATTTTTGTTTCTGAAGAAATCGTGGAAAATGACTCATTCTGTTCATTTTCGTTTCTGAAGAAATCGTGGAAAATGACTCATTCTGTTCATTTTCGTTTCTGAAAATTTACCATCGAAGGGAAACGAATATCCCTTATTCCTCCTTCATTTCCATTTCTGAAGATGTCCATTAAAGAGGAATATCAGGATATGCCTTATCCTTGATGGTTATTTAACACAAAGTCACAGACATGCTCCTACAAATAAATTTCGGGACGAAATTTCCTAAAGTAGGGGAGACTGTGACACCTGTGTCACTTCAGCCATCAAACAAATGCCAAACCAATGAAACATTGTATTTCATACTTTGGACTTGTATAAATATGTGTATCTTTTGCACATATCAACTCTTGTTCGATTTCAAGCTCTAAATCGCTTTCTGGAAGGTTATACGCGCACTGATGCGTAAATATAACCAGTTTAATGCAACGAACACTCCGGAATAGTGAAATATACTTAACATACCTTAAATAACCTTTACATAACTTAGAAGTAAGTTTTGAAGGCTTTGGTATGGCAAAAACAAGTTAATTCGCTTACAGGGACTAAAGTTGACAAACTACGAAAGTATGCCAATTTGAACTGTAACAGACATTCCGGAACATGACCATAAGTTAAACACACCTTAAATATCCTTTATATAGCTTAGAAATAGGCTTTGAGGGGTTCGGTGTGCTAAAGTAAACTTTTGGGTCATTCAGGGACTAAAAGTGTCAAAAAATGCACAAGTTTGCACTTTCGCGCATAACTTACGTTCTGAATACATCCGGACATCCAAAAATTTATGTAAGCACTAAAATATTTTATTTTAGTGTTTGGCATGAGAAAAATCCATTCGTCGCGCAGTTTGGATCGTTTTTCGTGCTTGTGCGCATTTCGTCGTAATTAAGCGAACATCGCGTTCGTACGACTAAACGAACCAACGTCCGGCATATTTTTGAGCATGTTTCATGTCCACAATGTTTAGGCATCATTTTAGGGCCTTAAAGTTGGCTTTACGGGCCTTAGAAGTGTCGGAAATGGCCTTAAACACCAACAGGGACTGAAACTGTCATTATGCAAACTTTATTCTGATCTGACATGGCCAGGCGGCCCGCCTGAGTTTATGTGCATCCTGAAGCGGGCCGCATCAGCCTTCCAGACCAGATTAACTGCATTTAACAGCAGTTTCCAGCTGTTTAATCCACAACCACACACTCACACATGCTTAGTCAGCTGATAAGAACCAATATTTAGTCACCATAACTTGCCAACAAGTGTACGCACGATATTCGATCACGTTATTCAAGAAACGATCCTAACGGTTTGGGTATTCCTATAAATACCCAACCCACTTAACTTCAAAACCCACTAGAATCTGATCAAAAAGACTCTAAGTTGGAACCATTGTTTCATACCAAAGTTATTTTGATCTAGATTAGCATTCGGGGACCCTTCGTAAGTATTCTTTTGTTCTTTTATTGCTTTTCGAGTCTGAAAGTCAAACTTTGTTTGACTTTCTGCGTTGACCAGTTTATGGTCAATGCGAAGTTCGTTTGAACTTCGCAACGTGATTGTAATCACGATGGTTATAGTCCCTTGGGACTATGCCTACTGATTACCACGTTGACTAGGGTCGTAAGGGTAAGCGATCTGATAAATCGCTTATACCTTCGAACCCGACCCATTTGGTCGATCATTAGGATCCGACCAAACACATTAGGTGACCATAGTATATAGGGAATAACCTTACGAGGTTATACCTTATGGTCGCTTCGTTTAAGTAGTTGTATGATAGGTAGTTTATATGCCTTAGGTAAATTACCAAAATACCCCTTTGATGCCAAAATTCATTTTAAACATATGTAATATAACTTTTGACATCTAAACTGATTTGACAACAATATTAGACATGTTAAGGCATATGTTACTTGTCATAGGACTAGTTAGGCGGTCCGAACGCGTTTCACGCGAACGACGCGTTAAAGTAGCATAAGCTACCTAAACGGGTCGTAATGGGTCGTAAACACTTAGGTTAGGTTTCATTTAGTATGTAGGCTTTGTTGAACCATATTACACGAGTCTCCACACTCGTTTGGTTTACGAACCCTCATTCTATCCGATCCTCCGATCTAGGTCCGGTTTATTAACATAGTTACCTATATTAGGTGCCGTTTGATATCCGCGATCTCTAGCATTGTTTGGTTGTTACTCAAGGACTACTAAGCAATCTCAAGTGAGTACATAGACCCCTCTTTTACTGTTTTCCAAACTGTTTTGGGGTGAAACACATGTGCCTACTTGTTACTTTCATGCTTTCCTGTTTTCACATCATATACTTCCTATGTTCATTAGTACATTTTTAGTACATGATTTCATTACATTTTCATGCTATGTGTGCCCATTGTGTGCATTACTTAGTACATCGTTTTACATTACATTTCATGCTACGTGTGCCCATTGTGTGCATTACTTAGTACATCGTTCTACATTACATTTCATGCTATGTATGCCCATTGAGTGCGTACTCAGTACATCGTTTTACATTACATTTCATGCTATGTATGTCCACTGTGTGCATACTTAGTACATTGTTTTACATTGCATTTCTGTTGCATATGCTCATCCAGCATATGAACACATTATACTACATTTTGAACCGTTGTAACTATTTGACTATGTGAACCGTCGTAACCCTTTGATTCTATGAACCGTTTGTAACCGTGTGAACCGTTTGTAACTGTTGAACCGTTTGTATCCATTGACATGATTTACATTTGACAATAGACATTTGACTATACATAAACATTTCTACAATTGTTAAACATTGCATCTTGATGGTTTGGTTTGTGTAAGTGATTTAAGTAACGAGGCGTATGTAATATGATACAAGCATGGTGGATACGCCGTTGGTACTTCCTATATATAAGTGTTTGTATGGTGTTACATATTGTAGCGTTATTTGAATCATTTCAATTTGAGACATAGAACATTTTATACAAATAACATATTTTTCACAAGACATTGATTTACAAACAACTTATCTAATACAAACTCATTTTACATGGTTATTCATTTAACCATACATTATTCTCTTACTTATACATATCATCTGATCTTATCGTTTTTCAAATGATTTACAAGACAAAGCAAATTACAAGGTTCATGACTAAACATTTTCTCAAACATAAGTCATGAATTCTGTTTTCACAAAAACCTATGTATCTCACAGGCATTTTTATGCTGACGTACCTATTTTCACATGTGTTTTCAGGAGATGATGCATAGGACTTATCAAGATATACTTAGGCGGACCTGTGCCTTAGTGACTTAAAACGAGACAAGAACTAGTTAATTTATGTTATGTACTCTTTAGTTCTTGTTTAAAACAATGTAAAGTTTCATGTTTGATTAATAAAACGAAACTTCAATTGCCATGGATTTGAAACAATTAATTCTGTTACAACACTCCCCGACGTTTCCGCCACGTTTTGTATGTTCTACGTGGTCGGGGTGTGACAATTGATGTGGTTCGGACACACTTGAAAGCAACTCAAGACAGGCAAAAGGCGTATGCTGATAAAAGGAATAGACCGATCGAATTCCAGGTTGGCGACATGGTTATGCTAAAAGTTTCCCCATGGAAGGGCGTTATTAGATTCAGAAAAAGGGGGAAGCTAAGCCCGAGGTTTATCGGACCATTCAGAATCACCGAACGGGTTGGTAAGGTGGCATATCGTCTCGAATTACCCGAGGAGTTGAGTGGGATTCATAGCACATTCCACGTGTCACATCTCTGAAAATGTTTAGCAGACAAAACTGCTCGTATCCACTACGATGATATCGAGGTGGATAACAGTCTCAACTATGCCGTAAAACCAATTGCGATTTTAGATCGTAAAGAGAAGAGCTTGAGGAACAAAGTAGTTAAGCAAGTCAAGGTCAAATGGGAGCATAGGAAAGGTTCGGACACTACATGGGAGTCCGAAGAAGAGATGCGACGTCTCTACCCCACACTATTCGGTATGTACTTCGGTTTCGGGGACGAAACCCTCTTAAGGGGGGTGGACTTGTAACACCCCGAAAAATGCAAATCATTAATTTAAATATAAAGTTGATAAATAAACTAGTTAATTAACTAGGATTTTAAATAACCCAATTAGGTGAAAGCCTTGTAGTAACCTACAAATGGGTTAAAACGCTAAATTAGAACCAAAGGAAAGTCTAGGGACCAAATGTGTTCAAAATGAAACTAATATTAATAAAATCTAAATAAATAAAACACAAACATTTTTGTCTGTGTTTTGGTGGAGATCGACCAGGAGCGACCCAAGCTCCATCAAACCCTAGTTCAGCATAAAAACTCTAAATTGAAGGATCAAACTCAGTCCAAATCAAAATCCGAATATAGATTACTGATCCTCATCACAAGAGGATTACAAGGTATGTAACTTGACCCGTTACATTAAGTAAATTTTGATGATTATCATATGCGTAGTTGAATTTTAGAATAAAGGTTGTTTTGAATTAAAGCGGTGATGACGCTATATTGAATAATAGGTCAAAATTTGGTTAGAACTCGTTGGTAGTCGTCATAAGGAAGGATTCCTTAGACGAGCCAAACGGGTCGAATAATCAAATAAAGCATGGATATTGCTTCATAATATGATTGATTGGTCTTTTGTCATCGATTGATAATTGACATATTAAAATACAAGAATTTGGTATGTTGGTTGTTAGAATAAAAGATTTGAGAAATTGGTGTGGGCAAAACAAACAAAACAGTCAAAACATGCATTTGTAGAGTCTACCATAAGTTACTGTACCACCGTAACTTACGGTAGAGGCCAAAGCCTTACGGTGGAATTCTTCTGAGTTACGGTGGACCAGTTTATTAAAGTGACTACCGTAACTTACGGTAGGAACCGTAAGTTACGGTAGAGCCTGAGATTTTTTTTATAAATTTTGTATAATTATAACTAATCGAATCCACTTTGATCGTAGTTTCGATTAAGTATTATTTCTAAGTATTCTAATACTAATGTTTTACGTAAACATTTCAGTTTTTAGGTATTCAAGGATTACGGATGATGATTAAGCAAGCTTTTGAAGGACCGAACATTATTTACAAGCTTCCGCAACGTTTTAATCTTACATAGACTTTGTTTTTGGGTTGTAAACAAATTGTTAAACAACTTTTGAATGTTTCAACTTAGTCGTTAGTTGACTAAGGTTTACGCTACTTATGAACTTGACCTATGAATCTTATGTTAATTTGGTATTTTTTGTATAAGAACGACAAAAATTATTATTAAATTCAAGTAAAATTAGACGGGTGTTACAAAATGCATAAACAAGCATGAAAGAAGCTTACAAAAGGTCCAAGCTAGGGAGAATTGATCCAAAACACTCAGGTATGAAGCCTTAGCTTCAACTTAGAGCAGATTTAGATCAATTGTGCAAGGAATGAAGGTTGAACTTGGTGGGTATTTATAGGAAGTCTTGAGTTAACAAGATGATTACAAGTGTTTTTGAGCAAATCAAATCATGATCTAAACCGTACACTTGTGGTACATTGTTTCAAATACAATGGGAACTCAAAAACAATCAAATGGTATCCCAAAACCATGTTAGAAATGCAAGAAATCAGCTGCTGTGACCAAATTCAATGTTTCTTCCCAGACATGGCCATCGCGTGGCGCAACCACGAGGCCCTTGAGCCATTGCGTGGCGCGACCACCTGCACCAGAGTTTCAGAAAAGTTCAATTTTGGCCCCTGCACATACTTTAATGCATGTTCGACGTGTTTAAGCCCCGTTAACCCATTTTCAAGGCTCTATAATGATGTTAAAGCATATGGGACTTGAAATATGCTTGAAAATATCTCAGATGTCGATTCGTTTGGTCGTACGGTTGCGATATTCGGTTAATTACGACGAAAACTCGAACGGACAACGATCCAAATTACGCGACGAATGGTATTTTTGCATTCCAATCACTAAAATAAAATATTTTAATGATTACAAAAAATTTTGGATGTCCGGATATGTTCAGAACATAAGATATGCGTGTAAATGCAAACTTATGCACTTTTTGACGCTTTTAGTCCCTATTGATCAAATAAGCATATTTTCGCATACCGAACCCCTCAAACCTATTTCTAAGCTATGTAAAGGATATTTAGGGTATGTTTAACTTATGATCAAGTTTCGGAATGTTCATTGCCATACAAATCGGCATACTTTCGCAGTTTTTGGATGTCCGGATATGTTCAGAACATAAGATATGCGTGTAAATGCAAACTTATGCACTTTTTGACGCTTTTAGTCCCTATTGATCAAATAAGCATATTTTCGCATACCGAACCCCTCAAACCTATTTCTAAGCTATGTAAAGGATATTTAGGGTATGTTTAACTTATGATCAAGTTTCGGAATGTTCATTGCCATACAAATCGGCATACTTTCGCAGTTTGACGCAAATAGTCCCTGCGATCGAATAAACTTGTTTTCGACACACCAAACCCTCCAAAACTTATTTCTAAGTTATGTAAAGGTTATTTAAGGTATGTTAAGCCTATATCACTATTCCGGAGTGTTTGTTGCATTAAACTGATTACGTTTACGCATCAGTTTGCGTATAACTTTCCAGAAAGAGATTTAAAGCTTGAAATCGAACTAGAATCAAAACGTAAAATTGTCAAACACAAATACACAAATATTGACACCAAAAAACATCGTTTTATTGATAATTGATATTGTTTTACAACGTACATCATTTACGGAGCATAAGTGTCGCATGAACCACCTGATTCACCCCCTCTGGATAATCCATCACCTATACTCTTTGATGCTGATGTTGTTGAACAATTACAAATTGAGGAGGTGAAGACCCAATCCACTATTTCTTATAATGCATTAGCAGGGGGTTGTTCAGCATCGACACTCCGGTTTACGGGTACTGTTAAAGGTAAATCTGTGCAAGTATTGTTGGATGGTGGCGGTACTTATTGTGTTGTTCAAACACGCATGGCAAAATTCCTTAATCTCATAATTGAAAGTATCACCCCTTTTTCTGTCTTGGTGGGCAGTGGAGAAAAGTTACCGTGTTCTAGTATTGCTAAACAAGTTGAACTTCTAATTCAGCAACATTCTGTTTTGGTTGATTTTTATATATTACCCTTACAAGGATGGGATATGGTCTTGGGGGTCTCTTGGTTATCTACCCTTGGACCGATGGTGATAGATTATGCAGCCGCTTCTTTCGAATTTAATTACAATGGGAACAGGGTATTATGGAAAGGTGATTCGCTTATGTCGGTGCAATCTATTCAATTCAATGGTTCACTTCGCCTAGCTCACACAACTAGCATTGATTCTTTTTTTCATGTATCTATGGCTCTTCCAACTAATGACTCAGATTCCACTTGTCCACCTGATTTAGAGAGGATTTTATCGGAGTTTTATAGTGTATTTCAGTCACCAACAAACTTGCCCCTGGTTCAATCCCAAGATCACACAATCTCGTTACTGCCTAACAGTTCACCTGTTTCAGTGCGACCCTATCGTTATCCCCATTTTCAAAAAAAAAAAGAGATCGAACGGTTGATTGCTGAAATGTTACAACAAGGTATCATACAACCGAGCAATAGCCCATTTTCGTCCCCAGTTTTGTTGGTCTGAAAAAAAGATGGCACTTGGCGTTTTTGTGTCGATTACCGGGCACTTAACGCCATTACTATTCGCGACCGTTTTCCTATTCCCTCAATTGACGAATTATTCGACGAACTCCATGGGGCGGTCTATTTCTCTAAATTGGATTTATTGTCAGGGTATCATCAAATTCGTCTCACAACTGACGATATTGCCAAAACAGCTTTCTGAACACACACGGGTCACTACGAATTCTTGGTGATGCCATTTGGCCTCACCAACGCCCCTTCCACATTTCAGAGGTTAATGAAGGACATTTTCCAACCTTTTCTTCGAAAATTTGTGTTGGTATTCTTTGACGACATCTAGATTTATAGTGCGTCATGGGCTGCTCATTTAGACCATGTTCGCATCATTCTCCAAACATTGCATACTCATGCCTTGGTCGCTAAACGCTCCAAATGATCATTTGGCTTATCGAAAATTTCCTAGTAAGGGCACTTTATTTCTAACAGTGGGGTTGAGGTTGATCCTTCCAAGATAGATGCAATACAACAATGGCCTCGTCCTACCACTGTAAAACATGTTCGAAATTTTCTCCGTGTTACAGGTTATTATCGACGTTTCATACACAATTATGCGACCATTGATATGCGTTTGTTTGGACCCCATTCACTGAAAATGCCTTTTCGGAACTTAAAAACCGGCTGAGTACCACTCCGGTCTTAAAGTTACCAGACTTTACTCAGCCTTTCACACTAGAAACGGATGCTTCGGGGTCCGGTGTTGGCGCTATACTATCCCAAAATAAACAACCTATTGCCTTCTTCAGCCAAAAATTAAGCCCATGTATACAAGAAGCCTCCGCATATCAACGGGAGATGTTTGCCATCACCCAAGCCATTTCTAAATGGCGCCAATATTTACTTGGGCGTAAATTTCAAATCATAACTGATCAACAGTCTTTGAGAAATCTGCAGGACCAGATCATCCAAACACCCGATCAGCACAAGTGGCTAGGAAAATTACTTGGGTGTGATTTTGACATCATTTACCGGCCCGTCAAGAAGAATGCTGCTGCTGATGCTATTTCCAGGGTCCATTCACCATCATGCTTAGCTTTCCATAGTCAGGAACTGTAGGACCAGTTTTGACTCCGAAACGATTACGAAACGAACGTATGACGTGCAGAATATGTACACGAACGCGACCTAACACACACGATGTAATATAAACGTGATTCTATTAGAAATCTAACAAGAACAAGCACCTTGAATCACTTTCCCTCTCTAGATTCTCTCTCTAGATCTAGAGCTCTCCTAAACACAAATGAGCCAAAAGTCTAAATTCTAATACTAAAGCCCCTATTTATAGGCCAAGGGGAATTAATGAGATTTCTCATTAATTACAGAACTGCCACCTTGCCTTTTGACTAGCTATCTCTAATATTACAATATAAAGCTCGTTTTGAACTGTTTCTCGCTACGGCTCGGATTGACGAAATAGATAGACATAAATGCACTAACAGACTCCCCCTTGGATATTGCCGCAGTCAATCTCGTAGCGTCTTGTCTTTCTCTCTCTCTCTTTGAGTCTTCTTGAAACTTTAACACGTTTTCATCAATGTAGACTCTCTCTTGCTTGAACAAAATCCCCGTGGATCTGTCTTCAGCTTCAACTTCTCCTTTCTGTAGACTCTTTTCTTCATCAGGCTCCCCCTTTCGTCAAGCTTCCGTGCTTTTGGGATCGACACCTTGCTTTTCGTATACAAGCTCTTTCAGGATAGTTACATGACTCCTTGAATCCACGCTTCCTTTTGCGTTGAGCTCGTCTTAAAACTCCCCCTTAGACTCGGCTTTCGGGATCGTAGTCTGGTATAACATCTGCAACACTCAAACATTTATAAGTAACAACACATTGAACATTCAATTTTCCAGAAATCGTAACCTGGCTCTATTCAACTTTCTAAATCACTCCCCTATCAACAATCTTTACAGATTTGGCAGTGTTAAGTATCCAAAATCCCTCACAATTAATCATCCAAGTCCAAACTAATGACCTTGGAGATATCACAAACTGTTTTTGATTTTTAATTTTTAATTCAAGTTTCAAATTAATAAACTTGTTTTATTTTCAGAAACACAATCAGCTTACTTAGATTTTGAAACTCAGCATTTCAGACATCGGTTGTCGAAAATAAAGCAGAATCAAAAATCTTTTTGTATTTTTCTGAAAATATAAAGCAGTAAAGATATATGTACAAACTTATTTACAGACAATATTTTTGTTTGAGTATGCGTCAGAGGATCATATCAGTTTTTGACAAGTCACAAGTACCGTTGAGCTTAGTTACACATTAAGAATTAAACAATTCACTTAGATTGTCAATATACTGATCCACTTAAATTTTCACACAAATTTCAACTGATTCAGGATACGAATTAGGTGTTTTAAAGACTTAAACTTATTCATGTGTTCCACCTCTTGAATATACTCCCGTATCCAGATCCCAATATTCAGTCTTACAGGTGAGTATACCTAGATGATATCTGGAAGGGTTAAATGCGAAACCGTGAGAGCTCAGGTCAGAACTTCCGTTCAGCAGAGAGATGACGGTTCGACTTTAGGTGTGTTCCCTTTAAAGAATCTTTTCTTCAACAGCCCATGATTAACATTTTTCAATGTTTCATCATTTTTGTACTGAGGGCGGCGCTATATTTCAAGCAAGCAGAAAGTATTATACGGGGACTAGGCCATTGCTTCCGCAAAATCAAAAGTCCCGGAATAATACCCCATATATCACTGAGTATAAAGACCTAGTATCTCAGAAAGGGGGACCTTTCAAACAAGATTTCAGGGGTTACCTATATATCCAACTAGTGTTCCCCACAAAATAAGTAAGTTTGAATTTATGTTTATATCCCGAAAAAAGTTTACTAAATGTATAAAAATCTACCAACACATCCACGGTGAGATCGTTTAACACATTTTAACTTTCCAATTCTTTAGCGTACAGTAACTGTCTACTGATGTACTATCATTTTCTCTTTTTACACAAAAACTCAATTTCCATTTTTTAATGTTTTTGACTTTTTGCCAATAGGTTTTTATCATGTTTTTGTCATTTTCAAATGTTTTTGTATTTTCTAACAATATTTCTCCCCCTAAAATGCAAAACCATTTAAAGAAAATTTGACAACCAACACTGATAGCTTTGTCTCGCCATCCATTTTCTGCTTCTCATGCACTGATTTGCAGAAAATATAACGTAAAGTACCAAAAATTACCCCCATGATTTACAACCCATTGATTTTCGACAGTTTGAAAACCGTTTTTCAATCTTGTGAAAGTAATCATGTTTGTTCCGCCGTGAGGGTTTCGGCATATTCAAGTAACATATTTTTGTAATTTTCAATTTTTTTACAAACTAAAAACAAACATATTTTTTGGTTTTTCAAAATTTTTCAATTTTTAGGGTTTTTGAAATATTGTTTATTTATATACAGAAAACAAACAAACTAACTCCCTGTTTTCATCCAACACAGGGTCCAGCAGCCTCTTCCTCCTCTCATTGTGCCAGGCTGCTCCAACTTCCATTCTCACAATCTTTGATTTTGTTGAGCACCTGCACATTCAAAGCACTTGAATTACTTGAACAATTTAGCCCAGGTATGTTGGACCTTAGGCATTTCAACACAATATGAATCATTCAATTTCGGAAAGTCTTTGTCATCAAAGACTTTTTCAATTTTAACTTCAACTTTTTCATCTTTTACTGAATTCACTTGTTTCTTAACACTCCATGTTTGACCTTTTGGAGTACCTCTTTTATAAAAATGTGACACTTTTTGAACATTTTCTTTATGAACAACTTTTGGTTTCCAAAACTCATTTGGTTTTGTTGTATCAACAGTTATTTTCCAACTTCGTGTTGTTCTCAATCTGGGTGTGTGAGAATTCCAGGTCTGTCTAGAATCGAACGTATTCGGTTTTGATTTCCATGTTTGGTTCGAAGCAAACTTGTTTATGTTATACCTCCAAGTTTGTTTTGAATCAAATTTGGTTGACCTTTGTTTCACATCCTCAGATTTCTGTTTCTCAACATTTTCAGACTTCTTTTTGTCAACATCCACAGGTTTCAGATTTGGACACTTGCGTGCGAGATGTCCAATTTGATCACACTTAAAACATTTTCATTTTGAAACATCTTTGAACTGTGGTTGTTGCTTTTTCTTTTGAACACAGAACTCTTCATTAGACTGTCGTATAACTTGGAGTTCTTTCTCTTCTTCTAAACTTATACCTTGAACAAAATTCATTTTTGCCTGAAAATTTTGCGTTTCATTTTTCTTCCAATTTTGTTTCTTCTTATAACCCAACCCAGCCTTCATGTTCTTATTTTTGTAACCAGGTTTGTTATAAAAAGTTTTGTAACCGTTTCCTGCAAACTTTAAAATCTCATATTTTTCAATTTCAACCATCTTGAAAACTTTATCAACTTTTTCTGAAATCACATTCTGAATCGGGAATACAACATCTAAGAATAATTTGTCCGATCCAATCATGGTATAAACCAATCATTTTGAATCTTCATTCAAATTTTTCTCGGATTTTGAGTTTTTCAGATATCTATCATGAAAATTACCTTCATTTTCATCATGTGATTCAGATTTACCTGTATCAACCGACTCTTCTTTCAACACACTTTCAACGACCTTACCTACCACCTCTAAATAACTAGAATCATCAGATTTGGAATAGGTTACGTCAATGTTGTCTGGCAATTGATCTACCAGGTTGAAAGTTTTTTCGACCTTTTCATCATCATAAAACACAAACTTTTCCGGTGGTAGAACTTGATGAAACTCTGAGCCAATACCTTTCGTGTTTTGCTCAAAATCTTTCCCATCCGGTTTTATGTTGAAAATACGTTCAAGCACATATGACGACGTGTGATAACTTTTTAATTTGTTGTTATCCTGTTCTAAATCAGCAATCTTACGCTTAAGTTTAGCAACATCTTCAATATAAGAATTTACAACTTGTTGTTTTATTTCATACATTCGTTTTAGTTCATTTGATGTTTCAGAACAATATTTCAATCTTGATTGAACAAGTTTCATTTCACTTTTTACTTTTTCATATGATTCTTTTGTAATGTGATAAGCCAATTTTATTGAATCATACTCCTTTTTCATTTCTTGGCAAATATTTTCTTTTTGAAAACATTCTTCTGTCATTTTAGAAACATTTTCTTTCATAACTTCATTCTCTTTTTCTAATTTTTTATATTTTTCTAAAAGCGTTTCATTATTTTCTTTTAAAACCTTTTCATTTTCAAACATTTCTTTGCACTTGTTTTTGAAAACTTCTTCAAGTTTTGTGAAATCAAGATCTCTTGTTCTGATCTTTTCGTCTTTTTCAGTACAAGCACTGCACGTTTCCATGCATTTCTTGCACTGTTCAACAGTTTCAGTCAAGATGTTAGAATGAGAATTTACCTTAGTGATTGGCACCTTGGTGTTAGCTTCAACTTCAGTCTGATTCTGGTCAGCATCATTCTTCTTATCTTCACTAGCACCAGCATCACCAACAACAATTGTTGAACTCTCAATCTTCACCTCTATCGAACTTTCCTTCTTCTTCTTGGCTTCTTCAACTTGCTGTTCTTCAGTAACAGCCTTTTCTTTCTCAACTACCTTCTCTTCAACTTTCTCAACTCCATCTTTCATTTTTTTCTTCAACCTTGACCTCCTCAGCAACCTTCTTCAAATCATCAACTAAATTCTCAATGTTCTTCTTCATTCTTTCTTCATTTCTCTTCCTCAGTTTTGTTGTCATAGCATCCCTGATGATTTTATCCAGCCTTTTCACATATGTCTTGTCTTTTGCAACATTGGAATAATATTCGCCGGATCGAGGAATAACAAGGAGAACATCATCATGAACTATGTCACTTCTTGGAACAACCGGTTCACCTTGTTTGTTGACATAACATTCTTGTTTCTTATCCCATCTTTTGTTCTCCACTGTATTTTCATACTCTTCCTGCATTTTCTCCATTCTGCACCCCACAATGAATCTTTCTTTTTCAGTCTTCTCTTTCAAAATCTCTTCTCTGGTTTTCTCTTTGATTTCAGCCATGATACTATCTTCTTGAATCACCTTGAATATAAACAACCAGATCAGTTTAATCACTATCCAACAACTGAATCAAACTGATACTTGGACTGGTGAATATTTTGTGCGGACTGAGTTTGATGTGAACTGAGATTTAAGTTGTCAAACCGTGCAAACTGCTATGATCCGGATCAAATTCAAACAACCTGACCCACTACGTGCAGACTGAGTTCACTCTCAATTGACCTGGTTCACAAAGACACGACCTGAACTGTTTCAAGTGATTTGACTGAACTGCTTTGAACCATATGAATTTGATGCGATGAATCTTGACTTTCAATCCATGCAAACTGACATATCTTATGCACACGCTAATCAATGCCGACAATTCACAAAACAACTTTGATTGGACCGAGATGATGACATGGGCTGATGATATAATGAGCCGACAAGGAATCACATGCTAGCTTTTAATGAACCTCGAAAACCTTCCTTTTTAAACAAATTTTAATTGGACCTCAATTTGAACAATTATGATATGTGCTGACAATATTCTCGATTTAATACATCTCACATATACTTTCAAACTATCAAATGTCCGACAATTTGATTCTCAACATAATTCTCATTGGACCAAACATTAAAATGGGCTGTCAACACTTTTATCAATTCAATTCTATTGGACTTATAACCAAGTGGGTCGGTGTTTTTAATTTATTCACATTCAAACTCGATTTCAAATGGCCGACAACATCAATACAATACTCAGCACAAATGGGTCGGAGATATTAATTGTTTCACATGGACCAAGATGATAGTCTGTTGTTTTTAATTCATTGAGCCGACATTATAGAACAAATTCAATTAATGGATCGATGAACTGTTTTTAATAAATGGACTGACAACAATCAATATGAAATTCAATTTCACATGCACTCATACATCACTACTTAATTCCTATTGGGCCGATAATACTGATCAGATCAAAACAAGTATATCACGTGAACTACTGAACCACTTTCAAATGGAAATAGACACTTCACATTCAAACGGAATTACGATCTGTTCAAGCGAAATAATGACTTTCAAGCGAAATCTTCAAACGAAATGTGTCACTTTCAAACGGAATATGGTATTTTCAAACGGAATTATATGTTTTCAAGCGAAATTAATGTGTTTTCAAACGGAATATGGCTGATTCAAGCGAAATCAAAGTGAACTTTCAAGCGGAATCAGGCTGTTGACGCGAAATCGGACCTAAAAACTCAGATTTCTCCTAAACGGCTAGGAATTAGGATCTGAAACTTGGTAGGGTTATAGATCAGTTGTTTTCGCACAACATATCAAAAAATCATGAATTTTGGACCGTAAAAACCCATTCAATTTGACGAAAATCAGTTAAAAACGTGAAAAATATGAAAAAGATGAAGAAATAGATGAAATCCGGATCTGAAATCGATGAAATCATGAGTGGAATTGTGTGTTGGATCAGTGCAATCGAGCTCCTGCTCTGATACCACTTGTAGGACCGGTTTTGATTCCGAAACGATTGCGAACCGAACGTATGACGTGCGGAATCCGTACACGAACGCGACCTAACACACACGATGTAATATAAACGTGATTCTATTATAAATCTAACAAGAACAAGCACCTTGAATCACTTTCTCTCACTAGATTCTCTCTCTAGATCTAGAGCTCTCCTAAACACAAATGAGCCAAAAGTCTAAATTCTAATACTAAAGCCCCTATTTATAGGCTAAGGGGAATTAATGAGATTTCTCATTAATTACAGAACTGCCACCTTGCCTTTTGACTAGCTATCTCTAATATTACAATATAAAGCTCGTTTTGAACTGTTTCTCGCTACGGCTCGGATTGACGAAGGCGATAGACATAAATGCACTAACAGGAACTTCTATTTTTATATGAATTCAAAGCCGCTATATCGGCCGATCCAGAGCTGCAGGCTCTAATCCAGCAGATGTGTACCTCACCTGCTGATTTCCCAAATTACACCTTCAAAAGATGGCCTTTTTATTCTTTCATCACCGATTGATTGTACCAGCTACTTCATCCATTAACCAACAGCTCTTTCATGAATTCCACACAATGCCGATTGGGGGTCATTCGGGCATTAAACGAACCTTTCACTGACTGGTTGTTACCTTCTATTGGAAGGGTAGGCGAACGGATGTTCACACGTTTGTCACACATTGCCACACATGTCAACAAATGAAGAGTTCGTGTGTCTCCCCAGATGGGCTTCTACAGCCCTTATCGGTTCCCGGTTTGGTATTTGAAAGTATCGCTATGGACTTCATCACGTCGGTTCCCCCCTGACACGGTAAAATGGTTATGTTGGTTATTGTGGACCGTTTATCCAAATACGGACATTTCATTGCTTTGCCTACGTCCTTTACTAGTTTTATGGTCGCTACAATTTTGTCAATGACATCATTCGACTATAGAAGGTTCCCTTAAATATTGTTTCAGATCGCAATCCTCGTTTTATGTCTGATTTTTGGAAGGAGCTCCACCGTCTTCAAGGAACCACCCTCTCCTTTAGCACTGCCTACCATCCCCAGACGGATGTCCAAATGGAGGCCCTTAACAAATGTCTTGAAATGTACCTTCGTTGCTTTGTTACCATTCAACTGAAGGAATGGGTACAATTCTTACCATGAGCAGAATTCTGGTATAATACTTCGTACCAAACAACATCTAAAATGACTCCGTTTGAGATACTCTAGGGTTGGAAACCACCAACAATTACCCGTTATGTTAAAGATGCTACCGGTAATTCCATTATTGAAACCCAACTGCTCGAAAGGATTGCTACCCTTCGTATACTCAAAGATAATCTGCTTAAAGCCTGAGAACGCATGACTATTGCAGCCAATAAGCACTGTCGTGGTGTTCAGTTTCACGTCGGCGACTGGGTTTATGTAAAGCTTCAACCTTTTCACCAAGGATTGGTACGTTTACAATGCCACTATAAATTAGGCCGCCAGTATTTCAGTCCCTATCAAATCACTTCAACAGTGGGTTCTGTGGCTTATAAAGTTGCCATTCCAGATACCGTCAAAATCCACAATGTTTTCCATGTTTCGCTCTTACGTAAATGCATGGGCAAACCTGAACAACAAGCCATCCCTATTGAACTTGTTAGCTCAGACATCACCTTTGATTTTGAGTATCCAAGACCACCGTACAGTACACAGAGGTGGCCAAGTGATTGACCAATACCTGGTGACTTGGCAAGGCCTACCGACCACCACAGCTACCTGGGAAGAAAACTCTCCTTTTCTAGAATTTTCCAAACCTCCACCTTGCGGACAAGGTGGATCTTAAAGGGGAAGGAAATGTTATGAATGAAAAAGGTCCAGAAAGTCAAAAGATTGAAACGGTTATGGTGGGACCAGGCGAGCTAAGAAAGAGCACTCGGGTGAGGAAATTGCCTGCAAAATTGAGGGCCTAGATCATTACACGTCAGCTTAAGGGAATAACTAATTGGAATGAGGCCTTAATAAAGAGCATGTAAGGAGTGTGATAGGGTAGATTGAATTTGTATTCGGTTTCTCTTTTCTCATCTCCGTCTGTATCTCTATTTCCCATCTCCTTCTGCTCTTAAGTTTTGAATAAAGTTCTTCTCTTATTGCTGCTTATTATTGTTATCCTCTGTCTAATTAGTATACATTCCAGCGGACATATCTTGGAATTGAAATATTCAAAAAAAAATCAAGTGCACAAAGTGTTCGGCTGAGTGGCAAAATAGTCGGGTTGGGTCGGGTGGGGTCTTGGGTCAAAATGTGTTCGAGTCAGAGTAGGCCTGGATCGCAACGAGTCAGAACAGGCCCTGGTGAAAAAGGTCGCTCCAAAACATGTTCATTTTAGGCAGAGTCAGAACGGGCTTTGCCCAAATTAGGTTTGGGTCAAAACAGGTTGTTTTATAAACAAATTACCTTATAACTAAAACTATTCAAAAAATAATAGATTTTGGTCTGCAAAGGTTTCAGTTCTTTAGCGATCTCTATGAACAGGTATTTACGCCTAGTCCTTTTCCAAGTCATTGCTTACAACCAACTTTGAAGAAGTATTGAGAGCTTGGATGACAAGCTTGGTATTTTGATGATGCAAGATATTATTTTCTTCATAGATGCAATAACGTATGTAGGAGCTGTAACTATATGGCAATATATGATAACTCGTATTGAAATTATAAAAAAACAACAAAATGAAGGCCATGAAACTAACCTACCCAGCGCAATACTTGTATAGTCTCTGTTGCCACTCCTTGAATGTTTGCCCATCTAAAAAAATTGTGAGTTTGGTTCAACAAGAGCTTCAAATAAATTAAAAAAAACCAACAAATTGTAAATTTACAACATACTTCTGGGCACAGACGGTGTTGTAGCGATATCTCCGGGGTAAAAGGGTTCAAGGGTTTCTATTAGCCTAACGCAGGTCGTGGGGTCCTCCCACATTTGTAGCACGTGGGGTTGGATCACTAGTTTATTGATCGCTTTTGATTCCAGCTTGAAGGGAATTCAAGCCGGAATGAAGTTGTTAGCGAAGCAATGCTGTTTGAAGTGAAGAAGAGAAGCAAGTATGAAACTTGTTCTCAAGAGAAGAGAGCAGATCAGAGAGTATGTGTTAGCTCAACTGATCTGGTGTCCCTGATATGGTTGTTGGAGCTGGTACTTATAGATAAGATGTATTCTATAAGAGGAAGCTCGTGACCATGGATCCAAGGCTACAGTGGAGGAATTACCCGTTTGGGGGTTGGAGGCTTTAGACCTACGGATAAAAGGTTGTTCTCTGTGCACATGTTCTGTCTGTGCAGAAATGGTTCACACGTTAAGTGTTGATGTGACCGGACACTGTGCGTGTCCTTTTTACTGTTCACCTGAGTTCGCGCGTATTGGACCTCTCAACCTTTTAACCTTTTAAGTTGTTATGTATATTAGTCATTTTATTGAGATTTGGGCTACCCCCGTCATCAGCCCCCCAAGTCTGAGGTGTTTGGGATGTAAGCTCAAATGCTTCTGACTTTTACACATTATTTTTTATTGCTTAAAGGCTTCAAGGCTTTAAGGCGTTTGAGTTTTGAGATTTGAATTTCGGAATGATAGTAGATGTGATAGGCTTCAAGGTTTTAAGGCTTTAAGGCTTTAAGGCTTGAAGGCTTAAAGGCTTCAACTTGTCTCACTCAAGAGGAAGTTGAGGCTTTTTGTAAAGAATGGGGGATCGATCTAAAGTTTAATCCGGTGGCTCTGGGTTTTGGCAAATCGATCGATTAGTGTCCCGTTGGTTCGATTGTTCTTTATTGCTGAGTTTTCCAACTTGCGTCATCTGTTTTCGGTCTTTGTTCTGAATGTTTTAGATTATTATCGTGTGTTGTTTGGTCAGTTGCGTCCTCAAGGTCTTGCTGGGACTTTACACTTTGAGGTCTTGTGATAGGGTATGACCCATCATTGTTGTTCCGATGTTTCTTGACGATTGGGTCGCGTTTGAGACATCCCAAGTTGATGTTTGTTTGACTTCCTCATTGGTTACTACCGTTGGTTCTTGGAAGGACCGATTTTTCTGGATTTCTGAGTCCATTGTTTCCTTCAAGCTTGTTTGGAGGCACCCTGATGCTATGTTAAACAAGCTTAAGCCATTTGAGTCTGAACTAGATAGTTGGTTGTTAAAAACCATTAGGAAGTGTCCTTCAAGGCTTCATCCCTTTCCTGAACACCTTTTAGTGTTGATGGGTGTGAGCACCTTGTGGGACAAGCCGGATCGTGACCCTGTGCTCATGAGGTATGATCAGGGTATGATGTTTTGCCTTATGCTTTATCAAGAGTGGTGATACCTCTGATGTTGTGTTTGGGGATGTTGAGGCTACCTCCAGCGAAGATGTTGTTGCCAGAGGTGCTGAACACAGGTTCGAGGGTTCAGGCTATGTGAACGTTCTAAATGTCAAAGGCTTTACTAGGGTCGGTGCTTCCAAAGCCTCTAGCCATTGTTTAACCCGATGTGTGTTAAAGGTAGCTGACCATCCATCGGCTTCTGAGCCAGTGGGACAGAGCCATGACGTAGAGGCTTAAGACGACTTGGAAGTTGGGGTTGAGGGAAAATTGTCACACCCGCTCGTAGCGGAAGCGCGAGGTGTGATCTGATCGGTTCTCATTGCATAACAATATAAGTGAACATACTAAATGAATAAAAACAAGCTCCAATGCCATTGTCATAATTGTTTCAAAAGAACGCAACATAAGTTAAATGTATTGGTTACAAACCATTAAATGAAAATAAGTTGTCATCGTTTTATACATCAAAATGTAAGTCTTAAAATGTCAAGGATTTGACCACTATATCACCGCAAAGAGGCGGTATATAACGGGCAAACCCTTCGAATGGTGGCATGGAGTCTTGATACTTTCTTTCCTTGACTGAAATGTCTGCATGGTCCACTAATTCCCTGAAATACATGTTAAGTTTGAAAACATCAACAAAAGTTGGCGAGTTCATGCAGTTTAGTTGAATGATATGTATCTGTAAAATGTGAGTTGTATAAAATGTATCTGTAAAATGTGAGTTGTATAAAATGTATCCATAAAATGTGAGTTGTATAAAATGTATCCATAAAAAGTGTCACACCCGCTCGTAGCGGAAGCGCGAGGATTGTAGTGAACCAGGATTCTTTCTCGAGTCTAAGTCTACAATCACTAGGGATCTCTCACGAAAACCTCTTGTTCATGTTTAACAGATTATAAATAAAATTGTACAGGTCAAAAGGTTTTCATTGCATAAACATTTTTCAAGGTCCACTACAACAAAAATTCATTTCACATAAATCAAGCGAGGACATTTCCATGGGTGAAGTCTATGAGACAGACACAATACATTAATAGACTATGTGCCTACAATACATTACATTATCAGTTTATGCATTATAAACAGTTTACTGGTTTAGCTTATACAAGATAGAAATCCTTGATTGATAGGATTTACATGATTATATATATAGGTTGTTCATATATATGTTGCATGAAATATTTTGCCAAGAACAAAATACCTTCGACTTCAAACTCTATTATTATTCTTTACTCACACGATGAAAATATCGACCCCAATGTCTAATGCGGAGCTTATGGCGAACATGATTCCTAAGTGAAATCTTAAACTTAATTCCGTAAAATATGGTTGCTTTCTCGCGAATGCTGAGATGCCTGACCATGATAATGACGATGAGGCGAAGGTGGTAACCTTGGACAACAACTCCATTAGTGGGGCGAGATCCATGTGACTCATACTAATCAAGGTGGATATACTCTTGTCCTTACAAGGAAGATGAAGTATTCATCTTGAAGGTGCCTCTTCGGTTGTTATTATTACAGATTCTTTTCATTTCTATTTCACCTAACGCCGTACCATTCTGCGAGTAATGACAACGAACGTTGACACGTGAGTTATCACGAAGGTCCCTCCTATGTTGAAGGTATATTGACAATAACGTTTCCTCTCTTATTGATCGGCAGTTTCGTACGAGAGAATGCTAGGGTGACCATGCAAGGCAATTTATTATTACGGTGGCCAACGTAATAACAACTTGTAGTGCATGGAAATTCTGGTGGACTCTGCGGGTCAAACTAATGATCACTATCCATTCAAAATTCTTAAGTGTTCAAGTTTCTATCTAGTAGAACACTAACCGAGATGGTTACTATAACACCTTACAATACAATACAATACAGGAAGACGACACGTATTTGTTCACACCTAACATTTGATCTACATCACGATTCAGTTGAGACTAGTCATCTAAACAAACAAAATTTGTTAGCCACTCATGAAGTAATTTCCTCAACATTCTAATTTTTTTTTTTTTTTTGTACATGGGCTATTTCCATGGTGTCTATGACACTTTACCCTACTTTACTTTACCTTACCTTATCATATTCCACCTTATCATATTTATTGGATATAGATACAATAAATTCCGTCGCTTGACATTTGTCTTTTCCCAAGGGATGGTATGGCATGAGCCATGCTGCAACTCCCTCATTGCATTCTATTCAACATCTTTGGAGATTCTAATGATCTTGTTAGAGCTCGTGAAGCTCAAGCACTATCACCATACTCGTCACATGGGCAAGTATGACAAAGAAATTTCTTTACTTGGGACGACCGAGGTCCATAGAGTAGGGAATACATATTATATGGACGAAGACCACTGGTTGGTTTCCCCTCCTCAACGAATTATTTTTTTTCCATTTAGACATATGACCAATACACGCAAGAGGCATTACACCTTTTGGTTTTGGTTATCCACAATATCATTCATTCAAACATGTATCAACAATGAGGTCTTGAGGTTTCCATGACCGATTGCATTTTTCATTCTTGGGCGCATGATAGACTGTATTTATCCAAATATACGTCTAAATTCTTTTAGTAGTATATATTAATAAGATCATGGCGCCAAAAGAAACAAATGCTTTTACACAAGACATGGTTTATACATGACATTGTTACGTAAGACATTGCTATACATGACATTTGACGTTGGTTTACACAACACATTTTTGGTAGTTATTGATAAGTGATGAGACGTGTGTAATATGATAAAAGCATGGTGGATACGCCGCTGGTACTTCCTATACATAAGTGCTTATATTATATTGCATATCGTGGCATATCTGAACCATTTTGACAAAGACAATACATGACATCTTTTACTAAAGACAGGATTTTCTATTTTAAGGCATGATATATTTTATGCACTACATTTCATTTGGTTATTTATTTAACCATACATCATTCTTTTATATCATCTGATTTTCATATCTATTTTCATATGATATTATAAAAGAACTCGATCATAACTGGAGCCAATATTGTTGGTTACACTTGATGCTTTCACGGTCTCTCAAGGGTTGTTCCATACTGGGTAACACCCGAATTCAAACACCCTGAGTGTTACATTTTGGGTTTAGCCTCGGAGATCCGAAGCATGACCGCATCATCCCACCCTACCTCAATCACTCAAACAGTAGTTACTCGACACGTTTCCAATCAACCAACATTTCACATCCATGTTATTTGATACTGGTGCCAATTTTAGCTTCATATCAACATTTCACATACATGAGTTTCATGGCTAGTGGCGGGATTGTCCAAGCTACAATTAGGGACTGGATTATCCTACAACTAAACATAGGGAGTGGGCTATCCTACATCTAAAGCATAGGGATTGGGCTATCCTACATCTAAACATATGGATTGGGTTATCCTACATTTAAACATACGGTTCCTAAAACTATACAGTGAAGTACTCGCCACACAGAATTCCAAATTTACTTGGCCTAGAGCCAAGTAAGCTAGACGTCCCCTCATTCTATAGAATCGGTATACGGTAAACTAGTCGAGTCAGGGAAAGTTGTTAGAGGATGTTCCTTGGAACTTGGCGAGCGAAGATTCAGTATTGATCTCTTACCCGTTGAGTTGGGTAGTTTCGATGTAGTGGTTGGCATGGATTGGTTATCCGATAACCAAGCCAAAGTCTTTTGTCATGAAAAGGTCATTCGCCTACCACTACTGAACAAAGAGACACTTGTTATTCATGGAGAGAAGCATGATACACCATTGTGGATCATCAATTGCATGAAGGCACATAAGTGCTTACGGAAAGGTTGTTTTGCCTTTCTGGCACATGTTGTCGACAAGAAGGCCGTTGGGCCGAAGCTCGCAGATATTCCAGTGGTAAAAAGGGTTTCCTGAAGTCTTTCCTGAAGACTTGCCGGGATTATAACCATATCGACAAGTCGAGATTCATATCGACTTGGTATCGTAAACCTCACCCATAACCAAATCTCCATATCGATTAGCACCTTTTGAAATGCAAGAGTTATTCACACAACTTCAAGAGTTGTTGGATAAAGGATTCATTAGATCAAGCTTCTCGCCTTGGGGAGCTCCAGCTTTGTTTGTAAAGAAGAATGATGAAACACTCAGAATGTGCATCGACTACAGAGAGTTGAATAAACTCACCATCAAGAATCGGTATCCACTATCGAGGATTGGTGATTTATTCGATCAATTGCAAGGTTCAAGCTTCTACTCTAAGATAGACTTATGATCGGAGTATCATCAGTTACGAATTCAAGAGGAAAGCACACCGAAAACGGCTTTTAAAACTCGTTATGGTTATTACGAGTTTCTCGTTATGCTTTTGGTTTAACGAATGCACTAGCGGTCTTCATGGAATTAATGAATCGCGTGTGCAAGCCGTATCTCGACAAATTCGTCGTAGTATTTATTGACGACATATTAATATACTCACGATTGACTAATGAACACGAACAACATTTGAGAACCATTTTGGAGCTACTAAAGAAGGGGAAACTATACGAGAAATTTTCCAAGTGCGAATTTTGGATTAGCGAGATACAATTTCTCAGGCATGTAGTGAATGAGAAAGGCATTCAAGTAGACCCGGCTAAGATTGAAGCAAATGAGAATTGGGAAGTGCCCAAGACTCCAACTAGAGTCCGATAATTTTTTTTTGGGATTAACGGGATATCATCGGAGATCTATAGAGATTTAAAAAAAAATTACTCAATTGCTAACCTCCCTCACCCATAAAGACAATAAATTCGCCCCAATCGAAAAACAAGAAATAACATTACAACTTATTCTTAAGATTGGTGCATAGCATTTTACAATCTTATCATTATCCGACGATACCGATGACTTTGTTGTAAACTATGATGCTTCGCATCAAGGATTGGGTTGCGTACTCGTGCAACGTGAAAAAGTTATCGTGTACACGTCGCGCCAATTAAAAAGTTCACGAGAAGAACTATACCACTCTCGACCTTGAGTTAGGCGTGGTGGTATTCGCTTTAAAACTTATGGCGACATTATTTATATGGTACTCAATGCATTATTTTCACGGATCATAAAAGTCTTCAACACATATTCAACCAAAAAGAATTAAATATGCAAAAGCGATGTTGGGTTGAATTGTTGAACGACTATGATGGTGAAATAAAGTACCATCCGGGCAAGGCGAACGTTGTAGGTGACGCCTTGAGCCGCAAGGAGCGAGTTAGAATACTGAGAGTTCAAGCATTAGAGAAGATGATTCACAAGCGCTCAAGGAAGAGCATATTCAACCAGAAACACTTCGAGGCATGAAGGAACAATTAGTGCCGAAAGAAGATGGAACTTTATACCTTATGGGTTGAAATTAGGTTCCATTCTTTGGCGGCCTTCGAGATGATATTTGGAGGAAGCACATAGGCCTAAGTATTGAAAGAATACTATTGGTGGCCTAACCTCAAAAGTAATATCGCGACTTATGTCGGAGAATGCTTGACTTATGCGAAAGTCAAAGCCGAATATTAAAATCCCTCGGGATTGGTACAACAACCCGAGATTCCCGTTTAAAAATGGGAACAAATATCGATGTACTTCATTACGAAGTTACCCAGGACCTCAAGAGGTCACGACATGATATGGGTAATCCTCGATAGATTGAAAGTCCGCACAATTCTAACCGACTCGGGAGAAGGATAGTACTGAGAAACTAGCGGAACTCTATCTCAAAGAAATAGTGGCTCGTCATGGAGTGCCTATTTCAATCATTTCGGACCGAGACGGTTGTTTTGTTTCAAGAATTTGGAAATCATTTCAACAGGCCTTTGGATATCATTTGAATTTAAGTACGTCCTTTCATCCACAAACTGACGGCTAGAGCGAACGGACAAGCCAAACACTCGAAGATATGCTTCGCGCATGTGTTATGGATTTAGACGGCAATTGGGATACTCATCTACCTTTAGTTGAGTTTTCCTACAATAACAGCTACCATACTAGTATACAAGCTGCACCGTTTGAAGCTCTATATGGTCGAAAGTGTCTCTCTCCGCTATGTTGGGCGGAAACAGGCGATAGTCAATTAATTGGCCCGGAACTAGTCCAAGGGACTACGGATAAAATTTTTCAGACCCGAGACCGTATCAAGGCGGCTCGCGATCGACAAAAGAGCTACGCGGACAAGAGACAGAAGCCATTATCTTTTGAGATCGGAGACAAAGTCTTATTGAGAGTCTCGCCTTGGAAGGGCGTAGCGAGGTTCGGTAAGCGTGGGAAGCTTAACTCTCGTTATGTAGGACAATTTGAAATCTTAGAAAAGATTGGCACTGTTGCCTACAACTTGAAGTTACCAGACGAACTAAGTAGTGTACACGACACATTTCATGTGTCGAATCTTAAGAAGAGTCCAACACAAGAAACGGTTATCATCCCGACGGATGAAGTTCACATTGATGACAAACTCCAATTCATAAAGCACCTGTTAAGGTCATGGACCGGAAGGTCCAGAAAATACGAAGGAGTCGTAACATATTTGTAAAAATTCGTTGGAACTCTCGACACGGACCCGAATATACTTGGGAACGTGCAGATCAAATCAAAACCAAAATACCCTCACCTGTTTGAGTAGTCTCCTGCAAAGGATGACTCAGTTTGAATTTCGGGACGAAATTCTCAATAACAAGGGGAGAATGTGACAAATGGCAAATAACCGGAAATTCCGTACTGTCTAATCACTATTCTTAGTATATAATCTCATGCAATTAGCGTAATTTAATTACGTAACTGTGTCGTACATTAGACGACAATGTTAGGACAAGAAAACAATGATATAACATATGTTGGTTTTCGTCGTATTGCGAAACCAATTAAACAATGTCCTAAAAGTGTTGGTAACAAGTGCTGCGCGCACTATTCACGGTTACACTATTCATGCCAGGAAAACCGTGAAAACAGAACGAAACAAGGAAAAACGACACACGGCTAACATAACTGAGTCCGTTTATATAAGAAAACACTAATACGAAAACATATCTTACAAAGATACAAGACTTTCCGGTACAACGCCCTAATCGCTAAATCGTCCGTTTCACTAAAAATAAGACAATTTTAACTCGTCCAAAATAATAATTTAGCATTTCCGGGACTGTATACTTGTTAGATTATGTTTTTAAACATTATCTAACAAGTTTTTCATATGATGTTAATCATAACTAGATCAAATAAACAAGTAACAAGGTTCAAATCACAACATAAACAATCTTATATATTATGATTATTTTTTTTTTTTTTTGCTTCTTTATATTTTCATGTTTATTATGTATGATTATTTTGTTATCTCTAGTTATAATAACAATCATAACATAAACAAGTATGAAAATAAGAGATTTAGAAGCTCACTTCTAGCACTAGGCTAGGGATGATCTAAGTGATGATTAAGAGCTAAGAAGATGAAGATCTTGATGATTGAAGGTTCTTGAGTGGATGAAAGAGTGTCATTTTTCTTGTAAGTGCTTTAGATCTTCTTATGTCCCATGGAAATCCATATTGATCATCAAGGAGGTGATAAAAAAAATGGGTTTATGGTGGGTGTTCTTGATGAAAAGATGAAGATGATGAGAGAGTTTGTGTTTGTAAATAAAAAAAAATATAAAGTGATGATATAATGGTTAGTAACTTAAAGTAACTAGTTGTTATAACAAATCACCAACTTCATCCACTTGTAATAAACCAAAATATCTAGATATTTTAGCAAGTAATTAAGGGTGTGGGACCCATTTATTTTCGTCATATACATGGGGGGGGTAAAGTGTAACATTTTTATAAAAATGTCTTAAACATGTAGATATTTTGGTAATTAGGCTAAGTATGGTGATTAGGGGTAATCTTTCACCATTAGGAGGTAATTAGTGATTCGGAATGTTAATTATTATTAACAAATTCACTAAACTAGTAGAAATTATATTTTGATATCTTAAACGACTTCCGTTTGGTCGTCGGTTCTATAAAAGCACTTTTAATTCCTACCGACGAAGTTTTTCCGTAAGTTGTAAATCCGCAACCAAGAGATGTATAAAGGGATTTGGAATCTCAAAATAACCTTAACTAGTTCACCAAAGCTTTCATTTGGTTGTTTTCGATGTCGAAAATGTCGTTTATTAGCTTGTCGGTGCAGAAATGGACAAGTTGTGGGGGTTGCAACGCAGCATCGAAAGCTTATGTTTCGGACACCCCATTAATATCCTCAAATTGTTTCCATATGTTTGTCATCATTTTTCATATTTCCGGAGTCCCGGAAATGCTAAATTATTATTTTGGACGAGTTAAAATTGTCTTATTTTTAGTGAAACGGACGATTTAGCGATTAGGGCGTTGTACCGGAAAGTCTTGTATCTTTGTAAGATATGTTTTCGTATTAGTGTTTTCTTATATAAACGGACTCAGTTATGTTAGCCGTGTGTCGTTTTTCCTTGTTTCGTTTTGTTTTCACGGTTTTCCTGGCATGAATAGTGTAACCGTGAATAGTGCGCGCAACACTTTTTACCAACACTTTTAGGACATTGTTTAATTGGTTTCGCAATACGACGAAAACCAACATATGTTATATCATTGTTTTCTTGTCCTAACATTGTCGTCTAATGTACGACACAGTTACGTAATTAAATTACGCTAATTGCATGAGATTATATACTAAGAATAGTGATGAGACAGTACGGAATTTCCGGTTATTTGCCATTTGTCACAAAAATAAATAAAAGAAAAGACAAGGAGTTGTCCTTGGTGATTGGTAAGGAGAGTAAAGCAGCGGGTAAGAAGGTTGTGAGCTTGAAGTGTTTCGGGAAGGGTGGTGAAGGTTCCGTCACTGTTAATCCAGAAGAGGTTTATGTGCTGGATTGGAGGGTCACAGTTAGTGACAGCTTCATGCCTTCATTCGTTTGTGAGGATGTTCTTACCCATTTTGCTCCTCCTACTGTTCGAGGTTCTTGCTCATCTGTGTACAATGAACTGATGATTTCGAAAATGATGATGGTTGCTTGCAACCTTGCTACCTTGCTTCTTGAGGGTGTATCCCGATTTCGAAAAAGGATGCAAGAATATGAAGTCTTTTAGAAGAAGAGGGATGAGATGAAATCTTCAATGGTTGCTTTGAAAGAAGCTGAGGGCTACGCTAAGAAGGAGAAAGCATTGTTGTTTGAAGATTTTTAGGAGTTTTCTTCCCGCACAAGACTGATATGGTTGAATTGGAAAAACTCTTGGAGGCTGACAAGGTTCAAGTCAGGGTCGATAAGGCTGCCTTGGAACTTCAGAAAAAAGCCTTATTAGAGGAGAAAGAAGGGTTAAAGGCTTCACTTGCCCAGGCAACTAGTGATAATAAATGGCTCATTGAGCATGGATTTCAGCAAGTGGTTACCAATCTTCTCCATTCGTCGGAATTCAACAAAGTCTTGGGTGATGTGTACACCGAGCTTCTTGCTCATGGGAGACACCAAGGTTTATTTGCTGGTTACAAAGCTTTGTGAACCTAGGGAGCCTCAGGAAAAGTCTTCTCTTTTTCAACCCAAAGCCTTCGAAGTCTTCAAGGAAACTGTTTTGAAGGTAGGGTATATTATTTACCCTTATGTGGGTGAAGTCTCCAAGTGTTTTGGTAAACCTTTACCTGTCTTGCAGGAGCTAAAACCCAAGGGCCTTAATGAGGCTGTTTGTAACGAAGTGTTGAAGTCCCTCTCGAAGAAACGTCCTTGCTTCGGAGATAGCGAGGAAACGTGTTCTGAAGGTGGTGAAGGCTCAAAGGGTTCAAGCCTTAAAGCCTCCGAGGCAGCGGGTGCAGTAGGGAGGAAAAAGAGGAAGGCTAAAAAGACCCAAGATGATAGAGGTTCGAAGAAGGATGATGCATCAAAGTATACCATCTATGACGTTGCTAAGTGAAGAAGAAACCTTAATTCATAGCTTTCTTAGCATGTCGAACAATGTTATGGGTTATTTGTTTGAACATCTTTTTATTTTAAAGGAATCTTCTAGATCCCTTGGTGGTTAAAGCCTTGAAGGCTTGTGGACAATGTTTTATGTTTGATGGCCAGTATGGCCCTTGCTATCTTTAACTTATCTTTCTATGTTGTTCTATTTATTCCCTTGCGTTTTCATTGATTTTGCATGTTGTCTTTGTTTTGGGTGGTGCATCTTATGTTATTTATACCTTAAAGGGTTCAGTGCTGCAGTCACTTAGCCTTAGGATATTTTTAACAAGAAGATACAACCTCTATCCTATGTATGACATTCACTTAGAGTCTTTTTGGTTCGTAAGCCAATGTTGGGGCTTAAGGAACATTTGGTGTAGGCTGTTCAAACCCGTCTATGAGACATGATTTTTAAGATTTCTCTAAGTCTCATGGAGTTGTATTGATTTAGGAACTCACCCCTTATATAGGTCCATTCAACCCTTGAACCTATTGAGCGATGTGGCCTGGGAGCTCATCCCCTTACACGGCCCTTGCCATGGAGTTTCTTGCTAGGTTCTCAACCCGATTATAGGATAGAAAGACAAATTTTGATTCATCGTTCATTCATTTCAAAGTACTTTGATTACTAGGGGAATAGAACAACTTTTGGGAACTATTTGTAATACGTTTTGGTTAAACATGGAACCTTTTAAGGTTTTTGCCATTCCAATGGCGGGGAAGCTTTTTGCCTTGCGGACCTGCCAGCTTGTATGATCCCCCTTTGTGGGCTTTAAGGATAGTGTATGGCCCTTCCTACTTAGGGTCGAGCTTTCCTTGGCTTTCTTTCTTGCAGGCCTCATTATTTCGAAGCACAAGGTCCCCAGGCTTGAAGCGTTCATGCTTCACCCGTGTATTGTAATACAATTCCATGTTTTGCTTGTACCTTGCTTTTTGTATGGCTGCTTGATCACGAGCCTATTCGAGTTGTTCCAAATTCAACATCGTCTCTTTCTTATTTGGCTCGAGGTCGATGTTAAATGTTCTTTGTGTTGTTACTTCGATTTCAGCTAGGATTACAGCCTCTGATCCAAACACTAGGTTGTAGGGTGTTTTCTTGTGGCTCGTTTTCTTGGTTGTTTGAATTTCCAATAGCACATTGGGAAGCTATTCGAGCCAGTTGTTGTCGTATCTTCCCAATCGAGATTTAATCCTTTCAACAATGTTGTTGTTTGTCCTATTAACTTGGCCATTGGATTGTGGGTGAGCTACCGAGCTGAATACTTGGGTTATTCTGAACTCCTTACACCAGGAGCTAGGAAGCTTCTCGACAAACTACTTCCCGTTATCCGTGACTAGTACCCCTGGAGCCCAAAACGACAGATTATGTTTTTGTAAACGAAATCAATGACCTTTTTCCCTGAGATTTTGGCCAAAATTTTTACTTTTGGCCACTTGGTGAAGTAGCCCACGGCTAACAATAAGAACTTGACTCCTCCTTTGGCTGGTGGGAATGGTCCAACAATCTCCATTCTCCTCTTACGAAATGGCCAAGTCGAGGAGGTGGGAACGGGGTCATGTTTGGTTCTTTTGGGTACCGGAGCATGTAACAGTCAAGCTTCACATTTTCGCAGTTGTTCGAAGGTATCTCGATACATGGAAGGCCAAAAGTATCCGAGGTTCATCAACTTTAACACTACCGATCTTGGGCCACAATGAGCCCCACATATCCTTTCGTGAACCTCTTTAATCAGATATTGGCTTTGTTCTGGGTCAACGCATCGTAGTAGTGGTGCAAGGTATCCTTTTTGTAAAGGATATCTCCTTATAACACATACTGCCTTGACTTGATACGAACCCTTTTAGCCTCAGTCTGGTCATTAGGCAATTCACCATTTTTGAAGAACTTTTCAATGGGAGTCATCCAATTTGGCCCTTCTTTAGTGATCACATCTTGAACCTCAAGTTTTTTGGATGGATGAGGTTTTTAATACCTCAATTAGTACCTTCTTGGTGAGGTGGGCAAACGTAAGAGATACAAGCTTGCTTAGTGTATCAGTTCTCTTGTTTTGAGATCTTGGAACTTTTTTGATGGAACATATTTGAAATGTGTTCATCAATTCCTTTGATTTCTCTCGGTACTAATACATGTTGGGTTCTTTTGCTATGTAGGTGTAATTATCTTGGCTTGAGAGAGTTTGTGAGGACTTAAAGCTTTTGAACCCCATTTCTTTGGCTATGTAGTTGTCACTTACTTGGTTTGAAACAAGCAACGAGTCTGTGAAGACTTGAAGCCTTTTGACACCCATATTTTTTGCAAGCTTGAGCCCGGCAATCAATGCTTCATACTCAGCTTCGTTGTTTGTAGTCTGCAATTCAAGACGAAAGGCATACGTGAATTCCAATTCGTTAGGATCAATTAGAACAAGCCCTGCTCCTAACCCTTCAATGCTGGAAGCTTCGTCGGTAAAGAGCTTCTAAGTATGGGGGTCGAAGGGTTCAGTGGAGACGGTATCGACTTCCGTTGTGACTTCTTTAGGGACTTCTATGATGAAGTCAGCTGAGACTTGGGCTTTGACAGCTTTTCTCGGGACATAGGTGATATTTCAAGCACATTCTTAATAGGTTAGTCAGTGACCACTTGTATCAGGTGTGACTGAAAGTACCTTCGAAGCCTTCAATCCGTTTGGACTAGGGCTAGAGCAAGTTTTTCCGAAGAAGAATATTCGATTTCTGCTAATTTTGAAGTTTTGAAAAAGTAAACGGGTATCTGAACTTTGTTTCGTTCAATGATCAGAGCCGTACTTATGGTCTTTTCAGCAATCGATAGGTAGGTAGAGGTCGTTCCTCCTGTCCCCGGAGCCAAAATGGCTGGGAGTGAAGCCAAGTGTTGCTTCATTTGGTTGAAGGCTTCCTTTTGAGGTAAAACGCTTCAAAGCTGTAAGCTTTCCATCGAAAGCCTTTCTTGTTAGCATATCCCTTGAGGGTTGGCTTTTATGCTTTGCTTCCTCGCGATGTGCCCTAGAAACAAGCACTTGATTGGATTAAGTTTCATGTTGATCTTTCTCGAGTTTTGTAAGGTTTCTTGTATGTCACCGAGCATTTGGTATTCCGTTTTGCTCTTGATCACCAAATCGTCAACATAAGCTTTAATGTTCTTGCCGAATTGTCCGGCAAACGCTTTGTCAACCAGACGTTGATAAGTGGCACCTGCATTTCTTAAACCAAAAGGCATTTTTTGATAGCAAGATATACCTTTATCAGTGTGGAATGTGGTTTTTTCTTCATCTTCTTTTTTCATTAGGATCTGATGGTAAGCCTTTTAAGCATCAAGAAAACACTTGAATGGGAAGCCTGTGAGCGAGTTACCCTTGAGGTCTATCTCGGGCAGCGAGTAGCAATCCTTTGGGAATGCTTTGTTCAAGTCTTTAAAATCGATATACATTCTCCAAGACTTGTCGGGTTTTCGAACCATTACGGGATTGGCCACCCATGATTGATACTTGACCTCTCAAAGGATTCCGGCTAGAACAATCTTTTCCATCTTTTATATAATGGGCTTATTATCAGATGGGATCCATAACTCATGTTTCAACAATGCTATAAAGGATGCCGGTCATATCTTCGGGGCATCAAGCGAATACATAGTGCAAGAGCAGCTTTTCAAGGTATGAGAGGGTTTTATTGGAAAGGTTAGTGTTTACCCTCATCCCCTGTTGAGGATATTTTGGGTTTATGTCCAACCCTTGTTCATCGTCTTCGTCCTTTCTTGAGCTTTCCCCTACAACCACAAAAGCTTCTTGGGTTGTCACACCCCGAAATTTCCACGTGTCACCGGTGGGCCCGGTGGGGAGTATCGTGACGTAGTTGGCAACATAATAGTCAAACAACAAAATATATAAATGCCCAGCGGAAGCAAAAGATAAATATTATTACACTCCGAATATAAAGTAATATCCAATATTACAACGGAAAGTAAAGGATCCACAGGCGGATCATAAAACATATCATTTGTTCAACAGACTTTAGACGCCTAGAACTTGCAAGATTCCTTATTAGCGCCCTGAGCTTCCAGCCAATTACGTTCAGTACCTGTCACTTAACCTTTTTGGAAAATACGTCAGTTTTCACTGGTAAATACACTCAACCGACTCATTTGAAAAGAGTTTAAGAAAATTGATTTGAATGCACGTGGCACAAAATATCTTTTATAATTTGATTAAAATGCACAAAGGCAAAATTAACCTTTTTAACTTGGAACAATTATATTTATAACCTTGTATACAGATTTACATGTTCGTTGTACGTTCAGGGCCCGATGTAGAAACCGAGTCAGATTAACAGACACACCACAAGTATAGGCCCACATGGAAGTGAGATACCGTTATTACTTAAGCAACTGTCAGGTGTATGCCTACACCCCGTGCTTAAGATGTGGCCATTTTATAATACAATGATGTCAAGGATATCCGGGACATGGTCATTAACCCCTAAAGGCTTTTATTTCAAACAATACAGATTAAACCGGGTTACCTCAATAATTTAATCACAATCCGATTAAACATTCAATACCCGACCAAGCGGTATCATTATACCGTATTCCAAGCCCATATAGGGAAAATAAGTTAAGAGTATTTACCTGAGCTAGCTCCTGTCTTAAATAGCAAGAATTAATAACTCAGCCGTATTCACTTAAGTAAGCGTAGGTACCATTTACCGGAAGGATCTAGTCTGGAATGATGGTATAAATAACTAATTAGAATGCTAACGGGTCTTTAATTAAGCCTAAGCTTAGACCTGTTAGTCTTACAGGAAGATACGGTTCGTACGCACGATTAAGCGAAGACCGGAATAGAATGTGATTTAAACCTGACATGTTCAGATACTTGTATTATATGGGTATTTCATACACATCCTGGATTTTGAGATAAAACCAATAAGGTTAGACCCGTTTCGGCTAATTTATGTAAACTTGTTACATAAACCGAACCGTACGCATAATAAGCGTGACGGGTATTCATGAGAGCTATATACACGTTTCCTAAGTTAATTTATGCCTCAAATATGTTGTGACATCAGTAAGATGTCTTTCATTATGCCCAAAACGTATTTAAACACAAACTAGGCCCCGTAGGGGTGGTTTGGTCATTTAAAAGGTTATAAAAGAGTTTAAGTATTTACCTGAGTTATAGGTCTGATATAATCAGCAAAAAATACTTATTTTACTAAGTTATAACAGTAGGGTGAAGTATATATGTGAAATTTATCAATTATAACCAACTATGCACCGTAGGGGCATTTTGGTAATTTCACATAAGCCGTAAAGCTCAAAACCGAAGTCTGAGTTAAACAACTTTTACTTACTATTAAAACATTATAATTTACCTAAAATATCAGTAGGTATCAACCCTTGTATGTCTAAAATAGTTCTAGAGCATACTATGCGTTAAAAACACTTAGAAAGGCGATTAGGAGCCATTTCCGGGTTATATACATAAAGCTGATATTTTTATTATTCCAGATGGCTTAAAATAATTTATTTATCTTGTGTAATCTGTAGCAAAAGGTTTGGAGTCAATTAGATAAGTAAAACTCATTTTATAGCCCGTAAGGGCAAAACCGACAATTACCGGATTAAGCCTACGACTCTAAGTTATGCTCAGCTTAAAATTAATTAAAAATCTTCAAAAATCCCAAAATAATATATTACATCAGTGGGTAATAAGTTTGATATCAGAAAGTAGGCTTAACTAGGCTATACGCTAATTACGCCGCTTAATTAACATAAAGCCTTCAATTTACGCTAACGAGCATAACTCTTAATCTACACGTCAAACTGATGTCAAACTTTGCATACAAGTTTATATATCAGCAATTAAAGTTTCTACTCTTTTACATTTTCAAAAAATCACGTTTTAAGGTAATAAGGGCATAATGGTCAACATATGGGCAATTAACGGAATCATGCTTATTAATTGGTTAACTAATGAACCATGGTGTATAATCACAGAGGGTTATACTAGCATGTTACCTGGTCCAAATAAAGCTCTAAGGCATTTCTATAACATGCTTAAACGGGTCAGAACTGAAAGTCAAAGTGAAAGTCAAACTATGCGACTTTCGGTTCCGAACCGGGTCTTTACAGAGAATTGTCGGGTTGAACATGTTTAGACATGTTCTTACACTAATTAGTAAGTTATAACAATGATCCAATAGGTTGTATATGTTCTACATTGCTAATTACGCATAAATTGTAATTTAAACATTCTGTTGACTTTTTATTAGTATGTTTGACCCGACATTTGACCTAGTTAGAGTGGGAATCAGGGGGAACCCTTTTGAGGGTTTATTACCCACATAATTACCAACTTATAACTACTTTTGATTCGACTAATCACTGGACCATTAGTGATTAATCTTAAAGTCAACCGTTAATTACGACGGTTTGACTTTTAAGCTAAAACTAAGCTAAAACTTAATTAAGAAAGGTTAAGTATACTTACAAGAGTCCTATGGATGACCAGAGATCACTTGAGAGGAGTCTTGAGTTCCAGGAATGATCAGGAAGTGTAAGAGAAGGTGTGAGAAATGGTTGCAACTTAAGTGGCCTTTTATAGTGTTTAATTCACCACAAAATGTTGACATCTAAGTCTATCAACTGACCACAACATTCCCACAAGTGTCCCTAGTGTTTAGGGGTTGTTTAGGGGCCAAGAGAGATGTGAAAAATCGGTTAAAGGTCGAGTAGAAAGCACCTAGCAGACAAACATCCAAGAAAAAAGGAAATCTGTTCAGATGTGGCAGTCGCGTAGCGCGACTGCATAAGGCTTCAGGCTCGCGCTACGCGAGCATGTATGGTTCAGCCAAACCAATTTTCCATTATTTGCAGTTTTGGCCCCTGGTCCTTCTAAAGGTCGCTTTCACGTCTTGTTTTGCACAATGAGCCCTCTAAATTGATTTATAAGGGCCTTAAGACATTTACCCACTTTGTTTAGTCCTCGGTTATCTTTATTGTTACCCGAAAAGTCCTAAACTTCAATGTTGACGCTTTAACCCCTTGTACATGAATTTGATCATAACTTTCTCAAACGATAACGAAACTTTATGAAATTTATATCTTGCATTCTAGTGAGCATAATTAACCATTACAAAGCTTCGGGTTTGTCAAAAGGTCACTCAGAGGTATAACTTAAACATGTTGACACATTTAACCCCTGTAGTTTGTAATCTCTCACTTTTAGCTTCGTATGATCCATGATTTATTCGTCTGAAGGTATGAGCATCACGTAGGGTTAATGTACAATATATTTATTCACTGTTGACATTTACAACTCGTATATTCACATACTTTCTATGATTGTAAACTTTAGTCCTTCTATAACATTCTTTCACACGTTCAAACATTATGACACGTGTCAACACATTATAGGACGTGAATTTTCGAGGTGTTACATCCTCACCCCCTTAAAAGAAATCTCGCCTCGAGATTTGTTAAAGTAAAGGAAGTATTTTTCTGCCTTATATTGGTCTTAATCTTCCTCAGTACCTTTGAGCCTCTAAGGTATTACAATTGACCTTTATAATAGGTACATGTATCTTTTGGAGCTTCTAATCCTGTCGATCCTTAATCAACACAGGTTGCTCATCATATCATAAATCTGTATATCATTATGTGATAGTGTTTCTTGACTTATTGGCGAAACACGTCCTTAAATCATTACTGTGGGGTGCATTACGCGTTCCACCGAGCTCCTTAATTTGGTCTTAGTTCGTAAGCTATTTAATCTTGATACATTTGAATCCTTCGAATGATTCTATATACTCAGAGCCTGACTAGCCTGATAATTTTAACAAATTTGGCACACCCTGCCTGGGTGATATCTTTTGTTGAGCCTTATTTCTTAACAAGAATTTAGGAAGGTTACTACTTTCCATTAATCCTTGATTTTTCTGCCGAATAATGGCAACTTATAGATAATTAGGGATTTGTTTGATCTTATTCGTTGTTTCCAAGTCAACTTTCAGATCCTGGTTATTGGACTCCCCAAAGTCTCATCCATCCAACGGATGTTTTGATATTTCATTTATACGAGGTCTCCAAAGGAGCCACCTTGATACTTATATAGCAACTATTATGGAAAAGCTTATCTTAAGGTGAGATGGTTATCCCAACCATTGCTTAAAACTATTCTTAGGGAATAGCTAATCCTTATAGCGAGTTGAATAACTCGACGATCCTGAGTGGCTGATGGAAATTCTAAATCATTGTCTAATTAGGGTTGCGGTAATAACGCATAAGCAAAATGAACCGTCTTTCATAATTAACTGTATCGAATTCTCAGGATGTTAAATTAGGCTATATGAATCTCTTATCTTAAAATTTACTCAATCAGGTTTTCGGTTATTCCATAATCAACATGGAGTCCTTACAACACTCTAACCCAAAGCGGGATGTAAATTTTAACTCTACTTGCGTCTCGGGAGGTAAACAGGGTAGTCTTAGGAGAAGGTAATCAAGATACAAGGAGGTTACAGAGATTTTTCCCAATCTCAGGCTCCAGTTCTTCCATCCTTGCTCGTGCCAAATGAGTGACACTTTTATGTTATGAGTCCACAGGTTCTTTTACCAAGAAACATTTATTTGGACAATTCTATTTTCTAGATATCTTCTTTGAATACTACTAGTCGACTTTAGTACAATATGATCATTGGGATATCTTAGGGGTTCCATGTATTAAACCTCCATACTGATCAGGCATGGAAGTAATCTATGGGACACACTAGGATACGCCAATCCTCATATGGCACTTTTATCAAACATAGTTTGGCATTCGCAGGCGATAGAAAAACAATGAGAAAATAATTAAAATAACATATGCTGTCGTACTCTATGCGAAGAAAGAGTACTCTTTAGATTTTTCGGAAGGATTCCTTGCCGATACTAGAAGAATCGGTTACTATGGTTTCCTTGGTAAGTTATACCTTGTGGATAATATAAAAGTTTGCTAAGCTTATGGTTTATGAAGATTTATTATTGCCTGTACTAAATCAGGACACTTAGCAGAAATTATCATTGGTAAATGACAAGGATTGTACTTGATGACTTCGTGAACTGCCTCTTGGCATTCATCAGGTGAGTTCAGGCATTTCTTCCTTTAGCCTTTCTAGGCTTAGCTGCACCTTCCTTGGCAGCTTTATGGAATCTAGTTCTGATGCGGCCTTACTCACCACAACCGTGATAGACTGCATTCTTATTAGATCAAGAGTTTTAAGGCTTGAAAGTAGTTCTTCACCTTTGGACAGGGAGTCATAGACTACAACTGTCATCGTCTTGAAAGGCGATTCACTTGACAGGAAGGTAAACCAATTAACATCACTAATGGATGTCTATATATAATTATCGTATCTAATGATATTAGTCATGATCACATCGATCATATTGACTATTAGGTTTGGGTATAATCCCACCATTTTGAATAGGGGATCATAAAGATCACCACTATTTTGTCTTATCGACAGTAGAATAAAGTATAGCCCGTAGGCAATTCATCACTAGGGATGTCAATATTATGAATTTATGATCATCATACTGATGATACTAGTCAGGATCCCAATGATCATATAGACTATTAGGCTTGAGCGCAGCTCACTACCTTAAACAGGGGATCATAGAGATCGTAATGTTTGTGTCACAAATGGACAATATAATATGGCCCGTAGGCGAAACATCACTAACGGATGTTTACAATGGGTTCATCATTTTAGATGATATAAGTCAGGATTGCATTAATCATATCGACTATTTGGCTTGAGCATAGCTCACCACCTTAGACAAGGAATCATTAAGATCACAATGTCAATGTCTCAGATGGACAATTTATTATAGCCCGTAGGCAAAACATCTTTTCTTGTCAGGGAGTTGTAAGCTACCACTGTCATTAGTCTCGGAGGACGTTAATTATAGCCCATAGGCATTTCCCTCCTAAGGGATATTTATGTTATGATCATCTTTTCAAATGATATTAGTCGAGATTATTTGGATCATACCGACTATTATGCTTGGACCTGGTCCAACATTTTTAGACAGGAGGTCAAAGACCACCACTGTCGTTGTCTTATCGGACAACAAGTTTAGCCCGTAGGCACTTCATCACTCACGGATGTTTATAATATGATCATCTTATAAGATGATATAAGCCATGATTCCTAGATCTTAAGGCAAATTAGGAATTTAAAATTTTCCAATATAGGGATGACTGTTATGATTTTATCGAATCACATTTGTCATGAGTGCTAACACGTTCTTAGGTGTTAACAAGGATCTGAATCCCTTGAGTAGGTTTCACCATCTTGTCCGCGTAGGCTAGGTTTCACCTTTAAGATTCTTTTTAAAATGCATATTGGCAGGGGAGGAAGGATATTTACTTTATTTAGGATTTTTATCATAAATCCTAATTTACAAGTTAATAATAGCACAAATGGCCTAGTCGCGTAGACAAGTTTAATTTATAAGCCATGATTTCGGAGAATCGAGGCATTAAGGTTTGAATCAAAGTTCATTACCTTTTCTTGACAGGGAGTTGTAGGCTACCACTGTCTTTAGTCTCAGAGGACATTAACTATAGCCCGTAGGCACTTCCCTTCTAAGGGATGTTTATTATGGAATTGCCCCTTAGGGTAATTCATTAACCATGGTAAACAGAGACCATATTCGGTTAATTTATTGCTCATATTTATTTAGGATTTTTATTATAATTTATCCTAATTATAAACAATAACAATATATATTAGCGCATAAGGCCTAGTCACAAGGACAATTTTTAAATTTTTAGCCAGGATTTCAGAGAATCGAGGCATGAAGGTTTGAATCATAGTTCATTACCTTTGTCAGACAGGGAGTCATAGCTACCACTGTCTTTTGGCTCATGTAGAAATGAGCAAGGCCCGTAGGCGTTATATTACCACGTATGGTCAAAATATGATCATCTTAATTGATGATTTAAACCCATGATTCAGAGATCATTCAGTTGGGTTAGAAATCTTTTGGATATGTTTTACCGTCTTGGCCATGTCTGCAATGACATTTAGGCTAGGTTTTACCATCTTGGCCATGTCTGCATTGACATTTAGGCTAGGTTTTACCATCTTGGCCATGTCAGCATTGACATTTAGGCTAGGTTTTACCTTTAAGATTCTTTTTAATAATTAACGCAGAACAATTTCTAAATTGAAATGTTAATAAGGATCTAAATCTAAATTGAGGAACTGCCATCTTGGCCGGTCTTAATATGACCCGAGGCTAGGTCTTGTCCTTTTAGATTTTGCCATTTTATTATAATGGTAGATCTTGCAAAAAGGAATGTTAATAAGGATCTGAATCTAAATTGAGGAACTGCCATCTTGGCCGGTCTTAATATGACCCGAGGCTAGGTCTTGTCCTTTTTAGATTTTGCCATTTTATTATAATGGTAGATCTTATAATCTAGGAATGATAATTTTAACATAATCGCTCCTTTAAAAATTTAAACAAGTATATGGTTGTCCCAAACGGGACTTCTAATAAAAATGACTTGCCCATGCAAAGGCTAATCAGAAAAATAAACAAGGAAGTAATTAAAAGACAATGAAACAAATTGGAATTTGTCCTATGTTCTTGTCTAGACTCAAGAATGTGCAATTGTGTAACTGAGATTAAACACGAAAGTTAGCGTTTAATTCGCTCAGTGTTGGCTATGATACCAACCTGTCACACCCCGATATTTCCACGTGTCACCGGTGGGCCCGGTGGGGAGTATCGTGACGTAGTTGGCAACATAATAGTCAAACAACACAATATATAAATGCCCAGCGGAAGCAAAAGATAAATATTATTACACTCCGAATATAAAGTAATATCCAATATTACAACGGAAAGTAAAGGATCCACGGGCGGATCATAAAACATATCATTTGTTCAACAGACTTTAGACGCCTAGAACTTGCAAGATTCCTTATTAGCGCCCTGAGCTTCCAGCCAATTACGTTCAGTACCTGTCACTTAACCTTTTTGGAAAATACGTCAGTTTTCACTGGAAAATACACTCAACTGACTCATTTGAAAAGAGTTTAAGAAAATTGATTTGAATGCACGTGGCACAAAATATCTTTTATAATTTGATTAAAATGCACAGAGGTAAAATTAACCTTTTTAACTTGGAACAATTATATTTATAACCTTGTATACAGATTTACATGTTCGTTGTACGTTCAGGGCCCGATGTAGAAACCGAGTCAGATTAACAGACACACCACAAGTATAGGCCCACATGGAAGTGAGATACCGTTATTACTTAAGCAATTGTTAGGTGTATGCCTACACCCCGTGCTTAAGACGTGGCCATTTTATAATACAATGATGTCAAGGATATCCGGGACATGGTCATTAACCCCTAAAGGCTTTTATTTCAAACAATACAGATTAAACTAGGTTACCTCAATAATTTAATCACAATCCGATTAATTATTCAATACCCGACCAAGCGGTATCATTATACCGTATTCCAAGCCCGTATAGGGAAAATAAGTTAAGAGTATTTACCTGAGCTAGCTCCTGTCTTAAATAGCAAGAATTAATAACTCAGCCGTATTCACTTAATTAAGCGTAGGTACCATTTACCGGAAGGCTCTAGTCTGGAATGATGGTATAAATAACTAATTAGAATGCTAACGGGTCTTTAATTAAGCCTAAGCTTAGACCTGTTAGTCTTACAGGAAGATACGGTTCGTACACACGATTAAGCGAAGACCGGAATAGAATGTGATTTAAACCCGACATGTTCACAGACTTGTATTATATGGGTATTTCATACACATCCTGGATTTTGAGATAAAACCAATAAGGTTTGACCCGTTTCGGCTAATTTATGTAAACTTGTTACATAAACAGAACCGTACGCGTAATAAGCGTAACGGGTATTCATGAGAGCTATATACAGGTTTCCTAAGTTAATTTATGCCTCAAATATGTTGTGACATCAGTAAGATGTCTTTCATTATGCCCAAAACGTATTTAAACACAAACTAGGCCCCGTAGGGGTAGTTTGGTCATTTAAAAGGTTATAAAAGAGTTTAAGTATTTACCTGAGTTACAGGTCTGATATAATCAACAAAAATACTTATTTTACTAAGTTATAACAGTAGGGTGAAGTATATATGTGAAATTTATCAATTATAACCAACTATGCACCGTAGGGGCATTTTGGTAATTTCACATAAGCCGTAAATCTCAAAACCGAAGTCTGAGTTAAACAACTTTTACTTACTGTTAAAACATTATAATTTACCTAAAATATCAGTAGGTATACTATGCTTAGAAAGGCGATTAGGAGCCATTTCCGGGTTATATACATAAAGCTGATATTTTTATTATTCCAAAAGGCTTAAAATAATTTATTTATCATGTGTAATCAGTAGCAAAAGGTTTGGAGTCAATTAGATATGTAAAACTCATTTTATAGCCCGTAAGGGCAAAACCGACAATTACCGGATTAAGCCTACGACTCTAAGTTATGCTCAGCCTAAAATTAATTAAAAATCTTCAAAAATCCCAAAATAATATATTACATCAGTGGGTAATAAGTTTGATATCATAAAGTAGGCTTAACTAGGCTATACGCTAATTACGCCGCTTAATTAACAAAAAGCCTTCAATTTACGCTAACGAGCATAACTCTTAATCTACACCTCAAACTGATGTCAAACTTTGCATACAAGTTTATATATCAGCAATTAAAGTTTCTACTCTTTTACATTTTCAAAAATCACGTTTTAAGGTAATAAGGGCATAATGGTCAACATATGGGCAATTAACGGAATCATGCTTATTAATTGGTTAACTAATGAACCATGGTGTATAATCACAGAGGGTTATACTAGCATGTTACCTGGTCCAAATAAAGCTCTAAGGCATTTCTAAAACATGCTTAAAAGGGTCAGAACTGAAAGTCAAAGTCAAAGTGAAAGTCAAACTATGCGACTTTCGGTTCCGAACCGGGTCTTTACAGAGAATTGTCGGGTTGAACATGTTTAGACATGTTCTTACACTAATTACTAAGTTATAACAATGATCCAACAGGTTGTATATGTTCTACATTGCTAATTATGCATAAATTGTAATTTAAACATTCTGTTGACTTTTTATTAGTAAGTTTGACCCGACATTTGACCTAGTTAGAGTGGGAATCAGGGGGAACCCTTTTGAGGGTTTATTACCCACATAATTACCAACTTATAACTACTTTTGATTCGACTAATCACTGGACCATTAGTGATTAATCTTAAAGTCAACCGTTAATTACGACGGTTTGACTTTTAAGCTAAAACTAAGCTAAAACTTAATTAAGAAAGGTTAAGTATACTTACAAGAGTCCTATGAATGACCAGAGATCACTTGAGAGGAGTCTTGAGTTCCAGGAATGATCAGGAAGTGTAAGAGAAGGTGTGAGAAATGGTTGCAACTTAAGTGGCCTTTTATAGTGTGTAATTCACCACAAAATGTTGACATATAAGTCTATCAACTGACCACAACATTCCCACAAGTGTCCCTAGTGTTTATGGGTTGTTTAGGGGCCAAGAGAGATGTGAAAAGTCGGTTAAAGGTCGAGTAGAAAGCACCTAGCAGACAAACATCCAAGAAAAAAGGAAATCTGTTCAGATGTGGCAGTCGCGTAGCGCGACTGCATAAGGCTTCAGGCTCGCGCTACGCGAGCATGTATGGTTCAGCCAAACCAATTTTCCATTATTTGCAGTTTTGGCCCCTGGTCCTTCTAAAGGTCGCTTTCACGTCTTGTTTTGCACAATGAGCCCTCTAAATTGATTTATAAGGGCCTTAAGACATTTACCCACTTTGTTTAGTCCTCGGTTATCTTTATTGTTACCCGAAAAGTCCTAAACTTCAATGTTGACGCTTTAACCCCTTGTACATGAATTTGATCATAACTTTCTCATACGATAACGAAACTTTATGAAATTTATATCGTGCATTCTAGTGAGCATAATTAACCGTTACAAAGCTTCGGGTTTGTCAAAAGGTCACTCAGAGGTATAACTTAAACATGTTGACTGTGACACTTCGGATTTTCCCGGACAACCTTTCGAGGTAACGTGTGTGTACGTATGTTTTATTAAATGAAAAATTCATGAAACTATTCGTTGTTACATGTTATGTGTATTTATGTATATGTGTATATAGATATATATGTGTGCGTTATATATTAGAGCCGAAACCTCAACCCGACTCGAGACCCGGAATGGTCTCGAGTGAACAGCGAATTTGGGCCGGTTAGGGCCTTGCGACCGAGAACCCAACCCGGAAACCCCTAAGCCCACTCGTGACATTATATAAACCGACCCTCCCCTCCCTTAACCATTTTTACAACACTCTCCCTCACTCACTCCTTCTTCCTCACTAAAACCCTAAAAACCCTAAGAATCCTAGCAACCAAGATCACTTCCTCACCATCTCATCTCTCTCGGGTCCAACCATAGCATCAAGGCTCGCGGATTCAAGCTCAAGATCATCTTTCGGAGCTTAGCTTATCGAATTCTTGGACCACTACTTCTAACCGGTTAGCATGAATATCCCTATAGTTGTTTTGCTTGTTTGTCTTGTTACTAAATGATGCTTGATTATTGTTGTTGTTGTTGTTTTTGTTAAGAAATAGAGTATAAATCAGCCGAGTTAAATGCTTGATTGTTATCCGGTTGGTATAAAGGGTTGGTTAGAGAATCTTGCATGATTTTAGGTTGTTATTGTAGGTTGTATGTTGATGAACATGTATTGACGAAAGTGACTACTTGATGGTTGAATAATCTGATTGTCCGTTTGATTATAAGGATTTTCGGTTAAAGTCTCTTGTTAGTTGTTGTTGGATATTGCTTGAATGATGTATGAATATCATGATGAACAGCATGAAGGTCACTTAAATATTTTGAATATGCTTTGTTTGATCTGTTTTGGACATAATTTAGACAAACAAACATGTTTAGTGGGTATAGTACACTGATTTCATGAAATTGCAATATCATTGGTTAGTACAGTTTGCAGGTTCTAGAAGGTCTTCTTGTGCACGTAATCACGGTTGCGAGTCGCAACCTTTGGTTGCTACTCGAGACCACATCAAGTCTTGTCGAGATCTCCCAGTTGCGAGTCGCAATCAGCACGAGTCGAATCCGGTTGCGAGTCGTAATCACTGCTGTCAAGTCGGAACCGCCGGTTGCGAGTCGGAACCTCTGGTTGCGAGTCGTAACCAAAACGTGATGAACCGAGACCTCGGTTGCGAGTCGTAACCTCGGTTGCGAGTCGCGACCACCCTTGTCTCGACTGGGCTACTTTGTTGTTATTGGGCTTTGACTGTTGGGGCTTTCTGTTGACTGGGCTACATGTTGTTACTGCTGATTGTATGTTTAGGGCTGGCCCAATAACCCCACTGTTTGTTGTTCCGCATGTTATACGTGTTTGCTATATGTGTTTGCCGTACATGTTCGCTGTGTGTTTATTTGTACCCAACTTGACCCTTACTTGGTAACCATGCTAGGGCGTGGTGACCAACATACTTGACCGGGTAAAATAATCTACCGAGCAACCCAAGGTGAGTTCACAACTTAAAAGCATGCGTCCCGGTGGTTTGGGACACGAGACTAAAACAACCCTATCCCCTTGTAAAGGGGATACCATCTACATTCCTTCCCTAGTTACTGGGAACAAACTTACTTTACCTTCCCTTGTATTGGGAAACCTTTTAGTTAATTACTGTTTATACGGATTGCAACCAACGGCACTAAACGAAACTCTATCACTTAAAGTCCCTACTACATAATACCGATTAGTCGCCGGGGCCAGGCGAACGGGTTATTAGTTGATAGCGCTATTTAGGTCTTACCAACCTCACACCGTGCCAAGGTATGGGATCGGTCGTGAACTAATGTACTCAGGCATCCGTCAATGATGATAGAACATTGACATCGGGGCACTTTCTTGCGGATACGCAACGGTCACCTAGTGTTCGGTATTGGAAAAACAGTTTAGTTGCTAACTTTTGGGGTAGCTCCCCATGGCATGTATAAACGGATAAATTAACTGGTGAAACAAGTTTTTGGTAATTAAAACTGGACAACTAGTGAACTCACTCAGCATTATTGTTGACCCCTTACTGCATGCTTTGCAGGTAACCAGTGACTGAGGAGCTGCTGCTTGGGAAGTGTAGTGGTCGCCTAAACCCGCATGTTGGGTTCTAAATAATTTGAACTATGAACTTTGTTTAAACTATTTTATCTATGCTTCCGCTACTTACTTAACTGTTATTTAAACCTAAACATTTGAACTTTAAACTATGGTGCTTACTAACCATTATGGTTGGTGATCATCCTTACTATTATCCAATGCTCAGTATAATTGGTGGCTGGATCCTGGTCAGTCACGCCTCCAAGCGGTAGTACTCCGCAGGTGGATTTTGGGGGTGTGACAGATTGGTATCAGAGCCATTGGTTATAGTGAACTTGGTTTTAAAAAGGGGGAAATCTTTTTGAGAAAAACCAGACTATAACCCGTGACTCGTGACGACACTACACTCCAAGTGCAAGGCTCGACTTATCTGACCTCATAGCTCGGACCCATATTTGCTTGCTTGTTTGTCTTATACTTTATATGCTACCGTACGTACTAGTTTGCCAGATTAGATAGATACGCCTTCCCTCTTCTGTCTCATTCTCGCTATGTTACGACATCACACTCATACTGTGTTTTCTGGTTATGAAGACAATGAGTGGACGCGGAAGAGGAAGCGTTAACATGACTCAGGCTCAATTCGCCAACTTGCTCAACACGGTGGCTGCAGCTTTCGCAGCTCACCCTGGAGGTAAACTCGCTGCTACAGGATGTTTAGATCCTACCCCCACATCGTCTTTTCACCTCTAAACCTATTCGCTCCATTTCTCACAACAGGTCAGCCTGCGCCTGCGCAACCACGTGTTTGTACTTTCAAAACCTTCATGGATGGCAAGCCTCTCCCTTTCAACGGCACTGAGGGTGCCATAGGCCTTCTACACTGGATTGAAAAGGCCGAAGCTGTCTTTGCTGTTTGCGAGTGTCCCCCTGCTAACTGGGTTAAGTACGCAACTGGTACGCTTGAAGGAAATGCGCTTTCATGGTGGAAAGCACAGATTCAGATGCTTGGTCTGGAAACTGCTAATGCTACGGCATGGGAAGATTTCAAGGACATGATCAAAGAGGAGTACTGTCACAGGGATGACATCCACAAACTCGAGAACGAGTACTATGCACTCAAGATGGTTGGATCAGAGATTGAAACCTACACCAAGCAGTCCAACGACTATGCTGCACTTTGCCCAAACATGTCCCGACCTATGTACCGAAGAATTGAATTGTACATCAAGGGCTTGGTCCCAGAAATCAGAAGTCATGTGACCTCAGCCAACCTCAATACCATACAGCCTGTGGTTCGTCTTGCTCACAAACTCACCAATCAGGCTGTGGAAGAGGGCAAGCTGCCCCCGAGAATCGGTGCTACTGCTGGAACTTCTGGCGATAACAAGCGAAAGTGGGATGGAAGTCAGGGAAAGGATGCTAACCCCACTCAGGCCCCAGTTCAACAAAGGAAGACTGAAAGCAACAAGGGCCCTCAGCAACAGGGTGGCTATCGAGGAAACCACCCTAAGTGTAGCAAATGTAACCGACATCACAGTGGGCCATGTGGGAAGGGTCAGTGTCAGCGATGCAACAAGATGGGGCACGAAGCCAAAGACTGCCGAAGCCAGTTCCCAGCTAGGCAGAATCAGCAACAACAGCAACAAGGAAACAACCGTGGATGCTTCAAGTGTGGAGCAATGGGGCACATGCGAAAGGATTGCCCTGAACTGAATCAGAATAACAACAATCAGGGTGCTGGGAACAATAACAACAATGCTGGAAATGGTGCTAGAGGAAAAGCTTTTGTGATTGGAGCTGGGGAAGCAAGGAATGACCCCAACGTTGTGGCGGGTAAGTTCCTACTTAATGATCGTTATGTTTCCATGCTATTTGATTCCGGAGCAGATGCTAGTTATGTATCCCTACGTATTAGTAAGAAACTTAAGCTCACTCTTACGCCGCTGAGCTCTAAGCACACCGTTGAAATAGCTAATGGTAGAAACCTCGAGGCCTCACACATAATTCGTAACTGCAAATTAGAGTTGTCTGGTCAGACCTTCCGTATTGATCTTTTCCCCATCGTTCTTGGAAGCTTCGATGTCATTATTGGTATGGATTGGTTATCCAAACATCGAGCTGAAATCCTCTGCCAGGAGAAAGCTATTCGTATTCCCCGTCCCCCTGGCAAACCTCTTATAGTTCAAGGCGACAAGAGCGGAGAAGTCACAGGCATCATTTCATTCTTAAAGGCCCAGAAGTACCTACGAAAGGGGCACATCGCTATCTTAGCACTCATTGCCGACACACAGAAAATGGAAAACAGGATTGAAGATTTTCCAGTGGTTCGCGACTATCCCGAGGTATTCCCGGAGGAACTACCTGGACTCCCTCCTCACCGTCAGGTCGAATTTCAAATCGAGCTAGCTCCCGGAGCAGCGCCTATAGCTCGTGCACCTTATCGATTAGCCCCCGCGGAGCTCAAGGAGCTTTCTACTCAGCTACAAGAACTTTTGGACAAAGGTTTTATCCGTCCTAGTTCATCACCCTGGGGAGCCCCAGTGCTCTTCGTCAAAAAGAAAGATGGCTCGTTCCGAATGTGCATTGACTACCGCGAACTTAACAAGGTTACCATCAAGAACCGTTATCCACTTCCCCGTATCGACGACCTGTTCGACCAGCTGCAAGGGTCGAGCTACTATTCCAAGATCGATCTGCGATCGGGTTATCACCAGCTGAGAGTCCGCGATGAGGACATCTCTAAGACTGCTTTCAGAACCCGCTATGGTCACTACGAATTCCTTGTGATGCCTTTCGGTATGACCAACGCACCTGCAATATTCATGGATCTCATGAACCGAGTATGCAAACCCTACCTCGACAAGTTCGTGATCGTGTTCATCGACGACGTCCTAATCTACTCGAAGAGCCAAGAGGAGCATGAACAACACCTGCGTCTTATTCTCGAACTCCTTCGCAATGAGCAACTGTACGCTAAATTCTCGAAATGTGACTTCTGGCTTAGAGAAGTCCATTTCCTTGGACACATCGTCAATCAGGAAGGGATTCATGTTGACCCCGCTAAGATTGAGTCCATTAAGAACTGGCCCGTACCTAAGACTCCGACCGAAGTTCGCCAATTCTTGGGATTGGCGGGATACTATCGAAGATTTATCAAGGGATTCTCTAAGATCGCACAACCCCTTACGACACTCACTCAGAAGGGTGTTGCTTACAAATGGAGTAATGCTCAGGAATCTGCCTTCCAGGAACTGAAAAAGAACCTTTGTAGTGCTCCTATCCTCTCCTTACCCGAAGGTACCGACGACTTCGTCGTTTACTGCGACGCTTCTATTCAAGGACTTGGCTGCGTATTGATGCAACGCGAGAAAGTTATTGCTTACGCCTCGCGACAACTCAAGGTCCACGAACGGAACTACACGACGCATGACTTAGAATTTGGAGCTGTGGTCTTCGCGCTCAAGCTTTGGAGACACTACTTGTACGGCACCAAGTGCACGATTTACACTGATCACAAGAGTCTCCAGCACATAATGGGACAAAAGGAGTTGAATATGCGGCAACGCCGATGGGTCGAACTCCTAAACGACTACGAATGTGCAATCAAATATCACCCAGGCAAGGCTAATGTGGTAGCCGATGCCCTCAGCAGAAAGGAGACCAAACCCAAGCGTGTTCGTGCCTTACAGCTCACTATCCACTCGAACCTCCCTAATCAGATCCGGAATGCTCAGGTTGAAGCATTGAAAGCCGAGAACATCAGGGCTGAGTCCCTGCGAGGATCGAGACAACGAATGGAACAAAAAGAAGACGGTGCTTACTACGTGGCCGGACGCATATGGGTTCCGCTTTACGGAAATTTACGTGACCTTGTGATGGATGAAGCCCACAAGTCCCGTTATTCAGTACATCCGGGTTCAGATAAGATGTACCACGACTTGAGGGCTACCTATTGGTGGCCTGGCATGAAAGCCCACATAGCAACCTATGTCAGGAAATGTTTAACTTGTGCAAGAGTCAAGGCTGAGTATCAGAAACCATCAGGCCTACTCCAACAGCCAGAGATCCCGCAATGGAAATGGGAGCAGATTTCCATGGATTTTGTTACTGGCCTGCCTAGGTCTCAGCGCGGAAATGACACCATTTGGGTAATAGTGGATCGCTTAACTAAGTCTGCACACTTCTTGGCCATAAAAGAAACAGACAAGTTCTCTACCCTAGCAGAGGTATACTTAAAAGAAGTGGTCTCGAAGCACGGAGTGCCTACCTCTATTATTTCTGATCGAGACGCGCGTTTTACTTCTGAATTGTGGCAAGCCATGCACAAATCTTTCGGCTCACGTCTAGACATGAGCACCGCTTATCACCCGCAAACGGATGGGCAGTCTGAACGCACCATCCAAACCCTCGAAGACATGCTCAGGGCATGTGTGATCGATTTTGGCAAGAATTGGGAGAAGCACCTACCGTTGGTAGAATTCTCCTACAACAACAGCTACCACACCAGCATTCAGGCAGCACCCTTTGAGGCATTGTATGGCCGTAAATGTCGATCGCCTCTCTGCTGGGCTGAGGTTGGTGACAGCCAAATCACAGGCCCGGAACATGTAGTCGACACCACAGAAAAGATTGCCCAGATTAGGCAACGCATGGCGGCAGCTCGTGACCGTCAAAAGTACTACGCTGACAAAGATAGGAAACCGCAAGAGTTCCAGGTTGGTGAACGGGCTCTACTTAAGGTCTCACCCTGGAAGGGTGTGGTCCGTTTTGGAAAACGGGGCAAGCTTAATCCAAGATATGTCGGACCCTTTGAAGTTACCGAAAAGATAGGCACGGCCGCTTACAGATTGAATCTGCCTGGAGAACTGAGTGCTGTGCACAACGTCTTCCACGTGTCTAATCTGAAGAAGTGCCTATCAGATGAAACACTCGTCATTCCTTACAAGGAACTTACTATTGACGAATAGCTACACTTTACTGAGGAACCGGTTGAGATCACGGATCGTGAGACCAAAACCCTCAAACGTAGCCAGATACCCCTCGTGCGAGTTCGTTGGAACTCACGCCGTGGCCCAGAGTTTACCTGGGAGCGGGAAGACCAGATGAAGCGCAAGTATCCCCAACTGTTCCCAAATGAAACCCCCAGCACTGAAGCTACGACCGAATTTCGGGACGAAATTCCAAATTAACGGGGGGATGATGTGACACCCTGTTGAAACACTTTCACTTACACTAGCTTGACAGTGGCTGCCTTAACTTTCGGGACGAAAGTTCTTAAAACTTGGGGATAATGTGACACTTCGGATTTTCCCGGACAACCTTTCGAGGTAACGTGTGTGTACGTATGTTTTATTAAATGAAAAATTCATGAAACTATTCGTTGTTACATGTTATGTGTATTTATGTATATGTGTATATAGATATATATGTGTGCGTTATATATTAGAGCCGAAACCTCAACCCGACTCGAGACCCGGAATGGTCTCGAGTGAACAGCGAATTTGGGCCGGTTAGGGCCTTGCGACCGAGAACCCAACCCGGAAACCCCTAAGCCCACTCGTGACATTATATAAACCGACCCTCCCCTCCCTTAACCATTTTTACAACACTCTCCCTCACTCACTCCTTCTTCCTCACTAAAACCCTAAAAACCCTAAGAATCCTAGCAACCAAGATCACTTCCTCACCATCTCATCTCTCTCGGGTCCAACCATAGCATCAAGGCTCGCGGATTCAAGCTCAAGATCATCTTTCGGAGCTTAGCTTATCGAATTCTTGGACCACTACTTCTAACCGGTTAGCATGAATATCCCTATAGTTGTTTTGCTTGTTTGTCTTGTTACTAAATGATGCTTGATTATTGTTGTTGTTGTTGTTTTTGTTAAGAAATAGAGTATAAATCAGCCGAGTTAAATGCTTGATTGTTATCCGGTTGGTATAAAGGGTTGGTTAGAGAATCTTGCATGATTTTAGGTTGTTATTGTAGGTTGTATGTTGATGAACATGTATTGACGAAAGTGACTACTTGATGGTTGAATAATCTGATTGTCTGTTTGATTATAAGGATTTTCGGTTAAAGTCTCTTGTTAGTTGTTGTTGGATATTGCTTGAATGATGTATGAATATCATGATGAACAGCATGAAGGTCACTTAAATATTTTGAATATGCTTTGTTTGATCTGTTTTGGACATAATTTAGACAAACAAACATGTTTAGTGGGTATAGTACACTGATTTCATGAAATTGCAATATCATTGGTTAGTACAGTTTGCAGGTTCTAGAAGGTCTTCTTGTGCACGTAATCACGGTTGCGAGTCGCAACCTTTGGTTGCTACTCGAGACCACATCAAGTCTTGTCGAGATCTCCCAGTTGCGAGTCGCAATCAGCACGAGTCGAATCCGGTTGCGAGTCGTAATCACTGCTGTCAAGTCGGAACCGCCGGTTGCGAGTCGGAACCTCTGGTTGCAAGTCGTAACCAAAACGTGATGAACCGAGACCTCGGTTGCGAGTCGTAACCTCGGTTGCGAGTCGCGACCACCCTTGTCTCGACTGGGCTACTTTGTTGTTATTGGGCTTTGACTGTTGGGGCTTTCTGTTGACTGGGCTACATGTTGTTACTGCTGATTGTATGTTTAGGGCTGGCCCAATAACCCCACTGTTTGTTGTTCCGCATCTAATACGTGTTTGCTATATGTGTTTGCCGTACATGTTCGCTGTGTGTTTATTTGTACCCAACTTGACCCTTACTTGGTAACCATGCTAGGGCGTGGTGACCAACATACTTGACCGGGTAAAATAATCTACCGAGCAACCCAAGGTGAGTTCACAACTTAAAAGCATGCGTCCCGGTGGTTTGGGACACGAGACTAAAACAACCCTATCCCCTTGTAAAGGGGATACCATCTACATTCCTTCCCTAGTTACTGGGAACAAACTTACTTTACCTTCCCTTGTATTGGGAAACCTTTTAGTTAATTACTGTTTATACGGATTGCAACCAACGGCACTAAACGAAACTCTATCACTTAAAGTCCCTACTACATAATACCGATTAGTCGCCGGGGCCAGGCGAACGGGTTATTAGTTGATAGCGCTATTTAGGTCTTACCAACCTCACACCGTGCCAAGGTATGGGATCGGTCGTGAACTAATGTACTCAGGCATCCGTCAATGATGATAGAACATTGACATCGGGGCACTTTCTTGCGGATACGCAACGGTCACCTAGTGTTCGGTATTGGAAAAACAGTTTAGTTGCTAACTTTTGGGGTAGCTCCCCATGGCATGTATAAACGGATAAATTAACTGGTGAAACAAGTTTTTGGTAATTAAAACTGGACAACTAGTGAACTCACTCAGCATTATTGTTGACCCCTTACTGCATGCTTTGCAGGTAACCAGTGACTGAGGAGCTGCTGCTTGGGAAGTGTAGTGGTCGCCTAAACCCGCATGTTGGGTTCTAAATAATTTGAACTATGAACTTTGTTTAAACTATTTTATCTATGCTTCCGCTACTTACTTAACTGTTATTTAAACCTAAACATTTGAACTTTAAACTATGGTGCTTACTAACCATTATGGTTGGTGATCATCCTTACTATTATCCAATGCTCAGTATAATTGGTGGCTGGATCCTGGTCAGTCACGCCTCCAAGCGGTAGTACTCCGCAGGTGGATTTTGGGGGTGTGACATTGACACATTTAACCCCTGTAGTTTGTAATCTCTCACTTTTAGCTTCGTATGATCCATGATTTATTCGTCTGAAGGTATGAGCATCACGTAGGGTTAATGTACAATATATTTATTCACTGTTGACATTTACAACTCGTATATTCACATACTTTCTATGATTGTCAACTTTAGTCCTTCTATAACATTCTTTCACACGTTCAAACATTATGACACGTGTCAACACATTATAGGACGTGAATTTTTGAGGTGTTACATGGGTAGGTTAAAGGGTTGTTATCCCTTTTTCAGTGGGAAACTTCACAGTACCTTGACCAACTGAAACTGCCATTCCGAACACACTTTGCCCTGGCCTTCTTATGATGATATCATAGTTGGAAGGGATATTGATCACCGCAAAAGTGAGTTGTTCGGTTCGTCCCTTTGGTTTCTCGTTGAACAAACATTATGGGTTATTTGGCCTAAAGGCTTGACAGGTATGTCTGTGATACCTTCGATGGAGGATTCAGACTGTTGAAGCTTTGAACGTTCATCATCGCTGAGAGGGTTAAAGCATTTCTCAAACATGATTTTGGTCATTGCACCGGTGTCAATGTCAGCCTTTTGTGTCTTGATGGTTCCTATGTTGGACTCCATCACTAGAGGGTTTGAAAGCAACTCTCCTTATGTTGATGTTCCCATGCCTCGAAATGATGGCGTTTGTGGGAAGCTTTGTTTTCAAGGTCGACCATGTTCACTATTATTATTATTATTTATTTTTTTAACCATCTTGTCCTTGACCCCTTTAACCAAGTGAGCCAGTTCGGACTTGACGGCTTCTTCGATCCTTTTTTTTGGTTTGGAAGAAATCATTGGTATGGTGACCTTTCTATTCGTGAAACTCACCATATTGGCTTGATTTTTCCGATCTTTTGTTTTTTGGAAGAGGTTGAGGAGGGTGGAAGCTGTGTTTTACCTCTTCGGTTGCCAAGATCTCTTGCGGAGTCTTGGTTAAGGCTGTAAAGCTTATGGTTTTTTCTCGGCTTGGAGGGTTCCGGCCTTCAGGCCTTCTGGAATCCGAACCTTTGAACCCCTTTGTCATAAGAGTCATACCAGTTAAGAGTTCTCTCTTTTTTTTTCTTTGATGTCTACAGCTTATTCTCCTCGAATATGGGCTTCAGCCCTTTCGAGTGCTTCTTCAAGGGTTTTGGGCAGGCATTTATTGAAGTCTCTTGTGAGATATTTGGAATTTATAACATTCATGAACCCTGCAACCCTAATCTTTTCATCGGCGTAAGTTAAACCTTCCTTCTTGTAACTTTCGATGAAGTCTCTGAGACTTTCATCATCACGTTGTTTGGTCTGGAAGATTACCGTGGCGTCATTGACATGCCTCTGTTGTTGTAGGGAACTTTTGCTAAGATCGTCAAAGGTCTGAACGCTTCATCCAGGAAGGTCATTGAACCATATGCGTGAAAACCCTTCAAGGGTTTGCATGAACATGAGACAACATTCAGAGTTGGGTCATTTTTCAATTCTTGCAGTCCCGGCGAAGATTTGGAGGTAGTCTTTAGTACCGTGATGGCATCTTTATCTGGGTTTGAAACTCGTAATCAACGATTTGTTGGGAGAAGCAAGACAAGTTTGTTGGGCTTGTAGGGTTTTGAGAGGTCTTCTACTACCCTTGAAGCTGGCTTACCATTTGAGGTACCCTGGTGAGTGGTTGGTACTTGGTTGATGAAGCTAAAGCCTTGAAGGCTTTCTGTGTCATCATTCAGCTTTCACGTGCTGCAAAGGAAATTGTGCCATCATTTGTGTCATCAGCTAGGGCATAAGGTTAAATCCTTAAAGGCTTTCTGATGGTACTAATAAAAGATGCCATTATCTGTGTCATAAGGTTAAAGCGTTAAAGGCTTACTGTATAAGGCATTCCCATGGATGTGCTCATGACCACACCTCGAGCCAAAGGCAGGGTGGCCATGGCTTGTTTTCACGAAGTAGCAATGGGAGGGGGAACACTTGAAGCTGGTGACTGCCATAATTGATCAAGAGTGGTTTTATGCCCCATAGGTGCACCGGTTGTAACGACTTGGCCTCCCCAAAAGCTAAAGGGCTTGAGTGGTTGGTCTGTCACACTAGGACCAGCTTCAAGGTAAGATGTGGCTGAACGTGAGCTGCTAAAAGGAAGAGATGGAGGGCCATGTGATAATGAGGGTTCAGACTCCTCATAATTTAGTCTTATTCTCACCCTTTTTCCCTTTCTAAGCTCACATGCTAGTTGAGAAGAAATCTCAGTTGTAAGAAATTTCTAGCTACTCCCTCGAGTGTTAGATCTATGCGTTCCGGTGTATGCATTACATCGATTTGAGTATGTTCAACCCCTGACCGAGATGGGTTTGTGTTTGAAAAGAAGTGAACTCTGGGAACATATCCCGGTGGAGTACTTACGGGAGTAGAAAGAGGTGTAGATAGGACCGGTGAGATCCGACCCGAATTTGGTGTTATATCGGTGTTGTTAGGCACCTGATTTACCTGACCGAGAGACTCGCTTTCAGACATGATGTAAAGAGAAAATGGAGCTACACAACTGGTCTTTAAGATAAAGTAAGCGGCGTAGCCCCACGGTGGGCACCAACTTGTTGATGCAACAAATACAAGACCAAGGCCTGTAGCGATATCTCCGGGGTAAAAGGGTTCAAGGGTTTCGATTAGCCTAACGCAGGTCGTGGGGTCCTCCCATGTTTGTAGCACATGGGGTTGGATCACTTGTTTATTGATCGCTTTTGATTCCAGCTTGAAGGGAATTCAAGTCGGAATGAAGTTGTTAGCGAAGCAGTGCTGTTTGAAGTGAAGAAGAGAAGCAAGTATGAAACTTGTTCTCAAGAGAAGAGAGAAGATCAGAGAGTATGTGTTAGCTCAACTGATCTGGTGCCCTTGATATGGTTGTTGGAGCTGGTACTTATAGATAAGATGTATTCTATAAGAAGAAGCTCGTGACCATGGATCCAAGGCTACAGTGGAGGAATTACCCGTTTGGGGGTTGGAGGCTTTAGACCTGCGGATAAAAGGTTGTTCTCTGTGCACATGTTCTGTCTGTGCAGAAATGGTTCACACGTTAAGTGTTGATGTGACCGGACACTGTGCGTGTCCTTTTTACTGTTCACCTGAGTTCGCGCGTATTAAACCTCTCAACCTTTTAACCTTTTAAGTTGTTATGTATATTAGTCATTTTATTGAGATTTGGGCTACCCCCGTTATCAGACGGGAATAAAATTTCATATATTTGAATACATATAGTAGACTTTCAAACCGTTTGACCTGCAAAGCCCATTTGAATTAAGCTTTTAGTTTAAACCCAACTAACCCATTAGATACCAAACAACCCAGATCAATCCATTCATATAAACAAGAATCAGATTAGTTCAAATCGCCCAAATGAAGAACTCGGAAAGTCAAACAATTGAACACTGAAACCACAATTTAATGTTCATTTGATATAGTCAAATAATCAAATCACCTGCAAATCTGATCACTCCAACATAGTGAATAAACTACACTTGATCACACACTAAGATCTGATTTCCGTTTAGTTTATTATTATTTATGAAGATTGATATTTGCCTGTTGTAGTTAATTGTAAGCTTCTGATTCTAGACGCATGCTTAGGGGGCTTTTGACAACATAGACCATAAGGGTTCTTAATTATGTTTGCGTACCTTGTTAAAGAACTTGCCAACCTCAAAATGGTTGTAGCAGTCTTCCTCTTTCGAAGCAATATTGCGTAAATTCTGCTTCGACAACATACAAATAAATCAACTTTACAAGGGAAATGTTCAAAAATTAAACTCAGTTATGCCATTACTTACCGATACCGAATTAACTAAAACCAAAACTGATGTCCCATGTTTACTCGGTCAGTACCGGTATGGCATAGTACCGATACCGAAATTGAGTTAAATTCAAAACCTAATACCGTACCATGTATGTTCGGTCGGTATGGTATGGTACGGTACGGTACTTGTATTTGGTACAAAATGTCTCTTCCTACAGACCGGTAAATCATCCTTTAGAAAACTCAAATGCAAAACCATATCGAATTATCATCTAGATCAGGAAAAGCTATGATCATATTATCTGCATATACACATCAGATTACAAATGATAGTATTTACACCTACATTCATACATATCACAACATTACAGGATGCACCATCTGCTATCCATGGATCCTCCATTCCTTCCTTCCAAACGCTCCATCTCCACTTCAGTTTAGTCCAACGAGCGGTACACCTAAACATGAAACTTTTTGATACATTACCAACAACATCACGGTGGATAAGCAACAACACCTTTGACAACCAATGCAATGGTCCAATACACAAGCAACAGATGAAAAAGTCAACGACAGGTCACCTAACAACAAATACACACAACTTTTTAAATGCTTTCCGCCTATCCCAATCGCAACCTAACGGGTTGTAGCTCGACTCCAGTTCCAACCAAGTACGGGAATATTTTACTACTCTTCTTGTCCAATATCGGGGAATCCACTGTTAAAAATCTTCTACCATTTGAGTAATCGGGAAGTATAAAAGTAAGAGTAAAATATAAAGACTCCAGCCAAAAATTTCTCAAATTCAATTCACGTAGTTTTGCAACTAAAGTACTAAACACAATGGCCAATGCAAATAATGAGCAAAGCAAAGTAATGAGAATCACCATAGAGACGTTTTACAAACCATTTATATTCAATGATGATTCAACTTTAATCAACCACATCCAAAATTAAACCGTTCCATCTGAGCAAAAATCGAACCTGGTGGAACAAAATTAAAAAAAAAATCTAAAAAATTTAAAATCATAATGGTGAAACAAAAGCGTTGCAAAAAGTGAAGTTCCACAAATTCAAACCTGGTTGATCATTGATGTAGATCCACTGAATACAAAAAACCCTAGAGAAACACAAAATCAATCATAACGACATAGTGCTTCACCTGTTCGTATCCAAGCAACTGCAGAATAAAGAGATTGAATCTGTGATAGCGTTTGTTATTAACCTGAGCTGATGATAATCGATTTCCCTATTTGAAGCCTGCACCTAAGACCTTGCCTTATCTTTAATTTGATCTTGGACAGCACCTTATGACGACCAGACGAAGAGGATTTAGGGTTAGTGAAAGGGTGAAATGGTGACTTTAGAGAGCCTTTTGTGGTTGCAGAAGTGGAATTCGGAAAACGTGATCCAACTCGTCCGACTTCAATTTCATTATTACACAACTCCATGAATGATTAAGAAACGAAAGAAATCATTGAAACCTTATTAAATGAGGGACATATATGGGAGCGGGGGATGAAAATCATGGAACTTTACTTGAGACCTTGCACTTGGCGTCTTAAAAAATTGAGGGGAAATTACATGTTTATCCATGTGAAATACTTTATATAGTTTTAGAGATTTAGAGATTGAGATTAGAGATTAGAGATTAGAGATAATAGTGATGATTCTACAGCTAGAAGGTTTCAAACCAACTATAATATATAGAGGGCGGTATTGTGGTAAACCCATGTTTAAAATTAAAAATGACTTATTCATATTAATTTAATTGTGATACATATATATAGAGGGCGGTATTGTGGTAAACCAATTTTTAAGATTAAAAATGACTTATTCATATTAATTTAATTGTGATACCTTTTTCTCTCTCTAAATTGTATGTAGACATGCAAACACGAGATTTGCAAAGTTGCAAGAAACCAAGATGTGATCAACAAAGGTTCAGTTGTTCACTTGTTTTAAGCGTTTACATAAGTGAGTGCCACGTCTACAATCACATGTAAGATTAAATATATTAAGTTTTAATATTTAATGTATAGCCATTATAATCATTTACATAATATAGATCAAAATATATATTAACCTATTAATAATTAGTTGGTAATTGTTGATGGACCATATTACCCTTATTAACTAATTAGGTTTCCTCCTGGGTGCTTATATAAGGAGAATTATGTGGAGGTTAAAGGGTTACTCAGTTACACAATCAAACACACACCCCATTAGTCATAACATCATCATCGACCTCCTCTCCTAAGCCGATACCCCTTTTCGGTTTTCTAAGTCCCCATCATCAGTTAGCACCCTAAGGAGGAACCAGACCAAGATGACAATCATGTCAAACCTTATTGCTGCGTCTACATCTGGATTCTCTGCTGGACATTACGGATGCAATCAAAGGTATGTTTTCATGTTTTCCTTTATGTATAAACAGAACTGAACCAACATGTGGTATCAGAGCATATGTTGATTAGTCAGTTCTGTTTTCGTATCCATTAATTCTGGGATAGAAATCTGGAAAACGGAATTTTGATAACCTAATAAACCTGACAGCCGGTTTCGAGTCATAAAGGTTCACTCGAGATTACTGTTTTCGGACAAAAAAAATTAATTACATGTTCACTCGAAATCAAACTGGATTATGTTTATAACCGAAATCTGTTTCAGAAAAGCCTTAAAATTCAGGTTTTGGGTTCCAGAATTTATGTTTTATGTTTTAGGGTTCATCATGTTCTTAGGAAAATTCGAAAATTCTATTATGTTTTGGAATATGATTCGGATTATTAAGTGTTTTCCTAATTTTGATCTGATTTTGTCCTCTAAAGATTTTCGAAAACTGTTATTAGATAAACAGATTATAATTTTTCGAGATATTTGACAAAATCAGATCAGCATTAGAATAGGAAATCATATCTCATAATCCCTTAGATTTCGAATTTTCAGTTATGTTTCCACATTCACAGCTGTTAACAGGAAGTTTAGAGACCATCAGATTACGACTCGAGACAACAAGGTCTCGACTCGAAATCATTAGGCCATTAAACCTTCACAACTCGAGACAGAGGTCTCGACTCGAGACCATTAGATCTCGACTCGAGACCATAAGGTCATAACTCGAGACCATTAGATCATGACTCGAGACAAAGGTCTCGACTCGAGACCATTAGATCTCGACTCGAGACCATAAGGTCATAATTCGAGACAAAGGTCTCGACTCGAGACAACAAGGTTGTGACTCGAAACCTCATTATTTTAAGCTGTTTAATGTGAACTAAAATTTTTTAAATACTATTAAATAATTGGCTTTTATAAATACTTAGTTAATTAATAAGGATCAAATAATGTTTTACAAAACCAAAATGGCTTAACTTGAATGAGCTTCTGATGTATCACTTCTGCCCAAAGCTGACTTGATACATCTACTTATCATCCAAGTATTACGAAAGCTATGTTAAGTGTGCATCATAAACATGAATGTCTTAATATCTGGCCAAAGCTGATTTAATTCCTTCATAGATGGCATACTTAACAAGTGCATAACTAAAGTGATTGTCTCAATTTCTGGCCAAAGCTGATTTGTTACAACCACTTTGCACACATGCTTAAATGATTACACTTCTGGCCAAAGCTGTTTTGTCTTCGTTTAAGTAGAACTCTAAATAAGTCTATTATTTTGATGTTAGTAATAGACATATCACAACCTCTTCACATAATGATCCTTAGATTAATGATCCTTAATTAAGTTTTATGATCATTTCGTCTGCCTTATTTTTTTTTTGTACCCATAATTTTACTCACTATAATTTTCTTCTATAAATCTATATCTCATCCACTCTAATTCTTAAACCTAATATGTTTTGCTTTATTTAAAGTTTCTATTAGAATTGGGTCTTAAATTAAATCCTTGATTATTTCTTAAGACACGATAATCCTATTGCTCTCTTCTGATAAAGCACTACAGAAGAAAAGTAGAGCATGACGATTAGGATAAATCGAACATGATGTCTCTTATGATAATCGAGAATAAGTGCTATCACTAGAGTTATTCCAGATTAAGTTTTTCCTAAGACTAATCTATTATGTATGGTTTAATCACTAGAACTCCTAAGATGCATGCCTTCATTTAAAATTATAAACTATAAAGCTAAGTGGTATATGTGAATACATAATAATGTACAATACCATGACCCATAAAGTTAAGGGCTTACGCGTGGAAATAAGTACATTTTTCCAGTACATTACATACTAAGATTTTCACTTGTACAATTTGATGCATTATAAATCAACTATAACACTCAAAAGTACCAAAGTATAATGAGTGTGTTGATAAGCAACATATGTACAAAGAAATAAATGTTTGAAACTGGAAAATAAGATGTTATTCACCTTACAACCACTAATAGTTTAAAAGAGGATTGTTCTAAGGTCCATAGACAAAATACAAGTACAAAATCCCAACTCTATGGTTCTTCAAGGGAAAATCTCACTGCATAATTATGTCATTAGACTATGCATAAGCAACGAGACTATCCATTATTCCAAAGAACAGTTGGATAAGTTAATTAGGTAGTCACTTACTAATGATATTTAAGTCTGATAATTTAATATTCCAATTAACACATGATTAGTTGACTCTAGTTCCATACGTTTCCTTACCAGAACTCGACAAATAACTAATATGAGAGTTAGTGACAAAATTAATTGTTAAGGCTATAAGAACCATAAGAAGCAGTCTTCTAACAAAGCCTTTTGATACCTTACATATTCTGAAGATTAATCAGAATACAGTATCATTACTTAGGCTATGTCATGAAGGTTGTGAGGTTTGCATAGTCAACATAAAGTCATACTTACCTTAAACTCTCATTTTATTGTTCTAAATATCTGGATTGAAACATTACTAAGATGGAACTAGATGACACCTTACACTTTCACAACTTTTGTCATCATGTAAATGAGAATTTGACAAAAGGAAAATGAGACTTATAAATTTCATCCATTATAACTGAAATTCATGAGAAATCATGGCATGGTTAATGAGGATGATTATTCATCTAATCTCATTTTAAGTGATTTTAAATCATGACGTTATAGCCCTAAATATTACTTGGCTTAAGGAATAAGCATGGGTCCATCATAAGTCATTCATTGACATTCGTGGAACTTATTCCAAATGGAATATTCAGACATAATTCATTTATCAGACTATCAACTTGTATCTAAATTTTGTCGCATATGGCTCACGGTCTTAGAATAAATCTATTCATATATATACATTTAATAAGATTTCTATTAAATACGTCCCTGAGTTTTCTTATGATATCTGGACATTAAAGAAATCAAATAAAGTCTAACGTATATGTGATAGGTTCCCACGTCACGTAGCTCATTGAAACGTCTCTTGTAGCATTTCTAGAGATATTAAAGATCAGTGGGAGCATTAAGTGTCTTAATAATAACTTGCAATAGTTGCAAGAGGTGGGGGAGTGAAAATTTTACATTACCTAAATTTGCACCTCTTGTACAAGACACCGCTCCATCACGACATTGTTCTATCATAACTTGTCTCCTTAAAAATCTAATGCTACTCTTACAAAAAGTTTCATTGTTGCTTAATTGTGGGCACACTTCGATTTCTTACCTAAACTAACATAATCCTCAACAAGAGAAACTACAACGACTAACGTCATTAACTCGTTTCTCTATTAGAATTTGTTGGTCGTTACATATTGACCCTAAGCATGCTGAGTTCCTAAAGATTTCTAAGGTTAGTGGGAGCAGTCAAAGTCCTTATCATGTTTTGCAAGGAATACAAGAGGCGGGGGGAAGAGTGTCATTAAATTTCACTCCGAAATTAACTCCGATTACACCTCTTGTACACCATACTGCACCAACTCTTACAAACTTAGAATCCTGAAAATGATAGCAACCTAACCAAGAGCTAATCCATAAAACTGAAACTTCTAATGAACCCAATAATCAACTCAGGAGGTCATCTAGGTTTAAAAGCCTACTAACTTTGATGATTACATAACCTCCCTAACTGAAGTTGAAATGGATTTTGGAAAAGTTTACTGGTCCTATCTCTTCAAATTAAGCCATTAGTATCAATCAATATTCTTTTAAATGGAATAAAACAGTTTTCTAGTAAAACTGATTTTATGTGTTCGTATAACGTTTGGGATTTGATTGAATTATCTAAGAGTGTTCATAACAAAACCAAATCCTAATATAAGCGTTAAGACACTCAAAAGCATGATTGATTGTCAAAGGTTGTACTTAGGAAGAGATAAATTATTAAAGAATCTTTATTACATATCTTATAGAAGATTTCTTTGAGGATCATCACTGTTCTAGTAGCTTATAATAGTTTAAAGCTACATTAGATGAACATTATAAACAATTTTCCATAACAAATGGCTGACACATTTACATGTTCATTAGATAACAACCTAAAGTTTCAAACTGAAGGTTAAAGAACACTTTATTTGTAAGCCAATAATATCCATGTATGGGTTAATGCAAACATTATAATGTGATGAAAAGCTAACGTAATTATTTTCATCAACAACCAAGTGGATTAATGTACCTACCTCAAAATGAGTGGGAGCAACTAAGATAAACTTGTCTATATAGATGACATTCTTTTGACAAGTATGTGTTACATAAGTCAAAGCATTGTTAACACAAACTTTGATATAATAAATCTCAGAGATATCTCTTACGTGATTGATATCATAACATACTAAGATAGACCCAATGGGATATTAGTTCCGTTCCATAAGTTTAACATTAAATGGGTCCTTACATGTGTAACAAACAATACTGCTCTCTTTTAGAGGATAATAGGATAAATGAGATTGTTTATTTACGCTTCATTAATTAGAGGCCTTATGTAAGTTCAAGTCTATACTCGTTTAGATATTACTCACATTGCAACACACTAGATATGTCTAGATTAATGTGAAGCATCTAATGGAGTATTACAATATCTTTAAAAGAAACGAAATGCTACAATTTAAAGAAGAAGTGAGAATTAAAACCGGTTTATTACTCTAACTTTGAGATATTCAAAGATGACAAAATGTAATTTCGGGTATATCTTTATGTCAGCAGACAAAACCTATCTCATGGAGGAGTCATAATGCACTGATGTTAACAACTTAAGTTATTACGACATAATATAGTCACTAAATATTGTTGGAAATTTATCAGTGGACTCATAAGTTGATTAACTCCATATAATTAATGTTTTGAAGACTTAGTGTGATAAAGTCAGCTACCATAACTTCTTAAACAGTAACAGTTCAAGAGGTGATGCATTAAGTTTCGATACACAATTAATATTCGTTTATGAACGAATTGAGGAAACTAAGTTTGTATCGAATACATTCATGATATGCTTAAGGATCCTATAACTGAAGGGCTATTACCCATAAGTCTTATTAAGAGAGCTCAGAGACGGGTATTAATTGATGGCCATGCGCAACTGTATATCGTACTATGAATGACTAAGTATTAGTTAATTTTCCTCATCAGTTTGATTTTGTATGTCTCTAAGAATATGTCAAGCTAGCATAACGGCATATAGACAAATATAGTTACAAATCAAACAAAGGGCTTATGCGTATTTTGATCATAACGATTAGGTTTTAAATTAAGGCTATAGTATGATTAATGGGGGTCCTGAGTCGCATAATGATTCAACGGCTGTATTTCTCTGCTATAGTACTTGTTTAAGGCTAAAATGAGTGTTAACTCCTGATCAGGCTTATCTAATACTCATAGTAAATGATTACTCGGCTAAGTGGGAGAATGTAAGATTAAATATATTAAGTTTTAATATTTAATGTATAGCCATTATAATCATTTACATAATATAGATCAAAATATATATTAACCTATTAATAATTAGTTGGTAATTGTTGATGGACCATATTACCCTTATTAACTAATTAGGTTTCCTCTTGGGTGCTTATATAAGGAGAATTATGTGGAGGTTAAAGGGTTACTCAGTTACACAATCAAACACACACCCCATTAGTCATAACATCATCATCGACCTCCTCTCCTAAGCCGATACCCCTTTTCGGTTTTCTAAGTCCCCATCATCAGTCAGCACCCTAAGGAGGAACAAGACCAAGATGACAATCATGTCAAACCTTATTGCTGCGTCTACATCTGGATTCTCTGCTGGACATTACGGATGCAATCAAAGGTATGTTTTCATGTTTTCCTTTATGTATAAACAGAACTGAACCAACATCACACATTTCCTAGGGAAAGTTAACTAACGTGACTAAGTATTATCACAATGGCTCATGTTAAAGATTTTACCGATATAACTATACGAGACACACATCACGTTCTCAGTTTTCCTTAAGTACTTATTAACTTGAGCTACTAACCAGGGTATTAAATCGGGAATGGAAATAGAGGGTTTATGGGTTTTCTTGAGTGACGTCTCATTTTTATTTGTTTACGCTAAAAGGGCAAGTCAAACCACAAAGATGGCATAGTAGTGCTGCACTGCTGCCTCTCTCCATGCACAGAGCACTAGTCATAGTTGTTTGGTCGCAGACCGAGTTCAGTTTTATGGTGCGGAGCCCAGCTTCGTCTGGGATTGGGCCAGGTCCAATCTGAATAGCGAGGAGACTTTGGACTTGCAACACCTTGTCTTTATCTTGGCTTCGGCAAGATTAACATTAGGCTCCGATAAAAGCACGTGGAAGTTGGACTTTTCTGGCTTATTTTCAGTCCGAAGTATTAAATGTATCACTAGTGGGTTTAACCGGAACCCCTCGAATCAAACGTTCTCGTGGAATAATTGGGTCCCTAAAAAGGTGGGGATTGTTGCTTGGCGAGCGGACATCAACCGATTACCAACGAGGGCTGCTTTGGCCGCGAGAAACATCAATGTGCCTAACTTGACTTGTGTCCTTTGTGGCAAACAGAATGAGACAAGTGAACACTTGTTCGTCTCATGCCAGTTTATTCAAATTGTTTGGCAGGTGGTGGCGACTAGGTGTAAGGTCCCTCCTATCATAGCTTTTGACATCAGGGACATCATTAAGCTCCATAATTTCAGCCCAAGTTCGAGGAAAAAAAGAAAGCTATGCATGCCATTGTCCTTACGGTTTTTTGGTGTGTGTGGCGTATGCGCAATGACGTGATTTTCAAAGGCGCTAACCAGGTAGTCGCTCGGGTCATAGAAGAAGTGAAGATGCTGGGATTTTTATGGGTTAAAAATAGGTCGAGGGAAACTGCCATGACTTGGGAGGATTGGAGAAGATTTCAGATCTTTGGCTAATTTTGTTGTGGTTGTTTCTGGTTGTATGTTCCTCAGTTTGGTGTATTTTTTCAGTTTTCGATTGTTGTAGTTTTGGTGGCCGTTCAAAAAAAATTTGAATATTACTCATAGTCGTGTCTCAAAACTAACAAGCCGTGCTTTGTACTGGTTTATTGGCTACTTCAACTAGCTAGCACATATGAGTGCGACTCTTACAAAAGTCATCTTGAGTTTCGAATTAGAATGAACTAAACTAGACTAATAATAAGAGTTTTCGAAATCCTAGAATTGAATATAGCTGGTGCTAGTTGGGCCGGCCCAGATCCAATCCCAAGTTCATTTTCTAGGTTTGAATTTTTTTTACACAAATCAATTAAAAAAATGCAAATTGCGGTTTGGTCCTTGTGGTTTTATGCTTATTATTGTATTTTACAAAATCTAAATGTCTTGCAACTTACATATCAAAGTTTCTGATTTATTGTGGTTTTAATCCATCACACTAACTGCATCCAACTTATAGTTAAATCAAGATCACATGAAAGGCATGTCCGGGGCTAATGATTTATGTATGTTTATCCGTAAGTCAAAGAGTCTTCAACAAAAATGATAATTATATATATTTGGTTTACGTTAAAAGTTACAAGAAATAATGCTAAAGTGATGACATTATTTGTACAAATAAAAATGCGTATGCATGTATATAGATAATCTTTCGTTTACATGATAGAAGAAATAATAATTGACCTATTTAAATTTTAGTGAATCATTTTTTACATTTACATGATAAAAGAAATAATAATTGACCTATTTCTATTTTAGTGAAATATTTCAATTAATCATTTAGTTATATAGTTCTAATAATCATCATTAGTTGTAACATCTTGTATTTTATGTAAAATAAATCTATCAACATTTTTTTAGTCTGCATCTTTATGTTCATGTGATGTTAAAAATCTTTTTTTTTTTTTTGGATTAAGGCATTGAAATAAGAGTAAACTGCAGTTTTGGTCCCTATGGTTTAGTGGTTATTGCTGTATTTTACAAAATCCAAATGTCTTGCAATTTACATACCAATATTTCTATTTTATTACGATTTTGGTCTACCACACTAACTCCATTCAACTTATTGTCAAATCTTGGTCACATGTGTTAAAACAACAGCTACCGTTGTGGATGAAGGAATCAAATAACAAGCTTGTTTCAAATAACCATCAAGATATATATTTATAATCTTGATGGTTATTTGAAACAAGCTTGTTATTTGATTCCTTCATCCACAAACACATAAAAACAAATCTGTTTAAAACGAAACAACCAAACATTCATTATTTCACATTGTTTTAACATTCATATACACACGTATCGGCTTTCGAATATGTCTGATCATGAAAAAATAAAAACAAAATATTTTGAAACGTCTAGTTATAATCTGAGATTAATAGATTCTTTATAAGTTTTGGATATAAATTTACCATTGTTTCAAAGAAAGTTCATACATTCATCAACACTGGCGGATCTAGAAAATCTTCGTAGCGGTAACGTTTTATAAAAAAACGGTAACGAAATCGAAAAAAACGTAAAAAAAAAGGTCAATTTTTTTCCGAAATTTACACTACCGCCGGAGCGTCAAGCGATAGCGGAGGCTACCCCTTCCCCTAAGGTAGGTCCGCCCCTGTTCATCAAGGAATTATTTATTGTTGAATCTTTCATACATACACATGAGAATATAATTTTTAGTACTACCTCCGTCCCACTAAAAGTGTCATATTTTGAATTTTCAAAGTCTTTATTTGTAAACTTTGACTTTAATTATATATTTTTTGTGTTATATAAAACTTGATGAAAATTAACCCGATAAAAACACATGTAAAACACACTCAAATTATATAACTTTCATCAAGTATTATCTAACACAAACAAAATTATTTAAGGTCAAAGTTTACAAATAAAAACTTTGAAAATTCAAAATAGAACACTTTTAATGGGACGGAGGGAGTAGCAATTTTCAATACCTTAATAAAAAAAAATTATAACACCACATGAACATAAAGATGTAGACTACACAAAATGTTGATAGATTTATTTTAACATAAAATACCAAAATGTTACGACTAACCATGATTATTTGGTTAAACTATTTTATAAGATAACAGAGACTAAACTTTTTGGTTAAACTACCGATTTAGGGTTCTTTTTAATAAGGTAATTCTCAAACAAAACAATTATGGCCATAACACCTTAGTTCTTTATCAAAATAAATGGCATCTACATCAAGATTATTTTGTTACTAACATACTTTTATCTTAGTAAAAACCCTCTATATGGTTTTGTAAAACACAAATCCATTATGTAAAGTTAACATCACAAGTTCGGTTCGGTTTCGGTTATATCGGTTAACCAAAGCTTCATAACCATAACCATAACCGATTGAGCGGTTATACAAAGTTTCATAACCATAACCATTGGTTATCGGTTATTAGTGGTTCGGTTATGATTCTCAGGGGTAACCCGAACCGACAAATTATTTGTTCCCAGATGAACATTCGCACCACGGTAGATGTGGTTGATGCTAGCGCTTTTGCTTCCACCCACTTTGTGAAATAGTCCACTGCGACTATGATAAACTTTACTGCTCCTAGGGCTTCCAGAAAGGGACCAACCATATCTATGCCCCATTGTTAGAACGGCCACGCCGTTGTTACTGGGACCAGTTCGTTTTTTGGGCGCATTGTTTTTTGGGGCGTGCCTCTGACAACCACTGCATTTCCTCAAGACCTTAACCGCATCTAGGTGCATCCCGGGCCAGTAGTACCCCGCGTTCATTACTTTTGCTACTACCATCCTAGGCCCGGCGTGGATGCCGTAGATTCCCTCATGTACTTCGCGAATCAAGTAGTTAGCATCTTCTGGATCTACGCATCGTAGCAATGGACCAAGGTATGATTTCCTGTAAAGAATGCCATCGTTCATTTGATAGTGCTCAGACTTGTACTGTATCTTTCTTGCCTCGGACTGGAGGTACATGATGATCGGCGTCATCCAGGATGTTGTCCCCAGTTGGATAACGTTTACTTGCCTCAATGGTACCGATGGGTTGCTGAGGACTTCAATGCGCACGTCTTTGGCCAGATGTTGGAAGCTGGTTGATGCGAGTTTGCTTAGTGCATCCGCTGGCTTGTTCTCGCTCCTGTTGATGTGATGCACCTTATAAGAATTGAAGCTCTGGAGCAAGGTTTTTGCTTGATCTAGGTATAGTGCCATCACGTCTCCTTTGGCGTCATACTGACCATTGATCTGTCCTGCTACGAGCATGGAGTCTACATGCGCTTCTATATTTTTGACTCCCATTTTGATTGATAACCTCAACCCAGCAAGAAAAGCTTCATATTCGGCTTCATTATTTGTGCTCTTGAAGTCTAACCGGATGGCGTATGTGAACTCGTGTTTTTCTGGACTTACCAACCTAAGTCATGCGCCTGCACCATCTTTGTTTGATGCGCCGTTCGTATATAGTAGCCATGGTTCTTCTGATTGTTGCTTTTCGGCTTTCTCCATTGCCTTGCATTCTCTGTCTTTGTCATCGGGCACCTCTGTCAAGAAATCAGCCAACACCTGACCTTTTATCGTTGGCCTCGGTCTAAAAACCACGTTGTGGCCTCCCAGTTCTATAGCCCACTTTGCTAATCTTCCGGATATCTCAGGTCTTGCGAGGATGTTGCCGATGTTGTAATTCGTCAGGACATGAATGACATGGTTAGCGAAGTACCTGCGCAATCGTCTGGATGAGTGGATCAATGCGAGGACTAGCTTTTCCATTATGGCATATCTTCTTTCCGGATCATTCAAGGTGCGAGACACATAATACACTGGCGTTTGTATGCCCTGTCGGTCCACCAGTAGAACTGCTCCTACCGCTTTTTCTGACGCTAAGAGGTACATTACCAGGGGTTCACCTTTCATTGGAGCTGTCAGCGTTGGCAATCATATGAGACAGTCTTTCATTTCTCGGAATGCATGCTCGGCTTCCGGAGTCCACTGGAACTGATTATTCTTTACACAGTTGCGGAGGGTTTTGATGAATGGGAAAGATTTTGCTGCGTGATTGGCGAGGAAGCGGTTGAGTGCTGCTAACCGTCCAGCCAACTTCTGCATTTCTTTTATCGTTGATGGTGAAGGCATCCGCTCAATCGCTTGCACCTTTTCAGGATTGACCTTAAACCCATCCTTTGTGACGATGAAACCCAGGAACTTCCTTTCTTCCATCCCGAAGGAACACTTCGCTGGATTTAGCTTAATATTTATCCCGCGCAACGTATCGGACGTTTTTTGAATGTTTATCAGCATCATGCTTTCTTCTTTGCTCATGATGACTAGGTCATCCATGTATACTTCGATGTAGTTGCCGATAGCGTCGCTGAATGTTTCATTCATCAATCTCTGGTAAGTGGCGCCTACATTCTTTAGACCAAAGGGCATTTTTGTATAACTGTACAACCCTGTTGGTGTGCGAAACGCAGTTTTGTCTTCATCCTGGATAGCCATCTGCACCTGATGGTATCCTTTATAACAATCGAGGAAACATTTCCATCTGAAAGACGCCAGCGAGTCGATTTTTTCGTCAATGTCTGGTAGGGCATAGCAATCGCGCGGGCATGCTTTGTTCAAATCTTTGTAATCCATGCACATCCTCCAACCACCATTTCCTTTAGGAACCATCACTGGGCTGGCCACCCAGGTTTGATAACGAACTTCTCTAATGATACCAGCGTTTAGTAGTTCGGTGATCTGTTCTTGCATGGCATCGTGCTTTATGTCTCCCAGATGACGTTTCGAATGTACCTGTCACACCCCGATATTTCCACGTATTACCGGTAGGCCCGGTGGGGAGTATCGTGACGTAGTTGATATCATCATAGTCAAACAACACAATATATAAATGCACAGCGGAAGCAAAAGATAAATATATTACAATCCGAATATAAAGTAATATCAAAGTATTACAACGGAAAGAAAAGGATCCACAGGCGGATCAAATAAAAGAAAACTGTTCAACAGACTTTAGGCATTTAGAACTTGCAAGATTCCCTATTAACGCCCTGAGCTTCTAGCCAATTACGTTCAGTACCTGTCACTTAACCTTTTTTAAAAATACGCCAGTTTACACTGGTAAATACAATTAACCGACTCAGTTTAAAAATGTTTAAGAAAATTGATTTGAATGCACAAGGCACAAAAATATCCTTTATAACTTGGGACAATTATATAAAAATAATCTTGTATACAGATTTACATGTTCGTTATACATTCAGGGCCCGATGTTAGAAACTGAGTCAAGATTAACAGACACGCCACAAGTATAGAAGAGAGTGAGATACCGTTTCCATTATGCAACTATCAGGTGTATGCCTACACCCTGTGCTTAAGACGTGGCCATTTTATTATAATGATGCCAAGGATATCCGGGACATGGTCATTAACCCCTAAAGGCTTTTATTTCAAACAATAAAGATTAAAACAGGTTACCTCAATAATTTAACCACAATACGATTAAACATTCAATACCCGACCAAGCGGTATTATTAAAATACCGTATCCCAAGCCCGTATAGGGAAAATAAGTTAAGAGTATTTACATGAGCTAGCAATGCAATTTATACTCAGCCGTATATTCTAATCAGCAAGCACAAGTACTTCTACTGGGGCTCTCAATCTGGAATGAAGGTTTTATTAACCTATTAGATTCCTAATGGATCTTATTTAAGTTGAAACTTAGACCGGTTAGTTTTAAGGAAAGGTTTACGGCTCAAAACGCAAGATTAAGCGTAGACCGGATTAGAATGTGATTTAGACCCGACAAGTACGAAGACTTGTATAATATGGGTAAACTAAACACATTCTGGATTTTGAAAAGAAAATGATAAGGTTTGACCCGTTTCGGTTAATTTATGCAAACTAGTTACATAAACCGATCCGAACGCGAAACATGCGTAACGGGTAACCATAAAGGTCATATACAGGTTTCCTAAGTTAATATGCCTTAAATATGTTGTGATATCAGTAAGATACCTTCCGTTATGCCCAAAACGAATTTAAAACCAATTTATGCCCCAGAGGGGTATTTTGGTCATTTTAAAGGTTATAAAAGAGTTTAAATATTAACCTGAGTTACAGGTCTGATATAATCAGTAAAAATACTTAATTTAATAAGTTATAACAGTAGGGTACCATATATATGTGAAATTTAATAATTATAACCATACTATGCACCGTAGGGGCATTTTGGTAATTCCACATAAGTCTAAAAGGTCAAAATTGGAAATCTGAGTTTAAAACTTTTGCTTACTGTTAGAATAATAAAATTTATTAAATATATCAGTAGGCACCAAACCTTATATGTTTATAATAGTTTTAATACATACTATGCGTTAAAAACGCTTAAAAAGGCGATTTGGAGCCATTTCCGGGTTTTCAAAGGAAAGCTGATATTTTTATTATTCCAGCAGGCTCAAAATATTCTATTTATCATATTAGATCAGTAGAAAAAGGTTTGGGGTCAAAAGGATTTGTAAAACTCAATTTATAGCCCGAAAGGGCAAAACCGGCAATACCGAAATACGCTTAGAACTCTATGTTATGCTCAGCCTTAAAATAAATAAAAATCTTCAAAAATCCCAAAATATTATATTATATCAGTGGGTAAAAAGTTTGGTATAAAAAATTGGGTTTAGATAGGCTATACGCTAGTTACGCCGTTTAATTAATAAAAAGCGTTCTTATTACGCTATTGAGCATAACTCTTAATCTAGACCTCAAACTGATGTGCAATTTTAGGGACATGTTTATAATTCAGTAACAAAGATTATTGTCCTTTCACATTTCCAAAATTCTCGTTTTAAGGTCAAATGGGCATATTGGTCAACATTAGGCATTTTATGGAAACATCGGGCAATCAACGAGTCAAGTAGTATAATCGCAGAGGGTTATACTATCATACAAGCTGGTCCTAACGGAGCTCTAAGGCATTCCTAAACCATGCTCAAACGGGTCAGAACTGAAAGTCAAAGCAGGAGTCAAACTAGGCGACTTTCGATCCCGAACCGAGCCTAAACTGAAAATTGTCGAGTTGAACATGTTTAGACATGTTCTTACATTAATTACCAAGTTATATTAATGACAAAAAAGGTTGTATAGCTTCTACATTGCTAATTATGTGTTTATTTGAAAATTAAGGTTCTGTTGACTTTTTCGGATTAATTTTGACTCGACTTTTGACCCTGTTAGAGCGGGAATCAAAGGGTGCCCTTTCAAGGGTTTATTGCCCGCCTAATTACCAACTCATAACAACTTTCAATTTGACAAATCACTGGACCATTAGTGATTAATCGATAAGTCAAACCTTAATTACGACGGTTTGACTTTTAAGCTAATTAACTAATCAAAACTGAATTAGGGAAGGTTAAGAATACTTACCATGGTCCTAAGCACGACTAATGATCACTAGGAAAGGTGCTTGAGCTCCAAGATCCTCCAGAAACCAAGTTGTGAAGTTTCAAGTGAATGTGATCAAATGGTGAAATCAAGAACCTCTTATATAGGAACTTTGATTGCACAAGATCATGACATACAAGTCTATGGAATGATTCCTGATCATTCCAAGTGTCCCTAGGCCATCAAACAAGCCCCTAGAATCAAGAAATGGCAAAACGAGGCGGTGTAACCGGCTGAAACAGGCAGCTGTCTGTGTTTTCTATATTTGGGCATGGCTTACGGACCGTAAGGGTCCCATCCATACGGTCCGTAAGGACCTGGTCAGCAAACAGCAACTTTCTCTTGTTGACAGATTTAGCCCCTGCACTTCCAAATGCCATTTCCGACACATCTAAGGCCCGTTAAACCATTTTTAAGTCTCTACAATAATGCCTAAACATGGGGAACATGAAACATGCTCAAAGACATGTCGGATGTCGGTTCGTTTGGTCGTACGGTCACGTTGTTCGGTTAATAACGACGAAACACGGACGGACGCGAAAAACGATCCAAATTACGCGACGAATGGAATTTTATCAAGCCAATCACTAAAATAAAATATTTTAGTGCTTACATAAATATTTGTATAATATTCAGAAAGTAAGATATGCGTGAAAATGCAAACTTATGCACTTTTTGACGCTTTTAGTCCCTGTTGACCAAATAAGTTTATTTTTGCGCACCAAACACCTCTAAGCCTATTTCTAAGCTATGTAAAGGATATTTAGGGCATGTTTAACTTATGATCATATTCCGGAAGGTTCGATACTATACGAATCGATAAACTTTTGCAGTTTGACGCAAATAGTCCCTCTAATGCGCAAACTTGCGCATATCATCGTTTAATAGTATCAAAGCCTTATCTAATCCATATTAGGCATTCTTAGGAGTATTATTAAACATTACAATGCTTCGTTTTCTCTAAAAGGCCATTCAGAGGTATAATTAAACATATTGATACTTTTAGTCCCTCTAACTTGCAAAGTTGCGCGTAACCTCATTTATAGGCATAAAAGCCTTGGACGGCCAACGATTGGTATTCCTGATGTGTGCAAAATGCAACATATAAATTACATCAATTGTGGCATAAAACTAACCCTTTTTTAATACTAATGTTGGAAAAAGTGTGCTTTTGTCTTCCTTTTGTATTTTCAGGATTAAATGAGCTCAAATTAACAAAAGAAGCAAAAAGACAGCAAAATCTAACATAAATACAAGAAAAGGAACAAACGTGACATGCCCGACCCCACGACAGCATCTTCCCAAGCAAAACAAGAAGACAGGAGACTGAACACGCCCCGTGCTCAGCCAGCACGGGGGCGTGCCCAAGTGTCAGCAGAAAAGACAAAGTGGTAGAAGCTTTTATTGCCCACCACGGGGCCGTGCTCAGCGGACACGGGGCCGTGGTCAACTATAAGATTCGCACAATCCAGGCAAATCTTCATAGTACAAAGATTCCTCTGCACACGGGGTCGTGCTCAGCGGACATGGGGGCGTGGTCAACTAATAAAGACAAGCTGCATTAAATGAAGAAAGAGATAATGTGGACACGGGGCCGTGCCCGAGCTTCTGTTCAGCCTATAAATAGGAGTGCTTGGCTCAAGCTCAAACCATCCCTTGGCACACCACCTCTCTCACACTTCACCCACCACCCACCACCACCATAACACCATCATCCATTGTCTATCATAGAGTGTGTGAGTCGTCTCGGGATCCAAGATTGATCGTAAGAGTTCTTGACAATCAAGGCCATGTTTGCCTAAGTCTCTTACATCACTTGGTGAAGACAAGTGTCTAGTGTAATACTTTTTATTTTTAATCTTTTCGCACTTTTTACTTGGTTTTGTATTAATGACTTTAATAACTAGTTTCTTATGTTGAAGGTGATTCTTCCTTATCGTTTGTCCGTGGTGTCTTGGCATTATTTTACTGTCTATATAAAATAAAAGATTTTCACCATTCATATCTCCACGGTCTATATGGAGGTATGTTGGCTACCTGGTCGGGGGTTAAGGGAACGGTTTGGTAAGAGTCTTGTCGTTGTTCAGCGTTTAGAGATCCTGCAAGGGACCTGGGTCAAATTTAGTAGGACCTCCTTCAATGCTTAACGTTATTGGATGGCGGGGGTCCAAACTCTTTGATCCCCTCATAAGTTAAACTACTATTAATACTATAACCCGGCTATTTAGGATTGTATCCCTGCCGACTCAGACTACTTAGCCGAGGGTAACCTCACCTCCAAAAGAGGGGCCTACCATAATTTGCATTAATAACTTAATTAATTATCTTTCAATAATCCGACCCTTTAGGATTGTATCCTTGCTGACTCAAACTACTGGGTTGAGGGTAACGTCACCTTCAAAAGAGGGGACTACTACAATAACTAAGATAATCTCTTAAATAAGTGCAAAAGTGCGGAAATAATCAAAGGTTACACTATACACGAGTCGGAACCAAGTGATTCATCTTGTCTATCTGTTTTTTCTTTTATTTTTATTTTCAGCATTTTAGTTAGTTTTTATTTTTCTTAGTTTAAAAAAAAATCTTTTTTCTAAACTTTTGATTTGATTAGACGTTGAGGATAAACCGGTACTAAAAGCTCTTCTGTCCTTGGATGACCTCGGTATCTTACCAACACTATACTACGCTCACGATGGGTGCACTTGCCCATATGTGTGTTTAGTGTTAGTAAATATCGTGTTTTATAAATTTAAAACTTGGCTAAAAAGTGTTAAAAAAGGCTTAAAATATACATTAAAAACTAACGACACTTCACACGTATCAAGTTTTTGGCGCCGTTGTCGGGGACACAAGGATTTTGAGAAAGTTAGGAATCAACGGCCTAATCGTTTTTCTTATTTTTCAATTTTTTTTAGGATTTTTCTTAGTTTTTCAGCTTCTGCAGAACTCAGCACGGGCCGTGCCCGCTGAACACGCCTCGTGCCCAATCATTGGAACTGGCAATCCTGTTTTAAGTCAGACAGTAAGCTGAACACGGGGCTGTGCCCACTCAACACGCCCCCGTGCACAAGATTCAGTTACTGAAAACAGAACCGTAAGATCCCGACGGTTGGTAAATTCTGACACAAACATGAGTGATACTGATACTTTTTACTTTCGGCACTCTTATGGTACTAAGTGGTGTCAATTATGTGGTGGTACCCATGAGGAATTAGAATGTTATTTTCTAAATTATAAGCCCCACTATATAGACCCATCGTTTCCTTGTATCCTTAAGAGGGGCGAAAGTAAAAATAATCCTTATATCTCCCTCGAATGCTCCCAACCGGATTTTTTTGGAGAAATGTTTCTCGATGAATTATTTCAATTAGAAGATCTAATTCTTAATTGGTTAAAAGAACTTAGGATATATTTCAATAATTTATCTCAAGATGATAACCAAGAAGAAGTGTTGGATTCGCATTCAAACAACTTCGTTGTTTCCGACGATACTTCTAACTCTAGTGAGGACTTGAGCGATAGTCGTCCCTGTGTCGATTGTGCCGTGAAGGACTCCCCATCGACTTCATTCGATGCATACATAGACCTGAGCGATTCGACATACACCTTCTTTAACGAGAGCCCGAAAAAGGGTTGGACTTGTCCACCTCCATATAGCATAGGAATCACCCTCACCGACAACCTCTTTCGTTCTCGTCTTAATCTAGATCAACTAAGGTAACTTAGGCACTTTGGGGTTGTTCCATCCAGTAAGGAACCGCCCGATCCGGAAAAGTTCCTTAAAAATAGACAAAATTCATAAACAGCCCTCCGACACGGGGCCGTGCCCAGGTCAACACGCCCCCGTGTCCACCAAAAGATTCCCTTCTGACTTCTGTCAGAATACGGACAAAACGTGTCAGGATCTTGCCTGCACACGGGGCCGTGTCCAGCCGACACGGGGCCGTGTCCAGCCGACACGGGGCCGTGTCCAGCATGCTGTCGTTTTCTATAAATGCAGCCAAGAATCCTGCTCATTTGGACCATCCAGGGATAGAGATTTGAAAGGATTTTCTAACTTGCCATCCTAGGTATGTTCTAAAAGAAGGTTCTAACAAACATCTTGTCCTTTCCTCTTTTATCCATTGCCTTCTTCTTCATCTTTCTTGCACAACATCTCCATTAAAGCTTAATTTCAAGCCTTATTGTGATGTTTGTTGAATTTTTTATCAAGGAATCTTGTTAAAAATAAGTTACACAACATTGTTTTAAGTTATTTCTGTTCAAAAATGCTTCATAAGTTGGAAAAATAACCTGAAACTCCAAGATTCCTTGTTCTAAAAAACTGCAGAAAGTTGAACACGGGGCCGTGCTCATTGAGCACGGGGCCGTGTCCGTGACACTGTTTCATTAAAACGAACTATTTTTGGTTTGTTTTCGTAGAATGTCTAGCTAAAACAGTGGAACCTCTTCTACGCACTCTAGAAACAGTCGAAGGGAAAGGAGGCCATCAATCGAAGCAACTCTCGTAAAATACGTGATGGCGTTGCGTGAAGCCCTTGACGAGATGACTTCGGTAGAGGAGGTCCTAATAGACCGTATAAATTATCTTTCGGTGGGGTTGGAAAACAGTTTTCAAGAAATAAACCTCTTGCACCAGAGGTTAAACATTCTTGTAACACCTCCTATGGAACCAATCCTTCCTCAAGAGGATTGGAACCTAGCACTTGGAATCCACCATCCTACCGGTTGGGATGACATTCCGATAGAACCTCCTCTTGAAGAACTCCAAGAAGTCCCGGTGGAAGTTGCACCTCCTCAAACCAATGCTAATGAGCCTGCTTTTCTTCTCCCTAGGGAGATAGAAGAATGGCTCGCCGACGTGTGAGGAACCCATGCCCGGAGGAAGAAGTTCTTCAAGCCACAATTAACCGAGGGATTTACCTTTTTGGAAATTTTGCTAATAGAATAAGTAGTAGGCTAGAACTTCTTGGTTTAGATTTCTTGTGCTTCTTTGACCTAACTATCTAGTATTTTAATTTTTAGGACTATTATGTAATTCTCTCTATGACTAAATAAATGATGGTTAATTTGGTGTTTGGATGGTGTTAAAATGAATAAAACACACTTGAGATAGCAAAGGATACAAGGGAAGCTTGAACCAGCACCCCATGCAGGAATACAGGACCATCCGACAAAATTTCTTCATTACAGTAAGTTCGGCACGGGCCGTGTCCGCCCAACACGGCCCCGTGCTGCACAGTCTGCAGAAATACCCAGTTTAGGTACACTGGACACGGGCCGCGCTCACCCAACACGCCCCCGTGTCCAGGCTTCTGTTTCTCTTGATTCAATTTTGTTACTGGCACTTGAACACGGGGTCGTGCCCGGACAACACGGGGCCGTGTTCAGCGCCCAGTAACACAATTTTTTTGCTTTTTCACCCTTTTTAAACATTCAATCAACCTAAAAACTTATTTTTGGGACACATTGAGGACAATGTGTAATTTAAGTGTGGGGGGGATGCTAAAACCTTGAATCTTGCAAGTCCTAAATACAAGCCTTACACAAAACTCTATTGGAACCGCTAATCACCCCAAATTTTTTTCAAAAATTTTCATTTTTTTTACTTGTCTAGGTTTAAGTCGGGAATTTCAAGTTCTAAAAAGGTTATATTTTTACAAATTTACAACCGATAGCGTCGTGATAAAAAGAACCAACATAAGAAAATTATGAAAAGGCATGGCAAACTTAGTTAAAATTTGATTATATGTACTTGATCACATAAAAACCCATTCCCACAAAAGTGAGTTTTGAGCCTTTATTGAGCATACAAATACATATCTTTAATTTAAATGATCATTTTTCGTTTCTTGTGTGAATAGCCGCTTGGTTCTTACGACTCTAGAACTTGCCACGACGATACATTCCCGGTCCTTACCAACTTAAACCCGAGTAAGTAAATGATGGAGGCATTAGGACTAACCTTTTTTTTTATTTCCACACCATTATTTTTCTTTTTTTTACCACCTACTCAAAATCCCCCTAGTTAACCCCTTTGAGCCTAAACCTTTTCATTTCATAACCCAAACCAAACACCCTTTCACCCACCAAAACCTTTTTCATTTTTAACCCTTTGTTTTAGTAACTAGCTCGGTTTTTCGTATGACTTTTCAAAAAAAAAAAAGTATTGATGATGAAGCAAAAGAAAATAAACAAACAAGTTTATCAAAAATAACTTTGTTTGAATAATAGCTTCATCAAAATAAAAGTTACAAAAATAAAAAGTCTTTCGAAAACCGATGCTTGTTACGCTTTTTCGCCCTTTTCTACTAACCACTAACCCAACCACCTACCTTTAACCCAAGCCTAACCCTTCACCCAAAAAGCCCTCTTGATATTTACAAAGGTATATAGTTAAAAAGGAGGAGGATTGATTGCTTGGCAAGCATATGGTAGGAGTAAGTTCCATGCCGCTCTCGAGTGATTCACTAAAATACATCTTCGGCCGAGTATTGAGTGATCCCCCGTGAGGTATGTGAACTTGTATATAAAGAGAATTTTAAAGAAGCATGTTATGCGCTAATAAGTAATTTAACTTATGAAAAGTTTTAAATAAATCATGACGAATATGATTGTAAATAAATAAAAATAAAACGTAATAAAGAATCTTGGAAATCCCGACACTCTATGACAAGCCCAAAAACCTTCTTTTCTACCCATTCCATTTGGGTGTGTAAAGCCACATTATAAAGAGTTTTGCTTGAGGACAAACAAAGATTCAAGTGTGGGGGTATTTGATGTGTGCAAAATGCAACAAATAAATTACATCAATTGTGGCATAAAACTAACCCTTTTTTAGTACTAATGTTGGAAAAAGTGTGCTTTTGTCTTCCTTTTGTATTTTCAGGATTAAATGAGCTCAAATTAACAAAATAGCAAAAAGACAGCAAAATCTAACATAAATACAAGAAAAGGAACAAACGTGACATGCCCGACCCCACGACAGCATCTTCCCAAGCAAAACAAGAAGAAAGAAGACTGAACACGCCCCGTGCTCAGCCAGCACGAGGGCGTGCCCAAGTGTCAGCAGAAAAGACAAAGTGATAGAAGCTTCTATTGCCCACCACGGGGCCGTGCTCAGCGGACACGGGGCCGTGGTCAACTATAAGATTCGCACAATCCAGACAAATCTTCATAGTACAAAGATTCTTCTGCACACGGGGTCGTGCTCAGCGGACACGGGGGCATGGTCAACTAATAAAGACAAGCTGCATTAAATGAAGAAAGAGAGAATGTGGACACGGGGCCGTGCCCACTGGACACGGGGCCGTGCCCGAGCTTCCGTTCAGCCTATAAATAGGAGTGCTTGGCTCAAGCTCAAACCATCCCTTGGCACCACCTCTCTCACACTTCACCCACCACCCACCACCACCATAACACCATCATCCACCACCATCATCCATTGTCCATCATAGAGTGTGTGAGTCGTCTCAGGATCCAAGATTGATCATAAGAGTTCTTGACAGTCAAGGCCATGTTTGCCTAAGTCTCTTACATCACTTGGTGAAGACAAGTGTCTAGTGTAATACTTTTTATTTTTAATATTTTCACACTTTTTACTTGGTTTTGTATTAATGACTTTAATAACTAGTTTCTTATGTTGAAGGTGATTCTTCCTTATCGTTTGTCCGTGGTGTCTTGGCATTATTTTACTGTTTATATAAAATAAAAGATTTTCACCATTCATATCTCCACGGTCTATATGGAGGTATGTTGGCTACCTGGTCGGGGGTTAAGGGAACGGTTTGGTAAGAGTCTTGCCGATGTTCAGCGTTTAGAGATCCTGCAAGGGACCTGGGTCAAATTTAGTAGGACCTCCTTCAATGCTTAACGGTATTGGATGGCGGGGGTCCAAACTCTTTGATCCCCTCATAAGTTAAACTACTATTAATACTATAACCCGGCTATTTAGGATTGTATCCCTGCTGACTCAGACTAATTAGCCGAGGGTAACGTCACCTCCAAAAGAGGGACCTACCATAATTTGCATTAATAACTTAATTAATTATCTTTCAATAATCCGACCCTTTAGGATTGTATCCTTGCTGACTCAAACTACTGGGTTGAGGGTAATGTCACCTTCAAAAGAGGGGCCTACTACAATAACTAAGATAATCTCTTAAATAAGTGCAAAAGTGCGGAAATAATCAAAGGTTACACTATACACGAGTCGAAACCAACTGATTCATCTTGTCTATCTGTTTTTTCTTTTATTTTTATTTTCAGCATTTTAGTTAGTTTTTATTTTTCTTAGTTTAAAAAAAATCTTTTTTCTAAACTTTTGATTTGATTAGACGTTGAGGATAAACCGGTACTAAAAGCTCTTGTATCCTTGGACGAACTCGGTATCTTACCAACACTATACTACGCTCACGATGGGTGCACTTGCCCATATGTGTGTTTAGTGTTAGTAAATATCGTGTTTTATAAATTTAAAACTTGGCTAAAAAGTGTTAAAAGGGGCTTAAAATATACATTAAAAACTAACGACACTTCACACGCATCAATTCCCAAGAGTATAATCAAATATCATGAAGCTCTTGGTTTGTTAAATGGTCACTCAGAGGTAAGAATTAACATGTTGACGCTTTTACCCCTTTATTGCGCAAACTTTCAATTAATTACGCAAACGGCTACACTTGATCAACAAGTGGCTTATTTATGAATATAAAACCATAAAAGGTTATCCAGAAACTTATTTTAAGTATGTTAATACTTCCAGTCCTTTCATAATCAAAGTTTTTCGATTTTTTGAAAAATTAGTCCCTTAAATTCAAGGTTTGACTTTATTAGGGTTTATTACACGTGTCAATACATTATTGGACGTGATTTTACGAGGTGTTACATCCTCACCCCCTTAAAAGAAATCTCGACCTCGAGATTTGCTTAAAGTAAAGGAAGTACTTTCTGGCTTATATTGGACTTAATCTTCCCCAGTACATTTGGGCCTCTAAGGCACCCTAGTTGACCTCTATAACAGGTACATGTCCTTTTGGAGCTTCTTAATTTGCCGATCCTTAATTGATACGGGTTTCTTGTCCAATCATAAAGTTTCATTAATCTGACTATCATTTCGTGATAATGTGTTTCGACTTATTGGCGAAACCTATCCTTAAATCATCAATGTGGGTCGCATTGCGAGCTCCACTAAGCTCCTTATATAGGTTTTAGCTTTTAGGCTATTGATCTTTGTTGCATTCGATTTCCCGAATGTTCCTATATATCCAGGGCTTAACTTACCCTGAGAAATTGAAATTTAGCACACCCTTCTTAGAGCGATACTTTCGATTGAACCTTATTCCTTATTAAGGACTTAAGAAGGTTGCGGCTTTTATAAATCCTCAATTTTTCTGCCGATTACTGGAAACTTTAAGATGATTATAAATTCGAATGATCTTTTTGTTGTTTCTAATGCAACTTTTAGATCTTGATAATTGGGCTTACCACTCTATTGTTCTAACAATAGATGTTTAGCATTCCATCTATACAAGGTCCCCAAAGGAGTAGCCTTCATACTTACATAATAATTGTTATAGAAAAACTTATTTTATGGTGAGATGGTTATTCTAACCACTGCTTTAAACTAATCTTAAGGAATAGCTAATCCTTGCCGTTAGTCGAACAAATCGACGATCCTGGGAAGCTGATGGCAATTCTTAATTGTTGCCTATTTAGGGTTGCGGTAATCAATGTATAAGCAAAATGAACCGTCTTTCTAAATTAACTATACCGAATTCTCAGAATATTGGGTTAGGCTAAATGAACCCTCTATTTTAAAACTTACTTAATCAGGGTTTTGATTCCTCCAATGATGGTACTAGCCGTCTTGGAGATTTCATAATAATACAGCCCTAAATGGGATATAAATCTTAACTCTACCTGCCTCACAGGAGGTGAACAGGGTAATCTTATGAGGAGATAATCAAGATACAAGAAGGTTACAGAGATTTTCCAAATCTCAAGCTCCAGTTCATCCATCATTGCTTGTGTCAAATAAGTGACACGTTTATGTTACAAGTCCACGAATTCCTTAATCGGAAACATTCACTTGGAAACTTCCATTCTGGGTATCTTCTTTGAATACCTTTAGCTGATTTTAGTACCATGTGACCATCGGGATATCTTTATGGTTCCATGCATTAAACCTTCATGCTGATCAGGCATGAAAGCAATCTATGGAACATATTAAGATACACCAATCCTCATGTGGCGCTTTTATCATACCATCTGGTATTCGTAATCGGTAGTGATTAAGAAGATATCAATTATATATGCTGACGTACTTCCCCTAGAGAGGATACTTCTAAAATTCTAAGACCGAAGGTTTCTGACAGGAACAGAAGAAATGGTTCCTATGATTTTTGTCTGTAGGTTTTTTTTTTACCTTACACTTAATCTCCGAGGTGTTTACGGAAGTTTTTAGAAGTTTGTTACACTTACCATCCATGAAGGATTTACTGGTACTCTATTCAAAACAGAACTCTTAGCATTTATTCTACTTCATATTTTACGTTTAGGGTTCTAACAGGCAGGTTTATAACTTACAAAATTTATTCCACAAATGACTTATCTGCACCTGAATCAACAATACCCTTGCATATACATCATGGATAAGGACGTACCGGTTATAACATTGTCATCTTGTATGGCCTCTTTTGCATCCATCTGAGAGGCCTTAGCGTCAGTCTTCTTATCTCCTTCAAGCTTCTTAGCATACCTTGGGCAATTGGATTTGATATGCCCTTTCTCGTTACAGTTGTAACAAGTCGCATCTCCTATCTTCTGGCATTCCAATGTTTTATGCTCACTAGATTTGCAGATCCCACAAGCCCTGGGCTGCGATTGGGATTTTGATTCGAACCTGCACTTCCCATAATGGCGCTTCTTGCAGGTCTTGCATACAGGCTTCTCGTTGGGCTTTCATTTACCCTTTTTTCTTAGAACTCTGGGAGTTATCTTCCTTCCGTTTCCTTTTTAGCTCATCCTTTGCATCTGAGGCATGAACAAGATCCTCCTTGTGAGTAAGGAAATATGGTCCTAGATAAAACTTGGAGCGAGTAGCATGGGGCTCCTTGAACTTTTTCACGGCCTTCTTCACAGCTTTTCCAACAGCTCTGTCTATAATAATTTGAAGAACATCCTTGGAAATTCTAAGGTTCACAATTGTGGCATCATTAGCATGTGTCGCATTATCCATAACACGATCAACGGCTGTCTTATCCGAGTTTGTCATACTCGATATTTGGTTCCTAACACCAAATAAAACAATTATTTAGTTGCAATCCAACAACCGCTATTCATCATCCTGATGACCTAATATATACTTACCATGGTATCGTTAAACCATACAGGCTAATATAGTACGAACATTCTCAATGAATGTCATGTAGATATGTGTATATATCAATGATACTTAGCCTAGGCAATAAAAGACCATTAATGGCAATTAAGGTTTCGACCTAGTCCATCACCTTTTTGACAGGGGATCAAATGTCACATCTGTCTTGGTCATATTGATGATTTTTGGATAGCTTGAAAGCTAGACATTAGGATATTGGACATGAGTGTTTCCTAATAAAGCATCCATCTAAGGTTGTTGAAGTATTTTCTAATGTATCATCGGCCAATCCTACCTCACGTCATAAGCCTAAGGTCCTAATAGGCGGATACAACGGCTTACAACAATTATTGTCCATAATAGACTTTTCTGCGCCAGAATCAAATGAATTCCATATAAGCATCATTGATAAGGAAAAGTACCTTTTTATCATGTCATCTTCCTATACTGCCTCCTGGGTGTTCATCTGGAAGACTCACGCATTCACCTTCTTGGCCTCTTCAGGCTTCTTCTGATTCCTAGGGCAGTTAGTCTTGATATGCCCCTTCTCGTTGCAACCATAACAGGTTGCATCTTTCAACTTCTTGCAATCCAAGGTTTTATGCTCCTTAGACTTGCAGATTCCATAGGGTAGAGGCTGAGATTCAAATCTGCATTTCCCAAGGTGGTATTTCTTACAGGTTTTGCACCTGGTCTTTTCACCCGACTGCTGGTTGCCTTTCTTAAACCCGGAACTCTTCTTATCCTCAGAGTTCCTCTTTTTCTTCCTATCGAAGCGATGGGAATTCTCATCCTCCCTTTTACGCTTTCCATCTTCAGAAACTTTGGCAGCCTTGTTTCTGACCACATCGAGTGTGAGAGATAGCGACAAATCTGCCGCTGACCTGAATGTAGTATGTCTCGATGCTTTCACGCTTGCCTTGATTTCTGGGGCTAGACCTCCAATAAAGCGAGCTATACGCTTTGGTTCCGGTGTGATCAAGTAAGGAACCAATCGAGACATAGTATTGAAATTTGTAAGATATGCCTGGCAATCTAAGTTCTTCATGGCCAATGCCAAGAAATCAGTTTCAATTTTCTCAATTTCATGTTGAGGACAGTAACTTTATTTGATAAGAGCAACGAACTGATCCCAAGTCAAGTTGTACAAAGGGATCTTCCCTGTAGCTTGGATCAGTGACATCCACCAAGCTAGAGCTTCTCCTTTAAAGGATTGTGAAACAAACTTCACAATGTCTTGCTCTGCACATCCACTAATATCCTTAACGGTGTCCATCTCATCGAGCCACGTCATGCAATCGATGGCTCCCTTTTTCTCCTGTGAAGTCTCTAGGCTTGCAGGAGACAAAATATTTATATGAACAGGCTTTAACACGTGGTTCTTGATGAAGCACAACCTGTCTAGACGGAACACTCCTCTGGTTCGAAGAATGATGAGAATCGCTCTTGCGATCTGTATGAGGTACAGATAGGGTCCTACTATGGGTACCACTTGATTCAATATCTCTCCTCTCCAGAGCTCGAGTAACGGCATTGTCTATCAATGCCTGCAGTTCCGCACCAGCTATATTAACTCTGGTAGCATCATTATTCTCCCTTGGGTGGCTGTTGACCTCATCCGATCCAGCCATGTAGCTTGATTGCTACACAAATTTTGACAAAGATTTATTCAGGAGTTTATTATGGAATCATCATTTAGATGATTCATTAACCATGGTAATGTAAACCATATTGGTTAATTTGTTAATTATATTAGTATTTTCATTATAATTTATCCTAGTATATAAAACATTAAGGATAATAAAGTGGCACAACAGGCCTAATCACAAGGATAGTTTTGGATTTATAAGCCATGATCTTATAGGATCGAGGCATTAAGGTTTGAACGTAGCTCATTACCTTTCTTGACAGAGAGTCAAAGACTACAACTGTCTTTTATCTTTTTGGACAATTGATATGCCCCGTAGGCATTTCATCACTCTAGGGATGTTTACGATATGATCATCTTAACTGATGATATTAGTCAAGATCGCATTGATCATACAGACTATTTTGCTTGGACGTAGTCCAACGTCTTTAGACAGGGGGTCAAAGACCACCATTGTCGTTGTCTTATCGGACAACAAGTTTAACCCGTAGGCACTTCATCACTAATGGATGTTTATAATATGATCATCTTTACTGATGATTTAAGCCATGATTTCTAAATCACTAGGCTAAATAAAAGGGGTTGGAAATTCCCAATATAAAGATGACAAGTGTGATTTTATCCCATCACTATTGTCAGGAGTGTTAACATGTTTTCAGATGTTAACAAGAATCTGAATCTCTTTTAAACAGGTTTTACCATCATAGCTAGGTCTTTAATGACATTCAAGCTAGGTTATACCCCTTTAAGATTCTTTTTAACATATATTGGCAGATCAATTATGAAAAGGAATAAAAACTTGATTTATTTCATATATTATATTCATGTATAATGATAAAATGAAATTTGGATGAAATATTCCAATGATTTTAAAAGAAGTACAGAATTTGCCCTAAGCAGGACTTAAAAGAAAATAATGTTGTCCATGAAGGGACTAGAAAATAAATATGTCCTTATAAGGACTATTAAGGAAACGAATTTCAGCAAAAGGAGTTTTCTTCTTCACTTTATTTCTGAATGTTTTCTCCTTGGCTGCACGTTTATCCTAGCCGCGGTACGAAACTCGGCATTTCTAGGCTTCGGATGTGGAGAATTTTTCATTACGGCTCCTTTACTTGGCGACATATTCAAAATGCGTAAAATCGGATACAATATTTTACACATTAGGGATGAGAGTATTCCTTTGTTAAGTCTAGACTCAGAAGGTCAAGGAATGTGCTACTGTGTCATTGAGATTAAACACAAAAAGGCTAGTGTTTAATTCACTCAATGTTGGCTCTGATACCAACCTGTCACACCCCGATATTTCCACGTATTACCGGTAGGCCCGGTGGGGAGTATCGTGACGTAGTTGATATCATCATAGTCAAACAACACAATATATAAATGCACAGCGGAAGCAAAAGATAAATATATTACAATCCGAATATAAAGTAATATCAAAGTATTACAACGGAAAGAAAAGGATCCACAGGCGGATCAAATAAAAGAAAACTGTTCAACAGACTTTAGGCATTTAGAACTTGCAAGATTCCCTATTAACGCCCTGAGCTTCCAGCCAATTACGTTCAGTACCTGTCACTTAACCTTTTTGAAAAATACGTCAGTTTACACTGGTAAATACAATTAACCGACTCAGTTTAAAAATGTTTAAGAAAATTGATTTGAATGCACAAGGCACAAAAATATCCTTTATAACTTGGGACAATTATATAAAAATAATCTTGTATACAGATTTACATGTTCGTTATACATTCAGGGCCCGATGTTAGAAACTGAGTCAAGATTAATAGACACGCCACAAGTATAGGCCCACAAGAGAGTGAGATACCGTTTCCCTTATGCAACTGTCAGGTGTATGCCTACACCCCGTGCTTAAGACGTGGCCATTTTATTATAATGATGCCAAGGATATCCGGGACATGGTCATTAACCCCTAAAGGCTTTTATTTCAAACAATACAGATTAAAACGGGTTACCTCAATAATTTAACCACAATACGATTAAACATTCAATACCCGACCAAGCGGTATTATTATAATACCGTATCCCAAGCCCGTATAGGGAAAATAAGTTAAGAGTATTTACCTGAGCTAGCAATGCAATTTATACTCAGCCGTATATTCTAATCAGCATGCACAAGTACTTCTACTGGGGCTCTCAATCTGGAACGAAGGTTTTATTAACCTATTAGATTCCTAACGGGTCCTATTTAAGTTGAAACTTAGACCGGTTAGTTTTAAGGAAAGGTTTACGGCTCAAAATGCAAGATTAAGCGTAGACCGGATTAGAATGTGATTTAGACCCGACAAGTACGAAGACTTTTATAATATGGGTAAACTAAACACATTCTGGATTTTGAAAAGAAAATGATAAGGTTTGACCCGTTTCGGTTAATTTATGCAAACTAGTTACATAAACCGATCCGAACGCGAAACATGCGTAACGGGTAACCATAAAGGTCATATACAGGTTTCCTAAGTTAATATGCCTTAAATATGTTGTGATATCAGTAAGATACCTTCCGTTATGCCCAAAACGAATTTAAAACCAATTTATGCCCCAGAGGGGTATTTTGTTCATTTTAAAGGTTATAAAAGAGTTTAAATATTAACCTGAGTTACAGGTCTGATATAATCAGTAAAAATACTTAATATAATAACTTATAACAGTAGGGTATCATATATATGTGAAATTTATTAATTATAACCATACTATGCACCGTAGGGGCATTTTGGTAATTCCACATAAGTCTAAAAGGTCAAAATTGGAAATCTGAGTTTAAAACTTTTGCTTACTGTTAGAATAATAAAATTTACTGAATATATCAGTAGGCACCAAACCTTATATGTTTATAATAATTTTAATACATATTATGCGTTAAAAACGCTTAAAAAGGCGATTTGGAGCCATTTCCGGGTTTTCAAAGGAAAGCTGATATTTTTATTATTCCAGCAGGCTCAAAATATTCTATTTATCATATTAGATCAGTAGAAAAAGGTTTGGGGTCAAAAGGATTTGTAAAACTCATTTTATAGCCCGAAAGGGCAAAACCGGCAATACCGAAATACGCTTAGAACTCTATGTTATGCTCAGCCTTAAAATAAATAAAAATCTTCAAAAATCCCAAAATATTATATTATATCAGTGGGTAAAAAGTTTGGTATCAAAAATTGGGTTTAGATAGGCTATACGCTAGTTACGCCGTTTAATTAATAAAAAGCGTTCTTATTACGCTATTGAGCATAACTCTTAATCTAGACCTCAAACTGATGTGAAATTTTAGGGACATGTTTATAATTCAGTAACAAAGATTATTGTCCTTTCACATTTCCAAAATTCTCGTTTTAAGGTCAAATGGGCATATTGGTCAACATTAGGCATTTAATGGAAACATCGGGCAATCAACGAGTCAAGTAGTATAATCGCAGAGGGTTATACTATCATACAAGCTGGTCCTAACGGAGCTCTAAGGCATTCCTAAACCATGCTCAAACGGGTCAGAACTGAAAGTCAAAGCAGGAGTCAAACTATGCGACTTTCGATCCCGAACCGAGCCTAAACTGAAAATTGTCGAGTTGAACATGTTTAGACATGTCCTTACATTAATTACCAAGTTATATTAATGACAAAATAGGTTGTATAGCTTCTACATTGCTAATTATGTGTTTATTTGAAAATTAAGGTTTTGTTGACTTTTTCAGATTAATTTTGACCCGACTTTTGACCCTGTTAGAGCGGGAATCAGAGGGTGCCCTTTCAAGGGTTTATTGCCCACCTAATTACCAACTCAGAACAACTTTCAATTTGACAAATCACTGGACCATTAGTGAATAAACGATAAGTCAAACCTTATTTACGACGGTTTGACTTTTAAGCTAATTAACTAATCAAAACTGAATTAGGGAAGGTTAAGAATACTTACCAAGGTCCTAAGCACGACTAATGATCACTAGGAAAGGTGCTTGAGCTCCAAGATCCTCCAGAAACCAAGTTGTGAAGTTTCAAGTGAATGTGATCAAATGGTGAAATCAAGAACCTCTTATATAGGAACTTTGATTGCACAAGATCATGACATACAAGTCTATGGAATGATTCTTGATCATTCCAAGTGTCCCTAGGCCATCAAACAAGCCCCTAGAATCAAGAAATGGCAAAATGAGGCTGTGTAACCGGCTGAAACAGGCAACTGTCTGTGTTTTCTATATCTGGGCATGGCTTACGAACCGTAAGGGTCCCAGCCATACGGTCCGTAAGGACCTGGTCAGCAAATTACAACTTTCTCTTGTTGACAGATTTAGCCCCTGCACTTCCAAATGCCATTCCGACACATCTAAGGCTCGTTAAACCATTTTTAAGGCTCTACAATGATGCCTAAACATGGGGAACATGAAACATGCTCAAAGACATGTCGGATGTCGGTTCGTTTGGTCGTACGGTCACGTTGTTCGGTTAATAACGACGAAACACGGACGGACACGAAAAACGATCCAAATTACGCGACGAATGAAATTTTATCAAGCCAATCACTAAAATAAAATATTTTAGTTCTCACATAAATTTTTGGATGTCCGGATATATTCAGAACATAAGATATGCGCGAAAATGCAAACTTATGCACTTTTTGACGCTTTTAGTCCCTGTTGACCAAATAAGTTTATTTTTGCGCACCAAACACCTCTAAGCCTATTTCTAAGCTATGTAAAGGATATTTAGGGAATGTTTAACTCATGATCATATTCCGGAAGGTTCGATACTATACGAATCGATAGACTTTTGCAGTTTGACGCAAATAGTCCCTCTAATGCGCAAACTTGCGCATATCATCGTTTAATAGTATCAAAGCCTTATCTAATCCATATTAGGCATTCTTAGGAGTATTATTAAACATTACAATGCTTCGGTTTCTCTAAAAGGCCATTCAGAGGTATAATTAAACATATTGATACTTTTAGTCCCTCTAACTTGCAAAGTTGCGCGTAACCTCATTTATAGGCATAAAAGCCTTGGACGGCCAACGATTGGTATTCCCAAGAGTATAATCAAATATCATGAAGTACTTGGTTTGTTAAATGGTCACTCAGAGGTAAGAATTAGCATGTTGACGCTTTTACCCCTTTATTGCGCAAACTTTCAATTAATTACGCAAACGGCTACACTTGATCAACAAGTGTCTTATTTATGAATATAAAACCATAAAAGGTTATCCAGAAACTTATTTTAAGTATGTTAATACTTCCAGTCCTTTCATAATCAAAGTTTTTCGATTTTTCAAAAAATTAGTCCCTTAAATTCAAGGTTTGACTTTATTAGGGTTTATTACACGTGTCAATACATTATTGGACGTGATTTTATGAGGTGTTACAGTACCACGGGTCTAGCATTTTCAGAAACATTCAGTCTGTGTTCTGCTATGTTCCGTGGAACGCCTACCATGTCGGCCGGTGTCCAGGCGAACACGTCCATGTTCTCAAATAGTACCCTTTTTAGCGTCGCGCGCGTGAGATCTGACATTGCTTGACCCAAGGCTACAGTTTGTTCTGGGTACTTGTCATTCAGTATCCATTTTTCAGGTTCTGCGCGCGGTGTAGTTTTGCTTGTTTTTGCCGGTCTGATTTCATCAATTGCGAGGACCTCTTTGCTTGCGTAAATTATTGCTATCCTCGTCTCCGTTGGGAATCCAACAGCTGAATGTGGCCCTGAACAAATTATACTAAAATATCCTTGGGACTCCCTTCCCAAAAGGATATCATGTCTTGAATTCGCTGGTAACACCATGAATGTGACTTCTTCTGTTCTTGAGTTCCTTCCGTCCGAGAGCAGCACCGGGAACGATATCTGGCCAAGAGGGAAAACAGCTTCGTTGCAGAAACCAGTTAGTGGGTAATCTACTGGTTCTAAGCACGCTTTATCCTCCTGGTCCAATTGATTAAAGCATTGTTTCGTAGATGATATCTGCAGTGCTCCCTGGATCAATGAAAATGTAGTCAGTCTGGTAATGACCGACCACGCCAGAAATGACTATAGGTCTTCGTTCTCTTGAGCCCCCTCGCACCACAGGGAAAACAACTTGTTTTTCGTGCCAAGAATCGTCTTGAGCGCGCTTGTTATAGTTCTCCCGCGGTATTCGTGGACCCCCTAGGACCATGTGAGTTTCTAGCTTTCGAAGCTTTTTGTTGTCTGGGCCTTTTTCCCTTCTTTGAATTTGGCGATTGTCACGCTTTCCTCCTTTAACCATATGGGTGAGCTTTCCATCTTTCAAAGCTCTTTCTATTTCTTACTTTAGGCTAAAACGGTCGTCGGTCAAGTGACCTGTATCTTTGTCGAACTAGCAGAAAAGATTTGGGTCTTGGCCCCTTTTGTTCCGCATCTGTAAAGGAGGTTTGAATTGGTGGTTCTCAGTTGACAGGACCTCGGACGCGGTCTTTGTCAGGGGTGTCCACTGCTTTTCCCTGTTTTCTCTCTTGACCTTTTTGCGATGACTGATCTGATTGATCGTAGCACGCGCATCTTCTCTTATCGGACTTCTTTCCCTGTAGCTAGATGTCTTCCATGATTGGCCCTTGCCTTTCTTGTTGCGTCGGTCATGCTAGTTGTAGTTGTATTGACGGCTATCGCCGCCGGTCAATTGTTTATTCGTTCGTGCTATTGTCTTTGCTACTTCGATGAAGGTGTCCCAATATTTGGGGCCTCCATCTCTTCCTTTTAACCTCTTGATCAGGTCATCACATTTTACGGCCCTCATGAAGTGTGCGCGCATCATTTTCTCACCTACATCTCCAATTTCCAGACATTCTTTGTTATATCTGGTGATGAAATCTTCTATGCTTTCGTGATCTTTCCTCCATATGTTTAGGCAATCAGCTGGGTCTCTGGTGTGCCTGCGTTGTTGGGAGAAATGCGCGAGAAACTTATCTCGAAAGTCCATCCAGGATTTGATTCTTCCTTCAGGTAAACTATCAAACCAGACGCGTGCCGCGCCGACAAAAGTTTGAGCAAAAAGATGACACCAAGTTGGTAAGGTCCAACCACCTGTTAATCCTGCGCCGTTGAAGACTTGTAGGTGATCATCGGGGTCTGTTAAGCCATTATACTTGCCCTCGTTGTGTGGTAGCTTTGTCTTGTCGATATCAGCTGTCGCGATTTCTTTGATAAACTTCGATTTTTCAGCTATGCCTTCTGGGCGATAGCTTAACGAATAATCATGTTCTGCATTTAGATTGTA